>JAECXJ010000127.1:0-1202605 GCA_018152295.1 Drosophila carrolli
CTAATGAAATTTGGTAGGTCGGATTGATTGACCAAATATAAAACCCATACAAATTCCCAGCGTCCTAACTTTACCATCACTAATGTTATGGCATATCCGATCAATCAGTTATAATGGCAGCTATAGGATATAGTCGACCGATCCCTATGAAATTTAGTAGGTCGGACTGATTGGCCAAATATAAAACCCATAGAATACCCCCGCTTCCTAACTTTAAAAACACCAAAGTTATGGCATTTCCAATCGTTCAGTTATGTGGCAGCTATAGGATATAGTCGGCCGATCCTTATAAAATCGGATTGATTGGCCAAATATAAAACCCATCAAAATCCCAGCTTCCTAACTTAACCATCACTAATGTTATGGCATATCCGATCAATCAGTTATAATGACAGCTATAGGATATAGACGGCCGATCCCTATGAAATTTGGTATGTCCGATTGATTGGGCAAATATAAAACCCATAGAATACCCCCGCTTCCTAACTTTACAAACACCTCAGTTATGGCTTTTCCGATCAATCAGTTATATGGCAGCTATAGGATATAGTCGGCCGATCCTAATGAAATTTGGTATGTCGGATTGATTGGCCAAATATAAAACCCATCAAAATCCCAGCTTCCTAACTTAACCATCACTAATGTTATGGCATATCCGATCAATCCGTTATAATGGCAGCTATAGGATATAGACGGCCGATCCCTATGAAATTTGGTATGTCCGATTGATTGGGCAAATATAAAACCCATAGAATATCCCCCGCTTCCTAACTTTACAAACACCAAAGTTATGGCATTTCCGATCAATCAGTTATATGGCAGCTATAAGATAAATTCGGCCGATCCTAATGAAATTTGGTAGGTCGGATTGATTGACCAAATATAAAACCCATACAAAATCCCAGCGTCCTAACTTTACCATCACTAATGTTATGGCATATCCGATCAATCAGTTATAATGGCAGCTATAGGATATAGTCTGCAGATCCCTATGAAATTTGGTATGTCGGATTGATTGGCCAAATATAAAACCCATAGAATACCCCCGCTTCCTAACTTTACAAATACCTAAGTTATGGCTTTTCCGATCAATCAGTTATATGGCAGCTATAGGATATAGTCGGCCGATCCCTATGAAATTTGGTAGGTCGGATTGATTGGCCAAATATAAAACCCATGCAAATATAAAACCCATAGAATACCCCCGCTTCATAACTTTACAAACACCTCAGTTATGGCTTTTCCGATCAATCAGTTATATGGCAGCTATAGGATATAGTCGGCCGATCCTGATGAAATTTGGTATGTCGGATTGATTGGCCAAATATAAAACCCATCAAAATCCCAGCTTCCTAACTTAACCATCACTAATGTTATGGCATATCCGATCAATCCGTTATAATGGCAGCTATAGGATATAGACGGCCGATCCCTATGAAATTTGGTATGTCCGATTGATTGGGCAAATATAAAACCCATAGAATACCCCCGCTTCCTAACTTTACAAACACCAAAGTTATGACATTTCCGATCAATCAGTTATATGGCAGCTATAAGATAAATTCGGCCGATCCTAATGAAATTTGGTAGGTCGGATTGATTGACCAAATATAAAACCCATACAAAATCCCAGCGTCCTAACTTTACCATCACTAATGTTATGGCATATCCGATCAATCAGTTATAATGGCAGCTATAGGATATAGTCTGCAGATCCCTATGAAATTTGGTATGTCGGATTGATTGGCCAAATATAAAACCCATAGAATACCCCCGCTTCCTAACTTTACAAACACCTCAGTTATGGCTTTTCCGATCAATCAGTTATATGGCAGCTATAGGATATAGTCGGCCGATCCTAATGAAATTTGGTAGGTCGGATTGATTGGCCAAATATAAAACCCATACAAAATCCCAGCTTCCTAACTTTACCATCACTAATGTTATGGCATCTCCGATCAATCAGTTATATGGCAGCTATAAGATATAGTCGGCCGATCCTTATGAAATTTGGTATGTCGGATTGATTGGCCAAATATAAAACCCATAGAATACCCCCGCTTCCTAACTTTACAAATACCTAAGTTATGGCTTTTCCGATCAATCAGTAATATGGCAGCTATAGGATATAGTCGGCCGAGCCCTATGAAATTTGGTAGGTCGGATTGATTGGCCAAATATAAAACCCATACAAAATCCCAGCTTCCTAACTTTACCATCACTAATGTTATGGCATTTCCGATCAATCAGTTATATGGCAGCTATAAGATATAGTCGGCCGATCCTTATGAAATTTGGTATGTCGGATTGATTGGCCAAATATAAAACCCATAGAATACCCCCGCTTCCTAACTTTACAAATACCTAAGTTATGGCTTTTCCGATCAATCAGTTATATGGCAGCTATAGGATATAGTCGGCCGATCCTTTTAAAATCGGATTGATTGGCCAAATATAAAACCCATAGAATACCCCCGCTTCCTAACTTTACAAACACCTCAATTATGGCTTTTCCGATCAATCAGTTATATGGCAGCTATAGGATATAGTCGGCCGATCCTAATGAAATTTGGTATGTCGGATTGATTGGCCAAATATAAAACCCATCAAAATCCCAGCTTCCTAACTTAACCATCACTAATGTTATGGCATATCCGATCAATCAGTTATAATGGCAGCTATAGGATATAGACGGCCGATCCCTATGAAATTTGGTATGTCCGATTGATTGGGCAAATATAAAACCCATAGAATACCCCCGCTTCCTAACTTTACAAACACCTCAGTTATGGCTTTTCCGATCAATCAGTTATATGGCAGCTATAGGATATAGTCGGCCGATCCTAATGAAATTTGGTATGTCGGATTGATTGGCCAAATATAAAACCCATCAAAATCCCAGCTTCCTAACTTAACCATCACTAATGTTATGGCATATCCGATCAATCAGTTATAATGGCAGCTATAGGATATAGACGGCCGATCCCTATGAAATTTGGTATGTCCGATTGATTGGGCAAATATAAAACCCATAGAATACCCCCGCTTCCTAACTTTACAAACACCTCAGTTATGGCTTTTCCGATCAATCAGTTATATGGCAGCTATAAGATATAGTCGGCCGATCCTAATGAAATTTGGTAGGTCGGATTGATTGGCCAAATATAAAACCCATACAAATTCCCAGCGTCCTAACTTTACCATCACTAATGTTATGGCATATCCGATCAATCAGTTATAATGGCAGCTATAGGATATAGTCGGCCGATCCCTATGAAATTTTGTATGTCGGATTGATTGGACAAATATAAAACCCATAGAATACCCCCGCTTCCTAACTTTACAAACACCAAAGTTATGGCATTTCCAATCGTTCAGTTATGTGGCAGCTATAGGATATAGTCGGCCGATCCTTATAAAATCGGATTGATTGGCCAAATATAAAACCCATAGAAATAGAAAATCCCAGCTTCCTAACTTGACAAACACCAAAGTTATGGCATTTCCGATCAATCAGTTATATGGCAGCTATAAGATATAGTCGGCCGATCCTAATGAAATTTGGTAGGTCGGATTGATTGGCCAAATATAAAAGCGACCTAACTTTACCATCACTAATGTTATGGCATATCCGATCAATCAGTTATAATTGTAGCTATAGGATATAGTCGGCCGATCCCTATGATGTTAAGATATAATTTATGGTTCACAGCACTTTAGTTAGAAATATAAACGCACTGGTTTTATTTTAATTTATAATTTATTTTTATTGATACTTCGTTGTCTTGCCGTCGTTTTTAGACTGCCGGCCTATATTCTAATTGGGCTTAGCTCTATGTTGCGCGGTCGGCGCTGTCGGTCAAGCCGGCAGCGACGCAACCGCCTTATATATTAGTTATGTGCATACATGGATATATTTGTTGCAGTCGCCAAGCTGTGGGAATAAACTGGCGCGACTTATCACTCGCTGAGGGCGTGTGTGGTCAAATTACGTTTGCACTTGAAGAGTGCTGATCCTGCAGATTTGGCTAACATTGTTGCCGATGGTACAGTGTGTACTCTGTATGTATGCACACTACATCTCCCTCCTTTTAAAAAATAACGTAATATATGAAGTTATTTTATCATAATATATATATATTTTTTTTTAATTAAAACGAAGTCTTAAAAGAAATTATATTTTTGTTTTTTCGTTTTGTTTGTTTGTTTGTTTTTTTTTTTTATGTTTTGACTTGATGTTTTTTTTTTTGTTTAATGCGAATATATATTTGTATTTATATATGACATTACAATGGTCATACTATGTATCAAAAATGGTTTATTTGAAAATATAAGAATATAAAATGTCAATAAAAATGTAATAAAATTTGATAAAAATTATAAAATTGTAGTTAAAAGTAAAATTAGGAAATATAAATTGGAAATATAATTGGAAAATGTTGTTGTAATGTTCCTTCTTCTTCTTCTTTTTTTTTTTTGGGTACCCGTAAGGTAGATCAGGCCATACGAGATAACAAAGTATTTATACGTGAAAAATTTTAAGCCTATCTTTATGAACAACTTGTTTTTTATTTTTATCGCTCATTACTACTATGTTTTCATTTTCTTTTATTTCTACCACTTTGTAAGGCCTAAATATTTGTTATCTAATTTATGACCGGTTTCATTTCTTAATAAAACCTGGTCTCCTATCTCTAACTTAAAATCAATAGTGTTTTTGTCGTAATTAGATTTTTCTTTTTGTTTATTTTTATCTAGCATAATTCTTGCTCTTTTGTAAGCATTTTCTAGTCTAAATTTTGCTTCCTTAGTATAGTCATCTATGTTATATAAAGGGTCTATTCTATCTGTTGAATTAAAAGATGTACTTAAATTTGGATGTTTGCTAAAAACTAATTCATAGGGGCAATAGTTGTGTGTCATAGAAGGTGTTGTATTGAAACAATAGACGAAGTATTGTAGCCATATGTCCCAATCTGTTTTATCAACGGATATATAGGATCGAATGTATTCGTTAAGTGTTCGGTGACTACGTTCTATTGTTCCTAATGTCTGGTGGTGGTGCGCTGTAGATGTTATGTTTTTTATACCAAGGTATTTACATAAATCTTCAATAATTGAATTTTTATATATTTAGTTCCCATGTCCGATATGAACGTCTTCATTGGACCGTACTTTAGAATACAATTTTCAAATATAGCGTTAGCTACTGATTTTGCGCTTTTGTTTGGTATTGGTATGGCAATTAAATATTTCGTTAAGTCGCATATCAAAGTTACCGCGTATTCATTGCCCTGATCCGATTTTGGTAATGGACCTATCGTATCAACAATTACTCTGTCAAATGCCATAGTTGGAGTCTCTGTTAAAGTTAATGGGGTTTTTGTGTGTTTAGTTATTTTAGATTTCTGGCATTTTGGACATGTCTTTACGTAGTTCGTTATGTCCCTAGACATGTTTTTCCAATAGAAATGTTGTCTTATTTTTGACAAGGTTTTGGCTATTCCGGTATGGCCGCCTTGTAGTGGATCGTCATGGTTTTCAGACAGTATAGCTTCTTTTTCTTTCTTATCTTTTATTATGGTCACTGGTTTGAGTAGCGCTACTCTTAATTTTTTTAATATTTTCAAAGATTTTTTCACACAGTGCCATTTTAAGTTGGCTGATCTTGTATATACTGGCTTCTTTTTCAAGCCTTTGGAAAAATTGACCTAAATCAAATGTACCATTGGTATATAGATCGCTAACATTTATTCTTGCAATAACTTTTTTACCATGCTTAAAATAGCATTTGAAATTATTTAAATGCAAGGTCACTACTTTCTTTACTTCGTCGTTGTTAAGGACGTCGTATATTTTGGGCATAGAAGCTTTTTCAACACACTGCCTAGGCAGCTGTGCTTGATTTTTCCCTGCGCAGGGTTTATTCTGTCTGTACTGATTTCTTGTAGTGACTTGTAAAATTTGCTTTTGTATGTTTTTTAGTTCTTTGATGGTTATTCTAGATAACGCATCAGCAACGTAATTGTCCTTTCCCTTAAGATACTCAACTGTAAATTCGTATTCTTCCAAATCTAGTCTTATTCTTGTTAATTTAGAGTTTGGATTAACCATGGAAAAGAGGAATGTTAATGGTCTATGGTCTGTTTTAACTAGGAAATGTCGCCCATAAACGTAAGGTCTAAAATGGTTAATTGCCCAATGTATTGCTAGTAGTTCTTGTTCCGTTGTGCTTTTATTGGATTCTCCTTTAGTAAATGATCTCGATGCATAAGATACAGGAAGCTGTATGCCATTATGTTCTTGTGTAAGGACTGCTCCGCAAGCTTGCTTACTTGCGTCCGTGATTATGCAAAATTCTTTAGAAAAATCGGGGTATTGAAGTAGTGTTGGACTCATTAATTTTTTCTTTAAGTAATCAAAAGCACTTTGACACTCTGGTGTCCATTCGAATTTAACACCTTTTTTGCATAATTTAGTTATGTGACGGTATGGTGACAATAAAGTGCCGGGCATTCCTTTTTAAGAACTGGCAAAAATTTATCTTTTGGAGGAGATTTATTGTCAACAGTTTCCCCGATGATTTCAATATTTTTGTAACATTTTTCGGGTTCTTGATTTTTCTTTAGTTTAGAGCTTACAAATTTTTTTAGGGAGTGTAGCTCTGCGTGAAGTTCACATGCTTGTTCCCATGATGTATTATCACTGGATGCTAATTCATTTCGAATGGCGGCTATTCTTTTAAATGCCTTTTTTCTTAATCCTCCTTTCCTTTTATTATTTTTACGGTCCATTCGTGTTAGGTAGACAATATATTTAAATGTATGTCTTTTATAAAAAGATGCAAAAGAAATGAGTGTTTCTCCAATAGGGTAAAAAAAAGGATAAATGAATTTAAACCTTGTCCAAGTCGTTAGCTCTGCTTATATAATGCTTATATAAATGCGAGCACGAATTGAGCAACGCTACTAATTGTCAGGATCAAAAGTAGTATCCACATTGACTTAATAGCATCCGTATGATCAACTATTTGAACATTATTAACAACATTAGCTTTATTTCCCGTAGACTGGGTGTCGTCTGAGCCGAACCAACCCATTGTAATTTTTTAATTTTGCATGGGGAGTTAAAAGAATAATAGAAGACAATGCTAATATTGTAATTTAAAAAAAATGTTGTTAAAGTTTATAGTTTTTTTTTTAATTCTTTTATTCTGGTTACTTATTTTACATTTTTATTTTTTTTTTATAAAAATTTTATAAAAATTAATTTTCAAACATATATTCGCATTTAATATTTAATATATTTACTACTTTTTTTTCAAAATTCCCTGCCTATTTATAATCTTTTTGGGCCATCTTCTTTTTAAAGCTCAAAATAACACAAATATTTTAAAAATAAAATTGGTTTTACGTTATTATATTATTTTCCATTTTTTTACAAATTATTTTTCCTGCCTTTCAAAAAAATGTTCTAATTCGGGCCGTCTTCTTGTACAGCTCAAACTTACAATTTTATAATATATTTATATATACAAAAAAAATTGTTCTTCTGCATCCTTGTCCTTAGTATCTTCTCGTCTTCAAGGTCCTGGGCCTTTTTGACTCGGGCGGTGCCGGTGCTGGTCCTTGCACAGGCTATTATTTTTTTGATGTTCCGGGCCATTTGGACTCGGGCGGTACCGGTGCTGGTCCTCGCACAGGCTATTTCCTTTTTATTTTGATGATTTGAATTATTTTATAATTATTTTTTTTTAGATATTCCTGGCCCTTTGGACTCGGGCGGTGCCGGTGCTGGTCATCGCACAAGCTATTTTATTTGATGTGTCGCAGGATAAAAGAAGGGTTCCAGGCCGTTTTCCTTTAATCAGGGTGTTATCTTTTCTCAACGTTAAAGTTTTTCGATATATTTTATCATAATCGTTTCAACTCAGTTTTCATAGCTTTTTGTGTACCATATATATTATTCCATTTCATAATCTTGTAGTAACACAACCATAACCATTTTCTTCAATTTTTGCTGATGATTTTTTTTCTTCTCTTGTTTTTTTTTTTTTCTTTAGCAATAGTGTTTTTTATTTGTAATACATTTTTTTTTTTTTGTTTATTATTTTTTTATTTTTTATCACTTTTTAACAGTGTTTTTAATTGCTTGACATAAGTCCTGTCACGGTCGCCATGTTAAGATATAATTTATGGTTCACAGCACTTTAGTTAGAAATATAAACGCACTGGTTTTATTTTAATTTATAATTTATTTTTATTGATACTTCGTTGTCTTGCCGTCGTTTCTAGACTGCCGGCCTATATTCTAATTGGGCTTAGCTCTATGTTGCGCGGTCGGCGCTGTCGGTCAAGCCGGCAGCGACGCAACCGCCTTATATATTAGCTTATGTTTATCTCTGAGAACGGTGCCCAGAGAGAGAGAATGGAATGTTATGTGCATACATGGATATATTTGTTGCAGTCGCCAAGCTGTGGGAATAAACTGGCGCGACTTATCACTCGCTGATGGCGTGTGTGGTCAAATTACGTTTGCACTTGAACAGTGCTGATCCTGCAGATTTGGCTAACATTGTTGCCGATGGTACAGTGTGTACTCTGTATGTATGCACACTACAATGAAATTTAGTAGGTCGGACTGATTGGCCAAATATAAAACCCATAGAATACCCCCGCTTCCTAACTTTAAAAACACCAAAGTTATGGCATTTCCAATCGTTCAGTTATGTGGCAGCTATAGGATATAGTCGGCCGATCCTTATAAAATCGGATTGATTGGCCAAATATAAAACCCATAGAATACCCCCGCTTCCTAACTTTACAAACACCTAAGTTATGGCTTTTCCGATCAATCAGTTATATGGCAGCTATAGGATATAGTCGGCCGATCCCGATCAATCAGTTATATAGCAGCTATAAGATATAGTCGGCCGATCCTAATGAAATTTTGTAGGTAGTATTGATTGGCCATCACTAATGTTATTGCATTTCTGATCAATCAGTTGTATGGCAGCTATAGGATATAGTCGGCCGATCCCTATGAAATTTGGTAGGTCGGATTGATTGGCCAAATATAAACCCATGCAAATTTCCAGCGTCCTAACTTAACCATCACTAATGTTTTGGCATATCCGATCAATCAGTTATAATGGCAGTTATAGGATATAGACGGCCGATCCCTATGAAATTTGGTATGTCCGATTGATTGGGCAAATATAAAACCCATAGAATACCCCCGCTTCCTAACTTTACAAACACCAAAGTTATGGCATTTCCGATCAATCAGTTATATGGCAGCTATAAGATATAGTCGGCCGAATCTAATGAAATTTGGTAGGTCGGATTGATTGACCAAATATAAAACCCATACAAAATCCCAGCGTCCTAACTTTACCATCACTAATGTTATGGCATATCCGATCAATCAGTACTAATGGTAGCTATAGGATATAGTCGGCCGATCCCTATGAAATTTGGTATGTCGGAAAAAATAGAAAATCCCAGCTTCCTAACTTGACAAACACCAAAGTTATGGCATTTCCGATCAATCAGTTATATGGCACCTATAAGATATAGTCGGCCGATCCTAATGAAATTTGGTAGGTCGGATTGATTGGCCAAATATAAAACCCATACAATTTCCCAGAGTCCTAACTTTACCATCACTAATGTTATGGCATATCCGATCAATCAGTTATAATGGCAGCTATAGGATATAGTCGGCCGATCCTAATGAAATTTGGTATGTCGGAATAGAATACCCCCGCGTCCTAACTTTACAAACACCTAAGTTATGGCTCTTCCGATCAATCAGTTATATGGCAGCTATAGGATATAGTCGGCCGATCCCTATGAAATTTGGTAAGTCGGATTGATTGGCCAAATATAAAACCCATAGAAAATCCCAGCTTCCTAACTTTACAAATACCAAAGTTATGGCATTTCCGATCAATCAGTTATATGGCAGCTATAAGATATAGTCGGCCGATCCTTATGAAAATTGGGAGGTCGAATTGATTGGCCAATTATAAAACCCATCAAAATCCCAGCTTCCTAACTTTACCATCAGTAATGTTACGGCATTTCCGATCAATCAGTTATATGGCAGCTATAGGATACAGTCGGCCGATCCTTATGAAATTTGGTATGTCGGATTGATTGGCCAAATATAAAACCCATAGAATACCCCCGCTTCCTAACTTTACAAACACCTCAGTTATGGCTTTTCCGATCAATCAGTTATGGCTATAGGATCCTTATGAAATTTGGTAGGTCGGATTGATTGGCCAAATATAAAACCCATACAAAATCCCCGCTTCCTAACTTTACAATCACTAATGTTATGGCATTTCCGATCAATCAGTTATATGGCAGCTATAAGATATAGTCGGCCGATCCTTATGAAATTTGGTAGGTCGGATTGATTGGCCAAATATAAAACCCATAGAATACCCTCGCTTCCTAACTTTACAAATACCTAAGTTATGGCTTTTCCGATCAATCAGTAATAGGGCAGCTATAGGATATAGTCGGCCGATCCCTATGAAATTTAGTAGGTCATACTGATTGGCCAAATATAAAACCCATAGAATACCCGCGCTTCCTAACTTTAAAAACACCAAAGTTATGGCATTTCCAATCGTTCAGTTATGTGGCAGCTATAGGATATAGTCGGCCGATCCTTATAAAATCGGATTGATTGGCCAAATATAAAACCCATAGAAATAGAAAATATCAGCTTCCTAACTTGACAAACACCAAAGTTATGGCATTTCCGATCAATCAGTTATATGGCAGCTATAAGATATAGTCGGCCGATCCTAATGAAATTTGGTAGGTCGGATTGATTGGCTAAATATAAAACCCATAGAATACCCCCGCTTCATAACTTTACAAACACCTAAGTTATGGCTCTTCCGATCAATCAGTTATATGGCAGCTATAAGATATAGTCGGCCGATCCTAATGAAATTTGATAGGTCGGATTGATTGGCCAAATATAAAACCCATAGAAAATCCCAGCTTCCTAACTTGACAAACACCAAAGTTATGGCATTTCCGATCAATCAGTTATATGGCAGCTATAAGATATAGTCGGCCGATCCTAATGAAATTTGGTAGGTCGGATTGATTGGCCAAATATAAAACCCATACAAATTCCCAGCGTCCTAACTTTACCATCACTAATGTTATGGCATATCCGATCAATCAGTTATAATGGCAGCTATAGGATATAGTCGGCCGATCCCTATGAAATTTGGTATGTCGGATTGATTGGGCACATATAAAACCCATAGAATACCCCCGCTTCCTAACTTTACAAACACCTAAGTTATGGCTTTTCCGATCAATCAGTTATATGGCAGCTATAAGATATAGTCGGCCGATCCTAATGAAATTTGGTAGGTCGGATTGATTGGCCAAATATAAAACCCATCAAAATCCCAGCTTCCTAACTTTACCATCACTAATGTTATGGCATTTCCGATCAATCAGTTATATGGCAGCTATAGGATACAGTCGGCCGATCCTTATGAAATTTGGTATGTCGGATTGATTGGCCAAATATAAAACCCATAGAATACCCCCGCTTCCTAACTTTACAAATACCTAAGTTATGGCTTTTCCGATCAATCAGTAATATGGCAGCTATAGGATATAGTCGGCCGATCCCTATGAAATTTAGTAGGTCGGACTGATTGGCCAAATATAAAACCCATAGAATACCCCCGCTTCCTAACTTTACAAACACCTAAGTTATGGCTTTTCCGATCAATCAGTTATATGGCAGCTATAGGATATAGTCGGCCGATCCCGATCAATCAGTTATATAGCAGCTATAAGATATAGTCGGCCGATCCTAAATAAATTTGGTATGTCGGATTGATTGGCCATCACTAATGTTATTGCATTTCTGATCAATCAGTTGTATGGCAGCTATAGGATATAGTCGGCCGATCCCTATGAAATTTGGTAGGTCGGATTGATTGGCCAAATATAAAACCCATGCAAATTTCCAGCGTCCTAACTTAACCATCACTAATGTTATGGCATATCCGATCAATCAGTTATAATGGCAGTTATAGGATATAGACGGCCGATTCCTATGAAATTTGGTATGTCCGATTGATTGGGTAAATATAAAACCCATAGAATACCCCCGCTTCCTAACTTTACAAACACCAAAGTTATGGCATTTCCGATCAATCAGTTATATGGCAGCTATAAGATTTAGTAGGCCGATCCTAATAAAATTTGGTAGGTCGGATTGATTGACCAAATATAAAACCCATACAAAATCCCAGCGTCCTAACTTTACCATCACTAATGTTATGGCATATCCGATCAATCAGTTATAATGGCCGCTATAGGATATAGTCGGCCGATCCCTATGAAATTTGGTATGTCGGATTGATTGGCCAAATATAAAACCCATAGAATACCCCCGCTTCCAAACTTTACAAACACCTAAGTTATGGCTCTTCCGATCAATCAGTTATATGGCAGCTATAGGATATAGTCGGCCGATCCCTATGAAATTTGGTAGGTCGGATTGATTGGCCAAATATAAAACCCATAGAAAATCCCAGCTTCCTAACTTGACAAACATCAAAGTTATAGCATTTCCGATCAATCAGTTATATGGCAGCTATAAGATATAGTCGGCCGATCCTAATGAAATTTGGTAGGTCGGATTGATTGGCCAAATATAAAACCCATACAAATTCCCAGCGTCCTAACTTTACCATCACTAATGTTATGGCATATCCGATCAATCAGTTATAATGGCAGCTATAGGATATAGTCGGCCGATCCTTTTGAAATTAGGTATGTCGGATTGATTGGCCAAATATAAAACCCATAGAATACCCCCGCTTCCTAACTTTACAAACACCTCAGTTATGGCTTCTCCGATCAATCAGTTATATGGCAGCTATAGGATATAGTCGGCCGATCCTAATGAAATTTGGTAGGTCGGATTGATTGGCCAAATATAAAACCCATAGAATACCCCCGCTTCCTAACTTTAAAAACACCAAAGTTATGGCATTTCTAATCGTTCAGTTATGTGGCAGCTTTAGGATATAGTCGGCCGATCCTTATAAAATCGGATTGATTGGCCAAATATAAGACCCATAGAAAATCCCAGCTTCCTAACTTTACAAACACCAGTTATGGCATTTCCGATCATTCAGTTATATGGCAGCTTTAAGATATAGTCGGCCGATCCTAATGAAATTTGGTAGGTCGGATTGATTGGCCAAATATAAAACCCATACAAAATCCCAGCGTCCTAACTTTACCATCACTAATGTTATGGCATATCCGATCAATCAGTTATAATGGAAGCTATAGGATATAGTCGGCCGATCCCTATGAAATTTGGTATGTCGGAAAAAATAGAAAATCCCAGCTTCCTAACTTGACAAACACCAAAGTTATGGCATTTCCGATCAATCAGTTATATAGCAGCTATAAGATATAGTCGGCCGATCCTAATGAAATTTGGTAGGTCAGATTGATTGGCCAAATATAAAACCCATCAAAATCCCAGCTTCCTAACCTTACCATCACTAATGTTATGGCATTTCCGATCAATCAGTTATATGGCAGCTATAGGATACAGTCGGCCGATCCTTATGAAATTTGGTATGTCGGATTGATTGGCCAAATATAAAACCCATAGAAAACCCCCGCTTCCTAACTTTACAAACACCTCAGTTATGGCTTTTCCGATCAATCAGTTATATGGCAGCTATAGGATATAGTCGGCCGATCCTAATGAAATTTGGTATGTCGGATTGATTGGCCAAATATAAAACCCATAGAATACCCCCGCTTCCTAACTTTACAAACACCTAAGTTATGGCTTTTCCGATCAATCAGTAATATGGCAGCTATAGGATATAGTCGGCCGATCCTTATGAAATTTGGTATGTCGGATTGATTGGCCAAATATAAAACCCATAGAATACCCCCGCTTCCTAACTTTACAAATACCTAAGTTATGGCTTTTCCGATCAATCAGTAATATGGCAGCTATAGGATATAGTCGGCCGATCCCTATGAAATTTGGTAGGTCGGACTGATTGGCCAAATATAAAACCCATAGAATACCCCCGCTTCCTAACTTTACAAACACCTAAGTTATGGCTTTTCCGATCAATCAGTTATATGGCAGCTATAGGATATAGTCGGCCGATCCCGATCAATCAGTTATATAGCAGCTATAAGATATAGTCGGCCGATCCTAAATAAATTTGGTATGTCGGATTGATTGGCCATCACTAATGTTATTGCATTTCTGATCAATCAGTTGTATGGCAGCTATAGGATATAGTCGGCCGATCCCTATGAAATTTGGTAGGTCGGATTGATTGGCCAAATATAAAACCCATGCAAATTTCCAGCGTCCTAACTTAACCATCACTAATGTTATGGCATATCCGATCAATCAGTTATAATGGCAGTTATAGGATATAGACGGCCGATTCCTATGAAATTTCGTATGTCCGATTGATTGGGTAAATATAAAACCCATAGAATACCCCCGCTTCCTAACTTTACAAACACCAAAGTTATGGCATTTCCGATCAATCAGTTATATGGCAGCTATAAGATATAGTAGGCCGATCCTAATAAAATTTGGTAGGTCGGATTGATTGACCAAATATAAAACCCATACAAAATCCCAGCGTCCTAACTTTACCATCACTAATGTTATGGCATATCCGATCAATCAGTTATAATGGCCGCTATAGGATATAGTCGGCCGATCCCTATGAAATTTGGTATGTCGGATTGATTGGCCAAAGATAAAACCCATAGAATACCCCCGATTCCAAACTTTACAAACACCTAAGTTATGGCTCTTCCGATCAATCAGTTATATGGCAGCTATAGGATATAGTCGGCCGATCCCTATGAAATTTGGTAGGTCGGATTGATTGGCCAAATATAAAACCCATAGAAAATCCCAGCTTCCTAACTTGACAAACATCAAAGTTATAGCATTTCCGATCAATCAGTTATATGGCAGCTATAAGATATAGTCGGCCGATCCTAATGAAATTTGGTAGGTCGGATTGATTGGCCAAATATAAAACCCATACAAATTCCCAGCGTCCTAACTTTACCATCACTAATGTTATGGCATATCCGATCAATCAGTTATAATGGCAGCTATAGGATATAGTCGGCCGATCCTTTTGAAATTAGGTATGTCGGATTGATTGGCCAAATATAAAACCCATAGAATACCCCCGCTTCCTAACTTTACAAACACCTCAGTTATGGCTTCTCCGATCAATCAGTTATATGGCAGCTATAGGATATAGTCGGCCGATCCTAATGAAATTTGGTAGGTCGGATTGATTGGCCAAATATAAAACCCATAGAATACCCCCGCTTCCTAACTTTAAAAACACCAAAGTTATGGCATTTCTAATCGTTCAGTTATGTGGCAGCTTTTGGATATAGTCGGCCGATCCTTATAAAATCGGATTGATTGGCCAAATATAAGACCCATAGAAAATCCCAGCTTCCTAACTTTACAAACACCAGTTATGGCATTTCCGATCAATCAGTTATATGGCAGCTTTAAGATATAGTCGGCCGATCCTAATGAAATTTGGTAGGTCGGATTGATTGGCCAAATATAAAACCCATACAAAATCCCAGCGTCCTAACTTTACCATCACTAATGTTATGGCATATCCGATCAATCAGTTATAATGGAAGCTATAGGATATAGTCGGCCGATCCCTATGAAATTTGGTATGTCGGAAAAAATAGAAAATCCCAGCTTCCTAACTTGACAAACACCAAAGTTATGGCATTTCCGATCAATCAGTTATATGGCAGCTATAAGATATAGTCGGCCGATCCTAATGAAATTTGGTAGGTCAGATTGATTGGCCAAATATAAAACCCATCAAAATCCCAGCTTCCTAACCTTACCATCACTAATGTTATGGCATTTCCGATCAATCAGTTATATGGCAGCTATAGGATACAGTCGGCCGATCCTTATGAAATTTGGTATGTCGGATTGATTGGCCAAATATAAAACCCATAGAAAACCCCCGCTTCCTAACTTTACAAACACCTCAGTTATGGCTTTTCCGATCAATCAGTTATATGGCAGCTATAGGATATAGTCGGCCGATCCTAATGAAATTTGGTATGTCGGATTGATTGGCCAAATATAAAACCCATAGAATACCCCCGCTTCCTAACTTTACAAACACCTAAGTTATGGCTTTTCCGATCAATCAGTAATATGGCAGCTATAGGATATAGTCGGCCGATTCCTATGAAATTTGGTAGGTCGGTTTGATTGGCCAAATATAAAACCCATAGAAAATCCCAGCTTCCTAACTTTACAAAGACCAAAGTTATGGCATTTCCGATCAATCAGTTATATGGCAGCTATAAGATATAGTCGGCCGATCCTTATGAAAATTGGAAGGTCGAATTGGTTGGCCAAATATAAAACCCATAGAAAATCCCAGCTTCCTAACTTTACAAAGACTAAAGTTATGGCATTTCCTATCAATCAGTTATATGGCAGCTATAAGATATAGTCGGCCGATCCTTATGAAAATTGGGAGGTCGAATTGATTGGCCAAATATAAAACCCATAGAAAATCCCAGCTTCCTAACTTTACAAAGACCAAAGTTATGGCATTTCCGATCAATCAGTTATATGGCAGCTATAGGATACAGTCGGCCGATCCTTATGAAATTTGGTATGTCGGATTGATTGGCCAAATATAAAACCCATAGAAAACCCCCGCTTCCTAACTTTACAAACACCTCAGTTATGGCTTTTCCGATCAATCAGTTATATGGCAGCTATAGGATATAGTCGGCCGATCCTAATGAAATTTGGTATGTCGGATTGATTGGCCAAATATAAAACCCATAGAAAACCCCCGCTTCCTAACTTTACAAACACCTCAGTTATGGCTTTTCCGATCAATCAGTTATGTGGCAGCTATAGGATATAGTCGGCCGATCCTAATGAAATTTTGTAGGTCGGATTGATTGGCCAAATATAAAACCCATACAAAATCCCAGCTTCCTAACTTTACCATTACTAATGTTATGGCATTTCCGATCAATCAGTTATATGGCAGCTATAGGATATAGTCGGCCGATCCTTATGAAATTTGGTATGTCGGATTGATTAGGCAAATATAAAACCCATAGAATACCCCCGCTTCCTAACTTTACAAATACTTAAGTTATGGCTTTTCCGATCAATCAGTAATATGGCAGCTATAGGATGTAGTCGGCCGATCCCTATGAAATTTGGTAGGTCGGATTCATTGGCCATCACTAATGTTATTGCATTTCTGATCAATCAGTTATATGGCAGCTATAGGATATAGTAGGCCGATCCCTATGAAATTTGGTATGTCCGATTGATTAGGCAAATATAAAACCCATAGAATACCCCCGCTTCCTAACTTTACAAACACCAAAGTTATGGCATTTCCGATCAATCAGTAATATGGCAGCTATAGGATATAGTCGGCCGATCCCTATGAAATTTGGTAGGTCGGATTCATTGGCCATCACTAATGTTATTGCATTTCTGATCAATCAGTTATATGGCAGCTATAAGATATAGTCGGCCGATCCTAATGAAATTTGGTAGGTCGGATTGATTGACCAAATATAAAACCCATACAAAATCCCAGCGTCCTAACTTTACCATCACTAATGTTATGGCATATCCGATCAATCAGTTATAATGGCAGCTATAGGATATAGTCGGCCGATCCCTATGAAATTTGGTATGTCGGATTGATTGGCCAAATATAAAACCCATAGAATACCCCCGCTTCCTAACTTTACAAACACCTAAGTTATGGCTCTTCCGATCAATCAGTTGTATGGCAGCTATAGGATATAGTCGGCCGATCCCTATGAAATTTGGTAGGTCGGATTGATTGGCCAAATATAAAACCCATACAAAATCCCAGCGTCCTAACTTTACCATCACTAATGTTATGGCATTTCCGATCAATCAGTTATATGCAGCTATAGGATGCAGTCGGCCGATCCTTATGAAATTTGGTATGTCGGATTGATTGGCCAAATATAAAACCCATAGAAAACCCCCGCTTCCTAACTTTACAAACACCTCAGTTATGGCTTTTCCGATCAATCAGTTATATGGCAGCTATAGGATATAGTCGGCCGATCCTAATGAAATTTGGTATGTCGGATTGATTGGCCAAATATAAAACCCATAGAAAACCCCCGCTTCCTAACTTTACAAACACCTCAGTTATGGCTTTTCCGATCAATCAGTTATGTGGCAGCTATAGGATATAGTCGGCCGATCCTAATGAAATTTTGTAGGTCGGATTGATTGGCCAAATATAAAACCCATACAAAATCCCAGCTTCCTAACTTTACCATTACTAATGTTATGGCATTTCCGATCAATCAGTTATATGGCAGCTATAGGATATAGTCGGCCGATCCTTATGAAATTTGGTATGTCGGATTGATTAGGCAAATATAAAACCCATAGAATACCCCCGCTTCCTAACTTTACAAATACTTAAGTTATGGCTTTTCCGATCAATCAGTAATATGGCAGCTATAGGATGTAGTCGGCCGATCCCTATGAAATTTGGTAGGTCGGATTCATTGGCCATCACTAATGTTATTGCATTTCTGATCAATCAGTTATATGGCAGCTATAGGATATAGTAGGCCGATCCCTATGAAATTTGGTATGTCCGATTGATTAGGCAAATATAAAACCCATAGAATACCCCCGCTTCCTAACTTTACAAACACCAAAGTTATGGCATTTCCGATCAATCAGTAATATGGCAGCTATAGGGTATATTCGGCCGATCCCTATGAAATTTGGTAGGTCGGATTCATTGGCCATCACTAATGTTATTGCATTTCTGATCAATCAGTTATATGGCAGCTATAAGATATAGTCGGCCGATCCCAATGAAATTTGGTAGGTCGGATTGATTGACCAAATATAAAACCCAAACAAAATCCCAGCGTCCTAACTTTACCATCACTAATGTTATGGCATATCCGATCAATCAGTTATAATGGCAGCTACAGGATATAGTCGGCCGATCCCTATGAAATATAAAACCCATAGAAAATCCCAGCTTCCTAACTTTACAAAGACCAAAGTTATGGCATTTCCTATCAATCAGTTATATGGCAGCTATAAGATATAGTCGGCCGATCCTTATGAAAATTGGGAGGTCGAATTGATTGGCCAAATATAAAACCCATAGAAAATCCCAGCTTCCTAACTTTACAAAGACCAAAGTTATGGCATTTCCGATCAATCAGTTATATGGCAGCTATAGGATACAGTCGGCCGATCCTTATGAAATTTGGTATGTCGGATTGATTGGCCAAATATAAAACCCATAGAAAACCCCCGCTTCCTAACTTTACAAACACCTCAGTTATGGCTTTTCCGATCAATCAGTTATATGGCAGCTATAGGATATAGTCGGCCGATCCTTATGAAATTTGGTATGTCGGATTGATTGGCCAAATATAAAACCCATAGAAAACCCCCGCTTCCTAACTTTACAAACACCTCAGTTATGGCTTTTCCGATCAATCAGTTATATGGCAGCTATAGGATATAGTCGGCCGATCCTAATGAAATTTTGTAGGTCGGATTGATTGGCCAAATATAAAACCCATACAAAATCCCAGCTTCCTAACTTTACCATTACTAATGTTATGGCATTTCCGATCAATCAGTTATATGGCAGCTATAGGATATAGTCGGCCGATCCTTATGAAATTTGGTATGTCGGATTGATTAGGCAAATATAAAACCCATAGAATACCCCCGCTTCCTAACTTTACAAATACTTAAGTTATGGCTTTTCCGATCAATCAGTAATATGGCAGCTATAGGATGTAGTCGGCCGATCCCTATGAAATTTGGTAGGTCGGATTCATTGGCCATCACTAATGTTATTGCATTTCTGATCAATCAGTTATATGGCAGCTATAGGATATAGTAGGCCGATCCCTATGAAATTTGGTATGTCCGATTGATTAGGCAAATATAAAACCCATAGAATACCCCCGCTTCCTAACTTTACAAACACCAAAGTTATGGCATTTCCGATCAATCAGTAATATGGCAGCTATACGATATAGTCGGCCGATCCCTATGAAATTTGGTAGGTCGGATTCATTGGCCATCACTAATGTTATTGCATTTCTGATCAATCAGTTATATGGCAGCTATAAGATATAGTCGGCCGATCCTAATGAAATTTGGTAGGTCGGATTGATTGACCAAATATAAAACCCATACAAAATCCCAGCGTCCTAACTTTACCATCACTAATGTTATGGCATATCCGATCAATCAGTTATAATGGCAGCTATAGGATATAGTCGGCCGATCCCTATGAAATTTGGTATGTCGGATTGATTGGCCAAATATAAAACCCATAGAATACCCCCGCTTCCTAACTTTACAAACACCTAAGTAATGGCTCTTCCGATCAATCAGTTGTATGGCAGCTATAGGATATAGTCGGCCGATCCCTATGAAATTTGGTAGGTCGGATTGATTGGCCAAATATAAAACCCATAGAAAATCCCAGCGTCCTAACTTTACCATCACTAATGTTATGGCATTTCCGATCAATCAGTTATATGCAGCTATAGGATGCAGTCGGCCGATCCTTATGAAATTTGGTATGTCGGATTGATTGGCCAAATATAAAACCCATAGAAAACCCCCGCTTCCTAACTTTACAAACACCTCAGTTATGGCTTTTCCGATCAATCAGTTATATGGCAGCTATAGGATATAGTCGGCCGATCCTAATGAAATTTGGTATGTCGGATTGATTGGCCAAATATAAAACCCATAGAAAACCCCCGCTTCCTAACTTTACAAACACCTCAGTTATGGCTTTTCCGATCAATCAGTTATGTGGCAGCTATAGGATATAGTCGGCCGATCCTAATGAAATTTTGTAGGTCGGATTGATTGGCCAAATATAAAACCCATACAAAATCCCAGCTTCCTAACTTTACCATTACTAATGTTATGGCATTTCCGATCAATCAGTTATATGGCAGCTATAGGATATAGTCGGCCGATCCTTATGAAATTTGGTATGTCGGATTGATTAGGCAAATATAAAACCCATAGAATACCCCCGCTTCCTAACTTTACAAATACTTAAGTTATGGCTTTTCCGATCAATCAGTAATATGGCAGCTATAGGATGTAGTCGGCCGATCCCTATGAAATTTGGTAGGTCGGATTCATTGGCCATCACTAATGTTATTGCATTTCTGATCAATCAGTTATATGGCAGCTATAGGATATAGTAGGCCGATCCCTATGAAATTTGGTATGTCCGATTGATTAGGCAAATATAAAACCCATAGAATACCCCCGCTTCCTAACTTTACAAACACCAAAGTTATGGCATTTCCGATCAATCAGTAATATGGCAGCTATAGGGTATATTCGGCCGATCCCTATGAAATTTGGTAGGTCGGATTCATTGGCCATCACTAATGTTATTGCATTTCTGATCAATCAGTTATATGGCAGCTATAAGATATAGTCGGCCGATCCTAATGAAATTTGGTAGGTCGGATTGATTGACCAAATATAAAACCCATACAAAATCCCAGCGTCCTAACTTTACCATCACTAATGTTATGGCATATCCGATCAATCAGTTATAATGGCAGCTATAGGATATAGTCGGCCGATCCCTATGAAATTTGGTATGTCGGATTGATTGGCCAAATATAAAACCCATAGAATACCCCCGCTTCCTAACTTTACAAACACCTAAGTAATGGCCCTTCCGATCAATCAGTTGTATGGCAGCTATAGGATATAGTCGGCCGAGCCCTATGAAATTTGGTAGGTCGGATTGATTGGCCAAATATAAAACCCATACAAAATCCCAGCGTCCTAACTTTACCATCACTAATGTTATGGCATTTCCGATCAATCAGTTATATGCAGCTATAGGATGCAGTCGGCCGATCCTTATGAAATTTGGTATGTCGGATTGATTGGCCAAATATAAAACCCATAGAAAACCCCCGCTTCCTAACTTTACAAACACCTCAGTTATGGCTTTTCCGATCAATCAGTTATATGGCAGCTATAGGATATAGTCGGCCGATCCTAATGAAATTTGGTATGTCGGATTGATTGGCCAAATATAAAACCCATAGAAAACCCCCGCTTCCTAACTTTACAAACACCTCAGTTATGGCTTTTCCGATCAATCAGTTATGTGGCAGCTATAGGATATAGTCGGCCGATCCTAATGAAATTTTGTAGGTCGGATTGATTGGCCAAATATAAAACCCATACAAAATCCCAGCTTCCTAACTTTACCATTACTAATGTTATGGCATTTCCGATCAATCAGTTATATGGCAGCTATAGGATATAGTCGGCCGATCCTTATGAAATTTGGTATGTCGGATTGATTAGGCAAATATAAAACCCATAGAATACCCCCGCTTCCTAACTTTACAAATACTTAAGTTATGGCTTTTCCGATCAATCAGTAATATGGCAGCTATAGGATGTAGTCGGCCGATCCCTATGAAATTTGGTAGGTCGGATTCATTGGCCATCACTAATGTTATTGCATTTCTGATCAATCAGTTATATGGCAGCTATAGGATATAGTAGGCCGATCCCTATGAAATTTGGTATGTCCGATTGATTAGGCAAATATAAAACCCATAGAATACCCCCGCTTCCTAACTTTACAAACACCAAAGTTATGGCATTTCCGATCAATCAGTAATATGGCAGCTATAGGGTATATTCGGCCGATCCTATGAAATTTTGTAGGGTGATTTTTTTTCCACTAATATTATTTTTTTTTGATCAATCAGTTATATGGCAGCTATAAGATATAGTCGGCCGATCCTAATGAAATTTGGTAGGTCGGATTGATTGACCAAATATAAAACCCATACAAAATCCCAGCGTCCTAACTTTACCATCACTAATGTTATGGCATATCCGATCAATCAGTTATAATGGCAGCTATAGGATATAGTCGGCCGATCCCTATGAAATTTGGTATGTCGGATTGATTGGCCAAATATAAAACCCATAGAATACCCCCGCTTCCTAACTTTACAAACACCTAAGTTATGGCTCTTCCGATCAATCAGTTGTATGGCAGCTATAGGATATAGTCGGCCGATCCCTATGAAATTTGGTAGGTCGGATTGATTGGCCAAATATAAAACCCATACAAAATCCCAGCGTCCTAACTTTACCATCACTAATGTTATGGCATTTCCGATCAATCAGTTATATGCAGCTATAGGATGCAGTCGGCCGATCCTTATGAAATTTGGTATGTCGGAAAAAATAGAAAATCCCAGCTTCCTAACTTGACAAACACCAAAGTTATGGCATTTCCGATCAATCAGTTATATGGCAGCTATAAGATATAGTCGGCCGATCCTAATGAAATTTGGTAGGTCGGATTGATTGGCCAAATATAAAACCCATACAAATTCCCAGCGTCCTAACTTTACCATCACTAATGTTATGGCATATCCGATCAATCAGTTATAATGGCAGCTATAGGATATAGTCGGCCGATCCCTATGAAATTTGGTATGTCGGATTGATTGGTCAAATATAAAACCCATAGAATACCCCCGCTTCCTAACTTTACAAACACCTAAGTTATGGCTTTTCCGATCAATCAGTTATATGGCAGCTATAGGATATAGTCGGCCGATCCCTATGAAATTTGGTAGGTCGGATTGATTGGCCAAATATAAAACCCATCAAAATCCCAGCTTCCTAACTTTACCATCACTAATGTTATGGCATTTCCGATCAATCAGTTATATGCAGCTATAGGATGCAGACGGCCGATCCTTATGAAATTTGGTATGTCGGATTGATTGGCCAAATATAAAACCCATAGAATACCCCCGCTTCCTAACTTTAAAAACACCAAAGTTATGGCATTTCCAATCGTTCAGTTATGTGGCAGCTATAGGATATAGTCGGCCGATCCTTATAAAATCGGATTGATTGGCCAAATATAAGACCCATAGAATACCCCCGCTTCCTAACTTTACAAACACCTAAGTTATGGCTTTTCCGATCAATCAGTAATATGGCAGGTATAGGATATAGTCGGCCGATCCCTATGAAATTTAGTAGGTCGGACTGATTGGCCAAATATAAAACCCATAGAATACCCCCGCTATAGGATATAGTCGGCCGATCCCTATGAAATTTGGTAGGTCGGATTGATTGGCCAAATATAAAACCCATCAAAATCCCAGCTTCCTAACTTTACCATCACTAATGTTATGGCATTTCCGATCAATCAGTTATATGCAGCTATAGGATGCAGTCGGCCGATCCTTATGAAATTTGGTATGTCGGATTGATTGGCCAAATATAAAACCCATAGAATACCTCCGCTTCCTAACTTTAAAAACACCAAAGTTATGGCATTTCCAATCGTTCAGTTATGTGGCAGCTATAGGATATAGTCGGCCGATCCTTATAAAATCGGATTGATTGGCCAAATATAAGACCCATAGAATACCCCCGCTTCCTAACTTTACAAACACCTAAGTTATGGCTTTTCCGATCAATCAGTAATATGGCAGCTATAGGATATAGTCGGCCGATCCCTATGAAATTTAGTAGGTCGGACTGATTGGCCAAATATAAAACCCATAGAATACCCCCGCTTCCTAACTTTAAAAACACCAAAGTTATGGCATTTCCAATCGTTCAGTTATGTGGCAGCTATAGGATATAGTCGGCCGATCCTTATAAAATCGGATTGATTGGCCAAATATAAGACCCATAGAATACCCCCGCTTCCTAACTTTACAAACACCTAAGTTATGGCTTTTCCGATCAATCAGTTATATGGCAGCTATAGGATATAGTCGGCCGATCCCTATGAAATTTGGTAGTTCGGATTGATTGGCCATCACTAATGTTATTGCATTTCTGATCAATCAGTTATATGGCAGCTATAGGATATAGTAGGCCGATCCCTATGAAATTTGGTATGTCCGATTGATTGGGCAAATATAAAACCCATAGAATACCCCCGCTTCCTAACTTTACAAACACCTAAGTTATGGCATTTCCGATCAATCAGTTATATGACACCTATAAGATATAGTCGGCCGATCCTAATGAAATTTGGTAGGTCGGATTGATTGACCAAATATAAAACCCATACAAAATCCCAGCGTCCTAACTTTACCATCACTAATGTTATGGCATATCCGATCAATCAGTTATAATGGCAGCTATAGGATATAGTCGGCCGATCCCTATGAAATTTGGTATGTCGGATTGATTGGCCAAATATAAAACCCATAGAATACCCCCGCTTCCTAACTTTACAAACACCTAAGTTATGGCTTTTCCGATCAATCAGTTATATGGCAGCTATAGGATATAGTCGGCCGATCCCTATGAAATTTGGTAGGTCGGATTGATTGGCCAAATATAAAACCCATCAAAATCCCAGCTTCCTAACTTTACCATCACTAATGTTATGGCATTTCCGATCAATCAGTTATATGCAGCTATAGGATGCAGTCGGCCGATCCTTATGAAATTTGGTATGTCGGATTGATTGGCCAAATATAAAACCCATAGAATACCCCCGCTTCCTAACTTTACAAACACCTCAGTTATGGCTTTTCCGATCAATCAGTTATGGCTATAGGATAAAGTCGGCCGATCCTAATGAAATTTTGTAGGTCGGATTGATTGGCCAAATATAAAACCTATACAAAATCCCAGCTTCCTAACTTTACCATCACTAATGTTATGGCATTTCCGATCAATCAGTTATATGACAGCTATAAGATATAGTCGGCCGATCCTTATGAAATTTGGTATGTCGGATTGATTGACCAAATATAAAACCCATAGAATACCCCCGCTTCCTAACTTTACAAATACCTAAGTTATGACTTTTCCGATCAATCAGTAATATGGCAGCTATAGGATATAGTCGGCCGATCCCTATGAAATTTTGTAGGTCGGACTGATTGGCCAAATATAAAACCCATAGAATACCCCCGCTTCCTAACTTTAAGAACACCAAAGTTATGGCATTTCCAATCGTTCAGTTATGTGGCAGCTATAGGATATAGTCGGCCGATCCTTATAAAATCGGATTGATTGGCCAAATATAAGACCCATAGATTACCCCCGCTTCCTAACTTTACAAACACCTAAGTTATGGCTTTTCCGATCAATCAGTTATATGGCAGCTATAGGATATAGTCGGCCGATCCCGATCAATCAGTTATATAGCAGCTATAAGATATAGTCGGCCGATCTTAATGAAATTTGGTAGGTCGGATTGATTGGCCATCACTAATGTTATTGCATTTCTGATCAATCAGTTGTATGGCAGCTATAGGATATAGTCGGCCGATCCCTATGAAATTTGGTAGGTCGGATTGATTGGCCAAATATAAAACCCATGCAAATTTCCAGCGTCCTAACTTAACCATCACTAATGTTATGGCATATCCGATCAATCAGTTATAATGGAAGTTATAGGATATAGACGGCCGATTCCTATGAAATTTGGTATGTCGGATTGATTGGCCAAATATAAAACCCATAGAATACCCCCGCTTCCTAACTTTACAAATACCTAAGTTATGGCTTTTCCGATCAATCAGTAATATGGCAGCTAAAGGATATAGTCGGCCGATCCCTATGAAATTTTGTAGGTCGGACTGATTGGCCAAATATAAAACCCATAGAATACCCCCGCTTCCTAACTTTAAAAACACCAAAGTTATGGCATTTCCAATCGTTCAGTTATGTGGCAGCTATAGGATATAGTCGGCCGATCCTTATAAAATCGGATTGATTGGCCAAATATAAGACCCATAGAATACCCCCGCTTCCTAACTTTACAAACACCTAAGTTATGGCTTTTCCGATCAATCAGTTATATGGCAGCTATAGGATATAGTCGGCCGATCCCGATCAATCGGTTATATAGCAGCTATAAGATATAGTCGGCCGATCCTAATGAAATTTGGTAGGTCGGATTGATTGGCCATCACTAATGTTATTGCATTTCTGATCAATGAGTTGTATGGCAGCTATAGGATATAGTCGGCCGATCCCTATGAAATTTGGTAGGTCGGATTGATTGGCCAAATATAAAACCCATAGAATACCCCCGCTTCCTAACTTTACAAACACCTAAGTTATGGCTCTTCCGATCAATCAGTTATATGGCAGCTATAGGATATAGTCGGCCGATCCCTATGAAATTTGGTAGGTCGGATTGATTGGCCATCACTAATGTTATTGCATTTCTGATCAATCAGTTATATGGCAGCTATAGGATATAGTCGGCCGATCCTTATAAAATCGGATTGATTGGCCAAATATAAGACCCATAGAATACCCCCGCTTCCTAACTTTACAAACACCTAACTTATGGCATTTCCGATCAATCAGTTATATGGCAGCTATAAGATATAGTCGGCCGATCCTAATGAAATTTGGTAGGTCGGGTTGATTGACCAAATATAAAACCCATACAAAATCCCAGCGTCCTAACTTTACCATCACTAATGTTATGGCATATCCGATCAATCAGTTATAATGGCCGCTATAGGATATAGTCGGCCGATCCCTATGAAATTTGGTATGTCGGATTGATTGGCCAAATATAAAACCCATAGAATACCCCCGCTTCCTAACTTTACAAACACCTAAGTTATGGCTCTTCCGATCAATCAGTTATATGGCAGCTATAGGATATAGTCGGCCGATCCCTATGAAATTTGGTAGGTCGGATTGATTGGCCAAATATAAAACCCATAGAAAATCCCAGCTTCCTAACTTGACAAACACCAAAGTTATGGCATTTCCGATCAATCAGTTATATGGCAGCTATAAGATATAGTCGGCCGATCCTAATGAACTTTGGTAGGTCGGATTGATTGGCCAAATATAAAACCCATACAATTTCCCAGCGTCCTAACTTTACCATCACTAATGTTATGGCATATCCGATCAATCAGTTATAATGGCAGCTATAGGATATAGTCGGCCGATCCTAATGAAATTTGGTATGTCGGATTGATTGGCCAAATATAAAACCCATCAAAATCCCAGCTTCCTAACTTTACCATCACTAATGTTATGGCATTTCCGATCAATCAGTTATATGGCAGCTACAGGATACAGTCGGCCGATCCTTATGAAATTTGGTATGTCGGATTGATTGGCCAAATATAAAACCCATAGAAAACCCCGCTTCCTAACTTTACAAACACCTCAGTTATGGCTTTTCCGATCAATCAGTTATATGGCAGCTATAGAATATAGTCGGCCGATCCTTATGAAATTTGGTATGTCGGATTGATTGGCCAAATATAAAACCCATAGAAAACCCCCGCTTCCTAACTTTACAAACACCTCAGTTATGGCTTTTCCGATCAATCAGTTATATGGCAGCTATAGGATATAGTCGGCCGATCCTAATGAAATTTGGTAGGTCGGATTGATTGGCCAAATATAAAACCCATCAAAATCCCAGCTTCCTAACTTTACCATCACTAATGTTATGGCATTTCCGATCAATCAGTTATATGGCAGCTATAGGATATAGTCGGCCGATCCTTATGAAATTTGGTATGTCGGATTGATTGGCCAAATATAAAACCCATAGAATACCCCCGCTTCCTAACTTTACAAACACCTTAAGTTATGGCTTTTCCGATCAATCAGTAATATGGCAGCTATAGGATATAGTCGGCCGATCCTTATGAAATTTGGTTGATTATAATAAAGGTCGGATTGACTTGGCCATCACTAATGTTATTGCATTTCTGATCAATCAGTTATATGGCAGCTATAGGATATAGTAGGCCGACCCCTATGAAATTTGGTATGTCCGATTGATTGGGCAAATATAAAACCCATAGAATACCCCCGCTTCCTAACTTTACAAACACCAAAGTTATGGCATTTCCGATCAATCAGTTATATGGCAGCTATAAGATATAGTCGGCCGATCCTAATGAAATTTGGTATGTCGGATTGATTGGCCAAATATAAAACCCATAGAAAACTCCCGCTTCCTAACTTTACAGACACCTCAGTTATGGCTTTTCCGATCAATCAGTTATATGGCAGCTATAGAATATAGTCGGCCGATCCCTATGAAATTTGGTAGGTCGGATTGATTGGCCAAATATAAAACCCATAGAAAATCCCAGCTTCCTAACTTTACAAAGACCAAAGTTATGGCATTTCCGATCAATCAGTTATATGGCAGCTATAAGATATAGTCGGCCGATCCTTATGAAAATTGGGAGGTCGAATTGATTGGCCAAATATAAAACCCATTAAAATCCCAGCTTCCTAACTTTACCATCAGTAATGTTATGGCATTTCCGATCAATCAGTTATATGGCAGCTATAGCATACAGTCGGCCGATCCTTATGAAATTTGGTATGTCGGAAAAAATAGAAAATCCCAGCTTCCTAACTTTACAAATACTTAAGTTATGGCTTTTCCGATCAATCAGTTATATGACAGCTATAAGATATAGTCGGCCGATCCTTATGAAATTTGGTATGTCGGATTGATTGACCAAATATAAAACCCATAGAATACCCCCGCTTCCTAACTTGACAAACACCAAAGTTATGGCATTTCCGATCAATCAGTTATATGGCAGCTATAAGATATAGTCGGCCGATCCTAATGAACTTTGGTAGGTCGGATTGATTGGCCAAATATAAAACCCATACAATTTCCCAGCGTCCTAACTTTACCATCACTAATGTTATGGCATATCCGATCAATCAGTTATAATGGCAGCTATAGGATATAGTCGGCCGATCCTAATGAAATTTGGTATGTCGGATTGATTGGCCAAATATAAAACCCATCAAAATCCCAGCTTCCTAACTTTACCATCACTAATGTTATGGCATTTCCGATCAATCAGTTATATGGCAGCTACAGGATACAGTCGGCCGATCCTTATGAAATTTGGTATGTCGGATTGATTGGCCAAATATAAAACCCATAGAAAACTCCCGCTTCCTAACTTTACAAACACCTCAGTTATGGCTTTTCCGATCAATCAGTTATATGGCAGCTATAGAATACAGTCGGCCGATCCTTATGAAATTTGGTATGTCGGATTGATTGGCCAAATATAAAACCCATAGAAAACCCCCGCTTCCTAACTTTACAAACACCTCAGTTATGGCTTTTCCGATCAATCAGTTATGTGGCAGCTATAGGATATAGTCGGCCGATCCTAATGAAATTTTGTAGGTCGGATTGATTGGCCAAATATAAAACCCATACAAAATCCCAGCTTCCTAACTTTACCATCACTAATGTTATGGCATTTCCGATCAATCAGTTATATGGCAGCTATAGGATATAGTCGGCCGATCCTTATGAAATTTGGTATGTCGGATTGATTGGCCAAATATAAAACCCATAGAATACCCCCGCTTCCTAACTTTACAAATACTTAAGTTATGGCTTTTCCGATCAATCAGTAATATGGCAGCTATAGGATATAGTCGGCCGATCCCTATGAAATTTGGTAGGTCGGATTGATTGGCCATCACTAATGTTATTGCATTTCTGATCAATCAGTTATATGGCAGCTATAGGATATAGTAGGCCGACCCCTATGAAATTTGGTATGTCCGATTGATTGGGCAAATATAAAACCCATAGAATACCCCCGCTTCCTAACTTTACAAACACCAAAGTTATGGCATTTCCGATCAATCAGTTATACGGCAGCTATAAGATATAGTCGGCCGATCCTAATGAAATTTGGTATGTCGGATTGATTGGCCAAATATAAAACCCATAGAAAACTCCCGCTTCCTAACTTTACAGACACCTCAGTTATGGCTTTTCCGATCAATCAGTTATATGGCAGCTATAGAATATAGTCGGCCGATCCCTATGAAATTTGGTAGGTCGGATTGATTGGCCAAATATAAAACCCATAGAAAATCCCAGCTTCCTAACTTTACAAAGACCAAAGTTATGGCATTTCCGATCAATCAGTTATATGGCAGCTATAAGATATAGTCGGCCGATCCTTATGAAAATTGGGAGGTCGAATTGATTGGCCAAATATAAAACCCATTAAAATCCCAGCTTCCTAACTTTACCATCAGTAATGTTATGGCATTTCCGATCAATCAGTTATATGGCAGCTATAGCAGTCGGCCGATCCTTATGAAATTTGGTATGTCGGAAAAAATAGAAAATCCCAGCTTCCTAACTTTACAAATACTTAAGTTATGGCTTTTCCGATCAATCAGTAATATGGCAGCTATAAGATATAGTCGGCCGATCCTTATGAAATTTGGTATGTCGGATTGATTGACCAAATATAAAACCCATAGAATACCCCCGCTTCCTAACTTTACAAATACCTAAGTTATGGCTTTTCCGATCAATCAGTAATATGGCAGCTATAGGATATAGTCGGCCGATCCCTATGAAATTTGGTAGGTCGGATTGATTGGCCATCACTAATGTTATTGCATTTCTGATCAATCAGTTATATGGCAGCTATAGGATATAGTAGGCCGACCCCTATGAAATTTGGTATGTCCGATTGATTGGGCAAATATAAAACCCATAGAATACCCCCGCTTCCTAACTTTACAAACACCAAAGTTATGGCATTTCCGATCAATCAGTTATACGGCAGCTATTAGATATAGTCGGCCGATCCTAATGAAATTTGGTAGGTCGGATTGATTGACCAAATATAAAACCCATACAAAATCCCAGCGTCCTAACTTTACCATCACTAATGTTATGGCATATCCGATCAATCAGTTATAATGGCAGCTATAGGATATAGTCGGCCGATCCCTATGAAATTTGGTATGTCGGATTGATTGGCCAAATATAAAACCCATAGAATACCCCCGCTTCCTAACTTTACAAACACCTAAGTTATGGCATATCCGATCAATCAGTTATAATGGCAGCTATAGGATATAGTCGGCCGATCCCTATGAAATTTGGTATGTCGGATTGATTGGCCAAATATAAAACCCATAGAATACCCCCGCTTCCTAACTTTACAAACACCTAAGTTATGGCTCTTCCGATCAATCAGTTATATGGCAGCTATAGGATATAGTAGGCCGACCCCTATGAAATTTGGTATGTCCGATTGATTGGGCAAATATAAAACCCATAGAATACCCCCGCTTCCTAACTTTACAAACACCAAAGTTATGGCATTTCCGATCAATCAGTTATACGGCAGCTATTAGATATAGTCGGCCGATCCTAATGAAATTTGGTAGGTCGAATTGATTGGCCAAATATAAAACCCATCAAAATCCCAGCTTCCTAACTTTACCATCACTAATGTTATGGCATTTCCGATCAATCAGTTATATGGCAGCTACAGGATACAGTCGGCCGATCCTTATGAAATTTGGTATGTCGGATTGATTGGCCAAATATAAAACCCATAGAAAACTCCCGCTTCCTAACTTTACAAACACCTCAGTTATGGCTTTTCCGATCAATCAGTTATATGGCAGCTATAGAATATAGTCGCCCGATCCCTATGAAATTTGGTAGGTCGGATTGATTGGCCAAATATAAAACCCATAGAAAACTCCCGCTTCCTAACTTTACAAACACCTCAGTTATGGCTTTTCCGATCAATCAGTTATATGGCAGCTATAGAATATAGTCGGCCGATCCTTATGAAAATTGGGAGGTCGAATTGATTGGCCAAATATAAATCCCATTAAAATCCCAGCTTCCTAACTTTACCATCAGTAATGTTATGGCATTTCCGATCAATCAGTTATATGGCAGCTATAGCATACAGTCGGCCGATCCTTATGAAATTTGGTATGTCGGATTGATTGGCCAAATATAAAACCCATAGAAAACCCCCGCTTCCTAACTTTACAAACACCTCAGTTATGGCTTTTCCGATCAATCAGTTATGTGGCAGCTATAGGATATAGTCGGCCGATCCTAATGAAATTTTGTAGGTCGGATTGATTGGCCAAATATAAAACCCATACAAAATCCCAGCTTCCTAACTTTACCATCACTAATGTTATGGCATTTCCGATCAATCAGTTATATGGCAGCTATAGGATATAGTCGGCCGATCCTTATGAAATTTGGTATGTCGGATTGATTGGCCAAATATAAAACCCATAGAATACCCCCGCTTCCTAACTTTACAAATACTTAAGTTATGGCTTTTCCGATCAATCAGTAATATGGCAGCTATAGGATATAGTCGGCCGATCCCTATGAAATTTGGTAGGTCGGATTGATTGGCAAATATAAACCAAAACTAATACCATCACTAATGTTATGGCATTTCCGATCAATCAGTTATATGGCAGCTATAGGATATAGTAGGCCGATCCCTATGAAATTTGGTATGTCCGATTGATTGGGCAAATATAAAACCCATAGAATACCCCCGCTTCCTAACTTTACAAACACCAAAGTTATGGCATTTCCGATCAATCAGTTATATGGCAGCTATAAGATATAGTCGGCCGATCCTAATGAAATTTGGTATGTCGGATTGATTGGCCAAATATAAAACCCATAGAAAACTCCCGCTTCCTAACTTTACAAACACCAAAGTTATGGCTTTTCCGATCAATCAGTTATATGGCAGCTATAGGATATAGTCGGCCGATCCCTATGAAATTTGGTAGGTCGGATTGATTGGCCAAATATAAAACCCATAGAAAATCCCAGCTTCCTAACTTGACAAACACCAAAGTTATGGCATTTCCGATCAATCAGTTATATGGCAGCTATAAGATATAGTCGGCCGATCCTTATGAAATTTGGGAGGTCGGATTGATTGGCCAAATATAAAACCCATTAAAATCCCAGCTTCCTAACTTTACCATCAGTAATGTTATGGCATTTCCGATCAATCAGTTATATGGCAGCTATAGGATATAGTCGGCCGATCCTTATGAAATTTGGTATGTCGGAAAAATAGAAAATCCTCTGACTTGGCAAAATTAATTAATATGGCTTTTCCGATCAATCAGTAATAGGCAGCTATAGGATATAGTCGGCCGATCCCTATGAAATTTGGTAGGTCGGATTGATTGGCCATCACTAATGTTATGGCATTTCCGATCAATCAGTTATATGGCAGCTATAGGATATAGACGGCCGATCCCTATGAAATTTGGTATGTCCGATTGATTGGGCAAATATAAAACCCATAGAATACCCCCGCTTCCTAACTTTACAAACACCAAAGTTATGGCATTTCCGATCAATCAGTTATATGGCAGCTATAAGATATAGTCGGCCGATCCTAATGAAATTTGGTAGGTCGGATTGATTGACCAAATATAAAACCCATACAAAATCCCAGCGTCCTAACTTTACCATCACTAATGTTATGGCATATCCGATCAATCAGTTATAATGGCAGCTATAGGATATAGTCGGCCGATCCCTATGAAATTTGGTATGTCGGATTGATTGGCCAAATATAAAACCCATAGAATACCCCCCGCTTCCTAACTTTACAAACACCTAAGTTATGGCTTCTTCCGATCAATCAGTTATATGGCAGCTATAGGATATAGTCGGCCGATCCCTATGAAATTTGGTAGGTCGGATTGATTGGCCAAATATAAAACCCATAGAAAATCCCAGCTTCCTAACTTGACAAACACCAAAGTTATGGCATTTCCGATCAATCAGTTATATGGCAGCTATAAGATATAGTCGGCCGATCCTAATGAAATTTGGTAGGTCGGATTGATTGGCCAAATATAAAACCCATACAAATTCCCAGTGTCCTAACTTTACCATCACTAATGTTATGGCATATCCGATCAATCAGTTATAATGGCAGCTATAGGATATAGTCGGCCGATCCCTATGAAATTTGGTATGTCGGATTGATTGGCCAAATATAAAACCCATAGAATACCCCCGCTTCCTAACTTTACAAACACCAAAGTTATGGCATTTCCGATCAATCAGTTATATGGCAGCTATAAGATATAGTCGGCCGATCCTAATGAAATTTGGTAGGTCGGATTGATTGGCCAAATATAAAACCCATACAAATTCCCAGTGTCCTAACTTTACCATCACTAATGTTATGGCATATCCGATCAATCAGTTATAATGGCAGCTATAGGATATAGTCGGCCGATCCCTATGAAATTTGGTATGTCGGAAAAAATAGAAAATCCCAGCTTCCTAACTTGACAAACACCAAAGTTATGGCATTTCCGATCAATCAGTTATATGGCAGCTATAAGATATAGTCGGCCGATCATAATGAAATTTGGTATGTCGGATTGATTGGCCAAATATAAAACCCATAGAATACCCCCGCTTCCTAACTTTACAAACACCAAAGTTATGGCTTTTCCGATCAATCAGTTATATGCCAGCTATAGGATATAGACGGCCGATCCCTATGAAATTTGGTAGGTCGGATTGATTGGCCAAATATAAAACCCAGAGAATACCCCCGCTTCCTAACTTTACAAACACCTATGTTATGGCTTTTCCGATCAATCAGTTATATGGCAGCTTTAGGATATAGTCGGCCGATCCTTATAAAATCGGATTGACTGGCCAAATATAAGACCCATAGAAAATCCCAGCTTCCTAACTTGACAAACACCAAAGTTATGTCATTTCCGATCAATCAGTTATATGGCAGCTAACAGATATAGTCGGCCGATCCTAATGAACTTTGGTAGGTCGGATTGATTGGCCAAATATAAAACCCATACATTTTCCCAGCGTCCTAACTTTACCATCACTAATGTTATGGCATATCCGATCAATCAGTTAAAATGGCAGCTATAGGATATAGTCGGCCGATCCTAATGAAATTTGGTATGTCGGATTGATTGGCCAAATATAAAACCCATTAAAATCCCAGTTTCCTAACTTTACCATCACTAATGTTATGGCATTTCCGATCAATCAGTTATATGGCAGCTATAGGATACAGTCGGCCGATCCTTATGAAATTTGGTATGTCGGATTGATTGGCCAAATATAAAACCCATAGAAAACCCCCGCTTCCTAACTTTACAAACACCTTAGTTATGGCTTTTCCGATCAATCAGTTATATGGCAGCTATAGGATATAGTCGGCCGATCCTAATGAAATTTGGTATGTCGGATTGATTGGCCAAATATAAAACCCATAGAATACCCCCGCTTCCTAATTTTACAAACACCTAAGTTATGGCTTTTCCGATCAATCAGTAATATGGCAGCTATAGGATATAGTCGGCCGATCCCTATGAAATTTGGTAGGTCGGATTGATTGGCCAAATATAAAACCCATAGAAAATCCCAGCTTCCTAACTTTACAAAGACCAAAGTTATGGCATTTCGGATCAATCAGTTATATGGCAGCTATAAGATATAGTCGGCCGATCCTTATGAAAATTGGGAGGTCGAATTGATTGGCCAAATATAAAACCCATCAAAATCCCAGCATCCTAACTTTACCATCAGTAATGTTATGGCATTTCCGATCAATCAGTTATATGGCAGATATAGGATACAGTCGGCCGATCCTTATGAAATTTGGTATGTCGGATTGATTGGCCAAATATAAAACCCATAGAATACCCCCGCTTCCAAACTTTACAAATACTTAAGTTATGGCTTTTCCGATCAATCAGTAATATGGCAGCTATAGGATATAGTCGGCCGATCACTATGAAATTTGGTAGGTCGGCTTGATTGGCCATCACTAATGTTATTGCATTTCTGATCAATCAGTTATATGGCAGCTATAGGATATAGTCGGCCGACCCCTATGAAATTTGGTATGTCCGATTGATTGGGCAAATATAAAACCCATAGATACCCCCGCTTCCTAACTTTACAAACACCAAAGTTATGGCATTTCCGATCAATCAGTTATACGGCAGCTATAAGATATAGTCGGCCGATCCTAATGAAATTTGGTAGGTCGGATTGATTGACCAAATATAAAACCCATACAAAATCCCAGCGTCCTAACTTTACCATCACTAATGTTATGGCATATCCGATCAATCAGTTATAATGGCAGCTATAGGATATAGTCGGCCGATCCCTATGAAATTTGGTATGTCGGATTGATTGGCCAAATATAAAACCCATAGAATACCCCCGCTTCCTAACTTTACAAACACCAAAGTTATGGCATTTCCGATCAATCAGTTATATGGCAGCTATAGGATATAGTCGGCCGATCCCTATGAAATTTGGTAGGTCGGATTGATTGGCCAAATATAAAACCCATACAAAATCCCAGCGTCCTAACTTTACCATCACTAATGTTATGGCATATCCGATCAATCAGTTATAATGGCAGCTATAGGATATAGTCGGCCGATCCCTATGAAATTTGGTATGTCGGATTGATTGGCAAAAAAAAACCCATAAAAATCCCAGCTTCCTAACTTGACAAACACCAAAGTTATGGCATTTCCGATCAATCAGTTATATGGCAGCTATAAGATATAGTCGGCCGATCCTAATGAAATTTGGTAGGTCGGATTGATTGGCCAAATATAAAACCCATACAAATTCCCAGCGTCCTAACTTTACCATCACTAATGTTATGGCATATCCGATCAATCAGTTATAATGGCAGCTATAGGATATAGTCGGCCGATCCCTATGAAATTTGGTATGTCGGATTGATTGGCAAATATAAAACCATAGAAAACCCCAGCTTCCTAACTTTACAAACACCAAAGTTATGGCATTTCCGATCAATCAGTTATATGGCAGCTATAAGATATAGTCGGCCGATCCTAATGAAATTTGGTAGGTCGGATTGATTGGCCAAATATAAAACCCATACAAAATCCCAGCGTCCTAACTTTACCATCACTAATGTTATGGCATATCCGATCAATCAGTTATAATGGCAGCTATAGGATATAGTCGGCCGATCCCTATGAAATTTGGTATGTCGGATTGATTGGCCAAATATAAAACCCATAGAAAATCCCAGCTTCCTAACTTTACAAACACCAAAGTTATGGCATTTCCGATCAATCAGTTATATGGCAGCTATAAGATATAGTCGGCCGATCCTAATGAAATTTGGTAGGTCGGATTGATTGGCCAAATATAAAACCCATACAAATTCCCAGCGTCCTAACTTTACCATCACTAATGTTATGGCATATCCGATCAATCAGTTATAATGGCAGCTATAGGATATAGTCGGCCGATCCCTATGAAATTTGGTATGTCGGATTGATTGGCCAAATATAAAACCCATAGAATACCCCCGCTTCCTAACTTTACAAACACCTAATGGCTTTCCGATCAATTTCACCTAAGTTATGGCATTTCCGATCAATCAGTTATATGGCAGCTATAAGATATAGTCGGCCGATCCTAATGAAATTTGGTAGGTCGGATTGATTGACCAAATATAAAACCCATACAAAATCCCAGCGTCCTAACTTTACCATCACTAATGTTATGGCATTTCCGATCAATCAGTTATATGGCAGCTATAGGATACAGTCGGCCGATCCTTATGAAATTTGGTATGTCGGATTGATTGGCCAAATATAAAACCCATAGAAAACCCCCGCTTCCTAACTTTACAAACACCTAAGTTATGGCTTTTCCGATCAATCAGTAATATGGCAGCTATAGGATATAGTCGGCCGATCCCTATGAAATTTGGTAGGTCGGATTGATTGGCCAAATATAAAACCCATAGAAATACCCCCGCTTCCTAACTTTACAAACACCAAAGTTATGGCTTTTCCGATCAATCAGTTATATGGCAGCTATAGGATATAGTCGGCCGATCCTTATGAAATTTGGTAGGTCGGATTGATTGGCCAAATATAAAACCCATCAAAATCCCAGCTTCCTAACTTTACCATCACTAATGTTATGGCATTTCCGATCAATCAGTTATATGGCAGCTATAGGATACAGTCGGCCGATCCTTATGAAATTTGGTATGTCGGATTGATTGGCCAAATATAAAACCCATAGAAAACCCCCGCTTCCTAACTTTACAAACACCTAAGTTATGGCTTTTCCGATCAATCAGTAATATGGCAGCTATAGGATATAGTCGGCCGATCCTAATGAAATTTGGTAGGTCGGATTGATTGGCCAAATATAAAACCCATACAAAATCCCAGCTTCCTAACTTTACCATCACTAATGTTATGGCATTTCCGATCAATCAGTTATATATGGCAGCTATAGGATATAGTCGGCCGATCCCTTATGAAATACTTAAGGTAGGGCGGTTTGATTAGTCCAGTAATATAAAACCCATAGAATATAGTCGCCGATCCCTATGATTTGTAGGTCGATTGATTGACCATCACTAATGTTATGGCATTTCTGATCAATCAGTTATATGGCAGCTATAGGATATAGTCGGCCGATCCCTATGAAATTTGGTATGTCCGATTGATTGGGCAAATATAAAACCCATAGAATACCCCCGCTTCCTAACTTTACAAACACCAAAGTTATGGCATTTCCGATCAATCAGTTATATGGCAGCTATAAGATATAGTCGGCCGATCCTAATGAAATTTGGTAGGTCGGATTGATTGACCAAATATAAAACCCATACAAAATCCCAGCGTCCTAACTTTACCATCACTAATGTTATGGCATATCCGATCAATCAGTTATAATGGCAGCTATAGGATATAGTCGGCCGATCCCTATGAAATTTGGTATGTCGGATTGATTGGCCAAATATAAAACCCATAGATACCCCCGCTTCCTAACTTTACAAACACCAAAGTTATGGCATTTCCGATCAATCAGTTATACGGCAGCTATAGGATATAGTCGGCCGATCCCTATGAAATTTGGTAGGTCGGATTGATTGGCCAAATATAAAACCCATACAAAATCCCAGCGTCCTAACTTTACCATCACTAATGTTATGGCATATCCGATCAATCAGTTATAATGGCAGCTATAGGATATAGTCGGCCGATCCCTATGAAATTTGGTATGTCGGATTGATTGGCCAAATATAAAACCCATAGAATACCCCCGCTTCCTAACTTTACAAACACCAAAGTTATGGCATTTCCGATCAATCAGTTATATGGCAGCTATAAGATATAGTCGGCCGATCCTAATGAAATTTGGTAGGTCGGATTGATTGGCCAAATATAAAACCCATACAAATTCCCAGCGTCCTAACTTTACCATCACTAATGTTATGGCATATCCGATCAATCAGTTATAATGGCAGCTATAGGATATAGTCGGCCGATCCCTATGAAATTTGGTATGTCGGATTGATTGGCCAAATATAAAACCCATAGAAAATCCCAGCTTCCTAACTTGACAAACACCAAAGTTATGGCATTTCCGATCAATCAGTTATATCCTAATGAAATTTGGTAGGTCGGATTGATTGGCAAAATATAAAACCCATCAAAATCCCAGCTTCCTAACTTAACCATCACTAATGTTATGGCATATCCGATCAATCAGTTATAATGGCAGCTATAGGATATAGTCGGCCGATCCCTATGAAATTTGGTATGTCGGAAAAAATAGAAAATCCCAGCTTCCTAACTTGACAAACACCAAAGTTATGGCATTTCCGATCAATCAGTTATATGGCAGCTATAAGATATAGTCGGCCGATCCTAATGAAATTTGGTAGGTCGGATTGATTGGCCAAATATAAAACCCATACAAATTCCCAGCGTCCTAACTTTACCATCACTAAAGTTATGGCATATCCGATCAATCAGTTATAATGGCAGCTATAGGATATAGTCGGCCGATCCCTATGAAATTTGGTATGTCGGATTGATTGGCCAAATATAAAACCCATAGAATACCCCCGCTTCCTAACTTTACAAACACCTAAGTTATGGCTTTTCCGATCAATCAGTTAATTTAATATGGCAGCTATATGGCAGCTATAAGATATAGTCGGCCGATCCTAATGAAATTTGGTAGGTCGGATTGATTGACCAAATATAAAACCCATACAAAATCCCAGCGTCCTAACTTTACCATCACTAATGTTATGGCTTTTCCGATCAATCAGTTATAATGGCCGCTATAGGATATAGTCGGCCGATCCCTATGAAATTTGGTAGGTCGGATTGATTGGCCAAATATAAAACCCATAGAAAACTCCCGCTTCCTAACTTTACAAACACCTAAGTTATGGCTTTTCCGATCAATCAGTTATATGGCAGCTATAGGATATAGTCGGCCGATCCCTATGAAATTTGGTAGGTCGGATTGATTGGCCAAATATAAAACCCATAGAAAACTCCCGCTTCCTAACTTTACAAACACCAAAGTTATGGCATTTCCGATCAATCAGTTATATGGCAGCTATAAGATATAGTCGGCCGATCCTTATGAAATTTGGTAGGTCGGATTGATTGGCCAAATATAAAACCCATATAAAATCCCAGCTTCCTAACTTTACCATCACTAATGTTATGGCTTTTCCGATCAATCAGTTATAATGGCCGCTATAGGATATAGTCGGCCGATCCCTATGAAATTTGGTATGTCGGATTGATTGGCCAAATATAAAACCCATAGAATACCCCCGCTTCCTAACTTTACAAACACCAAAGTTATGGCTTTTCCGATCAATCAGTTATATGGCAGCTATAGGATATAGTCGGCCGATCCTAATGAAATTTGGTAGGTCGGATTGATTGGCCAAATATAAAACCCATACAAAATCCCAGCTTCCTAACTTTACCATCACTAATGTTATGGCATTTCCGATCAATCAGTTATATGGCCAGCTATAAAACCTATAGATCCCCCGATCCTAACTTACAAAATTTAAGGTATGGTCGGATAATGTAATATGGCGCTATAGGATATAGTCGGCAAACCCATATGAAATATCCCAGCTTCCTAATTATTGCCATCACTAATGTTATGGCATTTCCGATCAATCAGTTATATGGCAGCTATAGGATATAGTCGGCCGATCCCTATGAAATTTGGTATGTCCGATTGATTGGGCAAATATAAAACCCATAGAATACCCCCGCTTCCTAACTTTACAAACACCAAAGTTATGGCATTTCCGATCAATCAGTTATATGGCAGCTATAAGATATAGTCGGCCGATCCTAATGAAATTTGGTATGTCGGATTGATTGGCCAAATATAAAACCCATAGAAAACTCCCAGCTTCCTAACTTTACAAACACCTAAGTTATGGCTTTTCCGATCAATCAGTTATAATGGCAGCTATAGGATATAGTCGGCCGATCCCTATGAAATTTGGTAGGTCGGATTGATTGGCCAAATATAAAACCCATAGAAAACCCCAGCTTCCTAACTTTACAAACACCAAAGTTATGGCATTTCCGATCAATCAGTTATATGGCAGCTATAAGATATAGTCGGCCGATCCTTAATGAAATTTGGTAGGTCGGATTGATTGGCCAAATATAAAACCCATATAAAATCCCAGCTTCCTAACTTTACCATCACTAATGTTATGGCATTTCCGATCAATCAGTTATATGGCAGCTATAGGATATAGTCGGCCGATCCTTATGAAATTTGTGTCGGATTGATTCGCAAATATAAAACCCATAGAAAATCCCAGCTTCCTAACTTTACAAATACTTAAGTTATGGCTTTTCCGATCAATCAGTAATATGGCAGCTATAGGATATAGTCGGCCGATCCCTATGAAATTTGGTAGGTCGGATTGATTGGCCATCACTAATGTTATTGCATTTCCGATCAATCAGTTATATGGCAGCTATAGGATATAGACGGCCGATCCCTATGAAATTTGGTATGTCCGATTGATTGGGCAAATATAAAACCCATAGAATACCCCCGCTTCCTAACTTTACAAACACCAAAGTTATGGCATTTCCGATCAATCAGTTATATGGCAGCTATAAGATATAGTCGGCCGATCCTAATGAAATTTGGTAGGTCGGATTGATTGACCAAATATAAAACCCATACAAAATCCCAGCGTCCTAACTTTACCATCACTAATGTTATGGCATATCCGATCAATCAGTTATAATGGCAGCTATAGGATATAGTCGGCCGATCCCTATGAAATTTGGTATGTCGGATTGATTGGCCAAATATAAAACCCATAGAATACCCCCGCTTCCTAACTTTACAAACACCTAAGTTATGGCTTTTCCGATCAATCAGTTATATGGCAGCTATAGGATATAGTCGGCCGATCCCTATGAAATTTGGTAGGTCGGATTGATTGGCCAAATATAAAACCCATAGAAAATCCCAGCTTCCTAACTTGACAAACACCAAAGTTATGGCATTTCCGATCAATCAGTTATATGGCAGCTATAAGATATAGTCGGCCGATCCTAATGAAATTTGGTAGGTCGGATTGATTGGCCAAATATAAAACCCATACAAATTCCCAGCTGTCCTAACTTTACCATCACTAATGTTATGGCATATCCGATCAATCAGTTATAATGGCAGCTATAGGATATAGTCGGCCGATCCCTATGAAATTTGGTATGTCGGATTGATTGGCCAAATATAAAACCCATAGAATACCCCCAGCTTCCTAACTTGACAAACACCAAAGTTATGGCATTTCCGATCAATCAGTTATATGGCAGCTATAAGATATAGTCGGCCGATCCTAATGAAATTTGGTAGGTCGGATTGATTGGCCAAATATAAAACCCATACAAAATTCCCAGCGTCCTAACTTTACCATCACTAATGTTATGGCATATCCGATCAATCAGTTATAATGGCAGCTATAGGATATAGTCGGCCGATCCCTATGAAATTTGGTATGTCGGATTGATTGGCCAAATATAAAACCCATAGAAAATCCCAGCTTCCTAACTTGACAAACACCAAAGTTATGGCATTTCCGATCAATCAGTTATATGGCAGCTATAAGATATAGTCGGCCGATCCTAATGAAATTTGGTAGGTCGGATTGATTGGCCAAATATAAAACCCATAGAAAATCCCAGCTTCCTAACTTTACAAACACCAAAGTTATGGCATTTCCGATCAATCAGTTATATGGCAGCTATAGGATATAGTCGGCCGATCCCTATGAAATTTGGTAGGTCGGATTGATTGGCCAAATATAAAACCCATAGAATACCCCCGCTTCCTAACTTTACAAACACCTAATGTTATGGCATTTCCGATCAATCAGTTATATGGCAGCTATAGGATATAGTCGGCCGATCCTTATGAAATTTTATGTCGGATTGATTGGCCAAATATAAAACCCATAGAAAATCCCAGCTTCCTAACTTGACAAACACCAAAGTTATGGCATTTCCGATCAATCAGTTATATGGCAGCTATAAGATATAGTCGGCCGATCCTAATGAAATTTGGTAGGTCGGATTGATTGGCCAAATATAAAACCCATAAATTTCCCAGCTTCCTAACTTTACCATCACTAATGTTATGGCATTTCCGATCAATCAGTTATATGGCAGCTATAGGATATAGTCGGCCGATCCTAATGAAATTTGGTATGTCGGATTGATTGGCCAAATATAAAACCAATCAAAATCCCAGCGTCCTAACTTTACCATCACTAATGTTATGGCTTTTCCGATCAATCAGTTATAATGGCCGCTATAGGATATAGTCGGCCGATCCCTATGAAATTTGGTAGGTCGGATTGATTGGCCAAATATAAAACCCATAGAAAACCCCCGCTTCCTAACTTTACAAACACCTAAGTTATGGCTTTTCCGATCAATCAGTTATATGGCAGCTATAGGATATAGTCGGCCGATCCTAATGAAATTTGGTATGTCGGATTGATTGGCCAAATATAAAACCCATAGAATACCCCCGCTTCCTAACTTTACAAACACCAAAGTTATGGCATTTCCGATCAATCAGTTATATGGCAGCTATAGGATATAGTCGGCCGATCCCTATGAAATTTGGTAGGTCGGATTGATTGGCCAAATATAAAACCCATAGAAAACCCCAGCTTCCTAACTTTACAAACACCAAAGTTATGGCATTTCCGATCAATCAGTTATATGGCAGCTATAAGATATAGTCGGCCGATCCTAATGAAATTTGGTAGGTCGGATTGATTGGCCAAATATAAAACCCATACAAAATCCCAGCGTCCTAACTTTACCATCACTAATGTTATGGCATTTCCGATCAATCAGTTATAATGGCAGCTATAGGAGATAGTCGGCCGATCCCTATGAAATTTGGTATGTCGGATTGATTGGCCAAATATAAAACCCATAGAAAACCCCCGCTTCCTAACTTTACAAACACCAAAGTTATGGCATTTCCGATCAATCAGTTATATGGCAGCTATAAGATATAGTCGGCCGATCCTAATGAAATTTGGTAGGTCGGATTGATTGGCCAAATATAAAACCCATACAAAATCCCAGCTTCCTAACTTTACCATCACTAATGTTATGGCATTTCCGATCAATCAGTTATATGGCAGCTATAGGATATAGTCGGCCGATCCTTATGAAATTTGGTATGTCGGATTGATTGGCCAAATATAAAACCCATAGAATACCCCCGCTTCCTAACTTTACAAATACTTAAGTTATGGCTTTTCCGATCAATCAGTAATTTGGCAGCTATAGGATATAGTCGGCCGATCCTAATGAAATTTGGTAGGTCGGTTGATTGGCCAATCACTAAAAATGTTTGCATTTCCGATCAATCAGTTATATGGCAGCTATAGGTCGGCCGATCCCTATGAAATTTGGTATGTCCGATTGATTGGGCAAATATAAAACCCATAGAATACCCCCGCTTCCTAACTTTACAAACACCAAAGTTATGGCATTTCCGATCAATCAGTTATATGGCAGCTATAAGATATAGTCGGCCGATCCTAATGAAATTTGGTAGGTCGGATTGATTGACCAAATATAAAACCCATACAAAATCCCAGCGTCCTAACTTTACCATCACTAATGTTATGGCATATCCGATCAATCAGTTATAATGGCAGCTATAGGATATAGTCGGCCGATCCCTATGAAATTTGGTATGTCGGATTGATTGGCCAAATATAAAACCCATAGAATACCCCCGCTTCCTAACTTTACAAACACCAAAGTTATGGCATTTCCGATCAATCAGTTATATGGCAGCTATAGGATATAGTCGGCCGATCCCTATGAAATTTGGTAGGTCGGATTGATTGGCCAAATATAAAACCCATACAAAATCCCAGCTTCCTAACTTTACCATCACTAATGTTATGGCATATCCGATCAATCAGTTATAATGGCAGCTATAGGATATAGTCGGCCGATCCCTATGAAATTTGGTATGTCGGATTGATTGGCCAAATATAAAACCCATAGAAAATCCCAGCTTCCTAACTTTACAAACACCAAAGTTATGGCATTTCCGATCAATCAGTTATATGGCAGCTATAGGATATAGTCGGCCGATCCTAATGAAATTTGGTAGGTCGGATTGATTGGCCAAATATAAAACCCATACAAAATCCCAGCTTCCTAACTTTACCATCACTAATGTTATGGCATATCCGATCAATCAGTTATAATGGCAGCTATAGGATATAGTCGGCCGATCCCTATGAAATTTGGTATGTCGGATTGATTGGGCCAAATATAAAACCCATAGAAAACCCCCGCTTCCTAACTTTACAAACACCAAAGTTATGGCATTTCCGATCAATCAGTTATATGGCAGCTATAAGATATAGTCGGCCGATCCTAATGAAATTTGGTAGGTCGGATTGATTGGCCAAATATAAAACCCATACAAAATCCCAGCGTCCTAACTTTACCATCACTAATGTTATGGCATATCCGATCAATCAGTTATAATGGCAGCTATAGGATATAGTCGGCCGATCCCTATGAAATTTGGTATGTCGGATTGATTGGCCAAATATAAAACCCATAGAAAACCCCAGCTTCCTAACTTTACAAACACCAAAGTTATGGCATTTCCGATCAATCAGTTATATGGCAGCTATAGGATATAGTCGGCCGATCCTAATGAAATTTGGTAGGTCGGATTGATTGGCCAAATATAAAACCCATACAAAATCCCAGCTTCCTAACTTTACAAACACCAAAGTTATGGCATATCCGATCAATCAGTTATAATGGCAGCTATAGGATATAGTCGGCCGATCCCTATGAAATTTGGTATGTCGGATTGATTGGCCAAATATAAAACCCATAGAATAAAACCCCGCTTCCTAACTTTACAAACACCTAAGTTATGGCATTTCCGATCAATCAGTTATATGGCAGCTATAGGATATAGTCGGCCGATCCTAATGAAATTTGGTAGGTCGGATTGATTGGCCAAATATAAAACCCATACAAAATCCCAGCTTCCTAACTTTACCATCACTAATGTTATGGCATTTCCGATCAATCAGTTATATGGCAGCTATAGGATATAGTCGGCCGATCCCTATGAAATTTGGTATGTCGGATTGATTGGCCAAATATAAAACCCATAGAATACCCCCGCTTCCTAACTTTACAAACACCAAAGTTATGGCATTTCCGATCAATCAGTTATATGGCCGATCCTAATGAAATTTGGTAGGTCGGATTGATTGGCCAAATAAAAAACCCATACAAATTCCCAGCGTCCTAACTTTACCATCACTAATGTTATGGCATTTCCGATCAATCAGTTATATGGCCGATCCTAATGAAATTTGGTAGGTCGGATTGATTGGCCAAATAAAAAACCCATACAAATTCCCAGCGTCCTAACTTTACCATCACTAATGTTATGGCATATCCGATCAATCAGTTATAATGGCAGCTATAGGATATAGTCGGCCGATCCCTATGAAATTTGGTATGTCGGATTGATTGGGCAAATATAAAACCCATAGAATACCCCCGCTTCCTAACTTTACAAACACCAAAGTTATGGCATTTCCGATCAATCAGTTATATGGCAGCTATAAGATATAGTCGGCCGATCCTAATGAAATTTGGTAGGTCGGATTGATTGGCCAAATATAAAACCCATCAAAATCCCAGCTTCCTAACTTTACCATCACTAATGTTATGGCATATCCGATCAATCAGTTATAATGGCAGCTATAGGATATAGTCGGCCGATCCCTATGAAATTTGGTATGTCGGATTGATTGGCCAAATATAAAACCCATAGAATACCCCCGCTTCCTAACTTTACAAACACCTAAGTTATGGCTTTTCCGATCAATCAGTTATATGGCAGCTATAAGATATAGTCGGCCGATCCTAATGAAATTTGGTAGGTCGGATTGATTGGCCAAATATAAAACCCATACAAAATCCCAGCTTCCTAACTTTACCATCACTAATGTTATGGCATATCCGATCAATCAGTTATATGGCAGCTATAAGATATAGTCGGCCGATCCTAATGAAATTTGGTAGGTCGGATTGATTGGCCAAATATAAAACCCATACAAATTCCCAGCTTCCTAACTTTTACCATCACTAATGTTATGGCATATCCGATCAATCAGTTATAATGGCAGCTATAGGATATAGTCGGCCGATCCCTATGAAATTTGGTATGTCGGATTGATTGGGCAAATATAAAACCCATAGAATACCCCCGCTTCCTAACTTTACAAACACCTAAGTTATGGCATTTCCGATCAATCAGTTATATGGCAGCTATAAGATATAGTCGGCCGATCCTAATGAAATTTGGTAGGTCGGATTGATTGGCCAAATATAAAACCCATCAAAATCCCAGCTTCCTAACTTTACCATCACTAATGTTATGGCATTTCCGATCAATCAGTTATATGGCAGCTATAGGATATAGTCGGCCGATCCCTATGAAATTTGGTATGTCGGATTGATTGGCCAAATATAAAACCCATAGAATACCCCCGCTTCCTAACTTTACAAACACCTAAGTTATGGCTTTTCCGATCAATCAGTTATATGGCAGCTATAAGATATAGTCGGCCGATCCTAATGAAATTTGGTAGGTAGGATTGATTGGCCAAATATAAAACCCATCAAAATCCCAGCTTCCTAACTTTACCATAGTCGGCCGATCCCTATGAAATTTGGTAGGTCGGATTGATTGGCCAAATATAAAACCCATAGAAAATCCCAGCTTCCTTACTTTACGAAGACCAAAGTTATGGCCTTTCCGATCAATCAGTTATATGGCAGCTATAAGATATAGTCGGCCGATCCCTATGAAATTTGGTAGGTCGGATTGATTGGCCAAATATAAAACCCATCAAAATCCCAGCTTCCTAACTTTACCATCACTAATGTTATGGCATTTCCGATCAATCAGTTATATGGCAGCTATAGGATACAGTCGGCCGATCCCTATGAAATTTGGTATGTCGGATTGATTGGCCAAATATAAAACCCATAGAAAACCCCCGCTTCCTAACTTTACAAACACCTCAGTTATGGCTTTTCCGATCAATCAGTTATGTGGCAGCTATAGGATATAGTCGGCCGATCCTAATGAAATTTGGTAGGTCGGATTGATTGGCCAAATATAAAACCCATACAAAATCCCAGCTTCCTAACTTTACCATCACTAATGTTATGGCATTTCCGATCAATCAGTTATAATGGCAGCTATAGGATATAGTCGGCCGATCCCTATGAAATTTGGTATGTCGGATTGATTGGCCAAATATAAAACCCATAGAATACCCCCGCTTCCTAACTTTACAAACACCTAAGTTATGGCTTTTCCGATCAATCAGTTATATGGCAGCTATAGGATATAGTCGGCCGATCCCTATGAAATTTGGTAGGTCGGATTGATTGGCCAAATATAAAACCCATAGAATACCCCCGCTTCCTAACTTTACAAACACTAAAGTTATGGCATTTCCGATCAATCAGTTATATGGCAGCTATAGGATATAGTCGGCCGATCCTAATGAAATTTGGTAGGTCGGATTGATTGACCAAATATAAAACCCATACAAAATCCCAGCGTCCTAACTTTACCATCACTAATGTTATGGCATATCCGATCAATCAGTTATAATGGCAGCTATAGGATATAGTCGGCCGATCCCTATGAAATTTGGTATGTCGGATTGATTGGCCAAATATAAAACCCATAGAATACCCCCGCTTCCTAACTTTACAAACACCTAAGTTATGGCTTTTCCGATCAATCAGTTATATGGCAGCTATAGGATATAGTCGGCCGATCCCTATGAAATTTGGTAGGTCGGATTGATTGGCCAAATATAAAACCCATACAAATTCCCAGCGTCCTAACTTTACCATCACTAATGTTATGGCATATCCGATCAATCAGTTATAATGGCAGCTATAGGATATAGTCGGCCGATCCCTATGAAATTTGGTATGTCGGATTGATTGGGCAAATATAAAACCCATAGAATACCCCCGCTTCCTAACTTTACAAACACCTAAGTTATGGCTTTTCCGATCAATCAGTTATATGGCAGCTATAAGATATAGTCGGCCGATCCTAATGACATTTGGTAGGTCGGATTGATTGGCCAAATATAAAACCCATAGAAAATCCCAGCTTCCTAACTTTACAAAGACCAAAGTTATGGCATTTCCGATCAATCAGTTATATGGCAGCTATAAGATATAGTCGGCCGATCCTTATGAAATTTGGTAGGTCGGATTGATTGGCCAAATATAAAACCCATCAAAATCCCAGCTTCCTAACTTTACCATCACTAATGTTATGGCATTTCCGATCAATCAGTTATATGGCAGCTATAGGATACAGTCGGCCGATCCTTATGAAATTTGGTATGTCGGATTGATTGGCCAAATATAAAACCCATAGAAAACCCCCGCTTCCTAACTTTACAAACACCTAAGTTATGGCTTTTCCGATCAATCAGTTATATGGCAGCTATAGGATATAGTCGGCCGATCCTAATGAAATTTGGTAGGTCGGATTGATTGGCCAAATATAAAACCCATAGAAAATCCCAACTTCCTAACTTTACAAACACCAAAGTTATGGCATTTCCGATCAATCCGTTATATGGCGGCTATAGGATATAGTCGGCCGATCCTTATGAAATTTGGTAGGTCGGATTGATTAGCCAAATTTAAAATCCCAACTTTCCAACTTTACAAACACCTAAGTTATGGCATTTCCGATCAATCCGTTGTATGGCAGCTATAGGATATAGTCGGCCGATCCTTATGAAATTTGGTAGGTCAGATTGATTAGCCAAATATAACACCCATAGAAAACCCCAGCTTCCTAACTTTACAAACACTAAAGTTATGGCATTTCCGATCAATCAGTTATATGGCAGCTATAGGATATAGTCGGCCGATCCTAATGAAATTTGGTAGGTCGGATTGATTGGCCAAATATAAAACCCATACAAAATCCCAGCTTCCTAACTTTACCATCACTAATGTTATGGCATATCCGATCAATCAGTTATAATGGCAGCTATAGGATATAGTCGGCCGATCCCTATGAAATTTGGTATGTCGGATTGATTGGCCAAATATAAAACCCATAGAATACCCCCGCTTCCTAACTTTACAAACACCAAAGTTATGGCATTTCCGATCAATCAGTTATATGGCAGCTATAGGATATAGTCGGCCGATCCTAATGAAATTTGGTAGGTCGGATTGATTGGCCAAATATAAAACCCATACAAATTCCCAGCGTCCTCACTTTACCATCACTGATGTTATGGCATATCCGATCAATCAGTTATAATGGCAGCTATAGGATATAGTCGGCCGATCCCTATGAAATTTGGTATGTCGGATTGATTGGGCAAATATAAAACCCATAGAATACCCCCGCTTCCTAACTTTACAAACACCTAAGTTATGGCTTTTCCGATCAATCAGTTATATGGCAGCTATAAAATATAGTCGGCCGATCCTAATGAAATTTGGTAGGTCGGATTGATTGGCCAAATATAAAACCCATAGAATACCCCTGCTTCCTAACTTTACAAACACCTAAGTTATGGCTTTTCCGATCAATCAGTTATATGGCAGCTATAAAATATAGTCGGCCGATCCTATTGAAATTTGGTAGGTCGGATTGATTGGCCAAATATAAAACCCATCAAAATCCCAGCTTCCTAACTTTACCATCACTAATGTTATGGCATTTCCGATCAATCAGTTATATGGCAGCTATAGGATATAGTCGGCCGATCCCTATGAAATTTGGTATGTCGGATTGATTGGCCAAATATAAAACCCATAGAAAACCCCCGCTTCCTAACTTTACAAACACCTAAGTTATGGCTTTTCCGATCAATCAGTTATATGGCAGCTATAGGATATAGTCGGCCGATCCTAATGAAATTTGGTAGGTCGGATTGATTGGCCAAATATAAAACCCATACAAAATCCCAGCTTCCTAACTTTACCATCACTAATGTTATGGCATTTCCGATCAATCAGTTATATGGCAGCTATAGGATATAGTCGGCCGATCCTTATGAAATTTGGTATGTCGGATTGATTGGCCAAATATAAAACCCATAGAACTTCCTAACTTTACAAACACCTAAGTTATGGCATTTCCGATCAATCAGTTATATGGCAGCTATAAGATATAGTCGGCCGATCCTAATGAAATTTGGTAGGTCGGATTGATTGGCCAAATATAAAACCCATACAAAATCCCAGCTTCCTAACTTTACCATCACTAATGTTATGGCATTTCCGATCAATCAGTTATATGGCAGCTATAGGATATAGTCGGCCGATCCTTATGAAATTTGGTATGTCGGATTGATTGGCCAAATATAAAACCCATAGAATACCCCCGCTTCCTAACTTTACAAACACCTAAGTTATGGCTCTTCCGATCAATCAGTTATATGGCAGCTATAGAATATAGTCGGCCGATCCCTATGAAATTTGGTAGGTCGGATTGATTGGCCAAATATAAAACCCATACAAAATCCCAGCGTCCTAACTTTACCATCACTAATGTTATGGCATATCCGATCAATCAGTTATATGGCAGCTATAAGATATAGTCGGCCGATCCCAATGAAATTTGGTAGGTCGGATTGATTGGCCAAATATAAAACCCATACAAATTCCCAGCGTCCTAACTTTACCATCACTAATGTTATGGCATATCCGATCAATCAGTTATAATGGCAGCTATAGGATATAGTCGGCCGATCCCTATGAAATTTGGTATGTCGGATTGATTGGGCAAATATAAAACCCATAGAATACCCCCGCTTCCTAACTTTACAAACACCAAAGTTATGGCTTTTCCGATCAATCAGTTATATGGCAGCTATAAGATATAGTCGGCCGATCCTAATGAAATTTGGTAGGTCGGATTGATTGGCCAAATATAAAACCCATACAAAATCCCAGCGTCCTAACTTTACCATCACTAATGTTATGGCATATCCGATCAATCAGTTATAATGGCAGCTATAGGATATAGTCGGCCGATCCCTATGAAATTTGGTATGTCGGATTGATTGGCCAAATATAAAACCCATAGAATACCCCCGCTTCCTAACTTTACAAACACCTCAGTTATGGCTTTTCCGATCAATCAGTTATATGGCAGCTATAGGATATAGTCGGCCGATCCTAATGAAATTTGGTAGGTCGGATTGATTGGCCAAATATAAAACCCATCAAAATCCCAGCTTCCTAACTTTACCATCACTAATGTTATGGCATTTCCGATCAATCAGTTATATGGCAGCTATAAGATATAGTCGGCCGATCCTTATGAAATTTGGTATGTCGGATTGATTGGCCAAATATAAAACCCATAGAATACCCCCGCTTCCTAACTTTACAAACACCTAAGTTATGGCTTTTCCGATCAATCAGTAATATGGCAGCTATAGGATATAGTCGGCCGATCCCTATGAAATTTGGTAGGTCGGATTGATTGGCCAAATATAAAACCCATAGAATACCCCCGCTTCCTAACTTTAAAAACACCAAAGTTATGGCATTTCCAATCGTTCAGTTATATGGCAGCTATAGGATATAGTCGGCCGATCCTTATAAAATCGGATTGATTGGCCAAATATAAAACCCATAGAAATAGAAAATCCCAGCTTCCTAACTTGACAAACACCAAAGTTATGGCATTTCCGATCAATCAGTTATATGGCAGCTATAAGATATAGTCGGCCGATCCTAATGAAATTTGGTAGGTCGGATTGATTGGCCAAATATAAAACCCATACAAATTCCCAGCGTCCTAACTTTACCATCACTAATGTTATGGCATATCCGATCAATCAGTTATAATGGCAGCTATAGGATATAGTCGGCCGATCCCTATGAAATTTGGTATGTCGGATTGATTGGCCAAATATAAAACCCATAGAATACCCCCGCTTCCTAACTTTACAAACACCTAAGTTATAGCTTTTCCGATCAATCAGTTATATAGCAGCTATAGGATATAGTCCGCCGATCCCGATCAATCAGTTATATAGCAGCTATAAGATATAGTCGGCCGATCCTAACGAAATTTGGTAGGTCGGATTGATTGGCCATCACTAATGTTATTGCATTTCTGATCAATCAGTTATATGGCAGCTATAGGATATAGTCGGCCGATCCCTATGAAATTTGGTAGGTCGGATTGATTGGCCAAATATAAAACCCATGCAAATTCCCAGCGTCCTAACTTAACCATCACTAATGTTATGGCATATCCGATCAATCAGTTATAATGGCAGCTATAGGATATAGACGGCCGATCCCTATGAAATTTGGTATGTCCGATTGATTGGGCAAATATAAAACCCATAGAATACCCCCGCTTCCTAACTTTACAAACACCAAAGTTATGGCATTTCCGATCAATCAGTTATATGGCAGCTATAAGATATAGTCGGCCGATCCTAATGAAATTTGGTAGGTCGGATTGATTGACCAAATATAAAACCCATAGAATACCCCCGCTTCCTAACTTGACAAATACCTAAGTTATGGCTTTTCCGATCAATCAGTTATAATGGCCGCTATAGGATATAGTCGGCCGATCCCTATGAAATTTGGTAGGTCGGATTGATTGGCCAAATATAAAACCCATAGAATACCCCCGCTTCCTAACTTTAAAAACACCAAAGTTATGGCATTTCCAATCGTTCAGTTATATGGCAGCTATAGGATATAGTCGGCCGATCCTTATAAAATCGGATTGATTGGCCAAATATAAAACCCATAGAAATAGAAAATCCCAGCTTCCTAACTTGACAAACACCAAAGTTATGGCATTTCCGATCAATCAGTTATATGGCAGCTATAAGATATAGTCGGCCGATCCTAATGAAATTTGGTAGGTCGGATTGATTGGCCAAATATAAAACCCATACAAATTCCCAGCGTCCTAACTTTACCATCACTAATGTTATGGCATATCCGATCAATCAGTTATAATGGCAGCTATAGGATATAGTCGGCCGATCCCTATGAAATTTGGTATGTCGGATTGATTGGCCAAATATAAAACCCATAGAATACCCCCGCTTCCTAACTTTACAAACACCTAAGTTATGGCATTTCCGATCAATCAGTTATATGGCAGCTATAGGATATAGTCGGCCGATCCTAATGAAATTTGGTAGGTCGGATTGATTGGCCAAATATAAAACCCATAGAATACCCCCGCTTCCTAACTTTGACAAACACCAAAGTTATGGCATTTCCGATCAATCAGTTATATGGCAGCTATAGGATATAGTCGGCCGATCCCTAATGAAATTTGGTAGGTCGGATTGATTGGCCAAATATAAAACCCATACAAAATCCCAGCGTCCTAACTTTACCATCACTAATGTTATGGCATATCCGATCAATCAGTTATATGGCAGCTATAAGATATAGTCGGCCGATCCCAATGAAATTTGGTAGGTCGGATTGATTGGCCAAATATAAAACCCATACAAATTCCCAGCGTCCTAACTTTACCATCACTAATGTTATGGCATATCCGATCAATCAGTTATAATGGCAGCTATAGGATATAGTCGGCCGATCCCTATGAAATTTGGTATGTCGGATTGATTGGGCAAATATCAAACCCATACAATACCCCCGCTTCCTAACTTTACAAACACCTAAGTTATGGCATTTCCGATCAATCAGTTATATGGCAGCTATAAGATATAGTCGGCCGATCCTAATGAAATTTGGTAGGTCGGATTGATTGGCCAAATATAAAACCCATCAAAATCCCAGCCTCCTAACTTTACCATCACTAATGTTATGGCATATCCGATCAATCAGTTATAATGGCAGCTATAGGATATAGTCGGCCGATCCCTATGAAATTTGGTATGTCGGATTGATTGGGCAAATATCAAACCCATACAATACCCCCGCTTCCTAACTTTACAAACACCTAAGTTATGGCTTTTCCGATCAATCAGTTATATGGCAGCTATAAGATATAGTCGGCCGATCCTAATGAAATTTGGTAGGTCGGATTGATTGGCCAAATATAAAACCCATACAAAATCCCAGCTTCCTAACTTTACCATCACTAATGTTATGGCATTTCCGATCAATCAGTTATATGGCAGCTATAAGATATAGTCGGCCGATCCTTATGAAATTTGGTATGTCGGATTGATTGGCCAAATATAAAACCCATAGAATACCCCCGCTTCCTAACTTTACAAACACCTAAGTTATGGCTTTTCCGATCAATCAGTTATATGGCAGCTATAGGATATAGTCGGCCGATCCCTATGAAATTTGGTAGGTCGGATTGATTGGCCAAATATAAAACCCATAGAATACCCCGCTTCCTAACTTTAAAAACACCAAAGTTATGGCATTTCCAATCATTCAGTTATGTGGCAGCTATAGGATATAGTCGGCCGATCCTTATAAAATTTTCGGATTGATTGGCCAAATATAAAACCCATAGAAATAGAAAATCCCAGCTTCCTAACTTGACAAACACCAAAGTTATGGCATTTCCGATCAATCAGTTATATGGCAGCTATAAGATATAGTCGGCCGATCCTAATGAAATTTGGTAGGTCGGATTGATTGGCCAAATATAAAACCCATACAAATTCCCAGCGTCCTAACTTTACCATCACTAATGTTATGGCATATCCGATCAATCAGTTATAATGGCAGCTATAGGATATAGTCGGCCGATCCCTATGAAATTTGGTATGTCGGATTGATTGGCCAAATATAAAACCCATAGAATACCCCCGCTTCCTAACTTTACAAACACCTAAGTTATAGCTTTTCCGATCAATCAGTTATATAGCAGCTATAGGATATAGTCGGCCGATCCCGATCAATAGTTATATAGCAGTTAAGATTGATTGGCCAAATCTAAAACCGAAATTTGGTAGGTCGTTGACTTGGCCATCACTAATGTTATTGCATTTCTGATCAATCAGTTACATGGCAGCTATAGGATATAGTCGGCCGATCCCTATGAAATTTGGTAGGTCGGATTGATTGGCCAAATATAAAACCCATACAAATTCCCAGCGTCCTAACTTAACCATCACTAATGTTATGGCATATCCGATCAATCAGTTATAATGGCAGCTATAGGATATAGACGGCCGATCCCTATGAAATTTGGTATGTCCGATTGATTGGGCAAATATAAAACCCATAGAATACCCCCGCTTCCTAACTTTACAAACACCAAAGTTATGGCATTTCCGATCAATCAGTTATATGGCAGCTATAGGATATAGTCGACCGATCCCTATGAAATTGGGTAGGTCGGATTGATTGGCCAAATGTAAAACCCATAAAAAAACCCCAGCTTCCTAACTTGACAAACACCAAAGTTATGGCATTTCCGATCAATCAGTTATATGGCAGCTATAGGATATAGTCGACCGATCCCTATGAAATTTGGTAGGTCGGATTGATTAGCCAAATGTAAAACCCATAAAAAAACCCCAGCTTTCTAACTTGACAAACACCAAAGTTATGGCATTTCCGATCAATCAGTTATATGGCAGCTATAAGATATAGTCGGCCGATCCTTATGAAATTTTATGTCGGATTGATTGGCCAAATATAAAACCCATAGAAATAGAAAATCCCAGCTTCCTAACTTGACAAACACCAAAGTTATGGCATTTCCGATCAATCAGTTATATGGCAGCTATAAGATATAGTCGGCCGATCCTAATGAAATTTGGTAGGTCGGATTGATTGACCAAATATAAAACCCATACAAATTCCCACTGTCCTAACTTTACCATCACTAATGTTATGGCATTTCCGATCAATCAGTTATAATGGCAGCTATAGGATATAGTCGGCCGATCCCTATGAAATTTGGTATGTCGGATTGATTGGCCAAATATAAAACCCATAGAATACCCCCGCTTCCTAACTTTACAAACACCAAAGTTATGGCATTTCCGATCAATCAGTTATATGGCAGCTATAGGATATAGTCGGCCGATCCTTATAAAATCGGATTGATTGGCCAAATATAAAACCCATAGAAATAGAAAATCCCAGCTTCCTAACTTGACAAACACCAAAGTTATGGCATTTCCGATCAATCAGTTATATGGCAGATATAGTCGCCGATCCTATGAAATTTGGTAGGTCAGATTGATTGGCCAAATATAAAACCCATAGAAAATCCCAGCTTCCTAACTTTACAAACACCCAAGTTATGGCATTTCCGATCAATCAGTTATATGGCAGCTATAAGATATAGTCGGCCGATCCTAATGAAATTTGGTAGGTCGGATTGATTGGCCAAATGCAAAACCCATACAAAATCCCAGCTTCCTAACTTTACCATCACTAATGTTATGGCATTTCCGATCAATCAGTTATATGGCAGCTATTGGATATAGTCGGCCGATCCCTATGAAATTTGGTAGGTCGGATTGATTGGCCAAATATAAAACCCATAGAAAATCCCAGCTTCCTAACTTTACAAACATCAAAGTTATGGCATTTCCGATCAATCAGTTATATAGCAGCTATAAGATATAGTCGGCCGATCCTAATGAAATTTGGTAGGTCGGATTGATTGGCCAAATATAAACCTAATAAAATTTATAATCACTAATGTTATGGCATTTCCGATCAATCAGTTATATGGCAGCTATAGGATATAGTCGGCCGATCCTTATGAAATTTGGTATGTCGGATTGATTGGGCAAATATAAAACCCATAGAAAATCCCAGCTTCCTAACTTTACAAACATCAAAGTTATGGCATTTCCGATCAATCAGTTATATAGCAGCTATAAGATATAGTCGGCCGATCCTTATGAAATTTGGTATGTCGGATTGATTGGCCAAATATAAAACCCATACAAAATCCCAGCTTCCTAACTTTACCATCACTAATGTTATGGCATTTCCGATCAATCAGTTATATGGCAGCTATAGGATATAGTCGGCCGATCCTTATGAAATTTGAAATTTGGTAGATCTAGAAAATTGATTCTTGACCATCACCAATGTTATGGCATTTCCGATCAATCAGTTATATGGCAGCTATAAGATATAGTCGGCCGATCCTTTCAAATTTGGTAGGTCAGATTGATTGGCCAAATATAAAACCCATAGAAAATCGCAGCTTCCTAACTTTACAAACACCCAAGTTATGTCATTTCCGATCAATCAGTTATATGGCAGCTATAAGATATAGTCGGCCGATCCTAATGAAATTTGGTAGGTTGGATTGATTGGCCAAATATAAAACCCATACAAAATCCCAGCTTCCTAACTTTACCATCACTAATGTTATGGCATTTCCGATCAATCAGTTATATGGCAGCTATAGGATATAGTCGGCCGATCCCTATGAAATTTGGTAGGTCGGATTGATTGGCCAAATAAATAAAACTAATTATCACTAATGTTATGGCATTTCCGATCAATCAGTTATATGGCAGCCATAATATATAGTCGGCCGATCCTATGAAATTTGGTAGGTCAGATTGATTGGCCAAATATAAAACCCATAGAAAATCCCAGCTTCCTAACTTTACAAACACCCAAGTTATGTCATTTCCGATCAATCAGTTATATGGCAGCTATAAGATATAGTCGGCCGATCCTAATGAAATTTGGTAGGTCGGATTGATTGGCCAAATATAAAACCCATACAAAATCCCAGCTTCCTAACTTTACCATCACTAATGTTATGGCATTTCCGATCAATCAGTTATATGGCAGCTATAGGATATAGTCGGCCGATCCCTATGAAATTTGGTAGGTCGGATTGATTGGCCAAATATAAAACCCATAGAAAATCCCAGCTTCCTAACTTTACAAACACCAAAGTTATGGCATTTCCGATCAATCAGTTATATGGCAGCTATAAGATATAGTCGGCCGATCCTAATGAAATTTGGTAGGTCGGATTGATTGGCCAAATATAAAACCATAGAAAATCTAACTTCATCACTAATGTTATGGCATTTCCGATCAATCAGTTATATGGCAGCTATAGGATATAGTCGGCCGATCCCTATGAAATTTGGTAGGTCGGATTGATTGGCCAAATATAAAACCCATAGAAAATCCCAGCTTCCTAACTTTACAAACACCAAAGTTATGGCATTTCCGATCAATCAGTTATATGGCAGCTATAAGATATAGTCGGCCGATCCTATGAAATTTGGTATGTCGGATTGATTGGCCAAATATAAAACCCATACAAAATCCCAGCTTCCTAACTTTACCAACACTAATGTTATGGCATTTCCGATCAATCAGTTATATGGCAGCTATAGGATATAGTCGGCCGATCCTTATGAAATTTGGTAGGTCGGATTGATTGGCCAATATAAAACCATAAAAATCCCTAACTTTACATCACTAATGTTATGGCATTTCCGATCAATCAGTTATATGGCAGCTATAAGATATAGTCGGCCGATCCTTATGAAATTTGGTAGGTCAGATTGATTGGCCAAATATAAAACCCATAGAAAATCCCAGCTTCCTAACTTTACAAACACCAAAGTTATGGCATTTCCGATCAATCAGTTATATGGCAGCTATAGGATATAGTCGGCCGATCCTAATGAAATTTGGTAGGTCGGATTGATTGGCCAAATATAAAACCCATAGAAAATCCCAGCTTCCTAACTTTACAAACACCAATGTTATGGCATTTCCGATCAATCAGTTATATGGCAGCTATAGGATATAGTCGGCCGATCCTTATGAAATTTGGTAGGTCGGATTGATTGGCCAAATATAAAACCCATAGAAAACACTTCCTAACTTACAAACACCAATGTTATGGCATTTCCGATCAATCAGTTATATGGCAGCTATAAGATATAGTCGGCCGATCCTTATGAAATTTGGTAGGTCAGATTGATTGGCCAAATATAAAACCCATAGAAAATCCCAACTTCCTAACTTTACAAACACCAAAGTTATGGCATTTCCGATCAATCAGTTATATGGCAGCTATAAGATATAGTCGGCCGATCCTAATGAAATTTGGTAGGTCGGATTGATTGGCCAAATATAAAACCCATACAAAATCCCAGCTTCCTAACTTTACCATCACTAATGTTATGGCATTTCCGATCAATCAGTTATATGGCAGCTATAAGATATAGTCGGCCGATCCTTATGAAATTTGGTAGGTCGGATTGATTGGCCAAATATAAAGACCATAGAAAATCCCAGCTTCCTAACTTTACAAACACCCAAGTTATGGCATTTCCGATCAATCAGTTATATAGCAGCTATAAGATATAGTCGGCCGATCCTAATGAAATTTGGTAGGTCGGATTGATAAGATATAATCGGCCGATCCTAATGAAATTTGGTAGGTCGGATTGATTGGCCAAATATAAAACCCATACAAAATCCCAGCTTCCTAACTTTACCATCACTAATGTTATGGCATTTCCGATCAATCAGTTATATGGCAGCTATAGGATATAGTCGGCCGATCCCTATGAAATTTGGTAGGTCGGATTGATTGGCCAAATATAAACCCATAGAAACCCTAACTACAATCACCAATGTTATGGCATTTCCGATCAATCAGTTATATGGCAGCTATAAGATATAGTCGGCCGATCCTTATGAAATTTGGTAGGTCAGATTGATTGGCCAAATATAAAACCCGTAGAAAATCCCAGCTTCCTAACTTTACAAACACCAAAGTTATGGCATTTCCGATCAATCAGTTATATGGCAGCTATAAGATATAGTCGGCCGATCCATATGAAATTTGGTAGGTCGGATTGATTGGCCCAAATGTAAAACCCATAGAAAATCCCAGCTTCCTAACTTTACCAACACTAATGTTATGGCATTTCCGATCAATCAGTTATATGGCAGCTATAGGATATAGTCGGCCGATCCTTATGAAATTTGGTAGGTCGGATTGATTGGCCAAATATAAAACCCATAGAAAATCCCAGCTTCCTAACTTTACAAACACCAAAGTTATGGCATTTCCGATCAATCAGTTATATGGCAGCTATAAGATATAGTCGGCCGATCCTAATGAAATTTGGTAGGTCGGATTGATTGGCCCAATGCAAAACCCATACAAAATCCCAGCTTCCTAACTTTACCATCACTAATGTTATGGCATTTCCGATCAATCAGTTATATGGCAGCTATAGGATATAGTCGGCCGATCCTTATGAAATTTGGTAGGTCGGATTGATTGGCCAAATATAAAACCCATAGAAAATCCCAGCTTCCTAACTTTACAAACACCAAAGTTATGGCATTTCCGATCAATCAGTTATATAGCAGCTATAGGATATAGTCGGCCGATCCTAATGAAATTTGGTAGGTCGGATTGATTTCTATGTTTGCATTTTGGCCAATCAGTTATATAAAACCCATAGAAAATCCCAACTTCCTAACTTTACAAACACCCAAGTTATGGCATTTCCGATCAATCAGTTATATGGCAGCTATAAGATATAGTCGGCCGATCCTAATGAAATTTGGTAGGTCGGATTGATTGGCCCAATGCAAAACCCATACAAAATCCCAGCTTCCTAACTTTACCATCACTAATGTTATGGCATTTCCGATCAATCAGTTATATGGCAGCTATAGGATATAGTCGGCCGATCCTTATGAAATTTGGTAGGTCGGATTGATTGGCCAAATATAAAAACCATAGAAAATCCCAGCTTCCTAACTTTACAAACACCAAAGTTATGGCATTTCCGATCAATCAGTTATATAGCAGCTATAAGATATCTAGCCATCCTAATGAAATTTGGTAGGTCGGATTGATAAGATATAATCGGCCGATCCTAATGAAATTTGGTAGGTCGGATTGATTGGCCAAATATAAAACCCATAGAAAATCCCAGCTTCCTAACTTTACCAACACCAAAGTTATGGCATTTCCGATCAATCAGTTATATGGCAGCTATAGGATATAGTCGGCCGATCCTTATGAAATTTGGTAGGTCGGATTGATTGGCCAAAAAATCACTAATGTTATGCATTTCTGATCAATCAGTTATATGGCAGCTATAAGATATAGTCGGCCGATCCTATGCAATTTGGTAGGTCAGATTGATTGGCCAAATATAAAACCCGTAGAAAATCCCAGCTTCCTAACTTTACAAACACCCAAGTTATGGCATTTCCGATCAATCAGTTATATGGCAGCTATAAGATATAGTCGGCCGATCCTAATGAAATTTGGTAGGTCGGATTGATTGGCCCAATGCAAAACCCATACAAAATCCCAGCTTCCTAACTTTACCATCACTAATGTTATGGCATTTCCGATCAATCAGTTATATAGCAGCTATAGGATATAGTCGGCCGATCCTTATGAAATTTGGTAGGTCGGATTGATTGGCCAAATATAAAACCCATAGAAAATCCCAGCTTCCTAACTTTACAAACACCAAAGTTATGGCATTTCCGATCAATCAGTTATATGGCAGCTATAAGATATAGTCGGCCGATCCTAATGAAATTTGGTAGGTCGGATTGATTGGCCAAATGTAAAACCCATAGAAAATCCCAGCTTCCTAACTTTACCAACACTAATGTTATGGCATTTCCGATCAATCAGTTATATGGCAGCTATAGGATATAGTCGGCCGATCCTTATGAAATTTGGTAGGTCGGATTGATTGGCCAAATATAAAACCCATAGAAAATCCCAGCTTCCTAACTTTACAAACACCAAAGTTATGGCATTTCCGATCAATCAGTTATATAGCAGCTATAAGATATAGTCGGCCGATCCTTATGAAATTTGGTAGGTCGGATTGATTGGCCAAATATAAACCCATAAAATTAATACATCACTAATGTTATGGCATTTCCGATCAATCAGTTATATGGCAGCTATAGGATATAGTCGGCCGATCCTTATGAAATTTGGTAGGTCGGATTGATTGGCCAAATATAAAACCCATAGAAAATCCCAGCTTCCTAACTTTACAAACACCAAAGTTATGGCATTTCCGATCAATCAGTTATATGGCAGCTATAGGATATAGTCGGCCGATCCTTATGAAATTTGGTATGTCGGATTGATTGGCCAAATGCAAAACCCATAGAAAATCCCAGCTTCCTAACTTTACCAACACCAAAGTTATGGCATTTCCGATCAATCAGTTATATGGCAGCTATAGGATATAGTCGGCCGATCCTTATGAAATTTGGTAGGTCGGATTGATTGGCCAAATATAAAACCCATAGAAAATCCCAGCTTCCTAACTTTACAAACACCAAAGTTATGGCATTTCCGATCAATCAGTTATATGGCAGCTATAGGATATAGTCGGCCGATCCTTATGAAATTTGGTAGGTCGGATTGATTGGCCAAATATAAAACCCATAGAAAATCCCAGCTTCCTAACTTTACAGTTATATGGCAGCTATAGGATATAGTCGGCCGATCCTTATGAAATTTGGTAGGTCGGATTGATTGGCCAAATATAAAACCCATAGAAAATCCCAGCTTCCTAACTTTACAAACACCAAAGTTATGGCATTTCCGATCAATCAGTTATATGGCAGCTATAGGATATAGTCGGCCGATCCTTATGAAATTTGGTAGGTCGGATTGATTGGCCAAATATAAAACCTAAACACTAACTTTACATCACTAATGTTATGGCATTTCCGATCAATCAGTTATATGGCAGCTATAGGATATAGTCGGCCGATCCTTATGAAATTTGGTAGGTCGGATTGATTGGGCAAATATAAAACCCATAGAAAATCCTCGCTTCCTAACTTTACAAACATCAAAGTTATGGCATTTCCGATCAATCAGTTATATAGCAGCTATAAGATATAGTCGGCCGATCCTTATGAAATTTGGTAGGTCTGATTGATTGGCCAAATACAAAACCCATAGAAAATCCCAGCTTCCTAACTTTACCATCACTAATGTTATGGCATTTCCGATCAATCAGTTATATGGCAGCTATAGGATATAGTCGGCCGATCCTTATGAAATTTGGTAGGTCGGATTGATTGGCCATAAAACCCATAGAAAATCCCAGCTTCTAACTTTACAATCACCAATGTTATGGCATTTCCGATCAATCAGTTATATGGCAGCTATAAGATATAGTCGGCCGATCCTTATGAAATTTGGTAGGTCGGATTGATTGGCCAAATATAAACCCATAGAAAATCCCAGCTTCCTAACTTTACAAACACCAAAGTTATGGCATTTCCGATCAATCAGTTATATGGCAGCTATAAGATATAGTCGGCCGATCCTTATGAAATTTGGTAGGTCGGATTGATTGGCCAAATATAAAACCCATAGAAAATCCCAGCTTCCTAACTTTACCAACACCAAAGTTATGGCATTTCCGATCAATCAGTTATATGGCAGCTATAGGATATAGTCGGCCGATCCTTATGAAATTTGGTAGGTCTGATTGATTGGCCAATTAAAACCATAAAATCCACTCTAACTTCAACACTAATGTTATGCATTTCCGATCAATCAGTTATATGGCAGCTATAGGATATAGTCGGCCGATCCTTATGAAATTTGGTAGGTCGGATTGATTGGCCAAATATAAAACCCATAGAAAATCCCAGCTTCCTAACTTTACAAACACCAAAGTTATGGCATTTCCGATCAATCAGTTATATGGCAGCTATAAGATATAGTCGGCCGATCCTAATGAAATTTGGTAGGTCGGATTGATTGGCCAAATGTAAAACCCATAGAAAATCCCAGCTTCCTAACTTTACCATCACTAATGTTATGGCATTTCCGATCAATCAGTTATATGGCAGCTATAGGATATAGTCGGCCGATCCTTATGAAATTTGGTAGGTCGGATTGATTGGCCAATATAAAACCATAAAAACAGCAACTTACATCACCAATGTTATGGCATTTCCGATCAATCAGTTATATGGCAGCTATAAGATATAGTCGGCCTATCCTATGAAATTTGGTAGGTCAGATTAATTGGCTAAATATAAAACCCATAGAAAATCCCAGCTTCCTAACTTTACAAACACCAAAGTTATGGCATTTCCGATCAATCAGTTATATGGCAGCTATAGGATATAGTCGGCCGATCCTTATGAAATTTGGTAGGTCGGATTGATTGGCCAAATATAAAACCCATAGAAAATCCCAGCTTCCTAACTTTACAAACACTAAAGTTATGGCATTTCCGATCAATCAGTTATATGGCAGCTATAGGATATAGTCGGCCGATCCTTATGAAATTTGGTAGGTCGGATTGATTGGCCAAATATAAAACCCATACAAAATCCCAGCTTCCTAACTTTACCATCACTAATGTTATGGCATTTCCGATCAATCAGTTATATGGCAGCTATAAGATATAGTCGGCCGATCCTTATGAAATTTGGTAGGTCGGATTGATTGGCCAAATATAAAACCCATAGAAAATCCCAGCTTCCTAACTTTACAAACACTAAAGTTATGGCATTTCCGATCAATCAGTTATATGGCAGCTATAGGATATAGTCGGCCGATCCTTATGAAATTTGGTAGGTCGGATTGATTGGCCAAAATAAAACCCATAAAAATCCCGCCCTAACTTTACATCACTAATGTTATGGCATTTCCGATCAATCAGTTATATGGCAGCTATAAGATATAGTCGGCCGATCCTTATGAAATTTGGTAGGTCGGATTGATTGGCCAAATATAAAACCCATAGAAAATCCCAGCTTCCTAACTTTACAAACACCAAAGTTATGGCATTTCCGATCAATCAGTTATATGGCAGCTATAAGATATAGTCGGCCGATCCTTATGAAATTTGGTAGGTCGGATTGATTGGCCAAATATAAAACCCATAGAAAATCCCAGCTTCCTAACTTTACAATCACCAATGTTATGGCATTTCCGATCAATCAGTTATATGGCAGCTATAGGATATAGTCGGCCGATCCTTATGAAATTTGGTAGGTCGGATTGATTGGCCAAAAACATAACGCTACTTTAACACTAATGTTATGCATTTCCGATCAATCAGTTATATGGCAGCTATAAGATATAGTCGGCCGATCCTTATGAAATTTGGTAGGTCGGATTGATTGGCCAAATATAAAACCCATAGAAAATCCCAGCTTCCTAACTTTACAAACACCCAAGTTATGGCATTTCCGATCAATCAGTTATATGGCAGCTATAAGATATAGTCGGCCGATCCTAATGAAATTTGGTAGGTCTGATTGATTGGCCAAATATAAAACCCATACAAAATCCCAGCTTCCTAACTTTACCATCACTAATGTTATGGCATTTCCGATCAATCAGTTATATGGCAGCTATAGGATATAGTCGGCCGATCCTTATGAAATTTGGTAGGTCGGATTGATTGGCCATTAAAATCACTAATGTTATGCATTTCCGATCAATCAGTTATATGGCAGCTATAGGATATAGTCGGCCGATCCTTATGAAATTTGGTAGGTCGGATTGATTGGCCAAATATAAAACCCGTAGAAAATCCCAGCTTCCTAACTTTACAAACACCCAAGTTATGGCATTTCCGATCAATCAGTTATATGGCAGCTATAAGATATAGTCGGCCGATCCTAATGAAATTTGGTAGGTCTGATTGATTGGCCAAAAATAAAACACATAGAAAATCCCAACTTCCTAACTTGACCAACACCAAAGTTATGGCATTTCCGATCAATCAGTTATATGGCAGCTATTGGATATAGTCGGCCGATCCTTATGAAATTTGGTAGGTCTGATTGATTGGCCAAAAATAAAACACATAGAAAATCCCAACTTCCTAACTTGACCAACACCAAAGTTATGGCATTTCCGATCAATCAGTTATATGGCAGCTATAAGATATAGTCGGCCGATCCTTATGAAATTTGGTAGGTCGGATTGATTGGCCAAATATAAAACCCATAGAAAATCCCAGCTTCCTAACTTTACCAACACCAAAGTTATGGCATTTCCGATCAATCAGTTATATGGCAGCTATAGGATATAGTCGGCCGATCCTTATGAAATTTGGTAGGTCGGATTGATTGGCCAAAAAAACCAAAGAACTTAATCACTAAAGTTATGGCATTTCCGATCAATCAGTTATATGGCAGCTATAAGATATAGTCGGCCGATCCTTATGAAATTTGGTAGGTCGGATTGATTGGCCAAATATAAAACCCATAGAAAATCCCAGCTTCCTAACTTTACAAACACCAAAGTTATGGCATTTCCGATCAATCAGTTATATGGCAGCTATAGGATATAGTCGGCCGATCCTTATGAAATTTGGTAGGTCGGATTGATTGGCCAAAAATAAAACCCATAAATAATCCCAGCTTCCTAGCTTTACCATCACTAATGTTATGGCATTTCCGATCAATCAGTTATATGGCAGCTATGGGATATAGTCGGCCGATCCCTATGAAATTTGGTAGGTCGGATTGATTGGCCAAATATAAAACCCATAGAAAATCCCAGCTTCCTAACTTTACAAACACCAAAGTTATGGCATTTCCGATCAATCAGTTATATGGCAGCTATAGGATATAGTCGGCCGATCCTTATGAAATTTGGTAGGTCGGATTGATTGGCCAAATATAAAACCCATAAAAATCCAGCTTCCTAACTTTACATCACTAATGTTATGGCATTTCCGATCAATCAGTTATATGGCAGCTATAGGATATAGTCGGCCGATCCTTATGAAATTTGGTAGGTCGGATTGATTGGCCAAATATAAAACCCATAGAAAATCCCAGCTTCCTAACTTTACAAACACCAAAGTTATGGCATTTCCGATCAATCAGTTATATGGCAGCTATAAGATATAGTCGGCCGATCCTAATGAAATTTGGTAGGTCGGATTGATTGGCCAAATATAAAACCCATAGAAAATCCCAGCTTCCTAACTTTACCATCAATAATGTTATGGCATTTCCGATCAATCAGTTATATGGCAGCTATTGGATATAGTCGGCCGATCCCTATGAAATTTGGTAGGTCGGATTGATTGGCCATCACTAATGTTATGCATTTCCGATCAATCAGTTATATGGCAGCTATAATATATAGTCGGCCGATCCTATGAAATTTGGTAGGTCAGATTGATTGGCCAAATATAAAACCCATAGAAAATCCCAGCTTCCTAACTTTACAAACACCCAAGTTATGGCATTTCCGATCAATCAGTTATATGGCAGCTATAAGATATAGTCGGCCGATCCTAATGAAATTTGGTATGTCGAATTGATTGGCCAAATGCAAAACCCATACAAAATCCCAGCTTCCTAACTTTACCATCACTAATGTTATGGCATTTCCGATCAATCAGTTATATAGCAGCTATAGGATATAGTCGGCCGATCCTTATGAAATTTGGTAGGTCGGATTGATTGGCCAAATATAAAACCCATACAAAATCCCAGCTTCCTAACTTTACCATCACTAATGTTATGGCATTTCCGATCAATCAGTTATATGGCAGCTATAGGATATAGTCGGCCGATCCTTATGAAATTTGGTAGGTCGGATTGATTGGCCAAATATAAAAACCCATAGAAAATCCCAGCTTCCTAACTTTACCATCACTAAAGTTATGGCATTTCCGATCAATCAGTTATATGGCAGCTATAGGATATAGTCGGCCGATCCCTATGAAATTTGGTAGGTCGGATTGATTGGCCAAAATAAACCCAAACGCTCTAACCATCACTAATGTTATGGCATTTCCGATCAATCAGTTATATGGCAGCTATAATATATAGTCGGCCGATCCTTATCAAATTTGGTAGGTCAGATTGATTGGCCAAATATAAAACCCATAGAAAATCCCAGCTTCCTAACTTTACAAACACCAAAGTTATGGCATTTCCGATCAATCAGTTATATGGCAGCTATAAGATATAGTCGGCCGATCCTTATGAAATTTGGTATGTCGGATTGATTGGCCAAATATAAAACCCATACAAAATCCCAGCTTCCTAACTTTACCATCACTAATGTTATGGCATTTCCGATCAATCAGTTATATGGCAGCTATTGGATATAGTCGGCCGATCCCTATGAAATTTGGTAGGTCGGATTGATTGGCCAAATGTAAAACCCATAGAAAATCCCAGCTTCCTAACTTTACAAACACCAAAGTTATGGCATTTCCGATCAATCAGTTATATGGCAGCTATAAGATATAGTCGGCCGATCCTTATGAAATTTGGTAGGTCGGATTGATTGGCCAAAAAAAACCAAAACCGTCTAACTTACATCACTAATGTTATGGCATTTCCGATCAATCAGTTATATGGCAGCTATAGGATATAGTCGGCCGATCCTTATGAAATTTGGTATGTCGGATTGATTGGCCAAATATAAAACCCATAGAAAATCCCAGCTTCCTAACTTTACAAACACCAAAGTTATGGCATTTCCGATCAATCAGTTATATGGCAGCTATAAGATATAGTCGGCCGATCCTTATGAAATTTGGTAGGTCGGATTGATTGGCCAAATGTAAAACCCATAGAAAATCCCAGCTTCCTAACTTTACAAACACCAAAGTTATGGCATTTCCGATCAATCAGTTATATGGCAGCTATAAGATATAGTCGGCCGATCCTTATGAAATTTGGTAGGTCGGATTGATTGGCCAAATATAAAACCCATAAAAATCCCAGCTTCCTAACTTTACAAACACCAAAGTTATGGCATTTCCGATCAATCAGTTATATAGCAGCTATAAGATATAGTCGGCCGATCCTAATGAAATTTGGTAGGTCGGATTGATAATAAAACCTATAGAAAATCCCACTTCTACTTTACAAACATTTGGCATTTAGATCGATTTAACGATCCTAATGAAATTTGGTAGGTCGGATTGATTGGCCAAATGTAAAACCCATAGAAAATCCCAGCTTCCTAACTTTACCATCACTAATGTTATGGCATTTCCGATCAATCAGTTATATGGCAGCTATAAGATATAGTCGGCCGATCCCTATGAAATTTGGTAGGTCGGATTGATTGGCCAAATATAAAAAAATCCAGTCCAACTTTCATCACTAATGTTATGGCATTTCCGATCAATCAGTTATATGGCAGCTATAAGATATAGTCGGCCGATCCTATGAAATTTGGTAGGTCGGATTGATTGGCCAAATATAAAACCCATAGAAAATCCCAGCTTCTAACTTTACAAACACCAAAGTTATGGCATTTCCGATCAATCAGTTATATGGCAGCTATAAGATATAGTCGGCCGATCCTTATGAAATTTGGTAGGTCGGATTGATTGGCCAAATATAAAACCCATAGAAAATCCCAGCTTCCTAACTTTACAGTTATATGGCAGCTATAGGATATAGTCGGCCGATCCTTATGAAATTTGGTAGGTCGGATTGATTGGCCAAATATAAAACCCATAGAAAATCCCAGCTTCCTAACTTTACAGTTATATGGCAGCTATAAGATATAGTCGGCCGATCCTTATGAAATTTGGTAGGTCGGATTGATTGGCCAAATATAAAACCCATAGAAAATCCCAGCTTCCTAACTTTACAGTTATATGGCAGCTATAGGATATAGTCGGCCGATCCTTATGAAATTTGGTAGGTCGGATTGATTGGCCAAATATAAAACCCATAAAAATCCCAGCTCCTAACTTTACAATCACTAAAGTTATGGCATTTCCGATCAATCAGTTATATGGCAGCTATAAGATATAGTCGGCCGATCCTATGAAATTTGGTAGGTCGGATTGATTGGCCAAATATAAAACCCATAGAAAATCCCAGCTTCCTAACTTTACAAACACCAAAGTTATGGCATTTCCGATCAATCAGTTATATGGCAGCTATAAGATATAGTCGGCCGATCCTTATGAAATTTGGTAGGTCGGATTGATTGGCCAAATGTAAAACCCATAAAAATCCCAGCTTCCTAACTTTACATCACTAATGTTATGGCATTTCCGATCAATCAGTTATATGGCAGCTATAAGATATAGTCGGCCGATCCTTATGAAATTTGGTAGGTCGGATTGATTGGCCAAATATAAAACCCATAAAAACCCGCCTAACTTTACAATCACCAATGTTATGGCATTTCCGATCAATCAGTTATATGGCAGCTATAAGATATAGTCGGCCGATCCTTATGAAATTTGGTAGGTCGGATTGATTGGCCAAATATAAAACCCATAGAAAATCCCAGCTTCCTAACTTTACAAACACCAAAGTTATGGCATTTCCGATCAATCAGTTATATGGCAGCTATAATGTTATATGGCAGCTATAAGATTAGTCCCATCCTAATTTATTTCCGATCAATCAGTTATATGGAGCTATAAGATATAGTCGGCCGATCCTTATGAAATTTGGTAGGTCGGATTGATTGGCCAAATATAAAACCCATAGAAAATCCCAGCTTCCTAACTTTACAAACACCAAAGTTATGGCATTTCCGATCAATCAGTTATATGGCAGCTATTGGATATAGTCGGCCGATCCTTATGAAATTTGGTAGGTCGGATTGATTGGCCAAAAGTAAAACCCATAGAAAATCCCAGCTTCCTAACTTTACCAACACTAATGTTATGGCATTTCCGATCAATCAGTTATATGGCAGCTATAAGATATAGTCGGCCGATCCTTATGAAATTTGGTAGGTCGGATTGATTGGCCAAATATAAAACCCATAAAAATCCCAGCTTCCTAACTTTACCATCACTAATGTTATGGCATTTCCGATCAATCAGTTATTACTGATGGCAGCTATAGGATATAGTCGGCCGATCCTTATGAAATTTGGTAGGTCGGATTGATTGGCCAAATGTAAAACCCATAGAAAATCCCAGCTTCCTAACTTTACAAACACCAAAGTTATGGCATTTCCGATCAATCAGTTATATGGCAGCTATAGGATATAGTCGGCCGATCCTTATGAAATTTGGTAGGTCGGATTGATTGGCCAATATAAAACCCTAAAAATCCCCTTTACATCACTAAAGTTATGGCATTTCCGATCAATCAGTTATATGGCAGCTATAGGATATAGTCGGCCGATCCTTATGAAATTTGGTAGGTCAGATTGATTGGCCAAATATAAAACCCATAGAAAATCCCAGCTTCCTAACTTTACAAACACCAAAGTTATGGCATTTCCGATCAATCAGTTATATGGCAGCTATAAGATATAGTCGGCCGATCCTATGAAATTTGGTATGTCCGATTGATTGGCCAAATGCAAAACCCATACAAAATCCCAGCTTCCTAACTTTACCATCACTAATGTTATGGCATTTCCGATCAATCAGTTATATAGCAGCTATAGGATATAGTCGGCCGATCCTTATGAAATTTGGTAGGTCGGATTGATTGGCCAAATATAAAACCCATAGAAAATCCCGTCTAACTTACAATCACCAAAGTTATGGCATTTCCGATCAATCAGTTATATGGCAGCTATAGGATATAGTCGGCCGATCCTTATGAAATTTGGTAGGTCAGATTGATTGGCCAAATATAAAACCCATAGAAAATCCCAGCTTCCTAACTTTACAAACACCAAAGTTATGGCATTTCCGATCAATCAGTTATATGGCAGCTATAGGATATAGTCGGCCGATCCTAATGAAATTTGGTAGGTCGGATTGATTGGCCCAATGCAAAACCCATACAAAATCCCAGCTTCCTAACTTTACCATCACTAATGTTATGGCATTTCCGATCAATCAGTTATATAGCAGCTATAGGATATAGTCGGCCGATCCTTATGAAATTTGGTAGGTCGGATTGATTGGCCAAATATAAAACCCATACAAAATCCCAGCTTCCTAACTTTACCATCACTAATGTTATGGCATTTCCGATCAATCAGTTATATGGCAGTTATAAGATGTAGTCGGCCGATCCCTATGAAATTTGGTAGGTCGGATTGATTGGCCAAATATAAAGACCATACAAAATCCCAGCTTCCTAACTTTACCATCACTAATGTTATGGCATTTCCGATCAATCAGTTATATGGCAGCTATAGGATATAGTCGGCCGATCCCTATGAAATTTGGTAGGTCGGATTGATTGGCCATCACTAATGTTATGCATTTCCGATCAATCAGTTATATGGCAGCTATAATATATAGTCGGCCGATCCTATCAAAATTTGGTAGGTCAGATTGATTGGCCAAATATAAAACCCATAGAAAATCCCAGCTTCCTAACTTTACAAACACCCAAGTTATGTCATTTCCGATCAATCAGTTATATGGCAGCTATAAGATATAGTCGGCCGATCCTAATGAAATTTGGTATGTCGGATTGATTGGCCAAATGCAAAACCCATACAAAATCCCAGCTTCCTAACTTTACCATCACTAATGTTATGGCATTTCCGATCAATCAGTTATAGGGCAGCTATTGGATATAGTCGGCCGATCCCTATGAAATTTGGTAGGTCGGATTGATTGGCCAAATATAAAACCCATAGAAAATCCCAGCTTCCTAACTTTACAAACACCAAAGTTATGGCATTTCCGATCAATCAGTTATATAGCAGCTATAAGATATAGTCGGCCGATCCTAATGAAATTTGGTAGGTCGGATTGATTGGCCAAATTAAAACCATAAAATCCATCACTAATGTTATGGCATTTCCGATCAATCAGTTATATGGCAGCTATAGGATATAGTCGGCCGATCCCTATGAAATTTGGTAGGTCGGATTGATTGGCCAAATATAAAACCCATAGAAAATCCCAGCTTCCTAACTTTACAAACACCAAAGTTATGGCATTTCCGATCAATCAGTTATATAGCAGCTATAAGATATAGTCGGCCGATCCTATGAAATTTGGTATGTCCGATTGATTGGCCAAATGCAAAACCCATACAAAATCCCAGCTTCCTAACTTTACCAATCACCAATGTTATGGCATTTCCGATCAATCAGTTATATGGCAGCTATTGGATATAGTCGGCCGATCCTTATGAAATTTGGTAGGTCGGATTGATTGGCCAAAATAAAGCCATAGAAAATCCCATCTAATCAAATGTTATGGCATTTCCGATCAATCAGTTATATGGCAGCTATAGGATATAGTCGGCCGATCCTTATGAAATTTGGTAGGTCAGATTGATTGGCCAAATATAAAACCCATAGAAAATCCCAGCTTCCTAACTTTACAAACACCCAAGTTATGGCATTTCCGATCAATCAGTTATATGGCAGCTATAAGATATAGTCGGCCGATCCTAATGAAATTTGGTAGGTCGGATTGATTGGCCAAATGTAAAACCCATACAAAATCCCAGCTTCCTAACTTTACCATCACTAATGTTATGGCATTTCCGATCAATCAGTTATATGGCAGCTATAGGATATAGTCGGCCGATCCTTATGAAATTTGGTAGGTCGGATTGATTGGCCAAATATAAAACCCATACAAAATCCCAGCTTCCTAACTTTACCATCACTAATGTTATGGCATTTCCGATCAATCAGTTATATGGCAGTTATAAGATGTAGTCGGCCGATCCCTATGAAATTTGGTAGGTCGGATTGATTGGCCAAATATAAAGACCATAGAAAATCCCAGCTTCCTAACTTTACAAACACCCAAGTTATGGCATTTCCGATCAATCAGTTATATAGCAGCTATAAGATATAGTCGGCCGATCCTAATGAAATTTGGTAGGTCGGATTGATAAGATATAATCGGCCGATCCTAATGAAATTTGGTAGGTCGGATTGATTGGCCAAATGCAAAACCCATACAAAATCCCAGCTTCCTAACTTTACCATCACTAATGTTATGGCATTTCCGATCAATCAGTTATATGGCAGCTATTGGATATAGTCGGCCGATCCCTATGAAATTTGGTAGGTCGGATTGATTGGCCAAATATAAAACCCATAGAAAATCCCAGCTTCCTAACTTTACAAACATCAAAGTTATGGCATTTCCGATCAATCAGTTATATAGCAGCTATAAGATATAGTCGGCCGATCCTATGAAATTTGGTATGTCGGATTGATTGGCCAAATGCAAAACCCATACAAAATCCCAGCTTCCTAACTTTACCATCACTAATGTTATGGCATTTCCGATCAATCAGTTATATGGCAGCTATAGGATATAGTCGGCCGATCCCTATGAAATTTGGTAGGTCGGATTGATTGGCCATCACTAATGTTATGCATTTCCGATCAATCAGTTATATGGCAGCTATAATATATAGTCGGCCGATCCTATCAAATTTGGTAGGTCAGATTGATTGGCCAAATATAAAACCCATAGAAAATCCCAGCTTCCTAACTTTACAAACACCCAAGTTATGGCATTTCCGATCAATCAGTTATATGGCAGCTATAAGATATAGTCGGCCGATCCTAATGAAATTTGGTATGTCGGATTGATTGGCCAAATGCAAAACCCATACAAAATCCCAGCTTCCTAACTTTACCATCACTAATGTTATGGCATTTCCGATCAATCAGTTATATGGCAGCTATAGGATATAGTCGGCCGATCCTTATGAAATTTGGTAGGTCGGATTGATTGGCCAAATATAAAACCCATACAAAATCCCAGCTTCCTAACTTTACCATCACTAATGTTATGGCATTTCCGATCAATCAGTTATATGGCAGCTATAAGATATAGTCGGCCGATCCCTATGAAATTTGGTAGGTCGGATTGATTGGCCAAATATAAAGACCATAGAAAATCCCAGCTTCCTAACTTTACAAACACCCAAGTTATGGCATTTCCGATCAATCAGTTATATAGCAGCTATAAGATATAGTCGGCCGATCCTAATGAAATTTGGTAGGTCGGATTGATTGGCAAATAAAATCCATAAATAAGTTATATATTTGGCCGATCCTATGAAATTTGGTAGGTCGGATTGATTGGCCAAATGCAAAACCCATACAAAATCCCAGCTTCCTAACTTTACCATCACTAATGTTATGGCATTTCCGATCAATCAGTTATAGGGCAGCTATTGGATATAGTCGGCCGATCCCTATGAAATTTGGTAGGTCGGATTGATTGGCCAAATGTAAAACCCATAGAAAATCCCAGCTTCCTAACTTTACAAACATCAAAGTTATGGCATTTCCGATCAATCAGTTATATAGCAGCTATAAGATATAGTCGGCCGATCCTAATGAAATTTGGTAGGTCGGATTGATTGGCCATCACTAATGTTATGCATTTCTGATCAATCAGTTATATGGCAGCTATAGGATATAGTCGGCCGATCCCTATGAAATTTGGTATGTCGGATTGATTGGGCAAATATAAAACCCATAGAAAATCCCAGCTTCCTAACTTTACAAACATCAAAGTTATGGCATTTCCGATCAATCAGTTATATAGCAGCTATAAGATATAGTCGGCCGATCCTATGAAATTTGGTATGTCGGATTGATTGGCCAAATGCAAAACCCATACAAAATCCCAGCTTCCTAACTTTACCATCACTAATGTTATGGCATTTCCGATCAATCAGTTATATGGCAGCTATAGGATATAGTCGGCCGATCCTTATGAAATTTGGTAGGTCGGATTGATTGGCCATCACTAATGTTATGCATTTCCGATCAATCAGTTATATGGCAGCTATAGGATATAGTCGGCCGATCCCTATCTTTTCCTAACTTTACAAACACCCAAGTTATGGCATTTCCGATCAATCAGTTATATGGCAGCTATAAGATATAGTCGGCCGATCCTAATGAAATTTGGTATGTCGGATTGATTGGCCAAATGCAAAACCCATACAAAATCCCAGCTTCCTAACTTTACCATCACTAATGTTATGGCATTTCCGATCAATCAGTTATATAGCAGCTATAAGATATAGTCGGCCGATCCTTATGAAATTTGGTATGTCGGATTGATTGGCCAAATATAAAACCCATACAAAATCCCAGCTTCCTAACTTTACCATCACTAATGTTATGGCATTTCCGATCAATCAGTTATATGGCAGCTATAGGATATAGTCGGCCGATCCCTATGAAATTTGGTAGGTCGGATTGATTGGCAATATTTACCATCACTAATGTTATGCATTTCCGATCAATCAGTTATATGGCAGCTATAATATATAGTCGGCCGATCCTATCAAATTTGGTAGGTCAGATTGATTGGCCAAATATAAAACCCATAGAAAATCCCAGCTTCCTAACTTTACAAACACCCAAGTTATGGCATTTCCGATCAATCAGTTATATGGCAGCTATAAGATATAGTCGGCCGATCCTAATGAAATTTGGTATGTCGGATTGATTGGCCAAATGCAAAACCCATACAAAATCCCAGCTTCCTAACTTTACCATCACTAATGTTATGGCATTTCCGATCAATCAGTTATATGGCAGCTATAGGATATAGTCGGCCGATCCTTATGAAATTTGGTAGGTCGGATTGATTGGCCAAATATAAAACCCATACAAAATCCCAGCTTCCTAACTTTACCATCACTAATGTTATGGCATTTCCGATCAATCAGTTATATGGCAGCTATAGGATATAGTCGGCCGATCCTTATGAAATTTGGTAGGTCGGATTGATTGGCCATCACTAATGTTATGCATTTCCGATCAATCAGTTATATGGCAGCCATAATATATAGTCGGCCGATCCTATGCAATTTGGTAGGTCAGATTGATTGGCCAAATATAAAACCCGTAGAAAATTCCAGCTTCCTAACTTTACAAACATCAAAGTTATGGCATTTCCGATCAATCAGTTATATAGCAGCAATAAGATATAGTCGGCCGATCCTAATGAAATTTGGTAGGTCGGATTGATTGGCCAAATGCAAAAGCCATACAAAATCCCAGCTTCCTAACTTTACCATCACTAATGTTATGGCATTTCCGATCAATCAGTTATATGGCAGCTATAGGATATAGTCGGCCGATCCTTATGAAATTTGGTAGGTCGGATTGATTGGCCATCACTAATGTTATGCATTTCCGATCAATCAGTTATATGGCAGCTATAATATATAGTCGGCCGATCCTATCAAATTTGGTAGGTCAGATTGATTGGCCAAATATAAAACCCATAGAAAATCCCAGCTTCCTAACTTTACAAACACCCAAGTTATGGCATTTCCGATCAATCAGTTATATGGCAGCTATAAGATATAGTCGGCCGATCCTAATGAAATTTGGTAGGTCGGATTGATTGGCCAAATGCAAAACCCATACAAAATCCCAGCTTCCTAACTTTACCATCACTAATGTTATGGCATTTCCGATCAATCAGTTATATGGCAGCTATTAGATATAGTCGGCCGATCCTTATGAAATTTGGTATGTCGGATTGATTGGCCAAATGTAAAACCCATACAAAATCCCAGCTTCCTAACTTTACCATCACTAATGTTATGGCATTTCCGATCAATCAGTTATATGGCAGCTATAGGATATAGTCGGCCGATCCTTATGAAATTTGGTTAGGTCGGATTGATTGACCATCACTAATGTTATGCATTTCCGATCAATCAGTTATATGGCAGCTATAATATATAGTCGGCCGATCCTATCAAATTTGGTAGGTCAGATTGATTGGCCAAATATAAAACCCATAGAAAATCCCAGCTTCCTAACTTTACAAACACCCAAGTTATGGCATTTCCGATCAATCAGTTATATGGCAGCTATAAGATATAGTCGGCCGATCCTAATGAAATTTGGTATGTCGGATTGATTGGCCAAATGCAAAACCCATACAAAATCCCAGCTTCCTAACTTTACCATCACTAATGTTATGGCATTTCCGATCAATCAGTTATATAGCAGCTATTAGATATAGTCGGCCGATCCTATGAAATTTGGTATGTCGGATTGATTGGCCAAATGCAAAACCCATACAAAATCCCAGCTTCCTAACTTTACCATCACTAATGTTATGGCATTTCCGATCAATCAGTTATATGGCAGCTATAGGATATAGTCGGCCGATCCTTATGAAATTTGGTAGGTCGGATTGATTGACCATCACTAATGTTATGCATTTCCGATCAATCAGTTATATGGCAGCTATAATATATAGTCGGCCGATCCTATCAAATTTGGTAGGTCAGATTGATTGGCCAAATATAAAACCCATAGAAAATCCCAGCTTCCTAACTTTACAAACACCCAAGTTATGGCATTTCCGATCAATCAGTTATATGGCAGCTATAAGATATAGTCGGCCGATCCTAATGAAATTTGATATGTCGGATTGATTGGCCAAATGCAAAACCCATACAAAATCCCAGCTTCCTAACTTTACCATCACTAATGTTATGGCATTTCCGATCAATCAGTTATATGGCAGCTATAGGATATAGTCGGCCGATCCTTATGAAATTTGGTATGTCGGATTGATTGGCCAAATATAAAACCCATACAAAATCCCAGCTTCCTAACTTTACAAACACCCAAGTTATGGCATTTCCGATCAATCAGTTATATGGCAGCTATAAGATATAGTCGGCCGATCCTAATGAAATTTGGTATGTCGGATTGATTGGCCAAATGCAAAACCCATACAAAATCCCAGCTTCCTAACTTTACCATCACTAATGTTATGGCATTTCCGATCAATCAGTTATATGGCAGCTATAGGATATAGTCGGCCGATCCTTATGAAATTTGGTAGGTCGGATTGATTGGCCAAATGCAAAACCCATACAAAATCCCAGCTTCCTAACTTTACCATCACTAATGTTATGGCATTTCCGATCAATCAGTTATATGGCAGCTATAGGATATAGTCGGCCGATCCTTATGAAATTTGGTATGTCGGATTGATTGGCCATCACTAATGTTATGCATTTCCGATCAATCAGTTATATGGCAGCTATAATATATAGTCGGCCGATCCTATCAAATTTGGTAGGTCAGATTGATTGGCCAAATATAAAACCCATAGAAAATCCCAGCTTCCTAACTTTACAAACACCCAAGTTATGTCATTTCCGATCAATCAGTTATATGGCAGCTATAAGATATAGTCGGCCGATCCTAATGAAATTTGGTATGTCGGATTGATTGGCCAAATGTAAAACCCATACAAAATCCCAGCTTCCTAACTTTACCATCACTAATGTTATGGCATTTCCGATCAATCAGTTATATAGCAGCTATAAGATATAGTCGCTCGATCCTATGAAATTTGGTATGTCGGATTGATTGGCCAAATGCAAAACCCAGACAAAATCCCAGCTTCCTAACTTTACCATCACTAATGTTATGGCATTTCCGATCAATCAGTTATATGGCAGCTATAGGATATAGTCGGCCGATCCTTATGAAATTTGGTAGGTCGGATTGATTGACCATCACTAATGTTATGCATTTCCGATCAATCAGTTATATGGCAGCTATAATATATAGTCGGCCGATCCTATCAAATTTGGTAGGTCAGATTGATTGGCCAAATATAAAACCCATAGAAAATCCCAGCTTCCTAACTTTACAAACACCCAAGTTATGGCATTTCCGATCAATCAGTTATATGGCAGCTATAAGATATAGTCGGCCGATCCTAATGAAATTTGATATGTCGGATTGATTGGCCAAATGCAAAACCCATACAAAATCCCAGCTTCCTAACTTTACCATCACTAATGTTATGGCATTTCCGATCAATCAGTTATATGGCAGCTATAGGATATAGTCGGCCGATCCTTATGAAATTTGGTATGTCGGATTGATTGGCCAAATGCAAAACCCATACAAAATCCCAGCTTCCTAACTTTACCATCACTAATGTTATGGCATTTCCGATCAATCAGTTATATGGCAGCTATAGGATATAGTCGGCCGATCCTTATGAAATTTGGTATGTCGGATTGATTGGCCAAATGCAAAACCCATACAAAATCCCAGCTTCCTAACTTTACCATCACTAATGTGATGGCATTTCCGATCAATCAGTTATATGGCAGCTATAGGATATAGTCGGCCGATCCTTATGAAATTTGGTATGTCGGATTGATTGGCCATCACTAATGTTATGCATTTCCGATCAATCAGTTATATGGCAGCCATAATTTATGGTCGGCCATCTATGCAATTTGGTAGGTCGATTGATTGGCCAAATATATATAAACCCATAGAAAATTCCAGCTTCCTAACTTTACAAACATCAAAGTTATGGCATTTCCGATCAATCAGTTATATAGCAGCTATAAGATATAGTCGGCCGATCCTAATGAAATTTGGTAGGTCGGATTGATTGGCCAAATGCAAAACCCATACAAAATCCCAGCTTCCTAACTTTACCATCACTAATGTTATGGCATTTCCGATCAATCAGTTATATGGCAGCTATAGGATATAGTCGGCCGATCCTTATGATTAGTCGGATTGATTGGCCATCACTAATGTTATGCATTTCCGATCAATCAGTTATATGGCAGCTATAATATATAGTCGGCCGATCCTATCAAATTTGGTAGGTCAGATTGATTGGCCAAATATAAAACCCATAGAAAATCCCAGCTTCCTAACTTTACAAACACCCAAGTTATGTCATTTCCGATCAATCAGTTATATGGCAGCTATAAGATATAGTCGGCCGATCCTAATGAAATTTGGTATGTCGGATTGATTGGCCAAATGCAAAACCCATACAAAATCCCAGCTTCCTAACTTTACCATCACTAATGTTATGGCATTTCCGATCAATCAGTTATATAGCAGCTATTAGATATAGTCGGCCGATCCTATGAAATTTGGTATGTCGGATTGATTGGCCAAATGCAAAACCCATACAAAATCCCAGCTTCCTAACTTTACCATCACTAATGTTATGGCATTTCCGATCAATCAGTTATATGGCAGCTATAGGATATAGTCGGCCGATCCTTATGAAATTTGGTAGGTCGGATTGATTGACCATCACTAATGTTATGCATTTCCGATCAATCAGTTATATGGCAGCTATAATATATAGTCGGCCGATCCTATCAAATTTGGTAGGTCAGATTGATTGGCCAAATATAAAACCCATAGAAAATCCCAGCTTCCTAACTTTACAAACACCCAAGTTATGGCATTTCCGATCAATCAGTTATATGGCAGCTATAAGATATAGTCGGCCGATCCTAATGAAATTTGGTATGTCGGATTGATTGGCCAAATGCAAAACCCATACAAAATCCCAGCTTCCTAACTTTACCATCACTAATGTTATGGCATTTCCGATCAATCAGTTATATAGCAGCTATTAGATATAGTCGGCCGATCCTATGAAATTTGGTATGTCGGATTGATTGGCCAAATGCAAAACCCATACAAAATCCCAGCTTCCTAACTTTACCATCACTAATGTTATGGCATTTCCGATCAATCAGTTATATGGCAGCTATAGGATATAGTCGGCCGATCCTTATGAAATTTGGTAGGTCGGATTGATTGACCATCACTAATGTTATGCATTTCCGATCAATCAGTTATATGGCAGCTATAATATATAGTCGGCCGATCCCTATCAAATTTGGTAGGTCAGATTGATTGGCCAAATATAAAACCCATAGAAAATCCCAGCTTCCTAACTTTACAAACACCCAAGTTATGGCATTTCCGATCAATCAGTTATATGGCAGCTATAAGATATAGTCGGCCGATCCTAATGAAATTTGGTAGGTCGGATTGATTGGCCAAATGCAAAAGCCATACAAAATCCCAGCTTCCTAACTTTACCATCACTAATGTTATGGCATTTCCGATCAATCAGTTATATGGCAGCTATAGGATATAGTCGGCCGATCCTTATGAAATTTGGCCATCACTAATGTTATGCATTTCCGATCAATCAGTTATATGGCAGGTATAATATATAGTCGGCCGATCCTATCAAATTTGGTAGGTCAGATTGATTGGCCAAATATAAAACCCATAGAAAATCCCAGCTTCCTAACTTTACAAACACCCAAGTTGTCATTTCCGATCAATCAGTTATATGGCAGCTATAAGATATAGTCGGCCGATCCTAATGAAATTTGGTATGTCGGATTGATTGGCCAAATGCAAAACCCATACAAAATCCCAGCTTCCTAACTTTACCATCACTAATGTTATGGCATTTCCGATCAATCAGTTATATAGCAGCTATAGGATATAGTCGGCCGATCCTTATGAAATTTGGTATGTCGGATTGATTGGCCAAATGTAAAACCCATACAAAATCCCAGCTTCCTAACTTTACCATCACTAATGTTATGGCATTTCCGATCAATCAGTTATATGGCAGCTATAGGATATAGTCGGCCGATCCTTATGAAATTTGGTAGGTCGGATTGATTGACCATCACTAATGTTATGCATTTCCGATCAATCAGTTATATGGCAGCTATAATATATAGTCGGCCGATCCTATCAAATTTGGTAGGTCAGATTGATTGGCCAAATATAAAACCCATAGAAAATCCCAGCTTCCTAACTTTACAAACACCCAAGTTATGGCATTTCCGATCAATCAGTTATATGGCAGCTATAAGATATAGTCGGCCGATCCTAATGAAATTTGGTATGTCGGATTGATTGGCCAAATGCAAAACCCATACAAAATCCCAGCTTCCTAACTTTACCATCACTAATGTTATGGCATTTCCGATCAATCAGTTATATAGCAGCTATAAGATATAGTCGGCCGATCCTTATGAAATTTGGTATGTCGGATTGATTGGCCAAATGCAAAACCCATACAAAATCCCAGCTTCCTAACTTTACCATCACTAATGTTATGGCATTTCCGATCAATCAGTTATATGGCAGCTATAGGATATAGTCGGCCGATCCTTATGAAATTTGGTAGGTCGGATTGATTGACCATCACTAATGTTATGCATTTCCGATCAATCAGTTATATGGCAGCTATAATATATAGTCGGCCGATCCTATCAAATTTGGTAGGTCAGATTGATTGGCCAAATATAAAACCCATAGAAAATCCCAGCTTCCTAACTTTACAAACACCCAAGTTATGGCATTTCCGATCAATCAGTTATATGGCAGCTATAAGATATAGTCGGCCGATCCTAATGAAATTTGGTATGTCGGATTGATTGGCCAAATGCAAAACCCATACAAAATCCCAGCTTCCTAACTTTACCATCACTAATGTTATGGCATTTCCGATCAATCAGTTATATGGCAGCTATAAGATATAGTCGGCCGATCCTAATGAAATTTGGTAAAACCCATACAAAATCCCAGCTTCCTAACTTTACCATCACTAATGTTATGGCATTTCCGATCAATCAGTTATATGGCAGCTATAGGATATAGTCGGCCGATCCTTATGAAATTTGGTAGGTCGGATTGATTGACCATCACTAATGTTATGCATTTCCGATCAATCAGTTATATGGCAGCTATAATATATAGTCGGCCGATCCTATCAAATTTGGTAGGTCAGATTGATTGGCCAAATATAAAACCCATAGAAAATCCCAGCTTCCTAACTTTACAAACACCCAAGTTATGGCATTTCCGATCAATCAGTTATATGGCAGCTATAAGATATAGTCGGCCGATCCTAATGAAATTTGGTATGTCGGATTGATTGGCCAAATGCAAAACCCATACAAAATCCCAGCTTCCTAACTTTACCATCACTAATGTTATGGCATTTCCGATCAATCAGTTATATGGCAGCTATAGGATATAGTCGGCCGATCCTTATGAAATTTGGTATGTCGGATTGATTGGCCAAATGTAAAACCCATACAAAATCCCAGCTTCCTAACTTTACCATCACTAATGTTATGGCATTTCCGATCAATCAGTTATATGGCAGCTATAGGATATAGTCGGCCGATCCCTATGAAATTTGGTAGGTCGGATTGATTGGCCATCACTAATGTTATGCATTTCCGATCAATCAGTTATATGGCAGCTATAAGATATAGTCGGCCGATCCCTATGAAATTTGGTAGGTCGGATTGATTGGCCAAATATAAAACCCATAGAAAATCCCAGCTTCCTAACTTTACAAACATCAAAGTTATGGCATTTCCGATCAATCAGTTATATAGCAGCTATAAGATATAGTCGGCCGATCCTAATGAAATTTGGTAGGTCGGATTGATTGGCCAAATGCAAAACCCATACAAAATCCCAGCTTCCTAACTTTACCATCACTAATGTTATGGCATTTCCGATCAATCAGTTATATGGCAGCTATAGGATATAGTCGGCCCTTTGAAATTTGGTAGGTCGGATTGATTGGCCATCACTAATGTTATGCATTTCCGATCAATCAGTTATATGGCAGCTATAATATATAGTCGGCCGATCCTATCAAATTTGGTAGGTCAGATTGATTGGCCAAATATAAAACCCATAGAAAATCCCAGCTTCCTAACTTTACAAACACCCAAGTTATGGCATTTCCGATCAATCAGTTATATGGCAGCTATAAGATATAGTCGGCCGATCCTAATGAAATTTGGTATGTCGGATTGATTGGCCAAATGCAAAACCCATACAAAATCCCAGCTTCCTAACTTTACCATCACTAATGTTATGGCATTTCCGATCAATCAGTTATATGGCAGCTATAAGATATAGTCGGCCGATCCCTATGAAATTTGGTATGTCGGATTGATTGGCCAAATGCAAAACCCATACAAAATCCCAGCTTCCTAACTTTACCATCACTAATGTTATGGCATTTCCGATCAATCAGTTATATGGCAGCTATAGGATATAGTCGGCCGATCCTTATGAAATTTGGTAGGTCGGATTGATTGACCATCACTAATGTTATGCATTTCCGATCAATCAGTTATATGGCAGCTATAATATATAGTCGGCCGATCCTATCAAATTTGGTAGGTCAGATTGATTGGCCAAATATAAAACCCATAGAAAATCCCAGCTTCCTAACTTTACAAACACCCAAGTTATGGCATTTCCGATCAATCAGTTATATGGCAGCTATAAGATATAGTCGGCCGATCCTAATGAAATTTGGTATGTCGGATTGATTGGCCAAATGCAAAACCCATACAAAATCCCAGCTTCCTAACTTTACCATCACTAATGTTATGGCATTTCCGATCAATCAGTTATATAGCAGCTATTAGATATAGTCGGCCGATCCTATGAAATTTGGTATGTCGGATTGATTGGCCAAATGCAAAACCCATACAAAATCCCAGCTTCCTAACTTTACCATCACTAATGTTATGGCATTTCCGATCAATCAGTTATATGGCAGCTATAGGATATAGTCGGCCGATCCTTATGAAATTTGGTAGGTCGGATTGATTGACCATCACTAATGTTATGCATTTCCGATCAATCAGTTATATGGCAGCTATAATATATAGTCGGCCGATCCTATCAAATTTGGTAGGTCAGATTGATTGGCCAAATATAAAACCCATAGAAAATCCCAGCTTCCTAACTTTACAAACACCCAAGTTATGGCATTTCCGATCAATCAGTTATATGGCAGCTATAAGATATAGTCGGCCGATCCTAATGAAATTTGATATGTCGGATTGATTGGCCAAATGCAAAACCCATACAAAATCCCAGCTTCCTAACTTTACCATCACTAATGTTATGGCATTTCCGATCAATCAGTTATATGGCAGCTATAGGATATAGTCGGCCGATCCTTATGAAATTTGGTATGTCGGATTGATTGGCCAAATGCAAAACCCATACAAAATCCCAGCTTCCTAACTTTACAAACACCCAAGTTATGGCATTTCCGATCAATCAGTTATATGGCAGCTATAAGATATAGTCGGCCGATCCTAATGAAATTTGGTATGTCGGATTGATTGGCCAAATGCAAAACCCATACAAAATCCCAGCTTCCTAACTTTACCATCACTAATGTTATGGCATTTCCGATCAATCAGTTATATGGCAGCTATAGGATATAGTCGGCCGATCCTTATGAAATTTGGTAGGTCGGATTGATTGACCATCACTAATGTTATGCATTTCCGATCAATCAGTTATATGGCAGCTATAGGATATAGTCGGCCGATCCTTATGAAATTTGGTATGTCGGATTGATTGGCCAAATGCAAAACCCATACAAAATCCCAGCTTCCTAACTTTACCATCACTAATGTTATGGCATTTCCGATCAATCAGTTATATAGCAGCTATAAGATATAGTCGCCCGATCCTATGAAATTTGGTATGTCGGATTGATTGGCCAAATGCAAAACCCATACAAAATCCCAGCTTCCTAACTTTACCATCACTAATGTTATGGCATTTCCGATCAATCAGTTATATGGCAGCTATAGGATATAGTCGGCCGATCCTTATGAAATTTGGTAGGTCGGATTGATTGACCATCACTAATGTTATGCATTTCCGATCAATCAGTTATATGGCAGCTATAATATATAGTCGGCCGATCCTATCAAATTTGGTAGGTCAGATTGATTGGCCAAATATAAAACCCATAGAAAATCCCAGCTTCCTAACTTTACAAACACCCAAGTTATGGCATTTCCGATCAATCAGTTATATGGCAGCTATAAGATATAGTCGGCCGATCCTAATGAAATTTGGTATGTCGGATTGATTGGCCAAATGCAAAACCCATACAAAATCCCAGCTTCCTAACTTTACCATCACTAATGTTATGGCATTTCCGATCAATCAGTTATATGGCAGCTATAGGATATAGTCGGCCGATCCTTATGAAATTTGGTATGTCGGATTGATTGGCCAAATGCAAAACCCATACAAAATCCCAGCTTCCTAACTTTACCATCACTAATGTGATGGCATTTCCGATCAATCAGTTATATGGCAGCTATAGGATATAGTCGGCCGATCCTTATGAAATTTGGTATGTCGGATTGATTGGCCATCACTAATGTTATGCATTTCCGATCAATCAGTTATATGGCAGCTATAATATATAGTCGGCCGATCCTATCAAATTTGGTAGGTCAGATTGATTGGCCAAATATAAAACCCATAGAAAATCCCAGCTTCCTAACTTTACAAACACCCAAGTTATGGCATTTCCGATCAATCAGTTATATGGCAGCTATAAGATATAGTCGGCCGATCCTAATGAAATTTGGTATGTCGGATTGATTGGCCAAATGCAAAACCCATACAAAATCCCAGCTTCCTAACTTTACCATCACTAATGTTATGGCATTTCCGATCAATCAGTTATATAGCAGCTATTAGATATAGTCGGCCGATCCTATGAAATTTGGTATGTCGGATTGATTGGCCAAATGCAAAACCCATACAAAATCCCAGCTTCCTAACTTTACCATCACTAATGTTATGGCATTTCCGATCAATCAGTTATATAGCAGCTATAAGATATAGTCGGCCGATCCTTATGAAATTTGATATGTCGGATTGATTGGCCAAATGCAAAACCCATACAAAATCCCAGCTTCCTAACTTTACCATCACTAATGTGATGGCATTTCCGATCAATCAGTTATATGGCAGCTATAGGATATAGTCGGCCGATCCTTATGAAATTTGGTATGTCGGATTGATTGGCCATCACTAATGTTATGCATTTCCGATCAATCAGTTATATGGCAGCCATAATTTATAGTCGGCCGATCCTATGCAATTTGGTAGGTCAGATTGATTGGCCAAATATAAAACCCGTAGAAAATTCCAGCTTCCTAACTTTACAAACACCCAAGTTATGGCATTTCCGATCAATCAGTTATATGGCAGCTGTAAGATATAGTCGGCCGATCCTAATGAAATTTGGTAGGTCGGATTGATTGGCCAAATATAAAACCCATACAAAATCCCAGCTTCCTAACTTTACCATCACTAATGTTATGGCATTTCCGATCAATCAGTTATATGGCAGCTATAGGATGTAGTCGGCCGATCCCTATGAAATTTGGTAGGTCGGATTGATTGGCCAAATATAAAACCCTTAGAAAATCTCAGCTTTCTAACTTTACAAACACCCAAGTTATGGCCTTTCCCATCAATCAGTTATATAGCAGCTATAAGATATAGTCGGCCGATCCTAATGAAATTTGGTAGGTCGGATTGATTGGCCATCACTAATGTTATGCATTTCTGATCAATCAGTTATATGGCAGCTATAAGATATAGTCGGCCGATCCTAATGAAATTTGGTAGAAATTTGGTATGTCGGATTGATTGGGCAAATATAAAAACCCATAGAAAATCCCAGCTTCCTAACTTTACAAACATCAAAGTTATGGCATTTCCGATCAATCAGTTATATGGCAGCTATAAGATATAGTCGGCCGATCCTAATGAAATTTGGTAGGTCGGATTGATTGGCCATCACTAATGTTATGCATATCTGATCAATCAGTTATATGGCAGCTATAGGATATAGTCAGCCGATCCCTATGAAATTTGGTATGTCGGATTGATTGGGCAAATATTTTTTTTTTTTTTTTTAACTTTGCTTTTATTTATTGAATCTTCTCTTAATTTTGAGACTAACAATAAGTTTACGAATCTTAACATTAAAATTTAACTAACAGTATAATAAGACTGCATTCTGGTTGCGCGTGCCTCAAGTCGGTCGCTGGGTGGGTAAGTCATTGCGACGAAGGCGTGATACGTTGATCAACCTTGTAAGACCTCTCGCTAGGTGGTTAGGGTGCAACGATAGCTTGGTAAAGTACTTTTCCTTCTGTTCTGCGATCACTTCTTTGACTGGTAGAATGTTTAAGTCGCAATGTATGGTTTCGTTGCGAACGTACCACGGTGCCCCGGTGATTGTTCTCAAGGTCTTCGACTGAGCTCGTTGGACTATGTCAATATTGCTATTGCTGGCATTCCCCCATAACTGAGAGCCGTACATCCATATAGGTTTTAGTACCCAGTTATACAGCAGGACTTTATATTCAAGACTAAGGGGAGACCGAGCGTTGATAAGCCAATGAAGGCTACTGGCTTTTAGCTTTAGGTGTGTTCTTTTGGCTTCAATGTGCCGGTGCCATGTGAGTTTTCTGTCGAGGTGTACTCCTAGATATGTCACTTCGTTTCCTTGCGGGAGTAGAGTATGGTTTAACATGAGCGGCGGGCAGTTTTGCCTGTTCAGGGTGAACGTAACGTGCTTGCATTTTTGTTCGTTCACTTTAATTCGCCAATCTGATAGCCACTTTTCTACATCGACCAGATGAAGAGCGAGCTGCGCAGTTGCTTGCATCGGGCATTTTGAGCGGCTGAGAATGGCTGTATCATCAGCAAACGTAGATGTTGTTAGTCGTGTGCTTGTTGGGATGTCTGCTGTGTAGAGGACATATAATGTTGGCCCAAGCACGCTTCCTTGAGGAACTCCAGCTCCAATAGTGAAATCGTCAGTTATAGCAGTGTTGCATCGAACAGCAAATTTTCTGTCGTAGAGGTAAGACTCTAGAAGCTTATGGGTGTTGTAGGGGAGCATTGTCTTGATCTTGTACAGGGTTGCCCATATTCGACGGACCCATGTTTTTTTTTAAAAAATCAAAGAAAAAAATAAAAATTTGGCGGTTGGCAATCTTAATCATTTAATTTGTTCCAAGTAGATTTGTTTACATCAATTTTTGAATATGATATCTTTCAAATGGCCGCCTCTGGCGTTGATGGCGTATTGTGCCTTTTTGCAGCATTTTCCATCGTTTTCGCCAACATTTCGGCCGGAATAGCGGCTATTTCTTCACGAATGTTGTCCTTGAGCTCTTCTAGGGTCCTTGGCTTGTTAACGTAAACCTTTGACTTCAAATATCCCCACAAGAAGAAGTCAGGCGGCGTCAAATCGGGCGAACGCGGTGGCCAGTCCAAATCACCACTTTTCGACATCAAACGGCCCGGAAACAATTTCTTCAGAAAATCGATTGTTATGCGACTTGTGTGCGGTGGAGCGCCGTCTTGTTGAAACCAGAACTGCCTCATACGCTTTCGACGAATAATTGGCATCACAAAATTGGTCATCATGTCGCGATAACGCTCCTGGTTGATGGTAACTGCATGGCCATTTTCATTTTGGAAGAAAAACGGCCCAATGACCGTTTTCGAACTAACGCCGCACCAAACTGTGACTTTTTCGTCGTGAAGAGGCACTTCTTGAATCTTCTCAGGATTTTCAGTGGCGTAAATACGGCAATTTTGCTTATTTACGGTCCCATTCAATTTGAAATGGGCTTCATCGGACATGATAATTTTGTTCCAAAATTGATCGTCATCTTTGGCCATTTCGATGACTCTTTGGGCCCATTCCAATCGACGAGGCTTGTCCGTAAGCAACAATCTTTGCGTCAATTGAATTTTGTACGGGAACAAATGCAAATCAACGCGAATAATCCGTTGTAAAGTGGACCGAGCCATGCCCAACTGCTGAGAACGGCGTTTTTGGGATGTTCTTGGGGACCTCTCAACACTGGCTCGTACGGCAGCGATATTCTCGTCCGATCGCCTTGGTCGACTTTTTATTTGGCCTCTTCGGATTAGAAAGAGCCTCACCAGTCGTAAATTTTTCGTATAAACGCTTAATGGTGTTCTTAGAAGGCGCACTTTTCACATTTTTTAATTTTTTAAAAGCACGTTGAGTTTTCACAATTGACTTGTTCTGTTGAATGTAAATTTCAACTATTTCAGAGCGCTCGCGTGGCGTGTATTGTTCCATGGTAAAAATCTGCTTGGACTGACGCTTCAAACGCGGTATGTCATTAAGCGATCTGGCATCTCTGTCAAAAGTTATGGCGTCGTCAGATGGGTCCGTCGAATATGGGCAACCCTGTACATTAGACCTTCTAGCCAAACTCTATCAAATGCTTGAGAGACGTCTAAAAATATGGCAGTACAGTACTCTCGTTTTTCGAACGCGTTCCGAATTTCTGATGTTATCCGGTTGACCTGCTCAATTGTTCCGTGCTTTTCACGAAACCCAAATTGATGTGACGGAATTCCTTCCTGGATTCTTAGGTATGTGTTTATCCGAATCAATACGCATTTTTCAAAGAGTTTAGATAAGCATGAGAGTAGGCTTATAGGTCTATACGACGTGGGAATTGTGTGGTCTTTTCCTGGCTTTGCTACCATTATTATAATCGACTTTTTCCATCTCACTGGAAAGTGGCCAAATTTTGCGATGGCATTAAAAAGCTGGGTGATAGTGAAAACGGCGCAATATGGGAGCTCAATGATCATTTTGGGAGTTATGAGGTCGCAGCCCGGGGATTTTTTCGGATTCAGCTGATTTTTGATGATGTTAACGATTTCGTTTGGGCGAAACTCAATTGGTTCATGTTGAAGCTGAGGCTCATGTGGTAAAGTCGGCAAGGTGAACGCACTAGTGGCAGGATTTGGTTGGAAGACTTTTTTAAGGTGGTTGGCAAACGTGCTGGCACTGTCTGCATGTGCTTCTTCTTGCTGTAAAGCTTTTTTGAGTTGACGTGAGGCATATTTGAAGCTTTGCCTAGCAGATGGTGATCTGTGGAGTTGCCACTCTCGACGTAAGCGTCGCTTTTCGAGGACGAGCTGTTCTATTTGTAGATTTGTCTTCTTTTGGTTTATTTGTGTACGTAACGCCTGCAGAGATAACAAAGGCGCTTCAAGGGAAGGGATTTAACGCTAAGACAGTCTTCAACATCCTTAACAGGGATAGAAAGCCGCAGCCACTCTTTAAGGTTGAGCTCGAACCAGAAAATAAGCCCCTAAAGAAATACGAAGTGCACCCCATTTACAATCTTCAGTTCCTGCTGCACCGCAGAATTACAGTTGAGGAACCGCACAAACGCAATGGCCCGGTACAATGTGCGAACTGCCAAGAATATGGCCATACAAGGTCACACTGTAAACTGCGCCCGGTGTGTGTAGTTTGTGGAGATCTTCACGACTCCGCACACTGCCCAGCGAGCAAAGATGACTGCAACTCGAAAAATTGCGGCAACTGCGGTGGCAATCACACTGCTAACTACAGAGGCTGCCCTGTTTACAAAGAGCTGAAAAGTCGCATCCACCAGAGAGGAACTGCCGCCCGCACCCAAAATAAACAGATGACAGCTTCCAGATCAAACCCTGAAGTCTTCTTCTCGACTGCAGCCAGATCCTCACTAGGACCCTTAAACTCTGATAAAAATGTGACTTACGCAAGCGCTTTAAAAACAGGACTGGCTAACCCTGTCTCAAAAAGTTCATTTCTGCAATCAGCATACCAAGAACCGAACACGGCTCAGCAGCAACAATTCCCGGAGCAGTCAAAAAGCAACTTCGAAGATATGATATACAGCCTGCAGCAAAGCCTTACGGAGTTTATGTCGTTTATGCGCACAACTATGCAAGATTTAATGCGAAACCAAAATTTACTGATTCAAATGCTGGTTTCACAACAATCCAAATAATGACTTCCCTAAGGATATCTTCGTGGAACGCTAACGGCGTCTCACAGCATAAACTTGAGTTAGCTCAATTCCTACTCGACAACCATATCGACGTAATGCTGCTTTCAGAAACACACCTTAGAAATAAATACAATTTTCAACTACGAGGTTACTCATTTTACGGAACAAATCATCCAGATGGTAAAGCACATGGTGGGACTGGAATTCTAATCAGAAGCCGTATTAAGCACCACTATCATAACAAATTTGCTAAAAATTACCTACAGGCCACATCTATAAATATACAAACAAATACTGGCAACCAACTTACACTAGCCGCCGTATACTGCCCCCCTCGCTTCACCATAGCTGAAGATGAGTTTATGCAGTTTTTCAACTCACTAGGAGACCACTTCATAGCAGCAGGGGACTACAACGCCAAGCACACACACTGGGGATCACGTCTCGTGACTCCAAAAGATTTCACTATTGGAGCTGGAGTTCCTCAAGGAAGCGTGCTTGGGCCAACATTATATGTCCTCTACACAGCAGACATCCCAACAAGCACACGACTAACAACATCTACGTTTGCTGATGATACAGCCATTCTCAGCCGCTCAAAATGCCCGATGCAAGCAACTGCGCAGCTCGCTCTTCATCTGGTCGATGTAGAAAAGTGGCTATCAGATTGGCGAAATAAAGTGAACGAACAAAAATACAAGCACGTTACGTTCACCCTGAACAGGCAAAACTGCCCGCCGCTCATGTTAAACCATACTCTACTCCCGCAAGGAAACGAAGTGACATATCTAGGAGTACACCTCGACAGAAGACTCACATGGCGCCGGTACATTGAAGCCAAAAGAACACACCTAAAGCTAAAAGCCAGTAGCCTTCATTGGCTTATCAACGCTCGGTCTCCCCTTAGTCTTGAATATAAAGTCCTGCTGTATAACTCGGTACTAAAACCTATATGGATGTACGGCTCTCAGTTATGGGGGAATGCCAGCAATAGCAATATTGACATAGTCCAGCGAGCTCAGTCGAAGATCTTGAGAACAATCACCGGGGCACCGTGGTACGTTCGCAACGAAACCATACATCGCGACTTAAACATTCTACCAGTCAAAGAAGTGATCGCAGAACAGAAGGAAAAGTACTTTACCAAGCTATCGTTGCACCCTAACCACCTAGCGAGAGGTCTTACAAGGTTGATCAACCAATCACGCCTTCGTCGCAATGACTTACCCACCCAGCGACCGACTTGAGGCACGCGCAACCAGAATGCAGTCTTATTATACTGTTAGTTAAATTTTAATGTTAAGATTCGTAAACTTATTGTTAGTCTCAAAATTAAGAGAAGATTCAATAAATAAAAGAAAAGTTAAAAAAAAAAAAAAAACAAAAATTTTCCACTTAAAAGTTTTAACGATCACAATCACTTTGGGTTTGTGTAGTTTGCGGACGGTTTGATTTTTCGAGTTGTTTGAACTCGCTTTTTTTTTTGTATTTTTAATTTGTTTTCATTAATAAAAATTTAGGAACTTTTGAAGACGCGGCCCCACGTTGGGCGCCAATTAAATTTATTAGTTGATAATATTTTTAAAAAAATAATTTTTTATTTTGTTATGATGTTCACCTCTTATTTTTTTCAAATTCACTTTCACACGTCGCTCATGTATTAACTTAATTTTTCGCGACCGATCGAGTCGTCTCCAAAAAAGAACTGCCCTTGGTTTGATAAAATATTAATCATGAAACCTCGGCTTAAGAGAATCTTGCTCAGAAGAGATTAAAAGAGATTAGGCAAAGTTAAGAGAGTAGGACAATTGGCTGATGAAATAATTAAGAAGTAATTGAAACTCAATAAATTGATTATTTGAAAAAAATTTGGTTAGCAACTGGCTCGGACTAGATCGGACCCTAAGTGGAAAATTTGGAAGCTTTGTTTATGACTAGAGTCATTTGTTTACGGTAGGCCCGATGTGGTTCTCACGGGGCTCGGTTTGAGTAAGGGGAGATTCTGTTAACGAAGCTAGAATTTTCAGCAGTTGCTAAGATTGGAAAGGGTCATTTGTTTACAATAGCCCGAATGTGGCCGGTTTGAGTGAGGGGAGATTTTGCTTGCGAAGCTTAGATTTTTCAGCGGTTGCTACGATTGAAAATTTGTTTATGAAACTCATAAGCTAAGAATATATTCATATATTCATATGTAGCTGTGAGAATGCTGACCAAGCTTTTAGCCTTATGCACCGAAGTCCCTAGCTAGTCTTGGTATCCCTTCTCGGGCGCCACTTGTAAGGATGCGAGGGCGAGGCCGAGCCGCGAGGGGGATACTCTGCGGGCGTTGGAGTCCTGTAATTCGCGTCAGAGGCGAAAAATCCGCCGGGCTGGTACTTTGCGCCGTCGTGTAGTAAGAGGACGGGAAGTTTAGACTCGGTCGCAGCTACCATGATATCGGGTCAGTCGGGACGGGTGCAGACGTGCAATCCCCGAAACTACGAAAGAGGCGAAGATATTAAGATGTCGGGTCAGACGGGACAGCCCGAAACTACGGAAGAGGCGAGGGAACTAGGATAACGGATCCGGCGGGACAGGTATCCACGCGCAAGCCACAAAACTACGTAAGAGGCGAAGAAACTAGGATAACGGATCCGGCGGGACGGGTGTCCACGCAGAAACCACAAAGCTGCGTAGGAGAAGTGAGGAAACTACTGGACCGAACAGGAAGGTGTCCACATTCAGGTCCGGTGGTATTACGGTAATATCTTACTAGGAGTGGAAATACTTTCACTGCGGTGAGCGGGAAGCACCGTTGTGAACACATGAGAACCTAGTCGTACTAACCTCAGCTGACCCGTTTTGTATATCTTTATTCTTCTTTAAAATCACCCGCGAACCACCGCGTAGAAGGTGGCTAAATTAAACTGTCAGACCACTCGCGATCAAAAGGCCGAGAGCGGTCGCGTCAGGCGTCAAGGTTGGCCTGTCCTGTGATCCTCAACCGGAGGAAAGAAACTCGAGGAACACACGTGGCTTTCGAAGCCTCGCTAAGCCGTGTCCCGATCACAGGTCTTACTCGTTCCGCGATCCAGAGAGAAGAGAGCTCCACGATTGCTGTGCGACTGCATTCCCTTTTTCTCCCTTTTCCGCATTCTGGATTTCTAGTATTTTCCGACTACTGGTATCTTAGCTCCTTTGCTTTTCTAGTATTTAACGTGTCTTGGCTAAATATCGGTCGGCGTTGCCACCCCGGGTCTTGAACTTAGATATACTCGTAACTTATTTAATTATACCCTTGCAGAGGGTATTATAAATTTGGTCAAAAGTGTGCAACGCAGTGACGGAGACATCTCCGACTCTATAAAGTATATATATTCTTGATCAGGATCACCTCCTGAGTTGATATAGCCATGTCCGTCTGTCCGTCTGTCTGTTTCTACGCAAACTAGTTTATCAATTTTAAAGATATCGAACTGAAACTTTGCACACACCCTTTTTTCCTTTGCACGCAGTATATAAGTCGGAACGGGATCGGCCGTCTATATCCTATAGCTGCCATATAACTGATTGATAGGAAATGCCATTACTTCGGTGTTAGGAAGTTGGGATTTTCTATTTGGCCAATCAATACCAAATATATACCTACCAAATTTCAAAAGGTTCGGCCGCTTATATTCTATAGCTGCCATAAAACTGAACGATTGGAAATTCCATAACTATAGAGTTTTTAAAGGTAGGAAGTTGGGATTTTTCATGACTATTAAGAATGCATCATATGAATAATTTTGGAGAATATAATTTACAGAATATTCTGCAAGGGTATATCAACTTCGGCTCCGCCCGAGGTTAGCTTTCCTTTCTTGTTTTAATATGACTTAATATTAATTGTACTTCACGAAATCTCCCTTAAATCTATTATAGTAGTAGTAACAACAATTGTGGTGAACACGCCTTCTAGGCGCGTTCGTCACAACGAGATTGGTATGGATTTAACTGTGCTCTAAGATGCGGTAACGTCAGGTGAGTTTGAAAACCACTTTGTCAATTCAAAACCTGCAGTTTGAAGAACCTGAGACTTAATAGTCTTTAGCTCCTCTGCGTATGCAGCACAAATCAATATATCATCGACATAAAAGTCGGATGCTTGTTTTTGTTTGCTTTGTTTTTGCTTTACGGCGCCTAAAACTGACTTATGTTAATTAATTTACCCTCCCTAGCCAACCGTAGAAAGATGCTTGGTACAGTCTTCATTTATAATCTTATACATGGTGAGATTGACAGCCCCGACTTGGTAACTCGGCTAAACTTTTCTTTGCCAAATAGATTAACTAGAAATTATATTCCCCTAATATTAAATCATTGTAGATCTAACTATGTCTCGCATGAGCCTTTCAGAGTATTATGTTCTGACTATAATAGACTTTCTCCTATAATCTCAAACCTTGACTGTCTGCCGCTCCTAAAACGATTAATACTAGCTTCATTGGCACAAAATTGATCTTACTGTTATTTTTTCCCCGGACTTTTACCCATATTTTCTTATCTCGCGTCTATCTATCTTCTCGCGAATCGTGCCGTACGATACACGGCTGCGCCCCTCGGTCGGTTGGGCGGGTAGGTGGGCCGTGGGACACCGCGCGAAAAAAGAAAACAAAATTGATGTGGGATAACAGAATGTGGAGCATAAGAAATTGTTTCTGTATTGCGCTGTCAATAGATACTATAACCTCTTCACTACAATTGAAACTTTTTACAGCTTCTGTAGGGAAAGATGTATGATCTACCCGATACAACCCAGCCGAAGAGGGTTTTCTGCAAAGTTGGAAGGTCAAGACCTTGTCTAATTTGTCCAACAGCTAATAATTCGAAAAACGATTCTGCTCCTACTTACATATTTATTTATTGTGTCTTGTACAAATAGGGGTTCACTAGTAGAAGGTTCTTTGGAATTTTCCAGTCACCTGATATTAATTTTAAAATCCACCTTTTTACCTTTTTTTAATTGGGAATTGGACTCGCCAATGCCAAGTATGTTGATAAACAACTCCTCTTTACGAATCTGTAACCGGTGCTATAAAATTAGTTTGGGACCCAGAGTCAAGAAGTTGTTCGTACACTTACGATCTACGTGGCTAAAATCACCCTGTCCAATGATGTCGCATGCATAGCATGTGACGTGGAAGGCTGTTCTTGATTTAAAGAGGGAGAAAGAATCTCTTGGTGCATAAGGAAGCAGATTTTGTGGCTAGGTCGACATAACTTTAACTTGCTTTGGTTTCGTCGATTCTTCAGCGGGAAAATGCTGATATCGACTTAACATTTTCTCCAAATCGGACCAAAGCGGTAACCTTTCATAATCTAATTGATCTTCCCTTTTTTGTTTGGTCACTGGGTCTACTCTGTTCAAAACAAGATAGATCAACATTGCATTCGAAATCTTGGTGTCGTCTCCTATTGATAACAAAGAACCGTAATAGATGACACGATGTCGATAATATTTCTTAAAGACTACGCTGACCGTTGCGTTATTTCCGGAAGACTAAACAATGTTAAAATATTATTCATAAAAATTAAACATTCGTTATCATACACTTTTTTCCGGCTAACTATAGCCTTGTTATTATTGCTCTCGGTGAATTGGTAGGCCTTAAAAGTTCCCAATTCTTCCCAGAAAGACAAGAAATTAAGTGATTGAATTTTTCAATAACGGGAATGCTGTCGTCTTTATGAAAGAGAGGCTTATGATATTCTTAAGCTCAGAATATTTTCCGCTGAATTTCGGCAATGCCAAATTCGGAAGTAGAGCACGACTCGGGGCTACAGAAGTTGATCCTGTTATTTTGGATTCGTTTCCCGTCTTCAAGGCTGAGATAAGGACATTATTTTTGCCTTGGTTATTATTAAAAGCTATTCAAACTTTTCTCCGAACTTATCGCCATCATCTAAATTTTCTATCTGTTCTTGTAATTGATATGCCTTAATAACTGAAGCATTTAAAATCTCTAGCCGAACATTTATTTATACTTCTTGAAGTGGAATCTGGTCGGCTTCTATTCGATCATTTAATCGGCGGATGCCCAACTAACTAATTTAACTAATTTATTACGATCACAATCTTTGTCTTTTCTAATGCCTTTATTTTCCTTTACATTAATTTTATTTCTATTTCTTTCGTTTTCTTTATCTTTTTCATTTGTTTCATGATTTTCTTCACCATAGCTTCCCTTTCGCGAGCGTCCTCTCTAATATTTTCAATTGATCAACTAAACTACCTCTTTGGCCAACTCCGAATAACATTTCACTTGAATGTTGATTAATCATTCTATGAAGTGTTATTTATTGCAAACTTAATTTCTCCCAGTACTTTTTCAAAACTCCAACACGGCTCTGAATCTGAAATTTAATGCTTCGATTTATTCTCTCTACCTGTCCATTCGCTTCAGGCGAACTTGTTGCTATTTGTGTATGAGCTATATTTCGATTCCTCAGAAAATTTGAAAATTCTGGGGAGGTAAAGCAAGATTCTCGATCAGACACTATACATTCAGGAGTACTATATGATCTGCTATAGTTTTCCAGTGCCGTTATCGCTTCAGTAGACTTTGTAGTTTTTGTAGAGTACAATCTTACAAACTTTTTGCAGCTATCGACAATTACTAAAATTACTTACTTATCTTTCGTTGTAACTGGGCCCAGATGATCAATATGTAACTGTTCAAAAGGTTTCGTTGGCTTCTTATGTTATGTAAATAGCCTTCGTGCTTGCCCTTCGCCGTAAATGCAATACATTCTAAACAATTTTTAATATGTTGTCCTATCTTTTCCATTAATTTTGGAAACCAATATGTTTTTAAAACAACTTCTAACACTTTGTCGACACCTACATGTCCAAGGCCATTATGATATTTTAAAAGTACGTGCGTTTCCATATCTTTTGGAACATAGAATAATAAAGAGTCATGATATTTTCTATAAATTATTCCATTGCGCATTTCAGTTTATGTTCAGTATTTTCTAGAAGTTCTTTAATTTTGACTATATTCTCATCCTTACCCTGGCATATATCAGATTTTCTTCGAACGAATTTGTATCCACCACCATTATATTAGTGCATATGCTGAGAGCATCTACGTGTTGCATTCTGGCCCCAGATCTGTGTTCTAGTATATAGTCGTAGTTTTCTAGCTCTAAAGCCCATCGTGCTATTCTAGGGTTTATCTCCTTTTTTGTTAACGTAAGTGTAAGAGAATTGCAATCCGGGACAATTTTAAAACTTTTACCGTGAAGATATACCCTAGAACGTTTGAGTGAATAAATTATTGCTAGCGTTTCCAGCTCCAAGCTGAGATACCTTGACTCAGCATCCGTAGTAAGCTTTTTCTTTTGCATTAAGATTGAACCAAAACCAATTGAACTCGCGTCGCGGTGCAGCTCTGTCTCATCTGCTGGGTTGTACAAAGCAAGTATAGGAGAATATATTAATTTTTCTTTTAAAACTTCAAACGTTTTCAGCTTCAATTCCCCGAACCGGAAATTTGTCGTTTTCTTCGTTACGTCGTATAAAGGTTTCGCGATAATAGAAAAGTTTTTGATAAATCTGCGAAAGTATGAACAAAGTCCTAGAAAGCTTTGTACCTCACTAGCTTTCGTAGGGACGGGAAAATTTTTTACAGCGATTATACCCTTTCAATCAGCTTTAATGCCGTTCCCATCAACCGTATACCCTAGGTATTTAATTTCCGTTTGAAAAAACTCATACTTACTAAGCCTTAGTTCTAAATTGTTTTTTGTTAGTCTATCGAATACTTCTTTTAAAATTTCCAAATGGCTCTTTATATCCTTTGTCGCGATCATTTTGTCGTCTAAGTACACGATAACCTTTGCTTCCCTTATATGGTCATTAAAAATTCTATTTATAAACCTCTGAAACGTAGACGGCGCGTTTTTCAGCCCAAACGGCATCCTTAGCAACTCAAATTGGCCTAAAGGTGTTGTAAACGAAGTAAACTTTACCGACTCATCTTGCATAAAAAAATGGTAAAACCCATTCTTTAAGTCTAGCTTGGTAAACCATTGTTTATCTGTTTGATCTAGTAAGCCATCCATTAAAGAAATTGGATAACTGTCTTTTGCTGTTAACTTATTGAATTTTCTGAAATCAAGTTCTAAGTTCGCCTGACGCCTTCTTCACTAAAACTATTGGTGACACAAATTCAGACTCGCTTGGTCTAATATATCCTTTAACAATGTACTCATCCAAAATATTTTGCAGCTCATTTTTTCATTTTGGTCATTATTGGTCGAACAGCTTCAGTGTAACATTTACGAAACAAATTTTCAAAAGCAATTTTATCATTTATGTTTAGGTTTAACCCCACATTTGCGTCTTCTTTATTAGACTCATATTCAATCATACAAATTTTCCCAAAAAAAAAGTTTCTACATTCAGATTTATCCATATCATTTGAATTATTTATATTTGTACTCTCGTTTGTGCTTTCGTTTGTTAGGCTTAACTCATCTTCTTCCCAGACAATAGAAACGCCACTCGCAATTAAAAAATCATGGAATTATCCTGAACAACAAACATGTCAAGTCTAATTCTTTTATTATACATTGTAATGAACACAAAAATCTTTCCAAAGATAACTAATTTGCTGGAGTTTAAACCAATGTTGAATTGCCTGGCTGCGAATACGCTTTTAACAGCGCCCAAATGAATACACGAGGTTAATTTTCAATGATTTAATTTATTTTCACTATTTGGGTCGCTTTAAAACGTCGTCTCCGAATATCAGCAGCTAACTGTGGCTCGCTTTGCATGGCTGTGCGTCGCGGCCTCACATACACCAAAGCTCCGCAACTAACGGTTTTGTTATGCAGCTGATTTGGAGATGGTATACCCTTTAATCGGGCTTATTGGTTTGAGGCAAGATTTCGGCGGCAACATTCTCCCCCCCGTAAACTGCTCTCTTTGTGAGCGTGTTTACTCTCATCAGTGCCGACGTCCAGCACAGCGATCTTGGCCTCGAAGCGTTCCCTTGGTAGTCCTTACGGATACCTGCCTAACCTGGCCGTCCTTCGCCAAAGTTGTTTCTTCGATGATGCCTTTGGGCCAACTGTTTCGTGGCAGGTTCTTGTCCACGATAAGGACGACGTCGCCGATGGTTATGGGTGGTCGCTTCATAAACCATTTCCCTCTTCGAGCTAGATCTGGTACGTATTCACGGACCCAGCGTCTCCAGAAATGGTCAGCGAATAGTTGGGTAGACTGCCACATATGCCGCACGTTGTTTGTCGATTCGAAGACTGGCTTTAGGTCACTCGCTGATCCCAGTAGGAGGTGATTCGGCGTTAAAGCATCGTCGTCTTTTGAATCGAGTGACACGAACGTAAGTGGACGGGCGTTGACGATAAATTCCCCCTCGCATAGGGCGCTTTGAAGTCCTTCATCCGTGAATTTCATCGTGGGGCAGATAGCGTGCAGCACCTTTTTTTATTGAGCGGACGAGCCGCCTCAGGCTCCCCCCATATGAAGGGCCGCTGGTGGGTTGAATTTCCATTGGATTTTATCAAATGATACTCCCACTTCTTCGTAGTCGATTCTCAGTATTTTCGGATGTTTTGGAGTCGGACCAGTACCAGCAAGATTTTATTTGAAGTCGTGAGTTGCTGAGGATCTGCTTGCTGAGTCTTGCTCCGATAACAGCGGCTTGAAGCTCCATCCTGGGGATCGATACTGGACTGCAATAATCGGCAACGAGCGTTTCCATTGTGCCCATTTGGGTACGAGCTCGAATGGTTTCATCCCAGTTGATCGAGCTTCGCCATACTTCTTGTAGCAAGATTTTTAGTGCGAATGCACGAAATAAATCACAATGGGTCGTAGATTGACATTAGTACCTGTGTAACTCGCGCTTCGTTGGGGGCACGTCTTCTCCCAGTACATTGCGATTCAGCCGAGCAAATTTCCAGTTGAAAACGAACTTGTCAGACTCGGGCATCCAGTACAGACCGAGCACCTTTTCCGTGGCTGCAATTTCCACCTGTAGTGGAGAGTTTGTAGTGGCGTCCAGCTTGCGGAGGACTTCTTCCGAGTTTGATGACCAGGTGCGAATGTTAAAGCCGCCCGCCGCGTGGATTTGTTTCACTTGGGTGGAGATTGTGGTGACGGCTTCAACACTGACGTCGCTGTATAGGAAATCGTCCACGTAGTGATAATTTTTAATGGCATTCGCGGCCGTTGGGTATATGTTCTGGAAGCGCTCTGCATTGGCGTCGCGGATATAGTGCGCGATAAATGGGGCGCAATTAATTCCGAATGTAAGGGCGCTCATAGAGTATATTGAATGTTGTGCGTGTGCATTCGTGGTTGCAGCAGGTAAGGTCCTCGGAGCAAATAGTCGTTAAGGCATTTCGCGTTGGATTGGGCGGCGGCATCCCAAACTGGGCGAACTCTTCCCGGCTTGTTAGGGTTGATAGTTATGAAGGTAGGCAGATACCACGCCCGCTGGTTTTGTTCGGCGATCTCCTTGGAAGTTAATTTAGCCCTTATTGATACGGTTGTCTACTTCTTTTTGAGTTTGCTCTCTCAGCTCGCTTTGCTTGAGGAACTTGCGTTGCAGGCACTTAAGCCTGTTGAGTGCGTTCGTGTAACTCTCGGGTAGTGGTGGGTCGGCATCCTTCCAGGGCAGACCGTCTTCATATCGTCCATCGCTGAAAACGGTAGTTGATTGTAGGTGGCTCAGGGCTTGACTATCCTCTGCTGACAAATTTTTGCTTTATGGCTTCGTGTAAGTCAGCATCTAGTTGGCCGCAGCTACAAACGTGCATATTAACTTGCTCTGTTGCTGGTCCGCTTGTGTTGCAGCTTTGTAGTGTCCATCCTAGCCTTGTTTTCGACGCTATGGGCTGATTCCATGCTCCTTCCCGTATCTTGAGGGGCACAGCCAAATGCCAATTGTTGGCACCGATGAGAACATTGGGGCGAGCATTTTTATATGATTCGATTGGGAGTCCTCTTAGATATTGGAATCTTTGGGCGAGATCGCTCATATCGACTGATTGAGCGGGCAGGTCAAGGCGCTCTACGCTGTGTACATCCCTCAGCTTGAACTTAGATCCGGTGCGAGCGTTGGATATGTTGAGTGAGGCTCATTCGGATACGTGGTCGGTGTGCGTAGTATTGTTCGTCCACCTTAGGCAAAGGGATTGCCTGACGCCCTTCACGTTCAGTTGCACGAAGACCTTTCTGTCGATAAGGGTGAAGGAGGAGCCGTCGTCTAGAAATGCAAAGGTATGTAGTGATTGTTGATTGTAATGAATATTAATTGGAACAATGCGGAAATTTGTGTTTTCCATATGCCGATGAGTGTGGAGCAGTGCGTTATGGTGGTGAGGGACTTCGTCGGTGATGTCGGATGTTATAGCTGGCCGCAACGCGTCTGGTTGTAGCCCTCTATGAATCAACGGATAGTGGCTTTGACTGCAGCCGTTGATGCCGCACATTTTTCTCAGGAAGCACTGTCGACGATGCCGGTTTAGGCGTAGCCTTTCCTCCAGGGCCATAGACTCGAACTCCGGGCAGTTATGAAGTTTGTGGTCCGCGCTTTGGCAAGCTATGTACTTGGCTCTGCTATCTTTGTGATCCGTTTCCTCCGTATGGTAGTGCAGAGTGGCGTTCCTCGTGTTGTAAAACGGCGTTGAAACCTTGCTGGCTGCCTCAGCAATTTCGTAGAGCCATTCACTAAAGATCCGTACTGATAATGAATCTCCGTTCCTGGCATACATTGCCCACTGCAGCTTGAGTTGGGAGGGCAGCTTGTCCACGAGCTTTTGCACGAGCATCGGGTTGCTCATGTGGTCCTTAAGTTCGCACGCTTCCATCGTCGAGTAAACCTAACGTACGCCTAGAGCGTATTCAATAAGTAGCTCTAGCTTGTCCCTGGGAGGCGGGAGTTGTTTGACCTTGTTGAACACCGAGCGGATAATAAGTTCGGGACGCCCAAAGCACATTTGCAGAGTTTTTATGATTTCTGGCACCATTGCCGGTAGCATTAACTTGCTCGGGACTACATTCCTGGCTTGGCTCTTGAGGCTTGCTTGCAGCCGCATAAGATTTTCCGCTTGAGTGCCTGCGATCTCGGTACTAATTTGGTAGCTACTGAAGAACAGTGGCCAGCTTTCGGAGTTTCCGTCGAAAGTAGGCAACTCTCTAGGGATCGCTTGGCGGGCAGCGATTTGTGCGGCGCTTCGTGCGTTCTGCGCGGACGGGGTTTTGTAAGCTTCAGAGAGTGTATCACACTTGCCTGAACCCTGCCAGTCCCACATGGTCGGTGTGTTTGTCGCCCCGTGCGTCCGCGCGATTGAGGTTATGTTTGCAGACTGTTCTCGATTCGCACTCGCTACACTTGTTGAAGTAATACACGTGTGTGGTGGCAGTCCCGCGTGGTGCAAGTTGTGTGTGGTGTTGCTGTATGGTGTTAAAGCCGTGTCGCTAATTGTAGACCATTTCTTACATGTCGTGGGAGTCCACTTGCCAGCCACCGTAGTGGTGTTCGTTGTTAAAGGTCCCTTCCTAGACCTGTGCTCACTGTTGAGATTATGTAACCCAGGTCAACGAGTGAGTTTTCTGCCGCCGGTGACGAGGACGCTTGGGGCTTACCCGCTTGCAGTGGGTTCTCATAATCGAGGAGGAGGTCTGTTGTAGCTCTGGCAGCTGTTGTATCATGCAGCTTGTTACTGCACTCGCAGCTCCAGCTAACGCCGGTGCAAGCGTTGTTGGCGCCGACGCACGCAATATGATACCATGAGCTGCAGCGGCAGCATTGTACCATTCGGTCGTCATCCTCCAGTTTACATTTTCTGCAGTGAAACGTTCCGCTCGGCGTTTCAGTATCTGGCATCTTCACGTGGTGGTTATCTCACTTATATGTATGCATTATGTCACCAAAGATTTTTCACATATAAGTGTTCCTTGGCTAGTTGAGACGTTTTAAAGAATGTTGAGTTGCCTGGCTGCGAATACACTTTTAACAGCGCCCAAATGAATACACGAGGTTAATGTTCAATGATTTAATTTATTTTCACTATTTGGTGCGGAGACGACGTTTTAGTCTCCGAATATCAGCAGCTAACTGTCGCTCGCTTTGCATGGCATACACCAAAGCTCCGCAAGTAACGGTTTTGTTATGCAGCTGATTTGGAGATGGAATACCCTTTAATCGGGCTTATTGGTTTGAGGCAAGATTTCGGCGGCAACAACCAATATACGTGGCTGGAGGCGCTGGCTTCAAGTTTACGCTAGCCGGAACATAGAATTTCTTAATGAAACTGATCGGACTTCCTGAGTCTAACAGGCATTCTATAGAAAACGATTCATTAATGCTACCCTCTATTTCAATGCTTACATATCTTACATAATCATCTTTGCGAGTAGCGAGGGCTGATGTCTTCTGGTTTTGGTCACAGGTTGCGGCAAGGTGACTTATCTTTCCACACACAAAGCAGGCTCCAACTTCTCGTTTTGGCTTACGGCAATCTGAGTCAATGTGCCCCAAGCAATTACAATTGTAGCACCGGAAAGCTTGCTTCTCGACTTTTCCAGCGCTGCTAGTGGATCCTCCGATCTTTGGAGCAACTAAGTTTACGTGTAGTAGTGCCGATAGCAGGTTATCCTTCAATTTAAAGCACATCATGTTGGCACTTGTGCGTATTTGACGATCTGTGAATGATATAATCAACTAACTCACGCTCTGACATTTGAAGTCCGTTCGATAGTATGACTTTGCTGTTAAAATACTACGATTCATATGCTTGCCATCTGCGAGTTTCAAACTTTTTGCGCAAAATAATGGCACTATCCTTTGGAAGAAACGCTTTTTCCATCGACATCAGCAGGGTATCGATCTTCTCGTTTGCGAATTCTGGTTTTGAGTAGACCTATGCTTGTGCATCACCCTTCAGTTTGCTGAATATAAGGGACCGAAGCTTATTTTCAGTTAACGCATACGTTGTTTTTAGCACGTTTATATGCGCATGCCACACACTAACACTCGTTTTATGCTTTGGAATGAAATTTCGTCATCTTTCAACTCCTTGCACGAATCCGCTCTATCAGCCGCCCTTAACAAATTATTCTCTTGTTGCAGCAGTTCTCTTTCAAAATTCATTAATTCCAAATCTCTGGCCATTAATTGCATTTTCGCTCTTCGGAAACCGTTTTCGTTTTGCAGCATCACCTTCTGGTCATTTTAAGTTTAAGTTTCTTACGTCATTTGTCTTTTCATTTTCCAGCTCGTCGTTCATCTTCTCATTTGATTTCGCTTTCAGTTGCTCGTCGTTTATCTTCTCGTTCGATTTTCTTTTCTTTTGCTCGTCGTTGGCCGCTTCATTTGACTCTTCTTCTTCTTGTTCGACGTCCTCTTCTTCGTTTGATTCTGCTGCTTCGTGCTGATCGTTTGCTTCTCCTTCTTGTTCTTCGTTTGCTTCGTCGTTTGTTTCTGGAATGTTCTGCCCATTCTCCGCTCCGTTTTGCTGTTGTTGTTGCTGTTCGGCAGAAATTACCGCTTCTTTCGGAATATTTGGGCATCTTTCACGGAACGGAACTTCGTTCAATCGTGCGGCTAGTGTTTTTTTATTTCCATGAGTAACCAGGTTTAAAACTTTACACCACTCGCGTAGTTGGTTACTTGTACAGTCATTTGCGTTGATCAGTTCCATTTTAATGTTTTTTTTCAGTTTAGCTTTTAGTAGAGATGTGAATATTTTCAATGGCACTAGGGTTTGCGCCCACTTCTGATATTGTAGCAGAGTAAAACACGCACCAGTTCAGGTCGGGATCACTCTCAAGACTGCCCTTCTCTCATTTATTGTCTGCTTTTCTAACATTATCTTAACAGCTTGGAACTTTAACAGAGTGTATACATATAGATAACAGGCCGAGTATATATGTGTGTGTATTTTCAGAGTGCTTAGGGCTACTATGGTGTCTATGTAGGAGATATAGGGTCAGGATCCTCGGCCATTATAAATGAGGGTTTCTTCCAGTACACAGCGCAGCGAGTGGCAATGGTTTTTCTCAACACTCAATACTTTAGGTCTGTTCTCTCGGAAGGGTTAAGTCGAACTGCCCCGCTCTCCTTTGCTCATCTTACTCTTCATCATTGCGCCACGCTCAGCAGAGATTTCGCTCTCTCCGACCGCGCTCTCACACTAAATCTCTCTCTTTCTGCAATCTTCGTTGAACTTTATTTATTCTGCATAACTTATCCACTGAGGGACTTACTAATAATAATTAAATCTAATATTTCAAATAAAACTCCGACACGGCCTTCCTGACTATAACACGACCAATATGAGTATGGCATTCATTGCTCAAAATCTTTTAGTTCAAATTTGCTTAAATTTCTATAATTCTCAGATAGTCAGTTTGGCGGGATAATTCATTTACATTCTTTGTTTACTAGACTACAAGCTCTCTTCCGCACAAACACATTAATTTGTATATCCGATAAACATTTCATCAGACATTAACTTTCAACATAACATCATAGAGTACAAGCTCTCTTCCACCCAAGATCAATCGTCTGGATATCAATTTACTGATCATCAAAGGTTAGTTTAGCAGGCTAATCACACACAAATTAGAGTACAACGCTCCCTTCTGCATAAACTCAACCATTTGGATACCACTTCGCTTATACCACAATATCGGACTCTTGCCGCACATTTGCGACGCTACGCACCACTGTGCCACTTGACCTACGACACATGATTACAATGTATAAACTCAGTCCTTGTGTATCGCTTCACCTGCACCTCTCATAGGTCGCAGATCTCTTGCTTCTACGTACGCCTTTTTCGACGTCGTCAAGCTCTTTCATCAACTCACAAGTCTCTCGCTCATCAGGTAGACTACGTACACTATCATGTGAATACTTATACATTCGCTTAGTAGTTAATGACTTTAACATATAACGATCACCATCGAGCAATTCAACTATAACAAATGGTCCTTTGAATTTAGGGTCTAATTTCGTTTGGTGTCGTTCTTCGGTTTTCAATAACACATGATCGCCTATCTTATATTTAACGACTTTGAAATACTTTTTATCAACTCTTTCCTTGTCATACTTCGCGTTCTTATCAATATTCTCCTTATCCTTTTCCCTAGCGCTCTCCAGATCGCATCTCTTCATTGATGGTCAACATTCCCATGGGTCTTGCCTCTTTCCCTATCAACAATTCTAGCGGACTATGTTGAGTCACCCGATTAGTAGTGCAGTTTATGGCCAATTGAATTTCGCCCAATACCTCCACGAACGTTCGCTAGTCTCCACCGTCGTTAACATCCCCTTCAGCACACTCATGACCCGCTATACCTGTCCATTCGCTCTGCTAGCACCTGTTGCTGTCACATGTAAGTTAATGCTATTCGTGGAGCTATAATCCTGCTAGGGACGCCAAATATCGATATGGCGGACTTCACTGACTGTATGCAATTTACAGAGTCTAAATTCCAAGTATGGTACAGATAGACGAATTTTCTGAAGGCATCAATTTGTACAATAATGTACTCCTTTTCATCCTTCTTACCCCTTAATTTTCCACTTATATCGATATAAAAAGTATGCCACGGTATTACGGGCGTAACTCTGCTTGTTTTTTGCCTGACGCTGATTTCGACAATTTACATGTCACACAATTTTCTACAATTTTCTTCATGCCCTCAAACCAGTACTGCTTATATGCCTTATCTAATGTCTTTTGCCTTATAATCTCGTGAATGTGGTTGATAACAGACCATCTAAATGTCCTCGGAATAATGGGCAAACATCGTGTCTTGCCATCCCTTTGAACGATACGATGCAACAAACTCTTTCTAACCTCATACGTGTTCGCCAGCTCTTTCTGCATTTCGTCACTATTTAAATCGGTTATGATTTTCGATATATTCTCATCGCGTTACTGTTCGGATACTAATAGTTATAGTTGCCAAGTCAACTCGTACTTCCACAACTTTGCTTGTATTTGTCTGCGCTACTACAGTGACAGGATTTCTTGATAAACAATCAACATGTGCCATTTGGCTAACCTTGCGATATTCTACCTGGAATTCGAAAGGCTGCATGAATCTCGACTCGCCTTGATGGAATTACAGTCTGTGTATACAGTAAACTTTCTACCACTCAAATAATGGCGAAAGTGTTTGATTGCATTAAACACAGCCAATGTTTCGAGTTCATCCGAGTGGTATTTGGATTCCGCTAACGTAGTGCATTTACTGTAATATTCAACTACCCTACGTTTGCCTTCTACCTTATGTATCAACATAGCGCCACAACCATTGGCACTAACATCCGTATGTAATTCGATTGAAAATTTGGGATCAAAAATAATTAGTACAGCACTTTAATGATTTTTTGACGAACTTCCTCATGTTGTACCTTCCATTCAAATTTATTTGATTTGAAGTTAGTTGGTACAGCAGCTTCATTTCTTCGGAAAATCGAGGGACGAATTGCCTGAAATAGGATGCTTCCAGGGCAGACCGTCTTCATATCGTCCATCGCTGAAAACGGTAGTTGATTGTAGGTGGCTCAGGGCTTGACTATCCTCTGCTGACAAATTTTTGCTTTATGGCTTCGTGTAAGTCAGCATCTAGTTGGCCGCAGCTACAAACGTGCATATTAACTTGCTCTGTTGCTGGTCCGCTTGTGTTGCAGCTTTGTAGTGTCCATCCTAGCCTTGTTTTCGACGCTATGGGCTGATTCCATGCTCCTTCCCGTATCTTGAGGGGCACAGCCAAATGCCAATTGTTGGCACCGATGAGAACATTGGGGCGAGCATTTTTATATGATTCGATTGGGAGTCCTCTTAGATATTGGAATCTTTGGGCGAGATCGCTCATATCGACTGATTGCGCGGGCAGGTCAAGGCGCTCTACGCTGTGTACATCCCTCAGCTTGAACTTAGATCCGGTGCGAGCGTTGGATATGTTGAGTGAGGCTCATTCGGATACGTGGTCGGTGTGCGTAGTATTGTTCGTCCACCTTAGGCAAAGGGATTGCCTGACGCCCTTCACGTTCAGTTGCACGAAGACCTTTCTGTCGATAAGGGTGACGGAGGAGCCGTCGTCTAGAAATGCAAAGGTATGTAGTGATTGTTGATTGTAATGAATATTAATTGGAACAATGCGGAAATTTGTGTTTTCCATATGCCGATGAGTGTGGAGCAGTGCGTTATGGTGGTGAGGGACTTCGTCGGTGATGTCGGATGTTATAGCTGGCCGCAACGCGTCTGGTTGTAGCCCTCTATGAATCAACGGATAGTGGCTTTGACTGCAGCCGTTGATGCCGCACATTTTTCTCAGGAAGCACTGTCGACGATGCCGGTTTAGGCGTAGCCTTTCCTCCAGGGCCATAGACTCGAACTCCGGGCAGTTATGAAGTTTGTGGTCCGCGCTTTGGCAAGCTATGTACTTGGCTCTGCTATCTTTGTGATCCGTTTCCTCCGTATGGTAGTGCAGAGTGGCGTTTCTCGTGTTGTAAAACGGCGTTGAAACCTTGCTGGCTGCCTCAGCAATTTCGTAGAGCCATTCACTAAAGATCCGTACTGATAATGAGTCTCCGTTCCTGGCATACATTGCCCACTGCAGCTTGAGTTGGGAGGGCAGCTTGTCCACGAGCTTTTGCATGAGCATCGGGTTGCTCATGTGGTCCTTAAGTTCGCACGCTTCCATCGTCGAGTAAACGTAACGTACGCCTAGAGCGTATTCAATAAGTAGCTCTAGCTTGTCCCTGGGAGGCGGGAGTTGTTTGACCTTGTTGAACACCGAGCGGATAATAAGTTTGGGACGCCCAAAGCACATTTGCAGAGTTTTTATGATTTCTGGCACCATTGCCGGTAGCATTAACTTGCTCGGGACTACATTCCTGGCTTGGCCCTTGAGGCTTGCTTGCAGGCGCATAAGATTTTCCGCTTGAGTGGTAGCTACTGAAGAACAGTGGCCAGCTTTCGGAGTTTCCGTCGAAAGTAGGCAACTCTCTAGGGATCGCTTGGCGGGCAGCGATTTGTGCGGCGCTTCGTGCGTTCTGCGCGGACGGGGTTTTGTAAGCTTCAGAGAGTGTATCACACTTGCCTGAACCCTGCCAGTCCCACATGGTCGGTGTGTTTGTCGCCCCGTGCGTCCGCGCGATTGAGGTTATGTTTGCAGACTGTTCTCAATTCGCACTCGCTACACTTGTTGAAGTAATACACGTGTGTGGTGGCAGTCCCGCGTGGTGCAAGTTGTGTGTGGTGTTGCTGTATGGTGTTAAAGCCGTGTCGCTAATTGTAGACCATTTCTTACATGTCGTGGGAGTCCACTTGCCAGCCACCGTAGTGGTGTTCGTTGTTAAAGGTCCCTTCCTAGACCTGTGCTCACTGTTGAGATTATGTAACCCAGGTCAACGAGTGAGTTTTCTGCCGCCGGTGACGAGGACGCTTGGGGCTTACCCGCTTGCAGTGGGTTCTCATAATCGAGGAGGAGGTCTGTTGTAGCTCTGGCAGCTGTTGTATCATGCAGCTTGTTACTGCACTCGCAGCTCCAGCTAACGCCGGTGCAAGCGTTGTTGGCGCCGACGCATGCAATATGATACCATGAGCTGCAGCGGCGGCATTGTACCATTCGGTCGTCATCCTCCAGTTTACATTTTCTGCAGTGAAACGTTCCGCTCGGCGTTTCAGTATCTGGCATCTTCACGTGGTGGTTATCTCACTTATATGTATGCATTATGTCACCAAAGATTTTTCACATATAAGTGTTCCTTGGCTAGTTGAGACGTTTTAAAGAATGTTGAGTTGCCTGGCTGCGAATACACTTTTAACAGCGCCCAAATGAATACACGAGGTTAATGTTCAATGATTTAATTTATTTTCACTATTTGGTGCGGAGACGACGTTTTAGTCTCCGAATATCAGCAGCTAACTGTCGCTCGCTTTGCATGGCTGTACGTCGCGGCCTCACATACACCAAAGCTCCGCAAGTAACGGTTTTGTTATGCAGCTGATTTGGAGATGGTATACCCTTTAATCGGGCTTATTGGTTTGAGGCAAGATTTCGGCGGCAACAACCAATATACGTGGCTGAATGTAATGTTTCTTAATGAAACTGATCGGACTTCCTGAGTCTAACAGGCATTCTATAGAAAACGATTCATTAATGCTACCCTCTATTTCAATGCTTACATATCTTACATAATCATCTTTGCGAGTAGCGAGGGCTGATGTCTTCTGGTTTTGGTCACAGGTTGCGGCAAGGTGACTTATCTTTCCACACACAAAGCAGGCTCCAACTTCTCGTTTTGGCTTACGGCAATCTGAGTCAATGTGCCCCAAGCAATTACAATTGTAGCACCGGAAAGCTTGCTTCTCGACTTTTCCAGCGCTGCTAGTGGATCCTCCGATCTTTGGAGCAACTAAGTTTACGTGTAGTAGTGCCGATAGCAGGTTATCCTTCAATTTAAAGCACATCATGTTGGCACTTGTGCGTATTTGACGATCTGTGAATGATATAATCAACTAACTCACGCTCTGACATTTGAAGTCCGTTCGATAGTATGACTTTGCTGTTAAAATACTACGATTCATATGCTTGCCATCTGCGAGTTTCAAACTTTTTGCGCAAAATAATGGCACTATCCTTTGGAAGAAACGCTTTTTCCATCGACATCAGCAGGGTATCGATCTTCTCGTTTGCGAATTCTGGTTTTGAGTAGACCTATGCTTGTGCATCACCCTTCAGTTTGCTGAATATAAGGGACCGAAGCTTATTTTCAGTTAACGCATACGTTGTTTTTAGCACGTTTATATGCGCATGCCACACACTAACACTCGTTTTATGCTTGAATGAAATTTCGTCATCTTTCAACTCCTTGCACGAATCCGCTCTATCAGCCGCCCTTAACAAATTATTCTCTCTTTGCAGCAGTTCTCTTTCAAAATTCATTAATTCCAAATCTCTGGCTATTAATTGCATTTTCGCTCTTCGGAAATCGTTTTCGTTTTGCAGCATCACCTTCTGGTCATTTTAAGTTTAAGTTTCTTACGTCATTTGTCTTTTCATTTTCCAGCTCGTCGTTCATCTTCTCATTTGATTTCGCTTTCAGTTGCTCGTCGTTTATCTTCTCGTTCGATTTTCTTTTCTTTTGCTCGTCGTTGGCCGCTTCATTTGACTCTTCTTCTTCTTGTTCGACGTCCTCTTCTTCGTTTGATTCTGCTGCTTCGTGCTGATCGTTTGCTTCTCCTTCTTGTTCTTCGTTTGCTTCGTCGTTTGTTTCTGGAATGTTCTGCCCATTCTCCGCTCCGTTTTGCTGTTGTTGTTGCTGTTCGGCAGAAATTACCGCTTCTTTCGGAATATTTGGGCATCTTTCACGGAACGGAACTTCGTTCAATCGTGCGGCTAGTGTTTTTTTATTTCCATGAGTAACCAGGTTTAAAACTTTACACCACTCGCGTAGTTGGTTACTTGTACAGTCATTTGCGTTGATCAGTTCCATTTTAATGTTTTTTTCAGTTTAGCTTTTAGTAGAGATGTGAATATTTTCAATAGCACTAGGGTTTGCGCCCACTTCTGATATTGTAGCAGAGTAAAACACGCACCAGTTCAGGTCGGGATCACTCTCAAGACTGCCCTTCTCTCATTTATTGTCTGCTTTTCTAACATTATCTTAACAGCTTGGAACTTTAACAGAGTGTATACATATAGATAACAGGCCGAGTATATATGTGTGTGTATTTTCAGAGTGCTTAGGGCTACTATGGTGTCTATGTAGGAGATATAGGGTCAGGATCCTCGGCCATTATAAATGAGGGTTTCTTCCAGTACACAGCGCAGCGAGTGGCAATGGTTTTTCTCAACACTCAATACTTTAGGTCTGTTCTCTCGGAAGGGTTAAGTCGAACTGCCCCGCTCTCCTTTGCTCATCTTACTCTTCATCATTGCGCCACGCTCAGCAGAGATTTCGCTCTCTCCGACCGCGCTCTCACACTAAATCTCTCTCTTTCTGCAATCTTCGTTGAACTTTATTTATTCTGCATAACTTATCCACTGAGGGACTTACTAATAATAATTAAATCTAATATTTCAAATAAAACTCCGACACGGCCTTCCTGACTATAACACGACCTCGTGTTGGTTAATACAATATGAGTATGGCATTCATTGCTCAAAATCTTTTTGTTCAAATTTGCTTAAATTTCTATAATTCTCAGATAGTCAGTTTGGCGGGATAATTCATTTACATTCTTTGTTTACTAGACTACAAGCTCTCTTCCGCACAAACACATTAATTTGTATATCCGATAAACATTTCATCAGACATTAACTTTCAACATAACATCATAGAGTACAAGCTCTCTTCCGCCCAAGATCAATCGTCTGGATATCAATTTACTGATCATCAAATTTAGTTTAGCAGGCTAATCACACACAAATTAGAGTACAACGCTCCCTTCTGCATAAACTCAACCATTTGGATACCACTTCGCTTATACCACAATATCGGACTCTTGCCGCACATTTGCGACGCTACGCACCACTGTGCCACTTGACCTACGACACATGATTACAATGTATAAACTCAGTCCTTGTGTATCGCTTCACCTGCACCTCTCATAGGTCGCAGATCTCTTGCTTCTACGTACGCCTTTTTCGACGTCGTCAAGCTCTTTCATCAACTCACAAGTCTCTCGCTCATCAGGTAGACTACGTACACTATCATGTGGATACTTATACATTCGCTTAGTAGTTAATGACTTTAACATATAACGATCACCATCGAGCAATTCAACTATAACAAATGGTCCTTTGAATTTAGGGTCTAATTTCGTTTGGTGTCGTTCTTCGGTTTTCAATAACACATGATCGCCTATCTTATATTTCACGACTTTGGAATACTTTTTATCAACTATTTTCTTGTCATACTTCGCGTTCTTATCAATATTCTCCTTATCCTTTTCCCTAGCGCTCTCCAGATCGCATCTCTTCATTGATGGTCAACATTCCCATGGGTCTTGCCTCTTTCCCTATCAACAATTCTAGCGGACTATGTTGAGTCACCCGATTAGTAGTGCAGTTTATGGCCAGTTGAATTTCGCCCAATACCTCCACGAACGCCGTTAACATCCCCTTCAGCACCCTCATGACCCGCTATACCTGTCCATTCGCTCTGCTAGCACCTGTTGCTGTCACATGTAAGTTAATGCTATTCGTGGAGCTATAATCCTGCTAGGGACGCCAAATATCGATATGGCGGACTTCACTGACTGTATGCAATTTACAGAGTCTAAATTCCAAGTATGGTACAGATAGACGAATTTTCTGAAGGCATCAATTTGTACAATAATGTACTCCTTTTCATCCTTCTTACCCCTCAATTTTCCACTTATATCGATATAAAAAGTATGCCACGGTATTACGGGTGTAACTCTGCTTGTTTTTTGCCTGACGCTGATTTCGACAATTTACATGTCACACAATTTTCTACAATTTTCTTCATGCCCTCAAACCAGTACTGCTTATATGCCTTATCTAATGTCTTTTGCCACCCTAAGTGCATTATAATCTCGTGAATGTGGTTGATAACAGACCATCTAAATGTCCTCGGAATAATGGGCAAACATCGGGTCTTGCCATCCCTTTGAACGATACGATGCAACAAACTCTTTCTAACCTCATACGTGTTCGCCAGCTCTTTCTGCATTTCGTCACTATTTAAATCGGTTATGATTTTCGATATATTCTCATCGCGTTACTGTTCGGATACTAATAGTTATAGTTGCCAAGTCAACTCGTACTTCCACAACTTTGCTTGTATTTGTCTGCGCTACTACAGTGACAGGATTTCTTGATAAACAATCAACATGTGCCATTTGGCTCCCCTTGCGATATTCTACCTGGAATTCGAAAGGCTGCATGAATCTCGACTCGCCTTGATGGAAATACAGTCTGTGTATACAGTAAACTTTCTACCACTCAAATAATGGCGAAAGTGTTTGATTGCATTAAACACAGCCAATGTTTCGAGTTCATCCGAGTGGTATTTGGATTCCGCTAACGTAGTGCATTTACTGTAATATTCAACTACCCTACGTTTGCCTTCTACCTTATGTATCAACATAACGCCACAACCATTGGCACTAACATCCGTATGTAATTCGATTGAAAATTTGGGATCAAAAATAATTAGTACAGCACTTTAATGATTTTTTGACGAACTTCCTCATGTTGTTCCTTCCATTCAAATTTATTTGATTTGAAGTTAGTTGGTACAGCAGCTTCATTTCTTCGGAAAATCGAGGGACGAATTGCCTGAAATAGGATGCTAGGCCTATAAACTGTCTAATCTGTGTGACTGAAGATGGATTAGGAAGTTGAGACAGTGCTAGGATTTTTCGGGGATTGGGCTTTATTTCACCCTCCTTTATGACAAAACCTAAGTACTCTATCTCTGTAAGTAGAAATTGACATTTTTTAAATTGAATGAGAACCCTGACTTTGACAACACGCTTAACACTACTTCCAATCTCTCGTATGCTTCCTCTTTAGAATTTGCCACGATCAGCACATCATCTATGTAGACCACTGCATAGGAATTGACCAAATCCCCCAAAGCTTGGACTATGGCACGTTGAAAAACTGATGACGGATTCTTTAACCCGAACGGCATTGCTAAAAATTCATATTGACCCTCTGTGGTCACAAATGCAGTTCTTTCAACGGAATCGAAGTGTATAGGCACTTGGTAAAAACCACCACAATAGCAAATCTGTTACATTCTAACATTACTCCAAAACCAAGTAGAAAAATGTCTTGTCCAATTATCATATCATATTTGAGGCATTTATTATCTACTACGTGAAACAGTAATTCAAAGTTAAATTCAGAAATTTGTACAGTGGACAAAAATTTGCAAATTGCTTTGGACAATATTGTCGCCTATGCCTCTTAAAACTACCAAATTATGGCGTCTTTTGCCGGCTAGCTTCTCGCTGAATGTTTCCTTTACTAAGGAACATTCGGAACCTGAATCAAAGAAAAATGGAAGGCGCTCACCAAATTGTATTGCAGTCCCGTTTGGCTGAAAAACCGCACACATGTCCACTCTGCTCTCGTTGCTTCTATTCGTTGTTGCTGCTCCCGAGTTTTCCGCAACTGTGGCATCTTATCGGCGTCTGCATTTTTAACCTCTTCTTCTCGGGGCCTTGTTCAATTCCAGAGAATTCCGAGTTTCTGACGCACGTGTGAGTTGTAGCTCCGCATGTGTCTTTATGTTTGTCGTAAACACTAGACGCTGCAGTCTGGAATCAATTTGCGCTGGACCAATGATACGGCAATTTCTTCTTGTGTCAATACTCTCCACTTGGTCAATAGAGAAGTAACCAACCTGCTGGAGTACACAGAAATGTATTCATGGGAATTTGGGCGTGCCTTTAGCATGATTAGCAACACTGCCGCCGGCGTCTCGTTGCCTTCATAGCGCTCCAAGAATAATTCCTTGAATTGCACCCAGCTCATTTCAGAAAAATGTACCTTCTTGCGGATGTTCACACAGAATCATGTTAGCAGTTTTGCACCATGCTGCTGCGTCGGCGTTAGCAGTTTCGGGATCAAACGTCGGTAGCACTGCGGAAACTGTACGTGTGCCAGGCGCCGGCGTGGACTGTGCCGCTTTCAAGAGTTCTTGAATCACTCTATTTTGTGTTTCTAGAAGCGTGCGCCAGCTATTCTCCGAATTGTCTTGCAGGGGTGGTGATCCCACTTCTGATGTAGGAGATATAGGGTCAGGTTCCTCGGCCATTATAAATGAGGGTTTCCTCCAGTACACAGCGCAGCGAGTCGCAATGGTTTTTCTCAACACTCAATACTTTAGGTCTGTTCTCTCGGAAGGGTTAAGTCGAACTGCCCCGCTCTCCTATGCTCATCTTACTCTTCATCATTGCGCCACGCTCAGCAGGGATTTCGCTCTCCTTCCCCACCGCGCTCTCACACTAAATCTCTCTCTTTCTGCAATCTTCTTTGAACTTTATTTATTCTTAATAACTTATACACTGAGGGACTCACAAATAATAATTAAATCTAATATTTCAAATAAAACTCCGACATACATATATTTACAAATGTGCTTATGGCTACTACTATGTATAATGTGTATAAATACTAATAGGGTTGCTTAGGGCTACTACAATATTATATTTGTACACAGATAAAAAACGGGATAAAGTTGGCAAAAACAATCTGAAACGGTGTCATTCTCAGGTTAATCACGGATTTTCTTATTTATGGTACGAACGTACTTAAATTTTTCAATCCTGAAAATTCTTGTTTCAATCCCAACTATCTCAAAATTTTTAATCCCGAAAATTCTTGATACAATCACGACTACTCTTAAAATAATTAATCCCGAAAATTCTTCTTTTAATCCCGACTACTCTTAAAATATTTAATCTCGAAAATCCTTGATTTAGTCCAGACTACTCTAAAAATGTTTAATCCCAAAAATTCTTGTTTTAATCCCAACTATTCTTAAAATTTATTAATCCCCAAATTCTTGTTAAAAAATTAAATTGTTAATTTTTGGTATATACATTTTATTTTGAAATGGTTTTATTTTTTAGTTTAGTTATATGCTAAGAAATGGCAGCAAGGATTCTTTTTTTAAATAGAACTTATTCACTAGTTCGTCTATCTTAGGGCGTATATTGTTCAGGGTCTCTATTTGAAGTACGAAAGACTCCTGGGAATCCGCAATCGTCCGTTTTTTTATAGTTTTGCAGTTTTCGCTATTTTTAAAGCGCGAACCACAAGGCAAAACACCATTTAATAATATCGATACAAGGAAGTCTTGAAGATCTGTAATGTAGAAATAACTTGTTTTAACAAATATATTTATTAATAATAATAATAATTACCTTTATTTGTAGACGACTTTACTACTGCCAGTTGTTGTTTACAAAAGTCGTTACGAAGGTGGGTTGAGTAATGAGTCAAAATTTTGACTTTGAATTCTTCCCACTTCGACAAAAGCAAATGACCTTTGCCAGGATAGAGCATTTGAAAGTCAATTTCAATCTGAAAATAAAAACCAATTTGAGAAACTTATTGAAACCTCAATAAATTAAAGTAATAACTGTATAGGCAAATTTACAAAATAAGGTCTTTTTAGATAAGATCATTTTTTTGTACTTAGTACGTACATATGATCGCATAAGCCTGAGACGAATGTAAAGGCAAAGCTGAAGACAAAAAGCTGTATATAACTGTAATTTCTGCATACATATGTATGTATACTCACATTTATATGTATGTGGCATATGGCAACGCACTTGCGTATAGAAATACAGTACTGTACTTTTTTTCGTCTGCAGCTTTAAATATATACATATTACATTCATATGTATGTATATGTAGATAACACGCAAATATTCTAATTAATTTATTTTATGCATTTGCTCTCTGTCTGCCGGCCACACTTGCACATATGTACATATACATATTCACATACACAACTCAGCTTAATATATAGTATATACATATATGTACATATATATATATTATATACATAGTAAGTACTACTTACCGAATAGATAGTCGTGCACTTTTTCAAGTTGAAAATCTTTCAGCAGGTTTAGTAAAGCGCCGAGCATGACATGGTACATTTAACTGAAAAACATAAGGTAGTCTATTTAAGATAACTGCGCACTATTGAACTTGCTATCTCTTTCTTTCGCATGCCTCTCCAAATGCTTTGAGTTCCCAAGAATATCGAAGACTACCTTATAAAGGAATACCATGGGAGAGAGCAAAAGAGAGAGAGATTGCTCTTGCTCTCTGCAAAAATTGACTTTTTAAGAATTTTTAAGCTTAAATCAAGAACGTTTCAGATTACTGTGGCATTTTAATCCCGAATTGGGATTAATATAACCTTTTAATCCCGAAACGTGATTAAAAATTTCAAGAAAACGCGTTCTATATTCAATCAAAATATTCTTGTTTTATTCAGGATATTTTTTTTATCTGTGTAGTGTTATTGAATTACTCGAGGTACTTTTTTTCTATTTTTCTACTTTAAATCCTTGCTGATCTAACAATGAAATGCATGAACCTTTTAGAGTACTGTGTAATGAGTATAATAGATTAATTGTATCTTATTTAAAACGAGAGTAGTATTTGTTTCGTACGTATTTTAACTGACTATTTCTATATTGTCCTTTTTTCACCATAGTATTTTAGAGGTTTTTCATTAATAATTTACTTATGTTATTTTAATATTTCTAATGATACTCTAAATGCCTTTAAGATTTTTGTTTATGTATGAATTATGGTTATGTGAAAGAACCGAAAAGAAAAGGACAAAACTGCACTCAGGGTGCAGGAAGTAATAATTGTAGTGTAAAAAGATAATAATAATAAGATAAATATTTTAGTTGCAGAAATTCGGGACAGTCCGTAATAGAAAAACATGACAGAGGATGGGACAAATATTTTCCAGCATAATTAATCAATTATACGAAATAAAACAAGAGAGAACGCTATAGTCGAGTGCCTCGACTATTAGATACCCGTTACTCAGCTAAACAACTTAATATAAATTGCCTTCTTGTGTTTTTTTTTTGTTTTTTTTTTAACATAATGTGAATTATAGTGACCACAGGAAAAAAGGACAAAAAGTTCAAATTATCAATTTGAATTCGACGATCTCTTAGTGCTGGCAGCTTCACAGCACGAGCATCAGCACCACCGCTGCTTTAGCGCAGGCAGCTTTTGTCCTACACCAGCAGCTGTGTTTATGTTTATGTTTTTGAGTGCAATAAATTGACTAGAAATTAAACATACATACTTATATTGGCTAAACTCATACATTCTTAAATAGTATTATGTATATTAAAATCTAAATGTTTGTACAACACGAGAAACGGGTATAGCGAATAGCTTTCTTTGAAAGTACATACATACACACATACGCCATTGTTTGACTCAGACCTCCAATTTGGCTAACTAGATTTGATTTGCATAGTTCTTGGGATATAGTTCGGTATTGACAAATGAAAACCATCGCAATTTCCTTTAATAGAAATCCTTATCGGGAAAGTACGTTGACTCTGTTGAGCACCTTGGCCAGCTGTTCCAAAGTCATCCGTTAGATGGCGCCATGAAAGGCGGAAATGTAGGCGCTAGCCAGGCTTAAGCGTTTAATGGGTTTTTGGGCGTTCGAGTGGGCGAGGCAAACTTTTATTATGCCAATCGATAGGTATTGACGAAACAAATACATATCAATTAAAATTTTCATAATAGCATCAAAACTGTGGCCACAGCTTGTGGCTTGTGGTCGTCAGAGGGGGCGTGGCACCATTTTGAAACAAACTTGCGCTGCGTAGGAACTCTTAAAATCTACATGCAAAATGCCAATCTTCTAGATTTTATAGTTTCCGAGATCTCAGCGTTCATACGGACAGACAGACGGACAGACGGACATGGCTAGATCGACTCGGCTAGTGATCCTGAACAAGAATATATATACTTTATAGGGTCGGAAACGCTTCCTTCTACCTATTACATACTTTTGCACGAATACAATATACCCTTTTACTCTACGAGTAACAGGTATAACTAGAGGCATTGTGATGTGTTTAGTGACAATCGACAAAAACATTGAGATAGAGAAAGATTTCAGCGCATTAAGCCATGGAACAATTTTCATTAAGGAATATTATAATTTGATAAATACAAAATTGTATTTGCTTATAAATAAAACGATAATGACGTACGGTAGAAATATGCTAATTACAGGAAAACTGACTTGAAGGTATTTATAACCGACAAAAGAACCTTCCGAATTTGACATATATGTGCAAGCGTTAGTAAGTATAACATGAGGGCTCAAATCGCATATAATGTTTCAGTTCCAAAGAAAAAAGTGATGTGTAGTAATCATACGGCCAGCAACTTTAAAATTATAATTCCAGGCCCAATAATACTAAAAACCAAACAAGAGAGAACGCTATAGTCGGGTGGCCCGACTATCAGATACCCGTTACTCAGGTAAAGGGAGTGCGAGGGAGATGGAGATAGAAACTTTGATCACGCATAACTTTTTAACGAACGGTCCGATTTGAAAAATTTCTTCTACATTTCGATAGGTATTGATAAACACAATAAAACTGCATTTTTACTTTTCCGAAATATTTAAATTTTTAAAATCGTATACAAGCGATTGTGGGCGTTAAAGGGGGCGTGGCACCTTTTTGAAACAAACTTGCGCTGCGTAGGAACTCCTAGAATCTGCATGCAAAATGCCAATCTTCTAGCTTTTATAGTTTCCGAGATCTCAGCGTTCATACGGACAGACAGACAGACAGACAGACAGACGGACAGACAGACGGACAGACGGACATGGCTATATCGACTCGGCTAGTGACCCTGATCAAGAATATATATACTTTATAGGGTCGGAAACGCTTCCTTCGAGCTGTTACATACTTTTGCACGAATACAATATACCCTTTTACTCTACGAGTAACGGGTATAAAAAATAAAAGCTATCTCAGATGTAATAAGTTAAAGGAAATCAATCAAAGAATAATAATAATGGAAATCGAGGTCTTCCTTGATATACCTATACCTATCATATTAATATTCAATGGGGAAATCAAAATAATAATAACCAAAGGATATCGTATAGTCGTTATACGAGAATGATTTGATTTCACTCGACCTAATAATCATATAATAATAAGCTATTAAGCTTTACGCTGCATTTTGCCATTGTTGCCATGGCAGATATATGATATTGTCGTCCGATTTTAATTTAATTAAAACCGTAATTCCATAATATTTAAGTATTACCAAATCTTAAAGAACAAAAAAAATTTAAAAACAAGAAAGGAAAGCTAACTTCGGGCGGAGCCGAAGTTGATATACCCTTGCAGAATACTCTATATATTATATTCTCCAAAATTATTCATATGATGCTTTCTTAATACTTATAAAATATCCCAACTTCCTAACTTTAAGAACACCAAAGTTATGGCATTTCCGATCAATCAGTTACATGGCAGCTATAGTATATAGTCGGCCGATCCCTATGAAATTTGGTAGGTCGGATTGATTGGCCAAATATAAAACCCATAGGAAATTCCAGCTTCCTAACTTTACAAACACCAAAGTTATGGCATTTCCGATCAATCAGTTATATGGCAGCTATAGGATATAGTCGACCGATCCCGGCCGTTCTGACATATATACTGCGTGCAAAGGAAAGAAGGGTGTGTGCAAAGTTTGAACTCGATAGCTTTAAAACTGAGAGACTAGTTTGCGTAGAAACAGACAGACGGACAGACGGACAGACGGACATGGCTATATCAACTCAGGAGGTGATTCCGATTGTTTCCATGGAAGCTATATGATATAGCCGCCCGATCTGGCTCATTCCGACTTATATACTACCTGCAATAGAATGACAACTATTGGAAAGTTTCAAGCAGATAGCTTTAAAACTGAAGGACTAGTCATGGACATGGACATGGCTATTTCGACTCTCCCGGTGATGCTGATCAAGAATATATATAATTTAAAGGGGTCGGAAATGTCTCCTTTACTGAGTTGAAAATTTTTGACTGAAATTATAATACCCTCTGCAAGGGTATAACAATCTATGAACTTCTTCTGGAAATCTTTTTAAATCAATTGTACATAAACACAAACACAGTAAACATACACCCACTCCCGTTTCGGTCAATGCACACATCTTTTTAATGGAACTTTTAACAAAACTTAAGAATTGTCTTAGAAATAATCCCAACGGAGAAGAAACAAAGATTGAATAATAAAAAGAAATTATAATTTTAATTCGCGATTTGTTAATAATATTTATAATTAAGGAATAAATCGGCACTAGCAACGCGACCTAACCTTCGAACTTACAGGATAGACCTGTAGCAGGGGCCATGTTGATCCTTTTACGAGACTGGCGGCACTTGTACCTAACACCGATGCCAACATGGGGAAGTTTAATTCCTTGAATGAAAGCGTCGCACGCAGGCATCAGGGCAATGATGAGCCAACAAAGAAATACACACGAGAACTCCCAAACAATATGAGATTGAACCGGATAAGGGATTACCCGAACAAACGTTTTAAGAAGGACGATACAAATAGGACAGTAACCGAAGCTCTGGAGATATTGATACGATTCGGAAACTAAACAAAAACAACTACACTACTAATACCCTTCATAATAATAAGCAATGTAACGCCACAATACAGTCTGGAGGCATCACAACTAGCACAGCAAAAGAAACTCGCAAGACAGAATCGATTCTACCTAGTCGCCACTCATTCGAGGGCAGATTGTCGTCCTTGATGACGACCATGTCACCGGCGCGAAGATTTTCCATGGGAAAATCTCCACTTGTTGTGCTTGTGGAGCTCTTTAAGATATTCTTCCTTCCATCGAGCGCGGAATTGCTGATGTACAGACTTTAAGTGCTGCCATCGGTTCACAATGGACTTGGATTCTCCCTTTACTTCGGGTTCCACTATGGAAAGAAGAGGCCCGCCAACCAGAAAGTGCCCTGGTGTCAACGCTAAGAGATCAGTTGGATCCTCTGACATGGGAGATAGCGGTCTGGAATTTAGACAAGCTTCGATTTTAGCTAGGAGGGTGGAAGACTATTCAAAAGTGTCCTTTCGCGTAGCGGTAGTAGGTGTAATTCCTTATGTGCGTGAAAGGACGGGAAAAAGAAACTCGCTCTTTCAGAAAATTTCCCATCATCTGGACTTGCAATCTCTTCTTATGGATAAAGCAGACTTTGCAGGAGGTAATAACTGCGTTCACCAAGTTTTTTATATTCGGAACCCAGTATTTTGAACGGGTAAGACGTACCACTAACTGGTTACCTCCGTCTAACATTATGAGATGCGTAAAGTTTACCAGTAGTCGCGAGAGTGCACATTCGTAAGGGAGGATTATCGGATATCGTTCATCATAACGCAAATTTTCGGAGGCCGTTATGCGGCCACACGCCCTTATTAGCCTTTTCTGATCTAGAAAGGGGTTCAAGGAGAGGATTGAACTTGACGCCGATACAGGACGCTTTTGACTAAAGCAGCGATATGCATTAGCCAAATATCTGCGCTGCGTGTCAATGACAATGAGCCGTTCAGCGACAAGTTCTTGGCCCCCTAGACGGACCACTGGAAGCGGCGACTGTTTCCTACATCGCTGGACAAAACGATGGACACGCAAAGCTCTATCTAATTTGGAAAAGCGATCTTGGATGTCTTCTGTCGGAATGGACGCCACATGGGCCTTGACAGGACGCTTTCTATCCTCGGTCACCAGTAAGTCGGTGCCCTGGCTAGGCCACTGATCTCGTGGCAGTTGCAACCCAGTTGGGATATGCCACCAAAGAGGGTTATCTACCAGTTCTTGAAAGGGCACTCCCCGACCAGCCAAGTCAGCTGGATTATGTTTGGATTGAACATGCGATCAATTAGCTGCCTCTGTGGACTGGGTAATCTTTGTTTCCCGGTTGGCAACGAACGCTGTCCACTGGCATTCTGGTTTGGCTAACTATGCCAGCACAATAGTGGAATCGGTAAAACAATGGAGTTTCGAGGACAGCATCGGCATACTGGGGAGAATGGATTCGGCATTTTGGATAGTAGTAAAGCTCCACATAGTTCTAGCCTGGGAAGCCACACAGTTTTGACTGGCGCAAGGCGCGTCTTGGCCGCGACAAGATACACTACCGTCGTATGCCCCATCACTAAGCGCACATAGATCGCAGCATGCCATTTGAGAGGCGTCACAAAATCCGTAATGCTCCACTCGGGATTCTGGGCGGAATGAAACCCATCTTGGAATTCGGACCTGATCTAGCACCTTTGGCACAGCTCAAATGGAAGTACATCGTCCCACCCTAGCTCCTGAAGCCAAATCTCTTGCATAAAGATATTGGCACACACTCAAATGTAGCTAACCAGCCTGGTGGATCAAGCTGCTTTTCAATTTGGGTAAGGACCTGGCGTTTTGTGGTACAGATTTCCGTTGTCCACACTGGTGAGACGAAGAATAATTCATCGGACGTCGCTTTCCAATGTACGTCGAGAGTTTTGGCTTAACTTTTAGTAACGATCTCGAGAAGGTCTGTGTTCAGAAGATGATGGCTTTGGATATGAGCTAAGATTTTCTTGTGGTTGGAGGTTCTTAATGGAAAACCCGCAGAATCAAGGGCACTTTGTAGCTCCCGAACAATGAGCTGAGCGTCCTCTGCGGAGTCAGCTCCCGAAAGAACATCATCGACATACATATAATGCAAATGACATTGCTCGCTCGTGGATGGCGCTGCTGCACGTCTTTCTCCAGCTGTTGCAGAACTCTTATCGCCAGGAAGGGCCCCAGATTTGTCGATAGCCGTCCTGAGGAAATTTTCTTCACAGGTCAAATCAGATTATTTTACCACTTTTACTGGCAGATCCTCCACCTCCCAAAATTTGGTGAGTAGTTTATCCAGGGAGGTGTCAACCGCGTGGGACATTCGCGTGGAAAAGGCGGAAATCTTATTTTGACTTGACGCTGGCACTGGTCCTGTAAGGATCCAGTCAAAAATGGTCTCTGACCAAAAAGAGTGCAACAGATACCGCTTAGCAGAATGGAGGGGAGTATATCGGCCCCGATCAGAAGATCTATATGTGTGCTTTCGTAAAACTTTAGATCCGCTAGTGGAAGTTCAGGAAGATCCCGGGTAAAATATTGCGAAATAGGACAGAATGGAAGATTCTCCGCTAGTTGCGGAAGAACGTAGGCAGTCGTACTTAACTGCAAGTTAGGCCGGTTTGGCTAACGAATAGTAAACTGACAGAGCTTTTTAGATTCAGCGGATACCATCTGATTTAAGACTGATACTTGAGCTTGGATAACTTGATGAGGCAACTTAATAAAGTTGAAAAGCCGCTCAGTGATAAAGGTTGCCTCAGAACCTGAATCTATCAGAGCACGAGCTTTGAAATTGGAATGACAACCTGTATGTAGGAGAAAATATATGTATGTAATATATATGTATGTAGGTGTCGTAAAATTTATGTATAAATCTGGTCGCACGATCAAAGAAAAATATGGTATGGCGAAATTGTATTTTAATTGCCGTTGTCGGATTAATCGAAATTTTATTTTAGACAAATCATACAGAAAGTCAAATTAAACGGAGTTTTCGATGCATGACTGTTGACCGGCAATTAAAATAATTTTTATACAAGTTCGTACTTAGCTAGCGAAAATTTGGAGCTGGAAAATCCGGCTCGAAGGACCAAAATGTTGATGGGGCGTGAACTCGTTCAGAGGCAGCAGTATGTGAAGGAAAAGAAGTCACTTGGCGAGCGCGAAGGAGAAACCAAATGAAAACCACTGGTCTTTTAAAAAAGTAGCTTGGACCGGCTGGGCGATGTATTTCCACGAATTGTCAGCAGAGTACTGCTTTAACCCAATTAAACTTAATGGAGACTTCATGGAGCTGAAGAGCCTGGAGAGGGCTCTTCTGACTTTCACCATGTTCGCGCTAAATGAGCGTTGCCATAGAAGTTGCAATTAAAGTTTTCATTAGTTGCCGAAGAATTCCGCTCCAAGGTACTGAGCCCACTCGCCACGTGCCAGACCCGTGATAAGGGTCTTTTTCCCTGTGTTACCAATTCCAAAACAAAAAACGGAATGTCTTCTGGAGTGCGCTTATTAGGCTCTAAAGAACCTTACACGCCCCTGTCTACCTTGATGGCGGTAGCAGACCCGCTCGGCCACCACAAACTTGGCCCATATGTCATTTCGGCCACTCTCATTTTGTCGCCGCGCCTCTTCTGCCACCCTTGGTGACCTTCCAAGGGTCCTCCTCCCACGGGTCGTCGTTCACCAATTGCTGCCACTTCAGCACCAGCCTCTCTCTCGGGGCTGATGAATCCTCCGCGCTCCACGCTTCTCGGACTTTTCGGAGGCCTTTCATCGCGGATTAGTGGGTGCAACGGTGGCGGGCGGTCTCCTTACGAGCCCCCACTGTAGCCCCCTGAGCTCACGCAACAATCACTGAAATTTCACGGACTCAATTCTTAATGTTAAAGGCGACAGCGAATTGCCACAAATGTTAACAAGGGTGGTAGGTAATTTTACCAGTTACTCGTAGAGTAAAAGAGTACATTGTATTCATTGGGAATTATGTAACAGGTAGAATGAAGCGTTTCCGACCCTATTAATAGCCGAGCCGATTAAGTCATGTCTGTCTATCTGTCCGTCTGCCTGTCCGCCTGTCCGCCAGTCTGTCCTTCGGTATGAACGTCAAGATCTCGTGTTTCTCTAGGTTTTTGTTTTATTCAATACATTGCTTAGATAATATTGTATATGATATATGAATTAAGGAATAAACAAGAAAGGAAAGCTAACTTCGGACGGAGCCGAAGTTGATATACCCTTGCAGAATATTCTGTAAATTATATTCTTCAAAATTATTCATATGATATATTCTTAATACTCATAAAAAGTCCCAACTTCCTAACTTTAAGAACACCAAAGTTATGGCATTTCCAATCGTTCAGTTATATGGCAGCTATAGGATATAGTCGGCCGATCCTTATGAAATTTGGTAGGTCGGATTAATTTGCCAAAAATAAAACTCATAGAAAATCCCAACTTCCTAACTTTAAAAACACCAACGTTATGGCTTTTCAAATCGTTCAGTTATATGGCAGCTATATGATATAGTCGCCCGATCCGGCTCGTTCCGACTTATATATTACCTGCAATAGAAAGACAACTTTTGGAAAAGTTTCAAGCAGATAGCTTTAAAACTGAGGGACTAGTTTGCGTAGAAACGGACGGACGGACGGACAGACGGACAGACGGACAGACGGACGGACAGACGGACGGACAGACGGACATGGCTAGATCGACTTTCCTGGTGATGCTGATCAAGAATATATATACTTTATAGGATCGGAAATGTCTCCTTCACTGCGTTGCAAACTTTTGACTGAAATTATAATACCCTCTGCAAGTGTATAAAAAGCGCAAGTCTTTTAAAAATGATGCTCATAGCTAGTACAAAAATAATATGTTATCCAGACAATATAAAGAAACTATTAGTGCTGCTCACTCGCAGCTTTTTGTGTTTGCACTGCTGTTCGGCAGATAGGGGACTTTTGTTTTAATTGGTCATGTGAGTAGCGGGTATTTTATTGTTGAGTTTGTCCCCTTCTTTACTTAATAATAATATATCTTACATTAATATGGCATAATTTAATTATAAATCAAGTATATCAAGCATTTGCTAGTTATCTCAGGTTTCTTTAAACTTTCCGTTTTATACTTTTTTCTAAGTTTTCAATTAACATTCTCCGTATGCCATTTGTGTGATGCACTATACAAAAACCTTTTTCCATAATCTCAGCAGAAGACGTCTTCTTTAATATCGTTTATTAAGCACGCATTCACTAAATCCTATTCTGAAAATCTTACTTCCGTATGGGGCCTCTAGGGCGACATACCACCTGCTGGCATTGATTTAGTCATTTTATAGCTGAATGTGGAGCTTACGGTGATAATGCCGAAGTATTGCGCGAACTACATTCAGGGGTATGCGATAGTAAACCAATTCTTTCAAGATGTATGCCTTCATGCAACGTCGAAATTTGTTCTCCTTGAGACCAATAAATTGTTCTCTGGGGGAATCCAACAGTAGCCTACGCTAGCATTAAGGAAATGGGCGTACTTGCTTCCTTGCTTCTAGTACACCTTACACAGCTGTGACTGATGTTGATAGTTGTTTATCGTTGAGATAACAAAATTGATGCTGTATAATAGCTCATATTGCCTGAGCCCCGCTTCATGAATTTTCAGAATAAGCATCTTTACAATTGAATGGTTATACGGAAGTTGTACTTTATTCTTTGTATTGCACGGAAACCCTAATTTAGATAGATTCTTGTTTTCCTTTTTGCATGATACAAGAAATTAATTGATTGGCCAAATAGAAAACCCATAGAAAATCCCAAATTCCTAACTTTACAAACACCAAAGTTATGGCATTTCCGATCAATCAGTTATAAGGCAGTTATAGGATATAGTCGGCCGATCCCGGCCGTTCCGACATATATACTGCGTGCAAAGGAAAGAAGGGTGTGCAAAGTTTCAATTCGATACCTTTAAGTTTTTGTAGAAACAGACAGGCGGACAGACGGACATGCTTATATCAACTCAGGAGGTGATCCTGATCATGAATATATATACTGCGTTGCACACTTTTGACCAAAATTATAATACCCTCTGCAAGGGTATTATAAAAATAAACAACAAGTCATGTTTTAGATATTTTAACACCCCAATGTTACAATTAGACATTTAGCGGACTAAATTTGAGTTTAATAAAAATGACTGAAAATTTTAGGGAAAATTGCTTATATTTTTTACAAAAAAATGAATATCTATTATCAACGGTAAATAAAGGATATACCTTTTGAAGTCAAACTCGAACCGTCGGCCATTTGGGACAAACATGTTGGTGACCACGACGTGATATTAACAAGAAGTCTAATCAAATCATCAATTTTTCACGAGACATATAGATGCAGTCGTACAAACACGACTTTCAATATCCCTCCGAAGTTCTTAATTAAACGATATTTGGAGATCGGATTTTGCTATGCTTAGTAAACTTGAAATTCTTATTTGTGCGGGGCACCAATGCTGCTCCCAATCTTTCAATTGAAATTGTAGACAATTTAGAATCCGAAGATAAGCATCACTCACACACTGAGCTTCACTGCGAAAACACGTTATAGAAACCTTCCTGGCAATGGACAAAAAAACTTCGCTCGAAACTTGGAATGGATATGTCGACTCTAAGAAGGTAATTACAACCAAACATCTTAATCTCATACCCAGCAATCAAAATAGAGTTTTTCTCCAGCCAGTTGAGCTGTCAGCCTCTCGTTCGTAGGGATGTCTGCTGTGTATAGGACATACAGGGTAGGGCCCAGTGCGCTACCTTGTGGGACTCCGACTTCAATGTTGTACTCGTTGGATGTCGGTGTTTTTTATACCATAAATGAAATGGACGAAAACGAAAGTTTTTAATTAAAAAAAACAAACAACAATGATGGGCAATACAATCAATAAAGTCAGAAATAGTAAGTCGCGCTAATCAAGAAAAAACGGAATCTTTTAAGGCCACCACCACAATTGTCATACAAACGGAAATAACTAACTTACTTTTTGATATCGGACATCGTATACTAGTCTCTACTAGAACTAGACCAAATTCCAGATCATTAACTACCATTTTTACGAATAGTCATCCAATGGAACTCCAAGCTGTGAATGTGGGAAACACATTGAAGGAATCGGCTTACTATTGATTTCCGCTGGATGAAGTGTTCGCAATGCCAACGTCAGCACTAGCACCAAAAGCTTGACTCCACATTCAGTCGCCTCAACGATGTTCATGGAAAAAAGTTAAGGCGCATCGACCTTCTTAAGTGATTAATTATATCAGGCACATAAGTAAAAAGACTGCCTGTCAGCCAAAACGTCAACAATCTGCCGTTACTGTGAAATTAGCTCAGCTCCTCTTTCTACCAATTCTGTTAACTTAATCCCCTTTGTACCTTTAAATACTGTTAGGTTTGTTTAATAAATTGGTCAAGTTTAAATAACAACTGCTATTACTCTACCATCGCAATTATCACAGTCTGCATTCGATATCACGTATATATAGTCGGCAGTTTTCTTTTCGTCAGCAGCCCGATCTTCACTCGGCAGTTCCACTATAACTAAAAGCGTAAGCTTTGCAAGCGGATCACGCTAGCCCTGCCTACAATGTCCAATCACCACCTACAGTCTCTTACAAACCTGCAGAGCACACAGAAAATAAAATAGAAACGATGATACTCAGATTGCAACAAAGTATGGATGAATTCAATTTTTAATGCAAACGACCATACAAAGTATGTTTTTTTTTTTTTAATATATGATTTATTTATTGAATCTTCTCTATATGAGACTAACAATAAGTATATCAAATCTTAAGAATATAACTTAACTTACAGTCATGTAGACTGAATTTAGACTAACGGGCCGTAATATTTATTGCTGGGCTGGTAAATCGTTACGATGCAGACGAGTTCTGTTCGAAACCCGTCTTAGGTTCCTTGCGAGATTATTTGGGTGCAGTGTAAGCTTGTTATGGTAGGCCGCTTTCTGCTTTGCTATTTCATCTTTGACCGGTGGTATGCCCAGATCCCTGTGGATGTTTTCGTTCCGAACATACCATGGTGCCCCAGTGATTGTTCGCAGGATTTTTGATTGTGAGCGCTGTATGATGTCAACGTTGCTGTTGCTCGCGTTCCCCCAGAGCTGGGAGCCGTAGGTCCAAATGGGCTTGAGGGTGGAGTTGTAGAGAAGAACTTTAAAGTCCAGACACAGGGGTGATCGAGAATTTATAATCCAGTGTAGGCTGCTAGCTTTAAGTCTGAGATGTACTTTCTTGCATTCAATGTGCCTCCGCCAGGTTAGGCGTCTGTCGAGGTGGACGCCGAGATATGTTACATCGCTGGCTTGGGGAATCTGCGTACCATTCAAGGTTAGCGGCGGGCACGATTGTCTGTTAAGGGTAAACGTTATATGTTTACACTTTTGTTCATTAATTTTGATTCGCCAGTCTGATAGCCACTTTTCAACTACCACCAAATGATCAGCCAGTTGAGCTGTTGCTCTAGTTGGGCATCTCGAGCGGCTCAGGATTGCGGTGTCGTCAGCAAATGTTCGTAGGGATGTCTGCTGTGTATAGGATAAACAGGGTAGGGCCCAGGGCGCTACCTTGTGGGACTCCCGCTTCAATGTTATACTCGTGGGATGTCGTTGTATTGCATCTAACCTCAAAGACTCTGTGGTAGAGGTACGACTTAAGTAACTTATGAGTGTTTTCTGGCAGTAATGTTATGATTTTATGCATAAGGCCTTCAAGCCACACTCGGTCGAATGCCTGAGAGACGCCGATGTTCGAAGGCTGTACGAATTTCTGAAGTTATCCGGTTGACTTGCTCGATGGTTCCGTGGCCTTCACGAAACCCGAATTGATGCGCCGGGATTAAGTTTTGTTCTCTTAAATATGGTGTAATGCGCGTGAGCAGGCATTTTTCCAGTAATTTGGACAGGCACGATAGTAAGCTTATTGGCCTGTACGATGAGGGAATTGTGTGGTCTTTGCCAGGCTTCGGTATCATTATAACCACGGACTTTTTCCATTTTTTGGGGTAGTAGCCAAGTTTTGCGATCCCGTTAAATAGCTTGCATATAACATCCACTGCGCAGTTTGGAAGTTCAATTATCATTTTTGGGGTTATTAGGTCGGCCCCTGGAGCCTTTTTTCGGTTTTATTTGCTTCCTAATGACGTTAGCAATTTCAGGTGTTTGAAACAAAATCGGGTTAATTGCAATTTCAGAGCTAAACGGCGGTAGTTGAAGAGAGTTTGTGGCGGCGTTCGGCTGAAATACATTTCGTAGGTGTAAAGCAAATGTTTCGGCTCTGTCTTCGTCACTGCGGGCCCAAGTACCCGAGCAGTTTCTAATCGGAGTGACTGATTCTATCGGAGAGCTTAAATTTGGGTGAGCTCTCCACAAAGGATGCTTTGTACTGGTCGGCGACAGTTTCTCGATGTACCGGCGCTGCGCAAGCTCCTCTTCTTGCTTGAGGGTTTTGGTGAGTCTGCGGGTGGCATCATTATAGAGTTGCTTCGAATGGGGGGATCTGCAGGATTGCCAAACGCGTCGTAGACGTCGTTTTTCCCGAACCAGTTGTTCGATTTGCAGATTAGTTTTGTATTGGTTGCTACGCACGAATGTCTCTTCTGGTGTTGAGATTTTGGCTGCTGCCACGAGTACTGACTCCAGGGCATCAGCACAGAAGTCGATGTCGTTCTCTATGTTTAACTGTGGTGTTAGTTCAATGTGGGAACTTACGTACTTTTTGTACTTTAGCCAGTTAGTTCTAGTCGAGGTCAGCCTGAAGGGGTGCTCGATTACTTTCGGGCTTTGAAGGAGAGTTATTAAAACAGGCGAGTGGTCCGATGATAAGTCCGATAGCGATTTGGCGCTGACTAAATTTCTTGGGATGTTCTTGGTCACAGCGAAGTCAATTAAGTCCGGGAGTTTTCTGGGGTCAGCTGGCCAATATGTGGGGCTGCCAGGGGAGACATAGTCGAGTTTGTTGCTCAAATTTATGATTGCTTTATACAGTTGTCTTCCTTTGGGCGTCACTAGTCTTGATCCCCAGTGCGTGTGCTTGGCGTTGTAGTCTCCTCCTGCTATAAAGCGATCTCCGAGTGAATTTTAGAAGTCCAAGAATTGCTCTTCAGTTATTGTAAAACGCGGTGGGCAATAGACAGCGGCTATAGTGATACTACCGTTGGCTGCTTGTAGTTTTATAGATGTAGCCTGCAAATAATTTGTTGCAAACCTCTGGTGAAAGTGGTGCTTAATGCGTTCCCTGATTAGGATTCCAGTTCCTCCGTGAGCCTTACCGTCCGGATGATCTGTGCAGTATGAAGTATAAACTCTTATTTGGAAGTTGTATTTACTTGTGAGATGCGTTTTTGCCAGCAGCATTACATCTATTTGGTCTTCATTGAGGAATTGAGTTATTTCAAGTTTGTGCCGTGAAACGCCATTGGCATTCCACATGGATATTCGAAGACAAGACATCGATTATTTAGATTGTTGGGATGTGAGCAAATTTATGAAAATGTGTTGATTTTGCATAAGGTTTGCCATTGTTGTTTTCATGAAGGACATAAATTCCATCATACCCTGTTGTAAAGTCAGTGGTTGTAGGGCGCGATCCTTCCACAAAAAGCACTGGAGGCACTGCAAGATTCCCACGGCGCAAACGTAATTGAAGATGAAAAAATGAAGAAGTCGGGGGCGTCGTGGTATAGTTCAATGTATTTCGTTCAGCTGCATACAAGAGACTAGAAGAACTTAAAACTAAAAACGCGCACCGGCCCGCTATACTCCGTTGAAGCGAGAGCGGGAGATCGGCAGCGGCCGTCCGAGGAGTTCGGATGCGAAACCCGAAGTTCGCACTCTGGAAGTGGGTCTCCGGAAGTGGGTCCTTACCGCGTCGCTCAGCTCCCGGATTGGGGTGCGGATGCGCACGTGAGGCTCTATTTTAAAAATTGCGTCGAGCCGGACAGCGCTGTCGATTCTGGACCCCACGGTTGCCGAACAAATCTGTTCGCCTCCCACGTTGGTGGTCGGCAAGCGGAAACTCGTCGCTAGCGAAGCGTCGATACAGCTCATAGGCGTACACGGGTCGATGAGCGCCGCAGTGTCGAAGACTCGACTCCCGGTCTCTAACCGCACCAAAGCCGTCGGTAGGAGGTTGACGCTGTGCCGCTGTAGGAGGGACGTTAAGGACGGAGCGGTGACCGCAAGCTGCGTGGCACCCCGACGAGTAGCAGAAAATTGCCGCGGAGTGTCAGATGAGTGCCGTGGAGTGGCGGACGAGTGCCGAGGAGCGGCTGAGGAATGCCGTGGAGTGGCGGACGAGGGCCGAGGAGCGGCTGTAGAATGCCGTGGAGTGGCGGACGAGGGCCGAGGAGCGGCTGAGGAGTGTTGCGGAGTGTTGCGGAGTGGCAGCGGATCTCTGCGACCGGCGTGCTGCCGGACGGGACTGCCGTGATGCCATCGGTGGTTCCGAGAGATGAAGCAGAGTGTGGTGATCCCGGCCGCAAGTTTTGCAGCGATCACCTCGTGTCGGCCACTCCGTCGGAGTGTTCGTGGGCCAAACAGCGATGGCAGTACCGGTTGGCAAGGACAGCCCGGAGCCTCTTCTCGGCACTCAGACGGAGGAACCGACGACACTTCCGAAGTGGATGGATCCCGCTACAGACTCGGCAACGGTAGGATTGCATACCTCGAGTTCGTCTGTGCTCCAATGCGATGGCGCTGCGCGGACGTGGAGACATCGTGTGAGATCTGATTGGCGGAATAGGACAAAATAAAAAATTTGGATCAGTAGTGATAAGAACTGTGAATTGGAACTACGGGTTGGAACTATTAATTGACGCTACGAATCGGAGTGATGAATTGAACCACCGGAGTAAAGGGTCGACTGGTTATTGCGGGCAGGCGGACTCTTCCATTGGGAGAAGGACGACCTTCGCTATGGGACGCTTAATGAGTCCCCGTGCAGTGCGGATGTCGACCACACGAACTTGGCCATCCTTGACTACCACCATGTCCCCGGCCCGGAGATTTCTTGTAGGGATTCGCCACTTATTCCGCTTATGGAGTTCCTTGAGGTACTCCTCCTTCCATCGCAGACAAAATTGTTGATGAAGAGCCTTCAGGTGCTGCCAGCGGTTTATAATAGATGTGGTGTCCCCCTTTATCTCGGGTTCGACCATGGCGAGGAGGGGCCCTCCAACAAGAAAGTGCCCAGGCGTAAGTGCCAACAGGTCAGTGGGGTCTTCGGACATCGGCGCGAGCGGACGCGAATTCAGGCATGCTTCGATCCTAGCTAGAAGCGTGGACAGCTCTTCGAATGTATATTTTCGCGTCGCCGTAGACTTGTAGAACAGGGTCTTGAAGCTCTTAACACCTGCTTCCCACAAACCTCCCATGTGGGGTGCTCCGGGAGGAATGAATTGCCAGAGCAGCTGCTGGTGACTATAGGCACCTGTCACAGCTTCCTTGAGAACTTGGAGAAACTCGCGGGAGAGTAAGGCAGCCGCACCCACAAAGGTCTTCCCATTGTCCGACTGAACTTGACGGGGGCATTCTCTTCGGGACACGAAACGGGCGAAGGCGGCGAGAAACTTCTCAGTCGTAAGGTCGGAAGTAGGTTCTAAATGGATGGCCTTAGTGGCGAAGCACACGAACACCAGCACATACCCTTTCGTAATGAGACAGGCTCGTCCCGTGTAGTTTTTGATGTCAAAGGGACCGGCATAGTCCACACCGGTATATGTGAAAGGGCGCGAGAAGGACGTTCGTTCTTTGGGTAAGTCTCCCATCAGTTGCGTTTGCAACCTCTTTTTGTGGATGATGCAGACCTTGCATGAATATATGACGGACTTGACCAAATTCCTCACCCTCGGGATCCAGAACTTGGAACGGATCAGACGGATCATAAGCTGATTGCCACCGTGCAGCGTGATGCGATGCGTAAAATGGACGAGGAGTCGAGACAGATGGCAGTCGTATGGAAGGATGACAGGATGCCGTTCATCATACTGGAGAAGTTCGGAAGCCGTGACTCGGCCGCATGCTCTCATGAGCCCTTGGGAATCAATGAACGGGTTCAGGTTTTGGACCAGGCTGGATGCTGGCACTGGCCGTTTTTGGCTTAAGCAGCCCATCTCAAGGGCAAAGTGCCTGCGTTGCGTGACGGAAATCAGGAGCCGCTCGGCCGACGCAATTTCAGGAGCTGTCAAGGGATCCTCAAACGAGGACATGAGCTTTCGCGAACGCTGGATGAACCGATGAGCGTAAGCGAGGACTCGCAACGCCTTGTCGAGTGTGGAAAAATGCTCCAGAATGTCTTCAGGGGGGGCCTTCGCAACATAGACCTTGACTGCTCGCTTCTCGAGTTCAGTCACAGGGGGTTCATAGCCTTGAGTGGGCCACTCGCAGCGAGGCCACTGCAGCCAGGCAGGACCATGCCACCACAGCTGGCTGTCCGCAAGGTCTTGAAGCGCCACCCTCCGGCTAGCGAGATCTGCCGGGTTATGCTCAGAGCGGACGTGTGCCCATTTCTCCACCTCGGTAAGCTGGGTAATCTTGGTCACACGATTTGCCACGAACGTTGTCCAGTGGCACGCTGGCTTATGCAACCAGGCGAGAACAAACGTAGAGTCCGTCCAACAGCGCAGGGCGGCCGGCTGCCCGGGCATCTTCGGAGGAACGGCGTTGGCCATTTCGGACAATAACAAGGCTCCGCACAACTCGAGCCGCGGGAGCGACACCGTTTTTACTGGGCCACCCGTGTCTTTGCCGTGAGCAAGTTCACCATTACCGCGGACCCAGCCTCAACTCGGACGTAGAGGGCTGCGCCGTACGCCTTCTGCGAGGCGTCGCAGAACCCATGATGCTCAATTTTTAAATGTGGTCGAAAAGCGACCCATCGGGGAATGTGGATCTGATCAAGAGCGGAGTAATTTTCTAGGAAGTCAACCCATCTTTGGCAAAAATCTCGAGGAAGGGCATCGTCCCATCCTAGATTTTGGAGCCAATTGTCCTGCATGAACATCTTTGCCCGAACTATGAAGGGGGCGAGCCAGCCCGCTGGATCAAATAGTTTGGCGATTTGGGATAGGACTTGACGCTTTGTGAACGTTGAAGACAAGGTCAATTCGGGCGGAATGAAGAAAAACTCGTCAGACGTCGCCTTCCACCGCACTCCGAGAGTTTTAGCCGTGCTCTCTGCGTCGATTTCAAGGAAGTCCGCGCGAAGGAGATGGTCACTCTGGATGTTGTCCAAAATCGCCTTGCTATTGGATGTCCATTTTCTAAGGGGGAATCCTGCTGAATCCAGGGCTTCCTGGAGCTCGCGGATAGCCGCTTGCGCTTCGGTTTTGGAGTCTGCCCCCGCGAGTACGTCGTCGACGTACATGAACTGTCGGATAATCCGACTAGCCTGCGGATACCTCGACTCTTCGTCGTCGGCGAGCTGTTGCAGGACACGGATCGCTAGGAACGGGGCACAATTGACCCCGAAGGTGACTGTCTTCAACTCGTAGTCGCGGATTTCCCCATCGGAATTTTTTCATTCATTCTTTTCATTCTGATGGACGTTGATGCACTACGAGCAGTACAAACAAGTGGCCCAACGACACCAAGCACGTGCTTGTTACGCGCGGGCCCTATTATCAATTTGGGCAAAAAATGAGTTCGCAAGTTCGCAAGGAAAATACATAAATTAAATAGAGACAAGACACAAGTGAAAATAAAAGGCACAATTAAGAGAAAAGCAAATGAGTTAAAATATTAGTTTTTAATAACGGGATAGAAGTGGAAATGCAAATTAGATGATAAAGGTTGTTATAAGTATTGCATAGAACGCGAAAGGGCTCGTGCAGACAAAAATTAGATGAACATCGTGGCAAATTTAGAGGGATATAATTTCGTGTTAGTCTAACAGGAACATTGAAAGTTAGGCGGTTTACAAGTTCTGCAGAATCAATATCACCTCTTATAAGATTATGCATAAAAATAGTACCAAGCATTTTTCTACGATTTACAAGTGTAGGTAAATTAAGCAACAGTAATCTACTCTGGTAGGAAGGTAGCCTTATGTTTTGATCCCAGTTCAAACTACGAAGGGCAAATAGAAGAAATTTTTTTTGTACCGACTCAATACGGTCAATGTGCACTTGATATTGTGGACTCTAAACCGACGAACAATATTCCAAAATAGGACGGACAAGGGAGGTAAATAATAATTTGGTCGTATAAGGGTCATCAAATTCTTTTGACCAACGCTTTATAGAGCCAAGAACACTCATGGCTTTATTTACAGTGGACATTATGTGGCAGTCAAATTTAAGTTTAGGGTCCAGGAGAACACCTAAATCGTTAACTGAATATATACGGTCAAGTGACGTATTTTCAAGAAAATAACTAATAAACGTAGGAGTACCCCTATAAAAGGTTGTACTCACACTATTCATGAAAACAATCAATATCTGACTGTAATAGATTACCAGGAAACCCAAGCAGATCTAATTTGAATAAGAGAAGAGAGTGGTTGACGGAGTCAAAGGGCTTACTAAAATCTGTATATATAACGTCAGTCTGCATTTTTTTCTGAAATCCATTTATTACAATAGATGACAATTCAAGAAGGTTGGTGGTGGTCGATCTTCGCTTAACAAAACCATGCTGACACGGTGATATAAGCGAGGAACATAAATGTTGCAAATGAGAAGTGATAATACGTTCAAATGCTTTAGGAATTGCCGACAATTTGGAAATACCTCTATAATTCTTGGCATCAGCCTTCGCACCCTTTTTATGAAGAGGAATAATGAAAGAGTCCTTCCAGATAGTAGGAAAAACTGATGATGAAATAGACAAATTAAAAAGTTTAAGAATCGGTTTACAAATGGTTGACGCACAAAACTTGAGCACACATCCAGGAAGTCCATCTGGACCGGGAGAATAAGTCGGCGTTGTTGTTTCTAAATCTATTAAGAGAGAGTTTTCAGTAATTAAAGGGGTAAAAATACAATTTGCCCTATTTAAGGGATTAGGGTAGTTAAAATTTGACCAAGCTGTCGAACTATAAGTGGTTTGGAAAAACTCAGCAAATAAATCAGCAATGTCGGAATCCGTCGATGCCTCCGTGGAGTTTAGACGTACCGATAAAGGCAATGCCGATGACTTACGCTGGGCATTAACAAAGTTGAAGAACTGATTCGGATCATTTGAAAATTCAAATTTACATCGATTTAGATACATAGAATAGCAATGACTGTTGAGAACAATAAAATCCGATCGAGCCACTACATATTTCGAAAACTCTGATGGCTTACCCGATTTTTTATACTTTTTATAAGTATTTGATTTAAGGTTTTTAAGTCTTTGAAGCGCATTGGTAAACCAAGGAGGCCTGTTTAGGTTTAAAGGAAATCTATCAGGAACGCATTCATTAAAAAAAGTATTTAACGTTATATAGAATAGTTCAGTGGCACTTTCAATGTCTGTTCAATTGTACAAGTCTGTCCAATTATAATGAGAAATCATATCGTTAAGTTTATTATAGTCACATTTACGAAAACATCTCATTTTAGTTGGGGGCACTAAAGGAGAGAGGGTATCAGAGCAGGGGAGGCAAATTGTCAATTCCATTGTTGGATGATATCGGTCTTCAGGTACAACAAGAGCGTCAATTCTACATACCGTGACCTCGGACGGGTCTGAAACAAACACAAGACAATTAGTCTATTTAAAGAATTTCGTATAAAGCTTACTTGCTGTAACGATAATTCTAAAAGGCCATCTACAAAATCATGGGTGGATAAAGGTATTGCGACAAGTGAGTCAGTGGGAGGAGACCAAGAAATATTAGGTAGATTAAAGTCACCCAAAACAATCAAAAGGTCTCTGTTAGAAAGAAGGGATAGTACGGATTTTATTGCGGACAGATGGTGCTCATAAATTACTAGATCAGAGCCAGGTGGAATATAGGAACATGTAACAAAAATAGATAAAGATTGCAAGGAAACTTTCACACTTACAAATTCAATTTCGTTTGGGATATGAGTGAGAATTCTTTCGGATGTTAGGCTAGAGGTAACGGCAATCAGTACACCGCCCCCCCGGGCGGACTTCAGAATCAGATATCTCTGGTTTTAGCCAAGTTTCCGTAAAAACTAAAATATCTTCGGTGAGTGCAGAGGAGTCGGCATAAAGCTTGTGTAGCTTCATATTTTGTCCCCTAACATTTTGATACGCCAAGAATAAACTTTTTAGTTTTTTGGCACAGTGGAAGCCAGTTATTTGTTCTCGGTTTATTTGGAACAAATTCTTTAATTACTAAATCATCATTAAGCCAAAAACTTTCAGAAAGTAACACATTAAACACATCAGGCGGAGCAAATATTTTAAAAGACGATATCCTACGAGCGTAAGAAAATCGAAATTGTTCAACAGCAATATCCTCGGATGGGAATTTTTCACGTATAAATTCCAAAACATCCTCAGATGTGGTATCTGGGGTGAATCTAGAAACAAATAATTGCTTCCTTTGTGGAACAACTGAAAGTTTCTTACGCCACCCAGCAGCAGTCTGAACCACACTGGGCTGAGAACCAGGAACGGTGCCTACTGTACCTGTAGATACGGTCGGCAACGAATTCTTTGACTTAGCCAGTACTGTAGATTTTATTCTGGAAACAGAGGTTCCACCCGAACAAGCTGTATCCATAGGCACAGTTGGTTCATTTACCCCTGTGTCAACAGAAACTGCTGCTACCAAGTTCGGATTTGGGGTGAATTCCACAATCATATTAACGGCGGTTAAACTGGCTTTTTTACGTTTAGGCGACTCGGTTAATCACTTTTTATTATTAAACTGGGCACAGACGGAATTGAACCCCTCATTGAGTTGCTTAAAAGGTCCTGAGATATTCAATAGGCTGTCTCGAGTCTGCTTCATAAAGCCGCTCATCTCAATTACCATTTCCTTGCAGGACCCACATGACCACATGAGACCAGAATTAAGATCAATGAAATCTTTGACTCTGCCAGTAAATCCTGCACATTTAACGTGCATCATCGAATCGCAGAGCCAGCAAAAAATAAAAGGGTCTTTAGTTGAAGACGCAAGAGTACAATTTTTTTTAGAACAGACAAGAGCCCTTGTAAGTTTAAAGCAAATAAAAAAATAAGAATATGATAAATACCTCAAAGTAAATTTGGCACTAGGATCAAATCCAAAAACCACAAGGGGACAAAACACGAAAAAAGTAAGAGCGCGTGATCACGAATTAAATCGAATAAAGAGAGCACGAGAGAATAAATCTTATATCGATTGAGCGTGGCTTGTGCAACACAACAACTTTAATCAATAAACAAATGCAATGTAAATCATGCAAGAGAGAGAGAGAGTTAGAGAAATAAACGAAAAAGTCTACCAGAAGTTCATAGAGAGTAAATTACAGTTATAAAATAGAGCGGGAGAGATTGAGAGGGAGTAAAAGAGTTCTAGCAAGTATAGAGAGCGTAAATTACACTAACAAAGCTACAAGATTAAACAAATCTAATAGAAATGTTAAAACAATTATAAACACATACCCGTTTACTGGGAGATCTATTTAAAATTTCTAACACAGATATTAAGTTAAGCTTTGTTAATAAATAATCACAAAACACTCGCACAAAATCACTGAAAAAATACAAAAACTCAGAGCACAAAGGTAAACACAACTGTTCACAAGCGACGCTAATTCGTATTGCGGAATAGAATACGCTGCAAGGGAGTATGCTGGGGGTCTACCCAAATTTGCCGATACATCTTCTCGATGTCGGCGTTGAAAACGAACCTAAAGTATCGCCACTTCAGGATTTGAATCGTGAGGTCGGATTGTAAGACCGGGCCCGCGTAAAGTATGTCATTCAGACTGGTCCCGTTTGCGGAAGGGCTAGAGGCGTTGAAAACCACCCGCACTTTAGTGGTTGTGCTCTCGGGCTTAAGAACGGCGTGATGTGGAAGGTAGTACGTGGCGGAACTGCTCGTCAAAGGGATCTCGGCCATGTGACCTAAGTCGAGGTATTCTTGGATTACAGAGTCATACCGGGCCTTCAGGGGAGGATCTCTTTTTAGGCGCTGCTCGTTACGCAGAAATTGAGCCAGGGCAAAGGATCGTGAAGATGCGAGCTCGGAACCATTATGCTCGGGATCGCGCAAGGGGAGCATCACAACGTATTTGCCACGATTGTCCCTTCTTGTAGTCTGGACAAAATTGTGTTCGCAGACGGAATCAGACTCGGGGACTATCTGTGTGGGCACTTCCTCCACCTCCCAGAATTTGGTAAGGAGATGATTCAACGAGTCATCGAGTCCGCAGGTAACTCGAGTGGAGAAGGCGGACAAATTGCGGGGGGCCGCTGGAGATGTGGGGCCTGTCAACACCCATCCAAAAATGGTTTCCTGGCCGAGAAGTGAACCGCAAATGTTAGCCCTGGCGTTGCCGAGGAGGATGGACGGAAGAATATCGGCTCCTATCAACACATCGATTTGGGAGCTCTCGAAGAACTTGGGATCTGCAAGGGGGATGTCAGGAATTCCCTTAAGAAGATCTCGAGGGACTGGATACGAAGGCAGATTCCCGGCCAGCTGCGGAAGAACGTAAGCTGAAGTTTCTAAATGCAGCCCGGGTCTGGAAGGCGATCGAATAGAAAAATGACAGAGTTTCGTGGACTGAGCGGCAACGGTTTGATTAAGACCAGAGACTTGGGCCTGGATAGTCTTGAATGGAAGTTTGACGAGGTTGAAAAGTCTCTCCGTAATAAAGGTTGCCTTGGAACCAGAGTCGATTAGGGCTCGCGCCTGGAAATTGCACCCTAAATGGTAAATGTTAATGAGGGCTGTGCCCAGTAAGACGGCTCTTGAGCCGAAAGCGAAGCACACTTGCACATCAGAATGATCCTCTGTGGGGCTCGTGCCTCTTGTAGTAGGCGCGGGTCGAGACCTCGATGGCGCAGACGGACTTGGAGCGGCCGCGAATGGATTACCGCGGTGCAGGAGGGTGTGATGACGGCTGTGGCACGTGAAGCAGCTATGGGCGCAAGTGCAATCCAGTTGCAGGTGCCCTCGTGCAAAACAGTTCAGGCAAATGTGCTTTTTCTTAATGTAGTCGGAGCGACCATTTACATCCATCTCAAGGAAGCGCGGACATAAGCGAACAGGATGATTCTCTCTGGAGCAGAGATCGCACCCTCTTGGGGCTGGAGTCACTCTGGCCTCGTAGGAATTAAGCCTACGCTCTGGGGCGCTCGCAGGTGTCGACCTTGGCGGAACCTGACCCGAACTGCTAGGCCTGATGTCATCAATAGCCTCCAGAGTGCGATGACGCTCTGTCAAGAACGAGTCTAACTCATTCCATGTTGGAATCTCAGCCTTGTTGTGAATGGATTGCTCCCACATCGAAAGCGTGATTTTGGGAAGCTTTAAAGAAACCATGTACACCAGGAGACAATCCCAAGTCTCGACTTGAATAGAGGACATCTCTAAGGCTGTCAGGCAACTTTGGATTGTCCCTTGCAGCTCCTTCAGAGCGGCTCCGGACTCTTAGGGTACTCCCTGAATTTTGAAAAGGATTTTCAACTGGCTATTGACTTATAACGGCCGATTTTCGAAGCGTTCGGTGAGGCTTCGCCACGCGGAGATAAGCCCTTCGTTGGTCAGCGGGGCTTTGGAAACAATGGCGTGCGCATCGCCACTTGTTTTGGACAATAGGTGGAACAACTTCTCTACCGGTGTAAGACGCGAGTTGAGTATGTATATCGCGGTAAAAAGATCTCTGAAGGTGGGCCAACGCAGGTAATCACCAGCGAAAACTTCGGTGTCGACTGGTGGCAAACGACAGCCCGTAGACGGCGGTGTTGGAACACTGACAGCAGCCTGAATGGACTGGGAGGCGGCCTTGTCTATTATGTCCTGAAGCTGGACCAAACATCTCGAATATACGGAGTAGCAGTAACTGTACTTGGATTCAAGCACTGTCGAGGTGGCCGTACTGTCGGTAGACGCGGAAAGAAGATCGGAGCAATCATAACTCTTCTCCACCTTTTCCCACAAGGCCCGGATTTGGTCCCGATGGACTTGGCACATGCCAGGGGAAAGTCGTTCTGGTTCAGCAGCGCTCGGAGTAAGAATATCCGCTTAGCTAACCCGGTCTGTTGTGGCAATAAACTTTTTGAGAGCGATGTCTATCGCCGTTTGAGCCATCTTGGACACCGACCGAGAAAGCCTTGACGGGGGACCGGAGATAGTCTCGACGGACTCGTCGCTTTTTTGCCCTTGGAATGGCAATGGCAGCCTTTGGTGTTAATTGAGACGGCCGCGGGGACGTGGATTGGGACCTGTCCAAACGGATAGATGGGATCGACCTCGGTTTTTTGTCGTCTCCCGTGGGCATTCTTGAACTCGAACTTTGCGAATCAGCTCTTGTCGACTGACCTGAGCAAGGGGCGTTTCGTCCAGAACGTGAGGATATTCACCGTTAAGCTCTCGGCGCGAACTGAGTCGCCAACGAGTTGGTCGTCGCTGCAGATGAACGAACGCAAAAGAAAAAAAAGCCACAGAGAACGGTCACACTGTTAATTTGTGCGGAGTAGAAAGCACAGTGCCATAAACAACGAGAAGAATCGGAAGAAAATATTTGGAAATCGATAAAACTGTATTGATTGTTTATATATTTGTATATCTTGTTACTCCCTTTGTTGACTTATGTTTTTTTTGTTTATTTTAATTTTTACCTTAGTTAGTGTTGCCAAATGATTTTATTGTACTTAGGTTTTTATTTATATTTTTTTTTTTTTGGGTTTGGAAAATATCTTTGATTGCAACAAAAAAAAATCCGGAAAACCGCAATAAAAATAAATAAATTAATCCATTAAATAAATTAATTACTTTGCCGGAAATAATTAAATAATATTTATAATTAAATGGTAATTATAATTACGAATTAATAATTTGTATAATTAAATAATAATTATAATTATAAATACTTTTTTTCGGAGCCGGAATGGTGGAATTAAAAAAACCTTGCCTTTGGTTCGGGAGAAATGTTCACTGGGTTATGCCCGTCGGCAGCGCAGTGCATGCGTGAGGGCGCAGGAGAGAGAGAGAAGAAAAAAACAGCAACAATAACAACACGGCCGCTGCGGTGGTGAATGCGGCAATTTTTTAGAAAAAACAATCACGGTCGCACCCGTGTGGATTTGAATTTATTTTATTTTATGTTCCTGAATGTGGGGCAGAAAATATATTTATGTAGATATGGGCATGCATGCGTTTATGGATATGTGTATGTTCCTGTATGTGGAGGCAGAAAATAATTATATGTAGATATGGGCATGCATGCGTTTTTGTGTAAGTGTATATCGGTACAGTAGAGCGTCGAAGAGTGGACTGTATTTGAAGTGACGGAACAGATGAAAAAAATCAGCAACAATAATAACACAGCCGTTGGGGCGGTTAATTGCGGCAATTTGGAGAAAAAACAATCACGGTCGCACCCGTGTGGATTTGAATTTATTTTATATTATGTTCCTGTATGTGGAGGCAGAAAATATATTTATGTAGATATGGGCATGCATGCGTTTATGGATATGTGTATGTTCCTGTATGTGGAGGCAGAAAATAGTTCTATGTAGATATGGGCATGCATGCGTTGATGTGTAAGTGTATATCGGTACAGTAGAGCGTCGAAGAGTGGACTATATTTGAAGTGACGGAACAGATGAAATTATGTGGAGAGAAAAAACACAACACAAAAAAATATCTCGAAAGCGGCGGATTGTAGGGCGAACAGGGAAACTCCCGAAATTACTTCACACCGAGTGGCTGATATTAGTTATGCCTTTTTATTTTCCACCACACAATTTCACTTTTTGTCGTATTTTTTTGGAGGCAGAATTGCACTGCACTATGTATACAAGTTGTCACGCTCGTGTATGTGTATGTCTGGATGCACATATGTATGCCTTGACCGTTGGCAAGTTGATGTACAACGGGGAACGAAAGGGAAACGGGAAGGAGTATGGCGACGCACACAAAGCGGAGACCGATAGAAAATTTTTTTGGAATTGAAGGAATATTACATTTCTCGACTGCCGTTGTGTCAGGAAAACTCGGACGTGGAGTTGACACGAAAACAAGAGAGACCGCTATAATCGGGTGCCCCGACTATCAGATACCCGTTACTCAGGTAAAGGGAGTGCGAGGGAGATGGAGATAGAAACTTTGCTCACGCATAACTTTTTAACGAATGGTCCGATTTGAAAAATTTCTTCTAGATTTCGATAGGTATTAATAAACACAATAAAACTGCATTTTTACTTTTCCGAAATATTTAAATTTTTGAAATCGTATACAAGCGATTGTGGGCGTTAAAGGGGGCGTGGCACCTTTTTGAAACAAACTTGCGCTGCGTAGGAACTCCTAGAATCTGCATGCAAAATGCCAATCTTCTAGCTTTTATAGTTTCCGAGATCTCAGCGTTCATACGGACGGACAGACGGTCATGGCTATATCGACTCGTCTAGTGACCCTGATCAAGAATATATATACTTTATAGGGTCGGAAACGCTTCCTTCTAGCTGTTACATACTTTTGCACGAATACAATATACCCTTTTACTCTACGAGTAACGGGTATAAAAATCTTACTGCAGTGTGAACGAAATTTAATGTTCGAACCACTGCAAAAGACCAGCAGCGAGAGGGAGTCGGAAAATGCTCGTACTTATCTTTTTTGCGGAAGAAATCACAGGAGCTGCTGGTCGAATGGCAGAAGGATATCCTTATCCGGCTCGAATGGACCAAAATGATTGTAGGGGGCGATCCTTCCACATAAAGCACTCGAGGCACTGCAAGATTCCCACGGCGCAAACGTAATTGAAGATGAAAAATGAAGAAGTCGGGGGCGTCGTGGTATAGTTCAAGTTTGAGTTCTGTTCCCTTATGTAATTTGGTGGGAACTTTGGTTTCTTTTGAACAGCCTGTCCAGCTTATTGTCAATGATTGTTGCCAATTTCCGACAATAGGGCGAATCTGTTGTTACTAGATGCCCCTGGTTGTTCGCTGCCTTTATTAGGGAAATTTTGTTTTGGTTTATTTCCAACCATTTTATTTTGCGGGCTTAGCTTTCTTTTAATTTGGATGTAACGATCCATGCCAGTCTGTACAGCCTGACCCACTTGTTGTTGTTTGATATTGCCGATATTTGCACTCGTACTTACAATTTGCTTTAAAGATTTATTCGGCGCTGCAGAAGTTGCAAACGCATTCGAAATCGCGTTGTTGGTAACGGCGACCGTTGATGTTGTTGATGCAGTGGCTGCGGTTGCAAAAATTAACGAGGTCGCAGTGCTCGTGGCTGGTGAGCTGTGAGTCGAAGCTGTGGGTGGGGTTCTACACTGCAAGCTTCATGAAATGGGAGTTGGTGTGAGTAGGGCGGGAGAACAATACCGTGCTCTCGCACTGTCAATGGTCAGTAGGGCTGAGTTGCTCTTTAAAGAAGTTCTTTCTACTTATGTATCACGGGTTGAGAAATAAGAGATATAACTGTTATACGCTCATTTTTTGAATCGCGGCTTATTGAGCTATTACTCATGGCACTTCTTAGTTTTTATAATAACTTTGCACTAGTTTTATACATAGTATATTTACTATTATATACTATTTTATTTTCTGTTTTTAGCAATAAGATTGCCTTTATTACACTACTCCAGTATTTTTAGTTATTTGTTTTTCACTTTTAAGCTGTTTTTTCCGGAGCTCGCGAAAAGCACGTCTGCACTCTCCGGGTGTTTCAAATAAAGTTTTTGTTGTATGTTGACAAATTAAAATATTTTGATTCAGATGATCCAAAGCACCTTGTCAAAATAACTAATGGCTCCCCTGCGTATTGCACTGTGGAATGTCAACGGCGTTTCACGGCACAAACTTTTTTTTTTTGCCAGCGGAGACCCACGGCCCACTTACCCGCCCAACCGACCGAGGGGCGCAGCCGTGTAGCGTACGGCACGATTCGCGATAAGATATACGCGAGATAAGGAAATATAGGTAAAAGTCCGGGGAAAAAAGTAATAGTAAGATCAATTTTGTGCCAATGAAGCTAGTATAAATCGTTTTAAGAGCGGCAGAGAGTCAAGACTTGAGATTATAGGAAAAAATCTATTATAGTCAGAGCACAATACTCTGAAAGGCTCATGCAAGGCATAGTTAGATCTACAATGATTTAATATTAGGGGAATATAATTTCTAGTTAATCTACTTGGCACGGAAAAGTTTAGCCGACTTACCAAGTCGGGGGAGTCAATATCACCATGTGTAAGGTTATAAATGAAGACAGTACCAAGCATCGTTCTACGGTTGGCTAGTGAGGGTAAATTAATCAACAGAAGTCTACTAGAATAAGAAGGTAAGTTAAGATTTGCATCCCAGTTTAGGCGCCGTAAAGCAAAAAGAAAAAAGTTTTTTTGTACTGATTCAATACGACCAATATGTATTCCGTATTGCGGACTCCAGACGGGAGACCCATACTCCAGAATTGAACGGACTAACGAAATAAATATAGTTTTAGTTAAATAAGCATCATCGAATTCTTTTGACCACCTTTTAATAAATCCAAGCACTCCTCCGGCTTTATTAACCATGGACGAAATGTGGTTTGAAAATTTAAATTTAGGGCCCAAGAGAACGCCAAGAGCGTTTACAAGAGTTATTCTATCCAAAGAGCTGCCACTTAATGTATAAGTCGCGTATATCGGATTGACCAGATAAAAAGTCATCAGCTTGCACTTGGATGCAGGCACAACTTAACATCATCTGCGTAAGTAAGCGAGAATGACTTATAATTGCGGGAAGATCGTTAATAAATAACCTAAAAAGTAACGGACCCAGATGGCTCCCTTGTGGGACACCGGAGGATTTTAGAAATTGAATTTAGTTGTCTTGGTTTGTTGTTTAAAAATATTATACCGTTACCACGTTGGGCTCGGTGATTTTTTTCTGTGTATTTGTAAATGAATTTGCAAAATGTGCTCTCATACTATTACTTTGAAGTTCCTGTACTATAGCCATAGCATTAGGTAAGTCTTGAGGATTCATAGAAAAGATTGTGTCGGAAATTTGACCGTTAAGGCCAGTTATAAAAACTCGAAGGGCGGTTTTTCTATGTTTTTCATTCATTTCTTGAGTAATCGGTTTGTTTCGTCCGTAAGTCATAATTGTTTTGTTAATTAATAAAGTCAATTTACTATTGACTGTTCCATAATAGTTCATTATGGATAATTTACCCTGGCTGAGAACACTTAACTCCTGTTCAATAATATGGATAGGACGTTTGTCACTGTAGACAAAGTCTAGTCTGGCCATTATGGCATCGAAGTTTAAAACTGTACCGTTATGGGTTAAGGCGTCATTGGCCATCCCTGTTATTTTGTTTCTTAGTATTGATAATGCTGAATAAAATTTTTCGCTACCTCTGGTATATTGACCCATAGCTATTTCAGCTGATTCCCTCCAGCTAACATATTTGTCTTCTTCACCCCTATACTCTCTAACAGATTTGATGATCTCATAAGATGTCTCGCATTTAATATTTGGATCAACTATTTCTACTTGATAATCTTCAACTTCCTTTATTTTATTAGCAAGCTGTAATTTTAAACTTGATATCTCTTCGTTTAATGGATTCAATTCACAATTAACAATTTGTTTAATTAATTCTCCTATATTTAACATTGTGTTATTTGCATTTGTAGGCTCTTGAGGGGTAATTACGTTGTGAGGCCTTTTATTACTTGGACCTGCTTGTTCTGGATTCATTTTTAAAATATTTTCAAAATCTTTAATTAACTCTTCCACTTTTGTATTCTTATATTTCTTATAATTTTTCTTAATTAATATATTAAAAAAAAATATTCTCGCTCACGACTTGTCCTTTTTCTAGCCGTTGATCCTTGTTGGGGTCTTCTATTAGTCTTCCTTCTAAATTAATTTGTCTTCCTTTTATTTTGTCTTCCTTCTTTATTTGGTTTGTCTTCCTTCTTTATTTGGCGAGGGATTGTCCTACAGCCTGGTATTTTTTTTTTTTCTTTTTGATGATTTTGTGTAGATTTTTGTATTCAACTTTTTAATTTTTTCTTTTGTATATTTTGAATTTTTTTCTTTGTAGATTTTCCTTTTGTATAATTAATTGTTCACTTGAATTTTTAGCTGGTGTTGGTTCTTTTTTTTTTTTTTTTTTATTTTATTGTTCACTTTTGTAAATTTTTGGTTGTTAATTTTATTTTTATTAATTTTATAAATTTAAGAAAACCGATTCGTCAGGTCAGAAAAAGTGGCGATTGGTAATAGATTTTCGTAAATTAAACGAAAAAACAATTTCAGATTGGTATCCGATACCTAACATAGCGGACATATTGGACAGTATAGGGAAAACAAAATATTTTACAACAATTGATCTGGCTAGTGGTTTTCCTCAGATTGAGATGAATCCACGCGACGCAAACGGCGTTCACTGTCGAAAACGGACATTAGGAGTTCACAAGGATGCCTTTTGGTCTTAAGAACGCACCGGCGACATTCCAGCGCGTTATGGACAACGTCCTGGGAGATCTAATAGGGAAGGTTTGCCTTGTATATCTCGACGATATTATTATATTTTCCCCTTCACTACAAAACCACATTACAGACATTAAATCAGTATTTACTAAATTACAAACAGCTAACTTGAAAATACAACCCGCAAAGTGCAATTTCCTAAGAAAAGAAATTGACTTTCTGGGACACATTGTCACACAAGAAGGAGTGAAACCTAATCCCGACAAAATTCAGGCAATTAAGAATTTTCCTTGCCCGAAAACTGTTAGAGAAATTAGTCTTTCTTGGGCTTATTGGGTTATTACAGGAAGTTCATAAAAGACTTCGCTGGAATAACCAAACCTATAACTAGACAGCTGAAAGGAAAAAAATCAATAGTGATAGACGAAGAATTTAAAGAAGCGCTAGCCTATTCTATCTCTTGTGTAACGACCCGATTCTAGCTTACCGCGATTTCTCGAAACCGTTAACTTTAACCACAGACGCGAGTAACTACGCCATAGGCTCGGTATTATCTCAAGGACCAAACACCAACGATAGGCCTATTTCATTTGCCAGTAGAACATTATCTGACACCGAAGTTAGATATATATATTTTTTTTTTTTTCGCGCGGAGTCCTACGGCCCACTTACCCGCCCATCCGACCGAGGGGCGCAGCCGTGTATCATACGGCACGATTCGCGATAAAATAGACGCGAGATAGGAAAATAAAGGTAAAGGTCCGGGGAAAAAAGTAATAGTTAGATCAATCTTGTGCCAATGAAGCAAGTATCAATCGTTTTAGGAGCGGCAGAGAGTCAAGATTTGATATTACAGGAAAAAGTCTATTATAGTCAGAGCATAATACTCTGAAAGGCTCATGCAAGGCATAGTTAGATCTACAATGATTTAAAATTAGGGGAAAATAATTTCTAGTTAATCTACTTGGCACAGAAAAGTTTAGCCGACTTAACAAGTCGGGGCAGTCAATATCACCATGTATAAGGTTATAAATAAAGATAGTACCAAGCATCGTTCTACGGTTGGCTAGGGATGGTAAATTAATCAAAAGAAGTCTACTAGAATAAGAAGGTAAGATAAGATTTGCATCCCAGTTTAGGCGCCGTAAAGCAAAAAGAAGGAAGTTTTTTTGTACAGATTCAATACGACCAATATGTATTCCGTATTGTGGACTCCAGACGGGAGACCCATACTCCAGAATCGGACGGACTAGCGAAATAAATAAAGTTTTAGTCAAATAAGGATCATCAAATTCTTTTGACCACCTTTTAATAAATCCAAGCACTCCTCTGGCTTTATTAACCATGGACAAAATGTGATTAGAAAATTTTAGTTTAGGGTCCAAGAGAACGCCAAGAGCATTTACAAGAGTTATTCTATCCAAAGAGCTGCTACTTAACGTGTAAGTCGCGTATGTCGGATTGGCCGGATAAAAAGTCATCAGCTTGCACTTGGAACCGTTTAAATTTAGTAAATTATCTCGGCACCAGTTTTGAAAATTATCCAAATCGGATTGCAAGTTTAAATGGCAGGAAATGTCCTTATACTGCAGGCACAACTTAACATCATCTGCGTACATAAGTACGCGAGAATGACTTATAATTGAGGGAAGATCGTTAATAAATAATGTAAAAAGTAACGGACCCAGATGGCTCCCTTGTGGGACACCGGAGGTAACACGGAGAATTTCAGAAATTGAATTTTTAAAAAGGACCCTTTGTGACCTGCCATTTAGATAACTTGAAATCCATTTAAGCAGATCAACTGGAAAGAACGTGGATCAGCGCACTCAACGACAAAAACAACAAGACGAAACCCGTGAAAAAATTCAGAGAGAACAAGACAAACGTCGTCTCTCTTTGGCCCGTAACAACGCCTATTTGAAGGTGCAAGTTTACTGACCGCCGAAAACCAGAGAGCTAACTCTTGCTCTCCCGCCCTGCTCTTCACCGCTCGAACGCCATGGAGTGAGCAATGCAAGACTCCAACAGAGCTTCTGCCGCCTAGCGCAATCAACAATAGAAACTACTACGACTACTACAACGGTCTCTGTCGCCAACAATGCAATAACGTCTCCACCCTCTTCTTGTGCTGCGGGTAAAGCAACAACACAAACAAGTGCAAAAATCGGTGCAAACGGCAAAAACAAAGCTACGGTAGAAGAAGTGACAATTCTGCAAGCGGGTTCGGCCATTCAGACAGGCATGGATCGCTACATTAATATCTCCAAGCGCAAGCTAACACCCCCAAAAAACTCGGACGGCAATAAGCCCAAAATAAATCGTTCCAGCAAAGGCCCTGTAAATCCCGGGCCATTAGATGAAAACAGATTTTCCATTCTGGCGGAGCCTGAAACAGAGTCTGAACAATTAGCCCCAAGGAAACTAAAGCCCCCACCTATTTTTATTCGGGAGAAGATCTCGAATGCCCTAGTCAACAAAATAGTTGAGCTTGTCGGAAAAGATAACTTTCATGTTATTCCGCTTATGAAAGGGAATATAAGCGAAACTAAACTCCAAACCAAAACCGAAGACGAATTCCGAGCAGTGTCGAAGTACTTAAACGATGCCAAAAAGAATTACTACACGTACCAGCTGAAAAGTTGCAAAGGTTTGCAAGTTGTGCTTAAGGGAATAGAACCCGATGTGACCCCCTGCGAAATTACAGAGGCCTTAAAAGAAAACGGTTTTTGCGCAAAAAATGTTATAAACATTATGAACAAAAACAAGAAGCCGCAACCACTCTTCAAGGTCGAGCTGGAGCCAGACAGCAGAACTTTGAAAAAAACGCAGTGCACCCGATCTACAAGTTGCAGTACCTTCTGCACCGTAGGATCACAGTGGAAGAGCCGCACAAACGGACCGGACCAGTGCAATGCACAAACTGCCAGGAATACGGTCATACCAGGGCTTACTGCACCCTCAGGTCAGTATGTGTAGCTTGTGGAAACTGCCACGGCTCCGAACCCTGCCCTGCCAACAAGGAAGACCCTCTCACTAAAAAGTGTGTAAACTGCCAAGGAAACCACACAGCTAACTACAGAGGCTGTCCAGTCTACAAGGCGATGAAAAGTCGGATGCAACGAGCAACAACGGCACGCTCCCTGAACACACAAAACACCTACATGAGATCGCAAACGACACCGGAAGTTTTCTTCGCAAAAGCAGCCAGATCATCATTTGGCCCTTCAATTACCACCAACGGAATTTCTTACGCCAGTGCTCTAAGATCAGGCACAGCTCACATAGAGCCGAAAGTTGATAACATCCAGCAGGCCATGGGACAGCCACAAAGTAACATGGAATCTATGATGATTACTTTGCAACAAAATATGATGGAATTTATGTCCTTCATGAAAACCACCATGCAAACCCTTATGCAAAACCAAAATATCTTACTACAAATGCTTGCAGCTCAGCAGTCCAAATAAACCATGCCTAGCCTTCGAATAACTCTGTGGAACGCCAACGGTGTTTCACGGCATAAACCTGAAATAACTCAATTTCTGAACGAAAACCACATCGACGTTATGTTGCTGGCAGAAACGCATCTTACCAGCAAATATAACTTTCAAATACGGGGATACACGTTCTATGGCACAGATCATCCAGATGGTAAAGCGCATGGCGGCACTGGAATCTTAATAAGAGACCGCGTCAAACACCACTTTCACCAACGGTTTGCTAAAAATCATCTGCAAGCTACATCGATAAAATTACAGTTGGGCAACTGCAACCTTGCCATTGCCGCTGTCTACTGCCCACCCCGCTTTACAGTCTCCGAAGACCAATTCATGGACTTCTACAATTCGCTTGAGAGCGATTCATAGCAGCAGGAGATTACAACGCCAAGCACACGCACTGGGGATCCCGCCTTGTGACCCCCAAAGGAAGGCAACTATATAATGCACTCATTAAAACATGCAACAAACTGGACTACGTTTCACCAGGCAGCCCTACATACTGGCCTACAGATCCTAGAAAACTACCTGATTTAATTGATTTTGCTGTGACAAAAAACATCTCTCGCAATCTAATATCTGCAAAATCGCTTTTGGATCTATCATCGGACCACTCACCAGTGCTAATAACTCTTCATCAAAGCCCTGAATTAATCGAGCACCCTCACAGGCTGACGTCGCATCGAACCAACTGGCTGAAGTTCAAAAAGTACGTAAGTTCCCACATTGAACTAACTCCACAGCTCAACATCAAGGAGGACATCGACTGCTACGCCGATGCCCTGGAGTCTGTACTCGTCGCAGCAGCCAAAGTCTCAACACCGCAAGGGAGGGATGGGCACACACACCAACACAAAACTAACCATGAAATCGAACAGCTTGTTCTGGAGAAAAGACGTTTGAGACGTACTTGGCAAACCAGCAGATCGCCATCCTCAAAACAAAGTCTTAAAGAAGCTGGTCGCAGACTTACCAGGGCTCTAAGGCAAGAAGAAGAAAAAGCACAACGCCAGTACATTGAGAAACTTTCACCCACCAGCACTAAGCATCCCTTGTGGAGGGCCCACCCAAAACTAAGTGCGCCGGCCGAAACAGTAATCCCCATAAGAGACTCTTCAGGCAGCTGGGCCAGAAGCGACAAAGACAGAGCTTGTACATTTGCTTTACACCTTCGAAATGTTTTTCAGCCAAACCCTGCAACTAATTCATTCGCACTACCGTCGCCGTCAATTCGAATTGAATCTGAGACGGAGCCAATTCTGTTTCAACCAAATGAAATTGCAAAAGTAATCAGCGAGCAATTGAAACCAAAAAAAGGCCCCAGGCGGTGATCAAATAACTCCCAAAATGTTAATCGAATTTCCAAACTGTGCAGTTGAGGTTATTTGTAAACTCTTCAACGGGATTACACGACTTGGCTATTTCCCAAAAAAATTGAAAAAATCGGTAATCATAATGATCCCAAAGCCAGGGAAAGATCACACAATACCAGCTTCGTATAGACCGATAAGTTTACTCTCGTGTCTGTCAAAACTGTTCGAAAAATGCCTTCTGACGCGCATCATTCCATATCTGAAAGAGCACAACGTTATTCCAGCACATCAATTTGGCTTTCGAGAAAGCCATGGAACAATAGAACAAGTCAACAGATTAACAACAGAAATAAGGACTGCATTCGAGCTTCGGGAATACTGCAGTGCGGTATTCCTTGACGTTGCACAGGCTTTCGACCGAGTCTGGCTTGATGGCCTTATCCATAAAATCAGAACGATCCTGCCAGGAAACACTCACAGGATACTGGAATCGTACCTTTACAACAGAGCCTTCGCCGTGAGATGCAACACCACAACATCCGATAACTACGCTATAGAGGCTGGAGTTCCCCAAGGTAGCGCCCTTGGTCCAACTCTATTTCTCCTCTACACCGCAGATATTCCCACGAACGAGCGGCTAACTACTTCTACATTCGCAGACGATACCGCGATCATAAGTCGGTCCAAATGCCCAACTCAGGCAACAGCACTACTAGCTGATCATCTCGTTGTAGTGGAGAGGTGGTTATCAGACTGGCGTATAAAAATAAATGCGCAAAAGTGTAAACACATAACGTTTACTCTTAACAGACAAACGTGTCCCCGCTAACCCTGAATAACACGCCCCTTCCACAAGCTGACGATGTAACGTACCTTGGCATCCACCTAGACAGGAGACTTACATGGCGGAGACATATCGAAGCTAAGAAAATTCACCTAAAACTAAAATCAAACAGTCTCCATTGGCTTTTAAACGCGCGCTCCCCCTCTGCCTGGACTTCAAGGTCCTGCTCTACAATTCAACGCTTAAGCCAGTCTGGACCTACGGCTCCCAATTGTGGGGAAACGCGAGCAGCAGCAACATCGACATTATTCAGCGAGCACAATCAAAAATCCTGAGAACTATCACTGGGGCACCTTGGTATGTTCGGAACGACAGCATCCACAGTGATCTTGGCATTCTACCCGTAAAAGATGAAATATCAAAACAAAAAGCGTCCTACCACACCAAGCTAACTTCTCATCCAAACCAGCTCGCCAGGGGGCCTAGCCAGGGCTTCCATCCGGACCCGATTGCAACGCAATGACCTTCCAGCTCAGCAATAGTTATTAGAGCCCCTAAATTTTCGCGCCAGTCACCTTGACTGTCAGATAGCTTTTTAATTTAAGATTCTATATACTTATTGTTAGTCTCAATTCAGAGAAGATCCAATAAATAAAATGCAAATGTTAAAAAAAAAAAAAAAAAAAAAAAACTGGAAAACCTAAAAGGTCAAGTTTTTGAATGAGAAGTAAGTGATTTACAGAGTCAAATGCTTTACTAAAGTCAGTGTAAATGACGTCTGTTTGAAAACTACTATTGAAGCCTTTTATCACAAATGAAGTGAGCTGTAGAAGGTTTGTGATTGTGGATCTACGTTTTATAAATCCGTGTTGACACGGAGAAATGATTGATCTGCAAAGGTGCTGCAAATGAGGAGTAATAATTTTTTCAAAAAGCTTAGGAATAGCTGACAACTTAGAAATACCTCTGTAGTTACTGGCTTCTAACTTGTTACCTTTTTTAAAAAGAGGAATAACAAATGATTCCTTCCAAATATTTGGGAATTGGGAGGTTTCTAGAGATAAGGTAAACAACTTGTGAAGAGGTTTGCACAGGGCCTTAGCGCAATACCTAAGCACGCATCCAGGAATACCATCGGGCCCTGGCGAATAAACAGGCTTAATACGGAAAAGATCCAAAAGAAGAGAGCTTTCTGTTAAAGTGGGACAGAATATGAGGTTTGACTTGGAAATGGTGTAAGAATAAGGCTGTAATGAATAATCTAAAGTAGAGTAAGTCGTTTGAAAAAATTTGGCAAATAAATCGGCTATTGCCTGATCTGTGGTTGCCGTCATGTTTTCGAACGACAGCGAGGAAGGAAAAGAATTAGAATTACGCTTGGTGTTAACAAAATTATAAAACTGTTTCGGGTCCTGAGAGAACTGGACCTTACAACGGTTTATGTAACTATTATAACACTGAGCATTAAGCACTGTAAATCTTGACCGAGCACTTAAATATCTAGTAAAAACAGATTGAGAACCGGTATTTTTATATTTCCTAAAAAGTCTGAACTTTACATTTCTTAAGTGTGTCAACTCTTTGCTAAACCAAGGTGATTTATTGGAAGTTGACGGATAGTACCACGGAACACAGGAATTAAAAAATGAGTTTATTGCAGTGTAAAAAACATTAACTGCATCGGACATATTATTGCATAAGTAAAGATCAGACCAATTAAAGCCAGAAATAAAATTATTTAGCCTCAGAAAGTCTGCCTTGCGAAAACAATGTATTCGTTTGGATTTTTCTGATTTTTCTTCTATAACTCTACCCGTATCAAATGAAAGTTCGATTGTTGGGTGATATGGATCTTCAGGTTGCGTGAGTGGTGCTACTCTGGACAGAAACACACCTTCAGGATTTGATACAAAACACAAATCAAGAATTCGACCTAGTGAATTTCGAACATGGTTTACTTGAGATAAGGATATGTCAAGCAGGCCGTCAATAAAATCATGCTGTGCTATAGGTAGTAAACATTTTATCCATTCTCAGTGGACCAGGTAACGCCAGGTATATTAAAATCATCTAGAACTACCAACTGATCCCTATCGGAAAGCTTATTTGCAACAGACTTAATAACGGAAAGGTGATTTAAATAATGAGGAAGTTCAGACAACGACGGAATATATGAGCAAGTTATGTATATAGAGCTACTAAGGTATTGAATTCATCAAAAAATAACTCCTCGGACGGAAGATTTGAATCAACTCCAATTAAGACTCCACCTCCCCGTCTAGCGGGACGGTCATTACCTGGAAAAACTTCAAAGCTCAAGATCTCCGGCTTTAACCAGGTTTCTGTAAACACAATTGTAAGGATGCATTCTCGGCCGGGGTACAGATCTCAGTCTGCTCCAAGATTCATTTACAGAAATTTGTAAATAACCGAAACACCGGACTAGAGAGTTCCGTTCTACAGCTGAACGGATGATTTCGATGGGGAGTCTGCACCAAAGTTTCTTATTTGTGTCGATGGAAACGTGGACGTTTAGAATCCTTGTCTTGTGTTTCGCGTCAAGGGCGAAAAATCCACTGGGCTGGACCTTCGCGCGAGGCCGATCCGGGAGGATACTGGACGGTCGTTGGAGTCCTGGATCTCGCGTCAAGGGCGAAATAAACACCGGGCTGGACCTTCGGACGAGGCCAAGCCGGGAGGATACTTTGGGAGGTGCTGGATAGTAAGGGGACTCCACTCGATTGACCGGCCGTAAACTACGTAAGGTCCAGTAGTTCTGGACCGAACGGGAAGGGGTCCACATTCAGGTCCGATGGTACTACTAGGGGGAGAACTACGGCTACTGTGGCCAACGGGAAGTATGTCCACGTTCGGGCCCAAAGTAGCTGTGGGAATGAGTTAGATTGGGTTAAGTTTCCTTTCTAACTACAAAATGAAAACACTCGATCGGGAGATGTGATTATACAATCGTAACTCTTTATTAAGATTGTCCTCACCCGAGTCCGCTATACCGTTCTGAGCGTATGAGAATCTATTTGTACTAACCTCTTTAATATCACCCGCGATCAACAACGTAGCACTTGGCCAAATTAAACCGGCGGAACATTCGTGATAAGAAAGTCGTAAGCGGTCGCGTTTGGCGTCACGTTTGGCCTGTCTTGCGAAAAAGCTTGCGAAGCACACGTGGGGTTTCGAAGTTTCGCTAAGCCGTGTGCCGATCACGCGATCCCGAGAGAAGTCACGCACCCCGGTTGTTATGTGATCGCCTACACTTTTCCTCCTTTTTCCCGCATTCGGGATTTCTAGTATTTTCCCACTACTGATAGCTTAGCTCCTTGCTTTTCTAGTTTTATTAAACTTCATGATATTTCTCTTAAAAGTCTTATAAACTCCGAAAACCTTTGGGTAATGGGCAAAGGTCGTCCTCCGTTCCTGCCGATTAGTCTTCCTCCATCGCATGAGAACCACGTCGACAATAGGTTCGGGGGAACCAGCTCCTGACAGGTCTGTGAGGACTTGCTCTAGGACACGATCCTTCCATCGGCTCGCCTGGATGAGCACAACTGGGGGACCGTTGAGGGTCACCACCTTATCGCGGCGTGGTCCAGAGGCCCTCGCAACCTCATGGTAAGGACGCTCGACGTCGACTCCGAGAGGCATGACCACGGCCATCTGGTCTTGTTGAGGCGACGCCACAAAGAAACGGCGAAACAGGGGCCTTTCTTCTTCGTCATCCTCGCTGTCTGTGACCAACTCGAAGCCCGTACTCAGAACATGGAACGACTGGTGTAGAGACCCCGGTGTCGCGTCGCGGACGCAGATCTCAGTCATCCGGGTCGAGCGGCGCGAGTCCGGCCGGTTGTGTGGGGACGTTTGGGTGCCCCGATTCGACACCTTCTGCGTATGGCCCTTTCCGACCACTGGGGACGTCTGGACCCCTTGAGAGAACGTACGGGCAGTCGTAATTCGTTGTGGTGGAGTTGTTGGGCACTCGGGTTCCCTAGCGGCTTCCCCTTCCGTTTGGGCTGCTACATCGTACGGCGAACGGTCGGCCTTGAAGTCAGCTCCCACACCGGCTTCCAGCACCGGGTACGGAGGTTCGTCCACATACGGCCATTGTGCGGGTAGCCCAGGCACCTTAATGAGCACCGAGCGGACGTCGATGCGCATGAGCGACACATGTCCGGCATACCTGCACACCTGGTCCTCAGTCGTGTGGTGGTAGAAATGCTCTACGTCTGGGAATCGGGGTTGACTGGTCTTGAGTACCCCGGAAGGGCGGCTCGGGGATCGAGTCTGGTCCACGGGCAGTCTCCCTCCGACTCGGATCGTGTAGTACGGTTCCCCTGGCCGTCGTCCCTGGGGATAGCTGCACGGAGAACTGTCTCGAGAGCGTGGCGGTCGGCTGAACTGGTCGGAGTCGTGGTCGCTGGCGTTATCCTAAGCCTTCGGAGATGAGAACCTCCTCCTCCTCTTCTTTTCCCCGACTATCCCTATGGATAGAAGGCCTCGGAGTCGTGGGAAACGTCGGATTACACGATTACCTCGTCCATCTTAAACGGTAATCTAGACTTATTGGTATAACCCTGCCTTTGAGCTCCCTACTTAACGTTAATCTTAACCTATTACAAGCATGGATCTTTAAGTTATTTCGTGGTTCCAGACCGCTTATCGTGCCGGGTTACTCGGCCCGATGATGTCGTCGTCGCTCGCGATATATATTGGCGATCCGCCGCCGACGGTCTCCTGGGCGTTGCAGACGTACCAAGTTCGGAGATGTGAACTTCGCGACGGTATAGGGACCATCATATTAAGGAGCGAGTTTGGCGGCGAACCCCTCTGTCGCCTTTGATAAGGGATGTTGTCGCAGCCATACTTTGCTCCCGAGCGTTGGTCTCCATTCACGCCTCCAAAGGTTATAGTGCCTCGCCTGCTCTAGAGATGCTCGTTGAAGGTTCGATCACACGATGTCGAAGATTCCTTGGAGGTGTAACGCCTTTTCTTCATTACCTGTATGCGCGACCGCTGATCCAGGCGTGAGTTCGTCATACAGCATCGCAGGCAAGCGTAGCTCCCATCCCTGAGTGAGAAATGCGGCAGTATACCCAGTCGAGTCCGATACACTATTATTGATATCGAGGGAAATCTCCGGCAACATATTATCCCAAGAACTCTGGTCTCTTTCCGACAGCTGAGATATCAGCGTCTTCGCCGCACAATTGGTCCTCTCGGTGGATTTCTCCTGCGGACAATACGGAGCCGTGTACTGGACTTCCACGCCGAGCTTAGCAAAGTAGTCTTTTAGGGCCCGACTTGTGAATTGGGTTCCGTTGTCACATACGAACTTCCGGTGGGTGCCCACTCGCCCGAGTGCGTTCCCGAAACGCTTTCTGTACTGCCGCAGAGGTGGCTTTCCGGAGTGGGATCAACTCTACCCATTTGGAGAACACAAAATGGAAAACGAGAAGCATCGAGTTTCCTTGTTTCGATCGGGGAACTGGACCTACAAAGTCAGCACAGAGAATGTCAAAGCGTTCGCTTACGACACGGGTAAGCATTGTCTTTCAGACCCCCAAGTGTCCTGCGGTCGGGGAATCATGACACTCGTATAAGACGCGGGCTCTACAGGGAGTGGGTACATAAAGTTTCCACGGGAAGTAGTCCTCGTCGTCTGCTCGGTAACCCATGTTCCTATAGAGCTGTCCGTTCTTCAACATATAGTCAGAGAACTTCTCAGGCTCGTCGCGTACCTTTTCTTTCATCTTCCCGATCAATTCGCAGTGGTCCTCGAGCTCGATAGCGCCTTGAAGTACCTCACAGGGCTGTCGGTAAAGCGTATCGGCCACGACGTTCAACTTCCCTCGTCGGTAACGCACGTCGAATTGGAACTGTTGTAATTCCAAAGCCCAGCACGCTATTCGGCCGGAAGGACTCTCAATAGAATTTAACCATTTAAGAGCCAAGTGGTAGGTAACGACTTCGAATCGGAAGCCCTCCAGGTATCATCGCATTTTCCTGATGGCCCAGATGATGGCCAGACACTCCTTTTCTGTCGTCGTGCATCTTCTAATCTCTTCCAAGGCGGTTTGCTGTTCCGGTCCCCAGATCCACTTCCGGCCTTTCTTCAGTAACGCGGTCACTGGTTGCACGATAGTCGCGAAGCTTGGGACAAATCTCCAGTACCAGGATGCCATCCCGATCCATTGGCGTAGTTCCTTCAGGTTGGTGGGGGTCTTCAGCCCATTGATCGCAGATAACTTCTGGGGATATACCGGGCGTGACACAACTTCTCCGGGATGTGATTGATCCTCGGCACCGAGTAGGCGTCGGGCACTGAGTGTGCGTTCCACTGTCGATAGTCGACACACATGCGCCAATCGCATGTGCAAGCCGGGGTTCGCAAAAATTTCGACACATCCAGACATGACCGATCGGCCAACGCTATTCTAGTGACAACTTCATGAACCTCGTCTGCGCGGGCAACCAGCTTTGTATAACTTTCACTGGCGAAACTCCTCGATGCCCCTGTATCAACGGTGTCGACTACCCACCTTCTTCCGACTTCTATCGCTGCTGTGATGAGCCCACCGTGTATCCTTAACGAGGGCTTTGTTGGGGTCGGGTCGTTGCCTCGCTCGTCTCTGCCGCACCCGGATTCCGGCGGAGACGTCCTCCTTTTCCGAGGCATTTCGACGGCAGCACTCTATAGTAAACACTCCTACCCGGCCACAATCCCAACAGAAGTCGCGCCTTGGGTTGGGACAGCCGCGACGGAAATTTAGTTTCTCACCGCAACGGCTGCAGGCCCGCTGCACGTCCACTCGCGAGGTTCCTTGCCCGATCATCCGGTGAGTCACGTGTCCTGCCTGTGTATTACTCTCCAAGTTCTGAAAAAGATTCGGCGATCGCCGAAGTTGCGATCCCTCGTGGTTCCTGTCCGTTCCTCCTGTGGTCCCATCTCGAGTCGACTCGAGTTGTTTGACACTCTCGTACTCAGTAGCCATGTGGGTCAGCTGCTTCAACGTCCCGAATTCACTCTGCTTGATGTTCAGCCGGTACTTTGGAGCCATGTTTTCGTATGCTCGGCATAGCTCTTCCCCTTCTCGGTACCCGGCCTGCTGCATCTTCGTCCTGAGCTCGATCAGGTATGTTTTGAAAGGCTCTCCTCTCTTCTGCTCGTGAGTCCGAATCTCGTCCTCTAACGTTCGAAGTATCGAGAAGGTAAGAAGAACTCCAGTAATTCCCTCCGGAAAGTTCCCCAAGAGGCGGACTGCAGATGGCTAGTACGGAACCATCGTGCCGCCGGGCCCTCGAAGATTTCGGACTTAGCCCGGGGATCACTTCCGGATTTATTCTAAACGTCGTCATCTTCTCCTCGAGTGCGGCGATGATACGCCGTGTGTCGTTCTTGGATGTACCCCTCGATGACGAGCTGGAACCTCGACCGGCGCAGCGTCGGAGAAGAAGGGGATCCGGAGGGACTCCGCAAATTGCCCCATCTCGTCGTTCTTTCCTGTGGGACTAGTGCTCGACTGCTGTACTGTACCTGCAGCTGAGCTAGCCGGTTCCACACCCGTTGCGGAAAGGTTCCTGCGCTGACCAGGTCTGACCAGGTCGCTGACTGGGCGATTTTCTTATATCCTTCTATTCCTTCGGTCGTTTCGGCTCGACTCTCCGATCGAATCTTCCATTTTTACAGTGGGTCTTTAGGCCACTTGGATAAATCTCTAGCTAGTCTCGGTGTCCCTGCTCGGGTGCCACTTGTAAGGATGCTTTCTCGGCCGGGGTACAGATCTCAGTCGGATCCAAGAGTCCTTTACAAGAAATTTGTAAATCACCGAAACACCGGACTAGAGAGTTCCGTTCTACAGGTGAACGGATGATTTTGATGGGCAGTCTGCACCGAAGGTTCTTATTTGTGTCGACGGAAACGTGGACGTGAGGATCCTTGTCTTGTGTTTCGCGTCAAGGGCGAAAAATCCACCGGGCTGGACCTTCGGGCGAGGCCTATCCGGGAGGATACTGGGCGGACGTTGGAGTCCTGGATCTCGCGTCAAGAGCGGAAAATCCACCGGGCTGGACATTCGGACGAGGACGAACCGGGAGGATACTTTGGGAGGGGCCGGATAGTAAGGGGACAGAGGGATTCGACTCGATTGACCGGCCGGGATGGGTGTCCACGCACCAGTCTCCAAACTACTACAGAGACCAGACACTATGTTGATGGATAGGGCGGGACGGGTGTCCACGCGCAAATCCCAAAACTACGTAGGAAAACTATGGCGACGGATCCGGCGGGACGGGTGTCCACGCGCAAATCCCAAAACTACTACTACGATTATACAATCGTAACTCTTTATTGAGATTGTCCTCACCCGAGTCCTGTACACCGTTCTGAGCGTATGAGAACCTATTTGTACTAACCTCTTTAATATCACCCGCGATCATCAACGTAGCACTTGGCCAAATTAAACCGGCGGAACATTCGTGATGAGAAAGTCGTGAGCGGCGTCACGTTTGGCCTGTCTTGCGAAAAAGCTAGCGACCCACGAGTGGGGTTTCGAAGTTTCGCTAAGCCTTGTGCCGATCACACGTCTTCTTGGTTCCGCGATCCTGAGAGAAGTCACGATCCCCGGTTGTTGTGTGATCGCCTACCCTTTTCCCGCATTCGATTTCTAGTATTTTCCCACTACAGATATCTTAGCTCCTTGCTTTTCTAGTATTAAATGTTTCTTGGCTAAATAGCGGATGGCGTTGCCACCCCGGGATTTGAACTTAGATATAACTTATTTAATATTACTATGTGTTAATATTTAGTAATCTTCATGATATTTCTCTTAAAACTATTATAAAGATAAGAAAAACCATAGTGGGGTACACGCCTCCTAGGCGGAAGGAAAGGCTATCGGAATACAATTTAATGAGCTTGCTACGCAAACCTCTTGCATTCTGATAGGAAACAAGGAGGTTATAAGTTAGTTTTTTGAAATTGGTACACTGGTTTGTCCTCGACTAGGAAGTTTGACCTCTTCTTTATCTTTCAGAAAACTTAAACTTTTCCACCTTTACACTATTACAATCGGCTTTAGTTTTGTGTTGTATATAAGACAATACATCAGAAGATCAGGGGATCAATCTGTTACGGATTGTTCGGATACCGAATCTTTTTTAGCTGCTGATTTTAGCAACATTTGAGGATTTGCTGCAGTCATCGTCTGATCCGCCGGAATGCTCTGTTGTTCTTTTGATTTCGGTTGGGGGGTGTTCCCCTTTTGTTGTTTACCACCGGCGGCCTTTTTGCGCTTAGGTGACTCTTCCAATAGCTTACGACTATTAAACTGCGAATCTAGCGCCGAGACGAGATCATCAGCTCGGCGATGAACTAGCAACTCCGAATCAGCTAATCAGCCCCATTAGGCCGATTTTAGTTTGGCGCATGAACGATTTCATCTCGATTGCAGCCTCGACACAAGCACCACAACAGAACTGCAAATTGGGACCCTTAGAAAGGTCATCACTTGTCCGCCCTGTAAAACCGGCGCACTTGGTGTGCACCATATTTTTACACAGCCAGCAAGAATATTCAGCCCTGATTACGAGGCTGCATTTTTTGCAGAAGCAGACTAAATTATTAATACTCATTTTACCTATTGGAACCACTGTACCAAGATAACGAATTGAAATTTACAAGCGAGCAGTTATAAGTACCGCAGGAGCGCAGAAACTGCACGCTTAGAACTTTCAAAGGAAAGAGAGCGAGAGAGCGGGAGTTAAAGTGCATGCAAAAGCAACACTAAAAACAACACTACGACTTACGACGATCAGCGCACAAAAGAGAAACGGCGGCGTTACAAGAAAAGAAAACACAGAACATAATCACGAAATTAAAACAATTTTTTAGTATTATTACACAAGTGCACAAAAATTTATAGTTCACTCGCGAAGCGAACGGAATTTAAATGTATGTTTAAATAACTGAAAGAAAATGAAAATTGTTTTGATAAAACCGATTGGAATAAACGAAACAAAAATACAAAATCGGAGCGAAGTAAAAAAAAAGGCCGTTCACTTTGATTGAGCTAGCACAATTTATTAATGACAATGAAATCGACGTAATGTTACTTGCAGAAACCCACTTTACCAACAAATACAATTTTCAAATCCGAGGGTATATGTTTTACAATACTAATCATCCTGATGGAAAGGCCCATGGAGGCACTTACTAGCTACCTGCAAGCCACAACTATCAATATACATGTGGGTTGCCACAATCTAGCTCTAGCAGCAGTATATTGTCCTCCTCGATTCACGATATCCGAAACCCAATTTATCGACTACTTCAACTCACTAGGCAACTACTTTATAGCAGCATGAGACTATAAATAGTGAACATACGCACTGGGGATCTCGCCTCGTGACGCCAAAAGGTAGACAACTGTATTACGCAATTATAAAACCTTGCAATAAACTTGACTGCGTTTCCCCTGGTTCACCTACACACTGGCTAAGTGACCCCAGAAAACTTCCAGACTTGATTGACTTCGCAGTTACAAAAAACATCCCACGAAATCTGATTAGCGGCAGTTCTCTCTCGGATCTATCATCAAACCACTCGCCTGTACTCTTTATCCTAAACCAACAGCCAGTTGGTAATGACAACCCCGTTATGCTTACCTCTAACAGCAAAGACGGGCTCAAATTCTAAAAATACGTAAGTTCGCACATTGAACTTACACCACAGCTAACCGGCGAAGATGACATTAGTAATTTTTGGCTTCGGCGCGCTGAAGCGCGCTATTCTTTAACAAAAATGGGTGCAGTTTCGAAAACATATTCGCGAAATCTCTGAATATTAATGGTGTATCCAGAAGCCATAAAGCGCAAAATCAGTGATAACCTTTTTATTAGCTCCTGATTCACCCCGGTTATTTTTGCAGACAAAATGTAGTTTTTAAAAAATCGCCGAGCCGTATTCCCACGTTAGTGTTTCCAGAACCTTGCATTGGAATATCGACCAATAATGCCATTTCAACCCTAAATCTTTCTTGAAGGGCTGCATTTCGATGATTTACTATGGATATATCTTGCCACTTTTTAATCGGTAGCCAATAACCAATGTGTAGCATACATTTAAAGCAACGAATCCAACTATGTAAAGTAGATAGTCCGAATTTGAGTAAATCATTTGCATTGGCAAATTGTTATTGAAGTCTATTGTTTTAGGAGTAGCCTTACAAATGCCGCATGTTTGTGAAGATGAGTTAGCAATTAAGCTAAACACTTTTCCGTCGATCATTGTCAGCTCCAATTTGTGGCTTGAAACCGGCTCAATCTCGTAGGTACAATTCTAAAAATCTGCTCCTGTATGTTCTCTATTTCGGCTTGTACCAACTCAGTAGACTCTTTTGCGAACAATATTTTAAGAGGTCTACAGAACGAGTCGATGATGGGCGAGGATTTTGCCAAATAATGTCATTACCCAATTTCAATTGTGAAGGCACAATACAAATGAAAAACACATGTTTTAAGGTGTGGATCAATGAAACTTTGGCAATAGGTCGCGTGTCCAGAACTTCCATCGCAACCCCATTTCGATAAGAACGTCAAATTTTCATATTTGTCATCATTTAATGAAATTTTGCTAATTGCATCAGGATGGGCCTCCACAATCCGAGCTATGGTATGGTCTTACATATCTTGCAATGGAACTTCTTCACAACATTCGCCCGTTTTAATTATGTTTGGATAACACCTCTTCTTTGCAGATATCAAAACATCATATATTGGGAAAATATTAGCATTGCGCGCCTTGGCACCAGCTGCCAAAAGCTTATATGACTTTTCGGTGTAGTCGCCATCAATGAATAAGGCGAAAGCCTCATATGGAGTATATTTTATAGGCATCTCTTTAGAAGCATCCAGACTTTTTTTTTTTAGACGAGTCTGGATCTGTGGCTACCATTGAAACTATATTGCTTGCACTGCGCTTTCCAGATTTGTAAAGGCTTACACTAGCTGCTTTCAAAAGCTCGGCAGAAGTGTTGGCTTCTACTAGATGTGAAACTTTTGACCATTGGTAATTTGGGTGGCTGTCAGTAAAATCCTTATTCTTTCGGGTGGAATCCAATCTACAGTCTTCACTCAGAAAAGCCAAATGTTCGGATAACCAACCCGCGTTCTTGTTCTCGAAACGCTTTATATCCCTATTACATTTTCTCCACCATTTACATAGAACTTTAAAATACTTTAGACGGTCTTCACAAAGTTATAGTCTACAGAAGCTGAAGTTTTCTTTCAAAAAGCGAGCTACAAGCATTGAAGGATTTGAACTAAAACTACGAATACAACATCTACTCACAGGGCACAAAACATTCATTTTATTTTACTACATACCTTGAACCTTAGGAAAATGCGGAACTTATTTCAAAACAGGTGAAATCCAACAAAATGTCGCAAATATAAAAATAAGTGCATCAATCAAGCTATACGCTTTGACTCACCAATGCACTCTGATAAGAAGAAGACAGATCCCAACAGCGCTATATAGAACAACTATCTCCATCCAGCTCAAAATTCCCACTATGGAAAATCAAAATTCTTCGAAAAATGCCTTCGAACCCGTATCATACCATACCTCAGAAGACATAATAGTATCCCAGCGCATCAATTCGGCTTTTGCGAAAAACATGGAACCAACGAACAGGTAAACCGCATAACATCAGAAATCCGAAGTGCATTTGATAATAGGGAATACTGCACTGTGGTATTTTTGGACGTCTCTCAGACATTCGACAGAGAATGGCTTGACGGCCTAATGCATAAAATCAAAATAATGCTCCCTAATAACACGCATAAACTCTTGAAGTCATATCTTTACAACAGGATATTTGTTGCAACACTTCCATGTCAGCTGAACATAACATCGAAGCTGGAGTTCCTCAAGGCAGCGTCCTCGGGGCAACTTTATACCCACTCTTCCCTTCTAATATCCCCGTCCGAGATGTAGTTGCGCAACAAATGTAAAATTATTACACAAAGCTGTCAACCCACCCAAACCACCTCTCTAGATCATTAAGGTTGGTATGTAACCGTTCCCGCCTTCGTCATAATGACCGTCCCATCCAGCTACAATTATTAGGACCGTCTAACATAAATACAACAAATGTAGTACTACCAAAATATAAAAAAAAAATATATAAAAAGTTATCTTTTTACTGCAGGTAGTATATATGTAGATATTTAGCTGTTTTTCTATTTATCAAAATATTTCTTTGAGATATATTAATTATTTACTATATCAGAATTACGCTTTTAGTTTTGTCAAAATTGGACAAAAATATCTTATAGCTGCCATAGAAACGATGGGAAAATAGACTCAGCATCATTGTTTTAAACAATAAAGACATAGAACTCGTAATGTAGTCGTTTTGTAATAACTGAAAGGATATATAAACTTCGGCTTGCCGAAGTTTGCTACCTTTCTTGTTTTATTTAATATTTATTTTGCATTTGGATTTACGGGCATCTTATAGTCGATGCTCTCGACTATAGCGTTCCTCTTTGTAGTCTTCTGTGTGCGTACTAATTTAAAAAATACGTTCTTTTTTATTTTTATAGTTAAGATCTAAGGCTAATAGTTTGCGAAAAAATATCGAAAGTAATGAACGTTTATTAGAAGAAAGTTCCAACTCTTCGGATAATAAAGACTTGGAAACTCACCCGGTAATTAAACTTACTGCAGAACTAATTGTTTTACTCACATTTAGATTAAGTCGATTATCAAGAAACTACCGGTTTGTACATAAGGTCCTTTCCGCTGAAAAAAAAACATTACAGGAAATAAGTATTATGAATCGTCTTGGATTATCTAATACAGCAGCAATGTTTAAGTTTTTAAACCAATCTTTAAATAAGTAAGTATACATTTTTTTTCATTATTTTCAAATATATACAAATTAAATTCCAAAATAATATTTATATAAAATAAGTAATCAAAATAAAGAGTCTGAAACCAATTTTGAGTCACAAGGCGATGATTTTACTTCTCTTGAACACAATGACTTTGTACAAATGTTGATTGCTATGTGGTATGCACTTATTGCCAATACTGAAGCAATATGCTATTTGGCTGTGTTTCTGAACCAAGCAGCCAATTCGTCAATGATTTCATTGCCCATGCCCTTTTTAGTTCTTTGCTGGGGTGCTTTAACATTACCAAGACCAACTAAAACTTTTTGGGTTACTTTAATTACATATACGTTGGCGATGATATTTTTGAAATCCATTATGCACCAGAGAATAGTACTTGATCAAGAGTTTATTAACAAGTCAAACACATTAGGCTTTGAACTTATTATGAAGCATGGTAATGCTGTTTACGATCTTCTTCTTTTGGTTGTATTATTTTGGCATCGATATATGCTGAAAAAGCAAGGCATTTGGACTATTCAAATAACAAACTCAGAGCTTTTATTACTGGAAAAGAATCGCAAGTGTTTAGTTTTATTATTATTTATAATTAATAAATTATAAATATTTCAGCAAGTTATCTCAGACGAAGCTATAGTAAGGAGACCCCAGAAGATGTACTTGAGCGTTTAAGGTAAGCAATTAGAAAACGAGTAGTCATAAGTGGTTTATGCCAAATAAAAAAAACCATGGTAATTGTCATAATTATTCAAATTTGTTAGCTAATATAATAGATAAGACATTTGCTTAAAGCTTTGCTGACTGACTGGATTTATTTGAATATTATTTATTAAAAATAATTAAAATCGAACTTCAAGAAAATTTAATGGAGATTTTATCCGCTTTATTTTTTTTCACACGAAACGCCACACAGATGGGTGTAACTGTGTGTATTGTCCGGCACGATTCACGAGAAGATAGACGCGAGATATGATAAAAAGGGAAAAGTCAGAAAAAGTAAGATAAATATTGTGGTAATAAAGTCAGTATTAGCCGTTTTAGGAGCGGCAGAGAAAAAGTCTATTATAGTTAGGACATAATACTCTGAAAGGTACACAATTTTTTTTATTTTGGACTACAGACGAAGGACCCATACTCTAAAATGTGACAGACTAGCGAAGTAAATAAAGCCTTATTGATTCTTATCACCGAACTCTATTGACCACCTGGTTTGTTAACCATGGACGAAATACTATATGATCAGAATAGATGAACGTCAATTTTCTGAACAAGAAGTAAGATTTACAGAGTAAAATTCTTTTTTCAAATCAGTGTAAATAACGTCTGTTCGATAACTACTTTTGAAGTCCTTTATTACACATGCATTGAACTCCAAAAGGTTACGCTTCATTAATCAGTGTTGAAACAGATATATTATTGATCTAAGGTGCTTGATAAGAGGAGTAATCATTTTTTATAAAGCTTAGGGATAGCTGACAACTTATATATTCTCTAATAGTGTAACGACCTGATTCTTTAGTTTCTCGTTCGCTACGTAACCGTGCGGCTAGCTCAGAGAGGTTGTTAGTTCGTTCCTCCAAATTTATATTGTGTGACTGCCCGTGACCAAAGGATAACGCAAGAAAGGGTTGGGATTATGCTGGTTTATTATTTATCTTACTTTTGCCTAATTGCTACTGCTTCTGCTGCTCGTTGTCGCAGTCCTCTGCTGCGTGGCTCCTCGCTGGACGCTGCGGAGTCGCTCCTGGCCTACTGCCGCGTCGCTTCTGGCTTGCTGTTTCGCCTTATCGCCTAGCCACTTTTATCGCAGGCTCCCGTAGTTCAATATGGACTTTACGGGTAAGGTGTATTGCCTAGTAGGTAGAACTGGGTTTGCCCTTATCGCCTAGCCACCCTTGTCACCTGACACCGCGCAAGGACTCCTTAAGTTCGGTTTGACCCCGACCTAGCACCGTTGGATCAGCGTTGTAGCCTCAGCCTTGTAAGCTAGCCGTCGTTCGGCGTGTCGACTTTGCGATCTTGATCTTAGGGTTTTGATTTTACTTGTTCCGCTCTCACGCACTCGCTATAATTCTCTCACTCGTACTGTCCCTGAGCTGCGCTTGCGCCGTCTTTTTAAAGGTGCTGGAGGTCCCGTTGTTTCCCTCCTCGAGATCTGGTCCAATCCAAGCCGTACCGTTAATTCACGGTTATTCCTCTTTGTGCGGGTCTGAAGTCTGCCAGTTTACCCTTTGAATTTGTTGCCCTAGCCGTGTGAGGGTCCAAGGTACGTATATTTCCCGTTTGGGGTGGAGGCCCTTCACTCCTCCGGCGTTCTCGCCCTCTTCGCTGTTGCCAAGCCGATCTCCTGCATCGGGATTTGTGGAGAGTTTTTAAGACTTCTCACAATCGTTAATAGTGCTACGGAAAAGCAAAATTTTGCTAACCCATTTTTTAAGCGGTCAATCTAAGGGGGAACCTAAGAAATGCACTATTAGCGGCGACGGAGAACCTAAATAACATAATAGGGTGAAGCTGATCCAACTTCGGTAAGTCACTGCCACACAGGTACAAAAAGCGCTCCGCTAACGCATTCTCGGTCGAGTCGGTAAGTCTAGGAAATTCGTGCCTGATAACAGGCGCCTCTTTACCAGTTTCAAGTAAGAAAGGGTTGGATTTAAGAGACATCAATGGAGATAAATAAATATTAAGTTATATAGCTTCTAGACTCCACGGTTTTGTTTTATAATAACTGGAGAGGCCATATTTTTCTCCAGGAAAAACATTAAAAAAGTGGAAAACAAATAACTATAAATACTGAAATAGTCTAATAAAGACGAAAAGACGCCTAAAAATGAAAAATTAAAATAATAATTAATGCTATGAAGAAAACAAGTGCTAAATTATTATGATTATTAATGATCGGTGATCCAAAAAATGAGCGTAGGAGCTCCATAAGCCAGAGAAACTGTTATCTCTTTTATTTCTCAACCCGTGATATAGAAGTAGAAAAAGAAACTCAGCCCTACTGACCACAGGCAGTCCAAGAGCGCCAAATAAAATAATGGATGAAGGCCAGAAAGTTATGGGAATATATGTAAGATTTATTATAGAGTTCCGCTTGTACTTTTGTTGCGCTTTTTCGATCTGGCTTCTGTTCTTATTCGTCTTGAACGCCTGGCAATAGGTTCTCTTGAAGGATGTTGACCAAATCTGCATCTCACTCGTTTCTCATCTTAATTCCAAACTAAATTTTAAATGGAGTAAATTTTGTTGAAGAGTGAACGTGTGCGTTGATCGCCTGTTGCACCTGAGAAGTGTATTGATACCATTTCGATGGCTCGGGGGTAGACATTTTGGCCAATACAGAAATGATAACCTTGTTAACTCTTTCAATCTGCCCATTTCCTCTGGCGATCCTTTCGATGTGTTTAATCTTCCCGCCAGCACAGAACTCCTTGAAAGGCTTAGAAGTAAAAGCAGTCCCCTTGTCGCTGATGATACGTTGAGGGTTTCCAAAAATGGATATCCAGGTATACTTTGAAAAGCCATCAATAACTGCGAATAAATATTTGTACTTCTTTGTCGTTATATCTAAGGATCCTAGATGATCGACGTGGAGGGTTGATAACGGCTTATCTCCCTTGTCTATGCAATGCAAGTAATCTTCCTGTTTTTCGAGTTTTCTGTTGTGGGTAATACACTCAATGCAGTTTGCAATAACTTCCGTCATGAAGTACTCCTGTTGAACTGCATGCTTTGTTTTTTCTGATCCCATGTGTACAAAATTATGAGCTGTTCGAATAATTTCCTCTTCCATACACTTTGGAATAGCAAGCAACTCTGATCCGGCAGCCTGTTTGTAAATTAAGTTATTTTTCATCGTGTATTGTGCATAAGGCTTTTCCTTCAGGATCTCTGCTACGACTGATAGGTGCTCATCTTTTTTCTGTGCCCTTACAATTTGTGACTGAATTTCTAATGTGACGATCTTGACTGGGAATCGACTATGACTATCTACATGCCTCATTCTGGTGACAGCACGATGTTCTATTTTGAACGAAAAATCTTGAAGGTACAGAAGCCACTGTACTACTTCACGAGGGACGACTTTCTTTGTTGTTGTCATCTTAAAGGCAGCACAGTCAGTGACGAGATTGAATTTGATACCCATAAGATAATGTCTCATGTTTTTGGTTGCTAAATAGGCGGCTTTCACTTCTAAGAAATAGCTGTGTAATTTTTCTTCCAGTAGCGTTGTCTTCTTGCTCCAATACATAACAGGATTCCACTTGTTGTCATGCTGCTGGAAAAGTGTTGCCCCAAAACCATCCTTCGACGCGTCTATGTGCAGCTGAGTCTTTGCATTCTGTTTGAAAATTTTTAGGCCGGGCTCGCTTGATCCTTTCAGTTTTCTAAAGCTTGAATCTGCAAACTACCGATTTTAAATTCCGCGTCTTTCTTTAGGAGTTCGGTGGGTGGTCTTGCCATTAATGCGTACTCTCGGATAAATTTTCTGAAATACCCCGTCGGTTTGGTTTTGACTGAAGAGGCAAACAATGAAAAAGATTTGGGTTTATACAGAAATATAGTGTTATATATTGTGCACGGGGGTCTTCTTTCCAATTCCAAGTTCTTCTGTTTTTTTTTAATCTTACGGCTCTTTTGCCAGAAACTAGCGATGACAAAACTGCACATGCCGCCCGGCAATGCTCGACGTAGCATGATATGATTCTGATCGAGTCAGCGCTGTAAGATTATTCGGAATATTTATAACAGGAATAAACAGAGTTAATGATGTAGTGGTAAACGGCATATCTTGGTAATTGCCCGTTTAAATGTTGCATTTTGACCCTAACTTCCATTGAGCAGCCGGATTCCCGTCATCTTTTAGAATTACCAGGTCATTGAGTTTCAGATTTTCTGTGACTTCACACCATTTTGGCCGTTTCTGCAAATGGGCAAGCCAATCCTGAGTCCATTTCTTCCAGAATCCATGGATCATCCTTTGCTGGTTGAGAAAGATTTCTTCAAACTTAGTTGATGGGGCTCTACATTCTGGTAGTGCGAGCAAGGCATCGCCTATTAAAAAATGTCCTGGAGTGAGGTAGCTCAGATCCTCGGGGTCTACGGTAAGGGGGCACAGTGGCCTCGAATTCAGACATGCTTCTATGCGTATAAGTACCGTCGAAAGCTCTTCATAAGTGATGCGGGAGCTTCCAGCCGTTCTCATCAAATGGTGTTTGATTGATTTAACGTTCGCCTAATAAAGCCCTCCAAAATTCGGCGATCGGGGCGGACTAAAGTGCCATTCAATTTGCTTGTCAACTAATTTTGCTGCGGTCGTGTTCTCGTTGAGTAAGTGCTTTGTCCGCGCCCACAAAATTGGTGCCATTATCGCTATATATGTGACGACATAGTCCGCGTCGTCCTATGAACTGATCCAGTGCCCAAAGAAAATGACCCGATGTGAGTTTGGTGACTACCTCCAGGTGGACAGCCTTGGACGCCAAACAGATGAATATGGCGATATAACCCTTATACGTTGCTGTTCCTCTCAGTCGGGCAGCCTTAAGTTCAATGGCTCCGGTGTAGTCGCTGCCGGTAGCCCAAAACGGACGACGGCGGGTTTATTTGATGCGTTGGTAAATTCCTCATGAGTTGCTTGCCAGCTGTTGGGCAAGCACGAAAACATTGCATGCGTCTTCGCTTTATCCGTCTGGTAGCTACGCGTCCGTTTACAATCCAAAATCGTAAACGTGTCTGCGCCAATGTCAGCTGAACTCCTCAATGAAGCGTGGCATGATGTGCATCCTTAATGACAAGATCTGTGAATGAGTGTATTTGCCTTTAGGTCCGCTGTAAGCGATTTAGCTTGAACCAATCGAACTATGCACAGTAGAGCGTCATAGAGTTTTCTTAATTTTAAATGACCATTACGTCGATCAGCTTTGTGCCGCGAGTTTATATTAAACCTGAGAATGTAGGCGGTTATGTGGATAAGACGGCTAAAGGTTGAATAGCGGTTGAGAATGCTGTCTTTCTTGTTGATCTTGTCTGGTTTGGCTTCTAGAATACTTGTGTCGACGATTGGTGGGATGGAATTGGTAGGCCAATAATTGTCGTGGAGACTCAACCAAGTTGGACCCTTCCAACACAGGGACGATGTGGAAAGCTCCTTGGGACTTCTCCCGCGTGCGACAAGATCGGCAGGATTTTCATTGATGCTCACGTGTCTCCATTGGTGTGGGTTTGAGTGTGCATGGATACATGCCACCCTGTTCGCCACGAATGGTTTCCAACGGTTTGGGTCCCCGTTTATCCAATGTATGACGATCGTTGCATCCGTCCAGTAAAATACTGGGATGGGCTCGTTGGCCCATGTATTATTTTCCAAAACCCATCGTACCAGCTTAACGGCGAGATGCGTCAAACACGATTTTATGTTTGGTGGGCAGGCTTTCTTCCTTGATAACCGCATGATGTGGAAGAACACAAGAGGATACCTATATCTTGCTAGAGCTTACTTGGGCGTTCTGTCGCCCTAACTCTGGCCTAACTCAAAATATTCGTTAATTCCGTTCCAATAACGGATCCAGGTGTTGGAATCTGTTTAGGGCCATCTGATGTGATCGTCCGATGGTCATTTCTGGGTCTGAGCTGACATCTGACTTCATAACGTCCACTCTCTAGGCGCCGGTGGGTTTCTTTAAAGAATTCTTCGCATCAAGACTCTTCAGTGGAGAGAGGATGGCGTTCACGAACTGCTTCTATTTCGCAAAACTGTTTTAATAGATGTTCTGTGTCTATTGCGGTGTGATGACAATGCAGTTGCTGGTTGGGCTCGGCAGATCCTGCTTGTCCGGACAGGACCCATCCGAAGATTGTGTTTTGTGCCATGGGCTCAGCTGCGGACCAGGTTCGCAGGCCTGGCAGAAATATTTGAGACAACAAATCTGCCTCGATTATTAGGTCGATTTGGTTGGAGCGGTAGAATTGCGGCTCTGCGCAAGGCCAGTGAGAAGTTGCCAGTTCCGAGAAAGGATCCTTTGGCCGGGCAAAAATGCTATAAAGACATAGGCAGCTCCGACTTTTAAACTGGGTGAGCTGGTGCTCGGTGGACGAATGCTGAAGCTAACGGTGCCCTTGCACTGCTGAGTCTTATTTGCTCCAACTCCTGCAATCGTGGTGCGCGTGTAAACCTTCTTAAGACTTAACGATTAGGGTTGCTTCGGATCCATGATCCAGTAGGGCGTTGATCGTGGCTTTTTGTCCGGTTTTTGGATTGGTGATATGGACTCGGGCTAGTAAAATGCTCCGTATTGGTGCCTTAGAAGAAAGGACAGTGAGACAGTTCAGCTGGAGTTTCTGAACTGTGGAGTTTGTGCTGCGTAGAATGCAGGCTGGATGCCGGAGGCGTTTGTTACAGGTGTAGACTGTGGGTGGTGCAAGACCGCTGACCACATTGCTGACAGTTCCGCTTACTTTTGAGGATCCCAAACAGTTAAGTCAAAGTTTAAACCGGTTGGCTAACTCCTTTCGCTGATTAGAGTTCATGGACAGAAATGCGGGGCACCTCCGGAGGATGTGGCTGGACCGCATTGCACGCACCGAACGTTGCTGGGAACCCGCGCTTGCGCATTGTGACATTGGATACGTCTAGTGGAGTCCGTGGACTTACGAACCGGTTGCGCAAACGAGGCGTTTCGGTTTTCAATAGCATCGATCGTGACGAGGCGGTCATTTAGACACTGATCCAGTTTGAGGAATGACACCTCTGTGTTGTTGCCGAGATAATGTTCCCAAGCCGCATGCGTCTCCTTCGGCAATTTTGTAGACACATAGTGAGCGAACATACTGATTGATGTTCTTTAGCCATTCCACTGATGCGCTGAAGTGCGTTTGATGTCGCAGACGTTTACGGTACTCAGCAGAGATCGTAGATCTTCTCCTTATGTAGGGTCGACAAGTTATACAATGCATTCATGTGGTGTGCAAATACGATGCGTGAGTTATTATCCCGCTTAATGAGCGTCGACCATGTCACCTGGTAATTGGCGTCGGTCAGCTGGATCTGTTGGATGTCGCAATCTCCACCTGCGGGAAGGGAATCTTTTAGAAAATGAGATCTTTGACTATCATTAAGTTGTTGGTTATCATGAATCAGCCGGGAGAATGCGTCGTAAAACCCGGGCCATTCCATGATGTTACCCGAGAACTTGGGTACAGGTATTTGGGGCAAATTAACACGTATTGCAGCTTTTGCTTTAAGCACTGGCTGAGGTGTTACGAGAGGTGGTTCCGGTGCATGAATCTGTTTGTAGTTTTCGTCGATAGTGCAATATATTTCCAAATAGCGTTCTTCAAACTCAGAGGCCAAACCTTTGTAGGGGTATGAAAGATATCCCCAAAGACATAATATAACACCGTTGAATATATAATTTAATAGTTTATAGCTTTTATTTAGTTTTAAGTCCTGGTCACAATCACTCAGAACTCGCACCAACCCCCATCTCTCTGATAGAGTTTGAGAGCGATGAGAGCACAAGAGAGAGAGAGCCCAGCGAGAGCAAGCTCTACAACAATTTTTTTGTATTTTTTTTTTTATTTAACTTTGCTTTTATTTATTGAATCTTCTTTTAATTTTGAGACTAACAATAAGTTTACGAATCTTAACATTAAAATTTAACTAACAGTATAATAAGACTGCATTCTGGTTGCGCGTCCCTCAAGTCGGTCGCTGGGTGGGTAAGTCATTGCGACGAAGGCGTTATTGGTTGATCAACCTTGTAAGACCTCTCGCCACGTGATTAGGGTGCAACAATAGATTGGTAAAGTACTTTTCCTTCTGTTCTGCGATCACTTCTTTGACTGCTAGAATTTTTAAGTCGCGATGTTTATTTTCGTTGCGAACGTACCACGGTGCCCCGGTGATTGTTCTCAAGATCTTCGACTGAGCTCGCTGGACTATGTCAATATTGCTGTTGCTGGCATTCCCCCATTACTGAGAGCCGTACATCCATATAGGTTTTAGTACCGAGTTATACAGCAGGACTTTATATTCAAGAATAAGGGGAGACCGAGCGTTTATGAGCCAATGAAGGCTACTGGCTTTTAGCTTTAGGTGTGTTCTTTTGGCTTCAACGGGCCAGCGCGATGTGAGTCTTCTGTAGAGGTGTACTCCTAGATATGTCACTTCGTTTGCTTGCCGAAGTAGAGTATGGTTTAACATGAGCGGCGGGCAGTTTTGCCTGTTCAGGGTAAACGTAACGTGCTTGCATTTTTGTTCGTTCACTTTAATTCGCCAATCTGATAGCCACTTTTCTACATCGACCAGATGAAGAGCGAGCTGCGCAGTTGCTTGCATCGGGCATTTTGAGCGGCTGAGAATGACTGTATCATCAGCAAACGTAGATGTGGTTAGTCGTGTGCTTGCTGGGATGTCTGCTGTGTAGAGGACATATAATGTTGGCCCAAGCACGCTTCCTTAAGGAACTCCAGCTCCAATAGTGAAATCGTCAGTTATACCAGTGTTGCATCGAACAGCAAATTTTCTGTCGTAGAGGTAAGACTCTAAAAGCTTATGGGTGTTGTAGGGGAGCATTGTCTTGATCTTGTACATTAGACCTTCTAGCCAAACTCTATCAAATACTTGAGAGACTTCTAAAAATATGGCAGTACAGTACTCTCGTTTTTCGAACGCATTCCGAATTTCTGATGTTATCCGGTTGACCTGCTCAATTGTTCCGTGCTTTTCACGAAACCCAAATTGATGTGACGGAATTCCTTCCTGGATTCTTAGGTATGTGTTTATCCGAATCAATACGCATTTTTCAAAGAGTTTAGATAAGCATGAGAGTAGGTTTATAGGTCTATACGACGTGGGAATTGTGTGGTCTTTTCCTGGCTTTGCTATCATTATTATAATCGACTTTTTCCATCTCACTGGAAAGTGGCCAAGTTTTGCGATGGCATTAAAAAGCTGGGTGATAGTGCAAACGGCGCAATATGGGAGCTCAATGATCATTTTGGGAGTTATGAGGTCGCAGCCCGGGGATTTTTTCGGATTCAGCTGATTTTTGATGATGTTAACGATTTCGTTTGGGCGAAACTCAATTGGTTCATGTTGAAGCTGAGGCTCATGTGGTAAAGTCGGCAAGGTGAACGCACTAGTGGCAGGATTTGGTTGGAAGACATTTTTAAGGTGGTTAGCAAACGTGCTGGCTCTGTCTGCATCGCTGCGCGCCCAGCCGCCTGTGGGATTTCTAATAGTCATCACGGTTACTTTCGGTGAGCTTAGAGTAGGGTGAGCTCTCCATAGTGAGTGTTTTGTACCAGATGTTGACAATTGCTCTATATAGCGTCGGTGGACATGTGCTTATTCTTGCTGTAAAGCCTTTGTGAGTTGACGTGAGGCATATTTTAAGCTTTGCCTAGCAGATGGTGATCTGTGGAGTTGCCACTCTCGACGTAAGCGTCTCTTTTCGAGGACGAGCTGTTCTATTTGTTGAAACTCGAGCTGCAGAGACGAGTACAGACTCAAGTGTATTAACAAATCTGTCTACGTTTGCTTCGTCGTTGAGATGAGGACTTAGCTCAATGTGTGAGCTAATGTATTTCCTGTACTTAGTCCAATTGGTTTTCTGAGATGTCAATTTAAACGATTGCTCCAATGCGCCTGGATGTCGGAGAAGAATAAACAGGACAGGTGAGTGAACCGATGAAAGATCCGAGAGGCATTCGGCGCTTATCAGATTTTTAGGAATGTTTTTGGTAATTGCAAAGTCTATTAAATCGGGTAGTTTCCTTGGGTCTGCCGGCCAGTATGTTGGCCTGCCAGGAGAAACATAGTCCAGCTTGTTCTTGGCTTTTATAACTGCATTATAGAGCTGTTTTCCTTTTGGAGTCACGAGACGTGATCCCCAGTGTGTGTGCTTGGCGTTGTAGTCCCCTGCTGCTATGAAGTGGTCTCCTAGTGAGTTGAAAAACTGCATAAACTCATCTTCAGCTATGGTGAAGCGAGGGGGCAGTATACGGCGGCTAGTGTAAGTTGGTTGCCAGTAGTTGTTTGTATATTTATAGATGTGGCCTGTAGGTAATTTTTAGCAAATTTGTTATGATAGTGGTGCTTAATACAGCTTCTGATTAGAATTCCAGTCCCACCATGTGCTTTACCATCTGGATGATTTGTTCCGTAAAATGAATAACCTCGAAGTTGAAAATTGTATTTGTTTGTAAGGTGTGTTTCTGAAAGCAGCATTACGTCGATATGGTTGTCGAGTAGGAATTGAGCTAACTCAAGTTTATGCTGTGAGAAGCCGTTAGCGTTCCAAGTAGATATCCTTATGGAAGTCATTATTTGGATTGTTGTGAAACCATCATTTGAATCAATAGATTTTGGTTTCGCATTAAATCTTGCATAGTTGTATGCATAAACGACATAAACTCCGTAAGGCTTTGCTGCAGGCTATATATCATATCTTCAAAGTTGCTTTTTGACTGCTCCCGGTATTGTTGCTGCTGAGCCGTGTTCGGTTCTTGGTATGCTGGTTGCAGAAATGAACTTTTTGAGACAGGGTTAGCCAGTCCTGATTTTAAGGCGCTTGCGTAAGTCACATTTTTATCAGAGTTTAAGGGTCCTAGTGAGGATCTGGCTGCAGTCGAGAAGAAGACTTCAGGGTTTGATCTGGAAGCTGTCATCTGTTTATTTTGGGTGCGGGCGGCAGTTCTTCTCTGGTGAATGCGACTTTTCAGCTCCTTATAAACAGGGCAGCCTCGCAGTTTACAGTATGACCTTGTATAGCCATATTCTTGGCAGTTCGCACATTGTACCGGGCCATTGCGTTTGTGCGGTTCCTCAACTGTAATTCTGCGGTGCAGCAAGAACTGAAGATTGTAAATGGGGTGCACTTCGTATTTCTTTAGGGGCTTATTTTCTGGTTCGAGCTCAACCTTAAAGAGTGACTGCGGCTTTCTATCCCTGTTAAGGATGTTGAAGACTGTCTTAGCGTTAAATCCCTTCTCTTGAAGCGTCGGACTCTATGCCCTTAAGTACGACTTGCAGGCCCTTGCTGCTTTTTAGCTGATACGTGTAAAAGTTCGGAAAGATGTTTCGATAATACTCTGTAATTATCTTCAGACTTCATTTGAATCTTTGTTTCTTGGACGTTGCCCTTTACTAGAGGTATTATGTGGAAGTTATCCTTTCCAATAAGATCGATAATTTTGTTGACAAGAACATTGGAACATTTTTCTCGAATATAAATAGGCGGAGGTTTTGGCTTCCTTTTCTCGACTTCAGTGGATACGGCCGCCTCAACGTCATAGGCGTCTTCCAAGATTTTAAATCGGTTTGAGTTCATGGGCGTTTCTATTCCAGCTAGGCTAGCATTGTTACGGGTTATTTTGCGTTGAGAATTTAGAGGACTCAGCTTCCTTTTGATTTGGATGTAGCGATCCATACCAGTCTGCACAGCCGGCTTAGCACATTCGTTGGTTTTGTTCTGTTTTTCGGGCAGCGCAGTGGCAGACGTATTAATATTTTCGCTGTTAGCTGATGATGTCATTAAACGCGCAGTCGATACGGTTGCAGTTGTTGTTGTAGTTACAGTTGACGTTGTTAAAGAAATTGCGGTGCTAGTTACTGCTGATGAGCTTAGGTTATTGCATACCTGCATTGGAGCACTTTCAGCGCTCTTTTGAGATGTCGATGGTAGCGAGGGGGAGCAAGAACGCGCTCTCTCGCTCGCTCATTCAAGTTGGGGGTAATTGCCTCGTTTGATCAGATATTGCATTATTTTCGGTTGCTTTAAAAGAGAAGTACGCGTTATTTCTTTGTACTGAGAGCCGTCTCTCGTCTTGCTCACGTTGATGTGTGGGCGAACGTCGTTCAGACTCATTGTACTCGTGATAAAGTTAATTAGAGTTTGTAACGACCTATTTCATTAATTTCTGCTCGCTACGTTAACGTGCTGCTAGCTCAAGGAGGTTGTTAGTTCGTTCCACCAAATTTATATTGAGTGACCGCCCGTGACCAAATGATAACGCCAGAAATGATTAGGTTGGTGCTGGTTTATTGTTTCTCTAAAAAATATCCTTATTGCTATTGATCTGCTGCCCGTTGTCGCTGTCTTCTGCTGCGTTGCTCCTGGCTCGCTGCTGCGCTGCTCCTGGCGTGCTGCTGAGTCGCTCCTGGCTTACCGCTGCGTCGCACCTGGCCTGCTACTGCGTTGTTTCGGCATGCTGCTCCGGGTGACTGCGATCGGGACGGCTCCACCAAAACCCTGGATGTTATGCGAGCTTCCCTACCGGGGCCGGTAGGGTGTATCGCCTAGCAGGTGAACCGAAGTTATGCCTTTTCGCCTAGCCACCTTTATCGCTTGGCTTCCGGAGTTCAGCTTGGACTTTGTCGGCAAGGTGTATCGCCTAGCAGGTAGAACAAAGTTATCCCTTATCGCCTAGCCACCTTTATCGCCTGGCTTCCGGAGTTCCTCTTGGACTTTGTCGGCAAGGTGTATCGCCTAGCAGGTAGAACAAAGTTCTCCCTTACTGCCTAGCCACCTTTATCGCCTGACACCGCGCAAGGACTCCCTAAGTTTAATTTTACCACGACCTAGCACCGTTGGATCTCAGCGTTGTAGCCTCAGCCTTGTAGACTTATCGTCGTTCGACGTCTCGACTTTGCGATCTTGATCCTTGGGTACTTCGGTTTCGATTTGTACTTATTCCGCGTTCACGCGCTCGCTCTGATTCTCGCACTCGTACTGTCCCGAGCTGCGTTTGCGCCGTCCTTTTTATAGGCGCTGTAGGTGCCGTTATTTCCCTCGGTGTCTCCTCTTTAGGCGGGTTTGAAGTCCGCCAATTTACCGTATGACCTCGTTGCCCTTGCCATATGAGGGTCCAAGGTGCGAATGTTTCCCGTTTGACCTGGATGCCCTTCATTTCTCCGGCTTTCTCGCCTCCTTCGCTGTTGCTAGGCCGATCTCCTGCATCGGGATTTGTGGGGAGTTTAAGACTCCTCACAAGTTTTAAGTGTTAAGTTTTATATTAATTAAAAGACCAATCAATATAAACATTCGCGATTTCATCGCAGAAAGCGTCTTTTGGCGTTATAGTAGATTTATTAAAACGGTCACTGCACTTTTGTGATTTTATTGAATACTTTTTCCCGGAGCACAATAAATACACGTCTGCATGCGACGAAGGTTTTTCTATAACAATAACAACAAGTAATACATTAACTTATACATACTTATAGGTAGCAATCCTGCTACAATTCGGACGTCCTGACATTTCAAGATCCCCTGATCTTGGTTTAATTTACAATTGATTTTATCTTATATTATCTTACATACTATCAGGTTTACATTTACAACTCTTTAGATATATTTACAGTTATTTTCTTTTCCCAATCCAATGTTTAATATTTTGACTACTCCAGACACCTTGATAAGGGCAACGCGACAATTGAAAACCTTCCACATTTTTTATCACATACCTATCATTTCTCAAAACTTTATCTATAACATGTTTTTGGTATGTTTTGGTATAAGCTTTCTTGCGATTCCTACTGCATTATCAAAATTTTTCACCATAATATAATCTCCTACTTTGTACTCTGAACTACTTTTTCTTTTCTCATTTTCATTGTCATTTTGTAATTTTGTTTGCGATTCCGCTCCATTATTCTAATTTTGTCTAAATCTCCAAAATCACTAACATTATCTAATTCTTCTAACTTTTGTCTCAATTCATCAATAACTTTTCCTTTCTGCTCAATTCCAAACAACATTTTACTCGGGATTTGTGCAATGCTCCTTTGCTTCGTATTGTTCAATGAAAATTCAACATCCTCAACAACTGTATCCCAATGCAGTCCTTTTTCCGGATCTGCCAATTTAGCTATCATTGGCCCCACTATTTGATTAATTATTTCCACCTGTTCGCGCCAAAGCGGCGCTTCCAGTTTCGGGTGAACCGACCCTGGAATCCTAACAGTCGGGAGAACAGTTTTTTCCAGATCTTCGCATCTCGTTCTCTCACACTGTTAAGTGTCCCCACTCCGCTATCCAAGCGGCTCTTGTAACATCCACCCCGTAGCTTTAAGTTATTTCCAATCTACCAGTGTACGAAGAAAGAAGTGAAGTTGAACTAGTTTTAAAATAAATTCTACGTAAATTGAAAAAATAAATAATTTTCCTGGACTACAAAACTCACCCCGTTGGAAAGCACGCCCTTCAACAGTTCATGGTCCTTCGAGCCGGATAATTCCAGAAGAGGAGAAGAAGTTCCAAGCACCAGCGTTCAACCGGCGGATTTTCCCGAATTTCTCTTCCATCATTCAAGTTAAGTACGACCGTTCTTATTTATCCTCATTTCTGCCGACCAGCCAGATATTTCCAATTTAAATTAAATCCAATTTCTTATATCTGTCTGATCGGCCATTCCATTGTGCATACGATCGCCATATTCCGGCTTCTTTTTTCGTATTGCTATTTCTATCTTCATACGGTCGCCATTTTCCGGCTTCTTTCTTTTTCCCATTTCCATATTCTTGTTCATACGGACATATAATCCAGATGCACACTCTTTAATGTACGTACATATGCCAGACCATCTCAACATATGTACGTAAGGAAACATACAAATTAAATTTGATCTTATTGGTTGATTAAAAAAATATAAATTTTATTTTTTAATTTCACTTTATTGGTGCAGACCTTAATTCACTAACTCTTTATTACATCAAGACACTTTCACTTATTATTATTTCTTATGACCGATCCCGATTTCAATCCGAATAAGACTGAATCCTTAATTCTAAAATCTTCTCCAACGAACCTCGGCCAGAAGTTTTTCTTTTTTAAGCTTCTAGAACTTTAATTTTTGTTTAAAATAAAAGCTTATGGTGAAACTGTCGCATCTCGTTGTGAAATTAAATTATGCTGACCGATGCATTTTGATTGAAAATTGGAACGCAATACTTTGGCTTTGAAAGTGAGAGTTTGGCTTCGAACGGAAGCTGTTGTTTACTTTACGATAGGTTTATTTATCTTAGCAGAACGGTCAAGCGCGGCCCTCGAAGTTAATAAAAAAGGCGAAGGCAGAATCATAAGAAAAGGCAAAGTAGCTGAGTACTACATTCCTCAACTGTAATTCTGCGGTGCAGAAGGAACTGAAGATTGTAAATGGGGTGCACTTCGTATTTCATTAGGGGCTTATTTTCTGGTTCGAGCTCAACCTTAAAGAGTGGCTGCGGCTTTCTATCCCTGTTAAGGATGTTGAAGACTGTCTTAGCGTTAAATCCCTTCTCTTGAAGCGTCGGACTCTATGCGTCGGACTCTATGCCCTTAAGTACGACTTGCAGGCCCTTGCTGCTTTTTAGCTGATACGTGTAAAAGTTCGGAAAGATATTTCGATAATACTCTGTAATTATCTTCAGACTTCATTTGAATCTTTGTTTCTTGGACGTTGCCCTTTACTAGAGGTATTATGTGGAAGTTATCCTTTCCAATAAGATCGATAATTTTGTTGACAAGAACATTGGAACATTTTTCTCGAATATAAATAGGCGGAGGTTTTGGCTTCCTTTTCTCGACTTCAGTGGATACGGCCGCCTCAACGTCATAGGCGTCTTCCAAGATTTTAAATCGGTTTGAGTTCATGGGCGTTTCTATTCCAGCTAGGCTAGCATTGTTACGGGTTATTTTGCGTTGAGAATTTAGAGGACTCAGCTTCCTTTTGATTTGGATGTAGCGATCCATACCAGTCTGCACAGCCGGCTTAGCACATTCGTTGGTTTTGTTCTGTTTTTCGGGCAGCGCAGTGGCAGACGTATTAATATTTTCGCTGTTAGCTGATGATGTCATTAAACGCGCAGTCGATACGGTTGCAGTTGTTGTTGTAGTTACAGTTGACGTTGTTAAAGAAATTGCGGTGCTAGTTACTGCTGATGAGCTTAGGTTATTGCATACCTGCATTGGAGCACTTTCAGCGCTCTTTTGAGACGTCGATGGTAGCGAGGGGGAGCAAGAACGCGCTCTCTCGCTCGCTCATTCAAGTTGGGGGTAATTGCCGCGTTTGATCAGATTTTGCATTATTTTCGGTTGCTTTAAAAGAGAAGTACGCGTTATTTCTTTGTACTGAGAGCCGTCTCTCGTCTTGCTCACGTTGATGTGTGGGCGAACGTCGTTCAGACTCATTGTATTCGTGATAAAGTTAATTAGAGTTTGTAACGACCTATTTCATTAATTTCTGCTCGCTACGTTAACGTGCGGCTAGCTCAGAGAGGTTGTTAGTTCGTTCCACCAAATTTATATTGAGTGACCGCCCGTGACCAAAGAATAACGCCAGAAATGATTAGGTTGGTGCTGGTTTATTGTTTCTCTAAAAAATATCCCTATTGCTATTGATCTGCTGCCCGTTGTCGCTGTCTTCTGCTGCGCTGCTCCTGGCGTGCTGCTGCGTCGCTCCTGGCCTGCTACTGCGTTGCTTCGGCTTGCTGCTCCGGGTGACTGCGATCGGGACGGCTCCACCAAAACCCTGGATGTTATGCGAGCTTCCCTACCGGGGCCGGCAAGGTGTATCGCCTAGCAGGTAGAACAAAGTTCTCCCTTGTCGCCTAGCCACCCTTATCGCCTGGCTTCCAGAGTTCAGCTTGGACTTTGTCGGCAAGGTGTATCGCCTAGCAGGTAGAACAAAGTTCTCCCTTACCGCCTAGCCACCTTTATCGCCTGACACCGCGCAAGGACTCCCTAAGTTTAATTTTACCACGACCTAGCACCGTTGGATCTCAGCGTTGTAGCCTCAGCCTTGTAGACTTATCGTCGTTCGGCGTCTCGACTTTGCGATCTTGATCCTTGGGTACTTCGGTTTCGATTTGTACTTATTCCGCGTTCATGCACTCGCTCTGATTCTCGCACTCGTACTGTCCCGAGCTGCGCTTGCGCCGTCCTTTTTATAGGCGCTGTAGGTGCCGTTATTTCCCTCGGTGTGTCCTCTTTAGGCGGGTTCAGGGTCCAAGGTCCATCGAGGTTCCGTTAGCTCTCGGGGTGTCCTCTTTAGGCGGGTCCGAAGTCCGCCAATTCACCGTATGACCTCGTTGCCCTTGCCATATGAGGGTCCGAATGTTTCCCGTTTGACCTGGATGCCCTTCATTTCTCCGGCTTTCTCGCCTCCTCCGCTGTTGCTAGGCCGATCTCCTGCATCGGGATTTGTGGGGAGTTTAAGACTCCTCACAAGTTTTAAGTGTTAAGTTTTATATTAATTAAATGACCAATCAATATAAACATTCGCGATTTCATCGCAGAAAGCGTCTTTTGGAGTTATAGTAGATTTATTAAAACGGTCACTGCACTTTTGTGATTTTATTGAATACTTTTTCCCGGAGCACAATAAATACACGTCTGCATGCGACGACGGTTTTTCTACAACAATAACAACAAGTAATACAGTAACTTATACATACTTATAGGTAGCAATCCTGCTACAATTCGGCCGTACTTACATTTCAAGATCCCCTGATCTTGGTTTAATTTACAATTGATTTTATCTTATATTATCTTACATACAAATATTTATATTATCTAAAGAGAGTTCCGAGTTATTTGAAAATATATAATCGGATATTTCATAATTTTTGAAGTGGTTTGTAGTAATTTTGTTGTCTAAATTGGTATATGAAACGTTATTTATTGTGGTTGTACCGTTAAATGTTATTAAGGATGAAACACCTAATTCGGAGTTGTTGACGATGTTGTTACCATTTATTAAAATGGCACCATCTTGGATAATGTCTATTTTTTTATTTTTTCTCTTATTTTTTTACAAATTGATTGTTCACCGTTTAATGGTCGGGTAAAACATGTTTTTTCTAAACTTAGAGTGCAATAGTTATTAAAGAGCTCTTTCTTAAATGTAGACATTTCAAAATATGTATTTTCGCATTTTGCGACTTGATTACTTATTAATAATTTTCTATCGATTTGGGAAATGGGTCGAGTGTAATATAATTTGCATCTATTATTTATTATTGGGTATTTTATATAAATTATTAAAAGTTTTTTATGTCATGCGATTTTGAACACAGAGATGTCCATTAAGTCAGCGATAATTACTGGCTTTTGCTCGTGTTTTGATATTTCTTTTATATCTTCATTGTTTAAAATATTGGTGTTGAAAACGTAAATTTTTGCAAGGGTGATAGTATCAATTAAATTTTGTAGATCAAATGTTATCAATCGTATGCGATGTTTTCTTAGTGGTAAATCTTGATCAATAAAAACCTTTTTAAAATCTTCAGAGAGAGATTCTATTTCTTTGAACAATTTGGAATTAATAATAGACTGTTTATTATTATTTTAAATTAAGTCATTGATTTTATTTTGTACTTTAATGAAATCATCATGATCCGGAGTTCCAGCTAACCATTTTCACACGGTGCCTAACTCATTTATTCCTCTTTTTGTTCTAGCTGATATTAACTGGGATAAGATTAATTCGATTACTTCTAAGTCGTACTTTATTTCCCATTGTGACCTTTTATTTAAATCCTTTTTTATATTATCTGATTCTATATTAATTATTTCCTTATAAAAACTTAAATTAGTTACGTGGAATAAATCGTTGTAAGATTCATACGTAAGTACATCCTTGTTGTCTTTGAACAGAAAAAATTCATGGTTCGAGTAATCAATTATTTCTGAACTGGCCAATATTATAATTGATAAAATATGTATTAAGTAAGTTTAAAAAAAAATTTATTAATGCTTAATATTATCTTTGTGAATAATTCTGTTTCTACTGTTGATTATTATTTTATTAGGCATAACATCTTTGACTATTTGCTTCTTATATCTTGGTTTAAGTTTATTTCTTTCTCCATATTTCTTTTCATAAACAACTTGTCCTACGTGATATTGTTTTTCTTTTCTGTTTTCATTATGTGTTTCTAACATTTTCTCCTGTGTATTTTTTAATAATTGTGGAATATTATCGTGTTCGATTTTATTATAAAGAATGTCAACAGGTTTTTGGTTTGTTGTTGAATGAATACTCTGATTATATTCCTGAGCGGCTCTTATTACGATTTCGGAATAGTCAGTTAAATTAAATTGTTCTTTTATGCAGCGAGCTAATTCTGTTAATGTCGAATGTGCCCTTTCCACTTGTCCGTTTGAGGTACTGTGTACCTCGGGTCTGCGTAATGTAGAGTTACACCGCATCTTTGTGCAAAAGATTTAAATTGAGCCGAGGTAAAGCTCGGTTCGTTATCGGTCATAATTACTTTGGCTAGGGGAAAATGTTGAAGAGTTCCATTACTTTATTTTCGATATTTAATTTATTCTGAATTTCTTTAACTACTAGGAATTTACATTTCGCGTCAATACAAGTTTCGCCTTCTTTAGTTGGGACTGGGGCTTCCCCAATTGGAATTTTAATAGGGTGTCGTTATATTTGTTCTCATTGCAAATTTTAGAATTTTTTATATATTCTTTTAGTTTTACAAATAGATTAGGTCAATAATATAATCTACTGATTTGTTTATGATTTTTGTCTAGTCCCCTATGAGCTCGATTGTATGTTTCCTCTATTATTATAGCTCTATCTTCGGCGTTTTCTACGTCTTGTAGAAATAATCGCGTAAAAAGAAATTTGTTAGTAAAACTATTTCTTAAAGAAACTTGAATATGATATAAATTTTCTAAACTACAATGAATTCCAACCGCTATGATAGGTGGAAGATACTCTCTTAATATGCTTATTAAGTTCCCAACTGTATCATATTTGATTATGTGTCTTGTCTTGTCAAAAATATCCAGTGACTCATGTATCCCCGTTGTTAATAACAATTGTTGTTTAAATTGATTTAACGGTTTACGGGTCTCTTGTATTACATTTTCAAAACTACTTTCAGCTGAATGCTGTGTGTCTTGGTCTGAGTTTGACTGTTCAGAAACGTCTATGTCGCTGTTTGTAATATTATTTATTTGTATTTGTGATAATGCAATATTTGTTGTTCCGGGTTTGTATATAATTTTTGGGGTAAAACTTTCAATAAAAGAATACCATCTTTTCATCTCTACGTTTGGATTTATATCCGAAATTGTGAACGATAAGGATTGATGATCCGTTTGTATTTCTATGCCAATAACTCCATATAAATAATTCCGAAGATTTTTTAAAGCCCATACTATAGCTAACAATTCTTTTTTATTTGTGGCATAAAGTTGTTCCGTTTTATTTAATGTTTTTGAAATAAATGTAATTGGTTTATTATCTTGTGTTAATACTGCCCGAAAGCTACGTCTGATGCGTCTGTAGTTAAAACTAATTTCTTACTATAATCTGGCTGAATTAATTCGACTTGTGCTATTAGATTCTCTTTTAGCTCGTTGAAAGCTTGTACAGCTGATTCGTCAAACTGTATTGAAACTTTAGTAGACATTCTTTTAGAAACCTTTCCAATTTCCCCTCCTAGATATTTTGTTAATGGTTTAGCAATTTTTGCATAGTTACGGACAAATTTTCTGTAATGCCCTTTTTTTCAGCCTAGAAAACTTCGGAGTTCTCTAATATTACGTGGAATCGGATATTTTTTAATAGTGGCAATTCGTTTAATTACAATCCGTTTTAATTACATTATGAGAAACAATGTACCCTAGAAATGTGGTTTCTATTTAAAGAATTTAGATTTTTCGAGAGAAATTTTCATATTTGCTCTTTGTAAAATAATAATTATTTTAATTAAATCAGCATAGTGTTGTTCAATAGTGTTTGAAAAAATAATTATATCGTACATATAAACATGGCAAGTTTTTCCTACTTGTTCTCTTAAGATATCATCCATAGCTCTTTGAAAAATTCTGGGTGCGTTAGTTAACCCAAAAGGCATTCGTAAAAATTCAAATTTTCCGTTATTAATAGAAAATGCTGTTTTTTCAATATCTGAATCTTTCATTAAAATTTGGTGGAATCCAGATTCCAAATCAATTGTTGAGAAGTATTTAGCCTTTCCTAAATTGGCTAATATTACAGACGGGTCTTGCATCGGGTATCGGTCCGGTATAGTGTTTTCGTTTAGTTTTTTGTAATCTATTAGTAATCTATGTTTGAGACTGCCATCTTCATTTTCACCTTTTTTGGGTACCACTAAAATTGGAGAATTATAAGGACTTCTACTAGGTCTTATAATTTTTTCCTTAAGCATTCTATTGATTTCCGTATTAACAAATCTTATACTGATAAGGCATAAGGATATTGTTTACTATAAATTGCCCTGTCATTTTCGGTGTTTATTTCACTCCGAATATCGGTACGATATGGAATTTGTAAATTTATTTTTGAGTGTTCCTCCTCGATTATGTCAATTATTTTCTTCTCCAGTACTTCTATTCGATTTGTACTGGTCATATTAATATTATTCATTTTATTTCGCTTGGGCTCATTAGTTTTAATATTTTATATTCCTTTGTTGACGGAAAAATCGACGTCGGGGTATTTAGGATTTTTAGATCCTAAACCAAACTATTTAATGTTATGTTGACGGAAATTTCATCGTCGGCGCGTTAAGGATTTATTGATCCCAAAGTATTTAATTTTTTGTTGACGGAATTTTCATCGTCGGCGCGTTCAGGATTTGTTGATCCCAAACTTTTTTCGCTTCTTTCCACAAATATAGAATCTGTGTTTTCGAAACTTATATAATCAAAATATATTTTTTAAATAAATTCTTTTAATGGAAGAGTATCATTGACTTCCATTAAACTTGTTTCATTTTTTTCCTCACTATCGTAATATAATAACTTTTCTGTATTTCCTTTATACTCCAACACTCTCTTTTCAATATTTATAATTGCTACGATTTTTCTTAATAAATTAAACCCAATTAATAGGTCAGATTCCAATCCTTCTATTTCATAGAACAAATGTCTTGTTCCAAATATATTTATATAATGGTAATATTTAATAATTGAATACCCATGAACTGTAGATATTTTTTTGTAAATTGATAATTCATTTTTATTCTCAAAAATTCCCTTTCTTTTATATCAAGCCGTAGCTCCCGTGTCAAAATATTTATAAAATATTAAATATTTCTTTCTTAGTTTTTCTGTCCACTCTTTTTAGATAAGGCATTCCCTGTAGGGGTCTGATCTAAAAAATGATCTTCATTGATATTATTTAATCTTGATACCTTATTAGCAGGCTGATTAACTGTTTCTTCTAGTTCTTTTTTGAGCTTGAGTTTGCTCTTTGGTTTGATTTGGACGATAATAGTTTGTGCGATTATTGTTTTGATAATAATTATTATTATATCTACCTCGACTATTATTTGACTGCCAATTATTTCTGGGCTTAATTTGAAATTTTTTTTTTTTTTTTTGGGCTGAGGGGGGAAAATGCCTTCTGCATCTCACACTACCGTCGTATGTGTGGTATGTGGGGCTTGCACCCACTAAAAACCCCCTCCTCATCAGGCCTGTATCCACTTCGGAAAAGCTTCCGCATTACTTCAAAGTGGGGCCTCTTGCGCGCGATGCGCGTTCATCTACTCATACAAAGCTCTAAGGCTCGCCTCTACTTAAATGCCAATATATACCGTAGAAGATATCCATTGGCACCCAAGGAGAGGCGATCCCCAGAGCCCGTCTGATGGTCTGCGTCCAGCCTGCCCTTTTTATACCCTTGCATCAAGGTCTAATTTCTTCAAGCGCAGAATGTCTCCGATAAAACCGGCTACTGCTCTCCAGTTCTCTTCGCTTTCGCACATCTTGGCGACTATAGTTTCCGGCGTTATCTGTCCAATCGCTCGTGACAGAATATTTCGTTGCTGCGCGAAATTGGTACAATAGAACACTGTGTGTTCTGCGTTGTCGGCTTCCGCATCAGCGTAAATACAACTGGCTTCCGTGCTTTTGCCCATCTTGTTTAGAAAGAAACTAAAATAACCGTGACCTGTGAGCACTTGGGTGACGTAGTAGTCTACATCACCGTGTCGTCTCTCCACCCAGCTTTTAAGGTCGGGGATAAGTCTTCTTGTCCATCTTCCAGTGCCTTCGCGTTCCCATCTTTCTTGCCAGATATTGATGGTCTCTCTTCTTAGGGCCAGAATCGATTGTCTAGATGCTTCTCCAGTTTGTCGGAGGTCGTAGAGGCTCTTGCGTTCTTTCGCTAGCAGGTCTATCGGGATCACGCATGCTAAGACGAGTGCTGCAGCACACGACACCGTGCGATATGCGCTAATTATACGTAAGGCTGAGGTTCTTTGTATAGCCAACAAAGTCTTCAGTCTGCAATTTGTTTTTAACGAATCAGCCCACACTTCACATCCATAAAGAAGAATGGAGTTGTTTGTATTCATCAACAGCTTTCGTCTAGATGGTATTGGTCCACCGATGTTTGCCATAAGTCTACTAAGAGATTTTGTTGTCTCTGCAGCCTTGGTTCTAGCGTTATTAATTTGAGGTCCGAAGGTCAGTTTAGAGTCCAGCCTGACCCCAAGGTACTTTATTGACTTCTGTGTCCGAATAGTTGTCTCAGTGAGCCTTAATTCTATTTCTAGTGGCATCTGCTTTCTGGTGACTAGCAACAGCTCAGTTTTTTCTGAGGCCAGCTGTAAGCCACGAGAGTCCATCCATTCGTTTACACGGATCATTACTTGATTTAGAATTCGTTGGGCGTACTCAATATTGCGTGCTGGAATCACTGCGACTATGTCATCCGCATATCCCACGAGAAATGCGTCGTCAGGCATTTCTGTGCTGAGGATATCGTCATAACTGATATTCCACAGTTCTTAATTTGAAATTGGAGCGATGAATCTACATCCATTGACTCGACGGGTTGCTCTTTTTGATTGGTATTCTGATTATTATTTTGCCAAAAATTCTTTTTCTGTGGCCAATTATTATTTTGATTATAATTCCAATTATTTCCGTTCCCTTTAGTATTAGTGTTTTGTTTAGAATTAAATCTTTCATTTTTAAAGCCATAATATCTGTTTGCAAATTGAGCTCGGAAATTGTTTGCCAACGCATTGGGCAAGTCCGGTGGATTTAATGAGAAAAGGGTTTCTGCTAGTAACGTCATTTTTTTATTAATTTCATTATAGTATTCAGTAACTGTCATTCTACCTTGTCTAAGGATACTTAATTCGGACTCAAGAATATGGATTGGTCGTTTATCACTATATATAAAATCCAATCTAGATAAAATTCCTTGAAAATTTAGAACAGTGCCATGATTGGTAAGAGCGTCGTGGGCTGATCCCATGATTTTATTTCGTAAAATTATTAACGCGATAAAATACTGCTGACTCTGAATTTTATAAAGGCTCATTGCAGTTTCTGCAGCTTTTTTCCAACCTACGTATTGTGTTGGTTCCTCGGTGAACTTCGGTAATGATTTGATTACTTCGAGAGTGGTTTCACATTTTATATTTGGGTCAACTTCTTGAATTTTATAGTCCTCTACTATATTTGCGTCTGTAGTTAACTTTTCTTCCAAACCATCTATTTTTTCGCTCAATTGAACATTAATTAATCTGTTATTTAATTTCACAGTTAGGTTACTGGCTGTGGCTAAGCTACCTACAGAAAAATTAGCTGAACTTCCAGTTGCCATTGTTAAATTTATTTCACCGAAACTATCTATTAAATTTTCCAGATTGTTCTCTTTATTCTCACTGTTATTTCATAAAAAATTTGCTTGTCTTAAATTAATTTTCTTTTCAACCACTTATTTAAAATAAAATTATATTTATCCTCACGATACTGTCCGGTGGGGTCTTCTTTCAATTTATGCGATGTTCTTCTTGTTGTCGATAGAGATTATAAATTTTTCCAGTGTTGGCGAGGGATTGCCCTACAGCCCTTCCTTCCTGTCAATTTTTCTTTGGTTGGTAATAGGTTGTCTGATTATTTGCTTTTTGTTTTTGGTTGGTTTTGTAGTTTTATTTGTTTTAGCGGTTTTCGGATTTATTTTATTTTTATAGTGTTCTTGATGTTTGAGATTTAGATCTTCAGTCCACCAACTAATCAACTTAATGGATTATTTCATTTATTGATTTCCATTACACGATCACTGTTTGGTGTTGGATGTTTTAATTTTTCCAATTAAAATTTGAGTTCTTGGCTGCGCAAGTTCCGTTGTTAATTTAACTTTGTTTTTCATTAAATTTTTAATTTTGGAACTTTTTAATGACACAGCCCCAAGTTGGGCGCCAATTAAATTGGATCTTATTGGTTGATTTAAAAAAATATAAAAATTTTATTTTTTAATTTCACTTTATTGGTGCAGACCTTAATTCACTAACTCTTTATTACATCAAGACACTTTCACTTATTATTATTTCTTATGACCGATCCCGGTTTCAATCCGAATAAGACTGAATCCTCAATTCTAAAATCTTCTCCAACGAACCTCGGCCAGAAGCTTTTCTTTTTTAAGCTTCTAGAACTTTAATTTTTGTTTAAAATAAAAGCTCATGGTGAAACTGTCGCATCTCGTTGTGAAATTAAATTATGCTGACCGATGCAATTTTGATTGAAAATTGGAACGCAATACTTTTGGCTTTGAACGGAAGCTGTTGTTTCCTTTACGATAGGTTTATTTATCTTAGCAGAACGGTCAAGCGCGGCCCTCGAAGTTAATGAAAAAGGCGAAGGCAGAATCATAAGCAAAGGCAAAGTAGCTGAGATTGAATTTTAAAATTTGTTTATTAATTCCATAAGTGGAATCATTTCACGGGTTGGATAATTGAATTTAAAAATTTGTTTATTAATTCCATAAGTGGAACCGTTTCACGGGTTGGATAACATACACGTACCTCCATTCGCAGTACACCCTACAAAAATTTCTACAGCGACATTTACCATACAGTCCACATTATCTCCAATTTCCAAATTTATTACAAATTACAATTTTTAATTACAATTTATACACATACATTACCGAGTTCCCACAAACACACATATCCATACGCCCATACATACACACATATAACCCTAATGAATGCTTATTAATGTAAGTACATACATATCCATTTCAACATATTCACATAAGGGGAAAACTCGTAGCGTAACGTAAGTCCACGTAAGCACGATAACCCACACACGTTCTTTCGCGGTACACCCTACAAACATTTCGAAGTCGACATTTACAATACAGTCCACATAATTTATAATTTCCAAATATAAGAAGGACTATATACACACATATAATCCTGATGCATCCTGATTAAGATACATATATTAATATATGCATAATTATATATTATACATATTACCAAACATAACTCGATTCCACCCAACCCATCACCACGACACGCCTTTCTAGAATTTGCATGATATTTATTTCAGCAGCGCTAATTCGCACACACCGTCGGCTCACATCCATTAAATAAAAATAAATAAATAAATATATATATTTTTTTTTCCAATTCCTACAGCTCATTTTCGTAGCACAGCAACCAACTGCAAATATCTTGCAGAATATTTTTTCCAAATCATCATTATTTTCCTCGCACACAAAAAAATAGTTGTTCTGAAAACTTTGAAATTTGTACTAGTGTTCCTTTTCCACATATTCCAAAAATAGACCCGAGCTGCAACGCTAATAGCAAACACAAGCGGACCGCTTCCAATCTATACCGAGGAAACTAAGTAGCCACTGCGATATATTAATTTTATTTTTCGCACCACTATACATTGACATTGTTGACATTCCGCTATTAGGATTTTCGAAATTTTGGGCCGCACCTGTATCTTCCGAAAGTATCGATTTCGTCGTTCCTTTCTTTTCGAATCCAACCCGGTGATCCGCAATAGCGTGAGCACATTCCAGAACAGACTTTTCCGGGCGGGTCTAATTTTTACAAAGCCAGACTGGTTTGCCCAGTTAATCTGATTTCTGGAATGCCAGGAGACAAAACAAAGTTATCAGTTCCGTCTGCAAATAAAACGCGATCACTGTCCGCATCTCCTTGCGCGAGTTACCGCACACATTATTGCGGACACACCGCCGCCCCAAGCCTCAGCGACTCAGACAAATGGTCATTAACCCAAACACTGGATGTATAAACGCTGAGTTTGGGAACCAACGGAAGTAAGCAGAACCAACACTTAACAGCTATGCGAAACCACAAACAAGCCAACAGTTCAGTTACGGCAAACTTGCCAACTATGCAGATTCTCATTCCCCACTCGAATCTGCTGGATATGCGAATTCCCCATCATACCATTTCATTCCCACATATTCCACTGTATTCCACAAGTAACACTTTAGATTGTAGAACAGTAAAGATTCATGATAATTTTGACCGAAGTTGAAGAAGGTTCTCATTTATTAAAACTCAATTATATCAAATACATTGAAAACACCCATTGGACTCAACTCGCAGTATACTTAGACACTGCACTATGGGGAATTTGCCCGATTTTTTGGAATAAATTAATAACTCGCGAACTATGTAACATATTTCAGTGAAATTTTGTTTATAGTGTTCTACATACCTATACACACCTGTTGGAAAAGTGAAAGTATACTCCCCACCCCCCTCACCACCCTCACCCCCCCACCGAATTTTTTATATTTTTTATAACAAATTTAGCTCTATATGCTCTTCATTTCCAATTTCAATGTTGTAGAAAAAATCATAGTCGTTTCTTTTCATAATCATCAACATCTAAAGACTCCTCTCCAGGTTCATATTCGCATAATAACAATTGAATGACTTCTGGTGGAAGAGAAAGCAGCTTATGTTTTCGGACGCGCTTCTTCAAATTTATTGATAAAATGATGGGGTCTGAAGTATGGCATGGCTCTCTAAAAAACATCTGTAAAGTTGGAAAGTGGGATCAACTTGCTTGCTAACAAAAGGGAATTCGCCATCTTCTTTTTCTCGAAGACCCTTTTGCTTTCCAGCAGGGCTGCGTTTTTGATCAAGAGATTGGTTTCCAAAAAATGAAATTACGTGAAAAGTCGCACGAAGTGCACGATGAGACAATATGTTCTGAATTCGCAATGAATGACTCTACAACATGGATAAAAGTTAAACATTTTTTTAAAACTCTATTGAAAGGTTAACTTTCTTTCCAACACCCAAACGAAAACATCTCCTGCTACATTTACAAATTGTTAAAATTGGACGCACATATTAAGCAACATATAAGTATTTTCATAAAGAACATACTTGGAGAATTGGTAATCATTTCAAATTTGACTGTCTTACGTCATTTTGTTGCAGAGATAATGATTTGAAAGTGAACTTCAAAGTTAAGCAAAATGTAAACAAACCATGTGCGCTTGCAACAGCTGACTTTAACAGTTAGTATTTAAATACTAGACTTTTAAGTTAACATTTGCGGTATGTTACCAAACAGCTTGATGTTTTCTTAATACATTAAAAAAAAAAATAGAAAATCGGCATACTTTTGAAAAATACATTTATTACAAAAAATCGGGCAAATTCCCCATAGTGCACTGGAAGCACCCATTGGACTCGACCCCCAGTATACCTAGATACTGTAATTGGCGCAGCCGGATTCGGACCAGGAGATCGCAAAATGCTCCAGCTCCTGATCATACTATACCTGTAAGATAGGTAAGTGAACAAATGGTGGCGAAATTAAGAAAAAAAAAAAGGAAGAATGAAACTAATAAATTAGCTAAAAATATAAAAATAAAGAGAAGAAGAAGTGAAAAGTGGCGAACCAAATTCAGGCAAGTGTACAAGTGTTAGTGTTCACAAAAGTTACGACCGAATATGTGCACATCAAACGCTGAAAAGGCACCGGGATCGCATTCTTGAAAAATGAAAAATTCGTAAAATCACGTACAACCAAATGCAAAGAAAAACTTTCAATTATACAAATTTGTGACCGAATATGTGCAAATTAAATTTCTCCTTAGTGATTTGGTTAAAAAAAATTTATTTTTATTTAACTTCACTTATCACTAACATTTCATAGGTTGCACTTAGAATAGTTCACTGCTCCGATCTTATAATTTATTCACTTCTATTGTTCTTATCATTTCGGATCTCAAAAACGGACTGCCGCACTTGGGCTGAATGATTAATAATCAAACCTCGGCTTAAGAGATTTTATCTTCAAAAATTGATTAAGAGATTGACTCAAGAGAGTCGGCAAAATAGGATGATGAAATTTGGCAATTAAATCTGAAATCGAGATTCTGTCAGAAATCGGTGTTTACATTATTGAGCTTCGAGGGTCGCTTTGGGTCTCCGATGTTTAGAATATCGGCTGATGATGTTTACAGAATCCGTTCAATGCGGAGTGTGAAATGATATGGGTGGGAACCAGTCCAAGGCGTAGTTGAATGAAAGAGCTGACTACGGGTTTATCTCGGAGTCAATTCTGAATTATTTGGAAATTGGGCTGCTCAAAGTGGTTTATAAATCGGGTAAGTGGCCCTAAGTAATGTGCTATATAACTCCCACCATCCTAAATTGAATCGTCCCCATTCATTGGAACTGAAGGGTATATTGACTGTAATTGATTAGTCAGTTCGACAATGATATTTTCTTCTAGGGTGTTTTCATTGTCGGGAATGTTGGTATTTTTATTTTCGGGTATATTATTTTCTTCATTAATTTCTACATGGGTTTGCCGTGGATTCAATATTAAAAAATTTCTGTATTTAATTATAAGCATAATCATTAAATATATAAATGTAAGTATTACCAATATTAACGAAATTGGTATTTGGGTTTGTTTGATTTGAATAAAAGGATTTAGTATTTTAATATTATCGAATGAAAGTTTCGAATTATTTGACATTATATATTCGGTTACTAAAAAATCGGTATGTTTACGAGCAGTGATGTATTCCAATATCTTATTTTCTACATTAGTGTAGGTTACATTATTAATTATAGAAGTGTCATTAAAAGTTACTAAATACGACCCTTCTAAATGGGTGTCATCGATTACATTTTTTCCGTTTACAAAAATGGCTCCTTCTTGGATTACATCTACATTTTTATTTTTTTCTCTGATTTTTTTACATTTTGTTTTTTCTCCATTTAATAAATTTGTAAAACACGATCCTTCTGGATTTATTGTGCAGTAATTATTAAACAATTCTTGCTTAAAATTAGACATTACATAATACTTGTTTTTACATTTTGCGACGTGATTGTCGATTAATAATGTTCCATCTTTATGTGAAATTGATCTTGAATTGTATACTTCGCAACGATCGGTAATAATGGGATATTTTATGTATATAATAAAAAGTTATTGGTGCAAAGCAATTTTAAATTCAGATATATCCAATAGGTCAGTTATAATTACAGGCTTTTGTTCATGTTTACAAATTTCTTGTAGGTCCTCATTGTTCAAAATTTTGGTGTTAAAAACATCAATTTTTGCAAGTGTAATTGTATCCATTAAATTTGTAAGATCGTAAGTAAGCAAACGTAAACGATATTTTCTAAGTGGATTTTCTTGACTTTTAAATGCAGATTTAAAATCATCAGATAACGTTTTTATTTCTTTAGGTGCAAGCCTGCCTTAAATATTTTAGAGTTAATAACGAATTGATCGTTATTATTTTGTATTAAATCATTGATTTTATTCTGAACAGCTATGAAATCATCATGATCTGGAGTACCAGCTAACCATATCCAAATAGTGCCTAATTCATTAATTCCTCGCTTTGATCTATTGGGTATAATTTGTGCGATAAATATTTTAATTATTTTTAAATCCTGTGCTATTTCGCAATGCTGGTCAGTATTTATAAATTCTGATTCAAGATTAATTATTTCTGTATAAAAACTTATATTAGTAATATGAAATAAATCCGCGTATAATTCATAAATAAGAGCATCTTTGGTATCCTTGTAAAGGAAGAAATCATGGTTTGTATAAACCATAATTTCGGCTTTGGATGTAGCCACCATCAATAATAAGAAAGTTAATGATATCATTATCTGGAATTTGAATTTAAACATTTTTATTTAGTATTTAATATTGTCTTTATGAATCGTACGGTTTCGATTATTAATAATAACCTTATTAGGATGATTCTCCTTTACTACTTGTTTTTTGTATCTTGAATTAAGTTTGTTTCTTTCCCCGTGTTTTTTTCAAAAATTACCTCACCTACGTGATAGTTTTTCCCTCGTTTATTTTTATTGTGAAAATCTAACATTTTTTCCTGAACTTGTTTAAGCAGTTGGGGAGTTGTATTATGCTTAATTTTATTAAATAATACCATGACAGGTCGTTGATTAGTATGGTTAAATTATATTTTTGTGCTGCTCTAATAATAATTTCTGAATAATCGACTATATTAAGCTCGTCTTCAATGCAACGGGCAATTTCTGTCAGTGTCGAGTGTGCCCTTTCAATTTGTCCATTGGAGGTACTGTGCCGTGGGTCAGCGAAATATAATGATAACCCATTTCTTTGTGCAAAAGATTTAAATTGGGAAGATGAAAAACTTGGCTCGTTATCTAACATTATAGTTTTGGCTAATGGAAATTGTTGTAAAATTTCCGAAACTTTATTTTCTATATTTAATTTATTTTGGATTTCTTTAACTATTAAATATTTTGAATAGGAATCTATACAAGTATAATATATATCAATATGTAAATTTTCACCCTCTCTTTCTGGAATAGGTGCCTCTCCGATAGGAATTTGCACTGGGTGTCTATCGTATTTATTCTGATTACAGATTTCACAATTTTTAATATATTCTTTAAGTTTCTTGTATAAATTCGGCCAATAATATAATCTACATATTTGCTTATAATTTTCATCAAGCCCTCTATGATCTCTACAATGAGTTTCCGTGATAATAAGAGCCTGGTCTTCCGCATTTTCGACATCTTGGACAAATATTTTCATATATCAAAATATATTAATAATAACCTTATTAGGATGATTCTCCTTTACTACTTGTTTTTTGTATCTTAAATTAAGTTTGTTTCTTTCCCCGTGTTTTTTTCAAAAATTACCTCACCTACGTGATAGTTTTTCCCTCGTTTATTTTTATTGTGAAAATCTAACATTTTTTCCTGAGCTTGTTTAAGCAGTTGGGGAGTTGTATCATGATTAATTTTATTAAATAATATGTCATATGGTCGTTGATTAGTAATTAAGTGTATGGTTAAATTATATTTTTGTGCTGCTCTAATAATAATTTCTGAATAATCGACTAAATTAAGCTCGTCTTTAATGCAACGGGCAATTTCTGTCAGTGTCGAGTGTGCCCTTTCAATTTGTCCATTGGAGGTACTATGTCGTGGGTCGGCGAAATATAATGATAACCCATTTCTTTGTGCAAAAGATTTAAATTGGGAAGATGAAAAACTTGGCTCGTTATCTAACATTATAGTTTTGGCTAGTGGAAATTGTTGTAAAATTTCCGAAACTTTATTTTCTATATTTAATTTATTTTGGATTTCTTTAACTATTAAATATTTTGAATAGGAATCTATACAAGTAATGAATATTAAATTCTGAGCATAATATATATCAATATGTAAATTTTCACCCTCTCTTTCTGGAATAGGTGCCTCTCCGATAGGAATTTGCACTGGGTGTCTATCGTATTTATTCTGATTACAGATTTGACAATTTTTAATATATTCTTTAAGGTTCTTGTATAAATTCAGCCAATAATATAATCTACATATTTGCTTATAATTTTCATCAAGCCCTCTAGCTCACAATGAGTTTCCGTGATAATCAGAGCCTGGTCTTCCGCATTTTCGACATCTTGGACAAATATTTTCGTATATAAAAATGTATTAATAAAATTATCTTTAAGTGGTTTTTGTATTCTATAAAAATCTTCTAAAGTACAATGAATTCCTATAGTTATATTTGGTGGAATATATTCCCTTAGAATTGATTCCAAATTTTCTGGAGTATCATATTCTATTATATGCATTGTATTTCCAAATGAGTTTATCGACTCATGTATTGTATACCTCCCCGTTGCTATTAGCAATTGTTGCTTAAACTGGTTTAAGGGCTTTCGGGTTTCTTGTATAACATTCTCAAAACTACTCTCTGCTGAATGCTGAGTGTTTTGATCTGAAACCGATTCATTACTTTCTGTCAAGTTATTTATTTGGATTCCTGATAAGGCATCGGCGACAATATTTGTTACTCCTGGTTTATAAATAATTTTTGGTGAATAACTTTCAATAAAAGAATACCATCTCTTCATTTCAATATTTGGGTTTTTTTTAAGAAATGGAAAATGATATAAGTTGATGATCTGTATAGATCTCAATGTTATTAACTCCATATAAATAATTCCGTTAATTTTTAAATGCCCAAACTATGGCTAAAAGTTCCTATTTATTAGTAGCATATAATTGTTCAGTTTTGGATAAAGTTTTAGAAATAAAAGTAATTGGTTTTCCTTCTTGAGAGAGAACAGCTCCAATTGCTAAATCAGATGCGTCAGTGGTTAAAGTAAATTTTTTATTATAATCGGGTTGTACTAATTCTATTTGTGCGATTAAATTATCTTTGAGCTCGTTAAAAGCTCTGACAGCTGAGTCATCCAACTGTATGAAAGTTCTACGTGAAGCTTTTTTCGCCTTCCAAATATTTGGTTAATGGTTTTGCAATTTTGGCGTAATTTTGCACGAATTTTCTGTAATAACCTGTTTGGCTTAGGAAGCTTCTAAGCTCTCGAATATTTTTTGGAATTGGCTATTTTAAAATTGTAGAAATTTTTTCGATATCATTGTGAGATACAACGTAACCAAGAAAATTTGTTTCTAATTTAAAGAATTTTGATTTTTCAATAGAAATTTTCATGTTTGCGTTCAGCAAAATTTTAATTATGACAATTAAATCTCTGTAATGTTGTTCAACAGTATTCGAAAAAATAATAATGTCATCCATATAGACATGACAAATTTTACCAACTTTATTCTTAATATATCATCCATTGCTCTTTGGAAAATTCTGGGAGCGTTAGTTAATCCAAATGGCAATCGAAGGAATTCGTACTTACCATTATTTATTGAAAAAGAGGTTTTTTTACAAAAGACAGTTTCTTTCATGCGAATCTGATGAAATCCAGATTCTAAATCAATTGTTGAAATGTATTTTGCCTTTCCAAGGTTTGACAAAATTACTGAAGGATCCTGCATTGGGTATCTGTCAGGTATTGTATTTTCGTTTAATTTTTTAAAGTCAATTACGAGACGGAGTTTTGGAGTTCCATCTTCGTTAAAGCCCTTTTTTGGTACTACAAATACAGGGGAATTATAAGGACTCCTACTTGGCCTTATAATTTCTTCGTTTAACATTCGGTTTATTTCCGAATTTACAAAATCTGATGCTGACAAAGCATACGGATATTGTTTACTATATATGGGTCTATCATTTTCTGTATTTATTTCACCTCGAATATCAGTTCTAAATGGAATCTGCATATTTATTTTCGAGTGTTCTTTGTTGATAATGTTTTGAATCTCATTCTCCAAATTATTTAATTGATTTGAAGATGATATTTTTATATTGTTAATTAAATCTTTGTCGGATACTTCTACGACGGCGTGTTCAGGATTTTTATTTCCCAAACTTTTAATTTTTTCGGATATTTCTACGACGGCGTGTTCAGGATTTTTGTATCCCAAACTATTTTCTCTTTGATTGCCCACTTCAGAATCGGATCTGACTTGAGTCTCTTTATCAAAATATTTTTTTATGATAAATTCTCTTAACGGAAGAATGGTATTTTCTTCAGATACAGAATGTTGATTTAAAAAGTTCCCCTTATCGTAATTCAATTTTTCTTCTTTTCCATTATATTTTAGTATTCCCTTAGCTGTATCGATTACAGCTCCAATTTTCTTTAATAGATTATATCCTATTAATAAATCTGATTCTAGTCCCTCTATTTCATAAAACGTGTATCGCATATTAAATATGATAACTATATTGATAATATGTGATAATATTTAATTATTGAATATCCATTCACTGTGGATACCCTTTTATAAATTGGAAGTTCATTCTTATTTTTATATATTCCTGTCTTTATATAACAAGAAGTTGTCCCCGTGTCAATTAATATTTTAAATTTTTTATTAATTGTTTTATCTGTACGAATTAAGTAGGGTAAGCCTACTCCTGAGCTTCGCCTAAAAAATGATCTTCCTCAATATTGTTGAGCCTCATTGTCTTGTTAACCGGTTGATTAACAGTTCCTGCGGGCATTCTTTTATTTTGTACTTGTTCCTGCTGATTGTATGGTTTCCTATTCTGATTCCATTTATTATAATTATTATTCTAATAATTATTTCCCTGATTAAAGTTATTATTGGGCCTATTCGGAATCTGCAAAGATTCATCTATTTCCATAGGCTCTGGCTTATTCTGAGGTTGTCTGTATGAATTCCATTGATTTTGTTGATTATAAAAAGGTCTTCCCTGATTGAAATTATTATTTCGGTTCTGATTAAATTTGTTTTGATTTTGCCAATTTTTATTAAAGTTATTATTTTCCTGATTAAATCTAATGTTGTTATTGTTCCTTTGATTATTGTTCTAATTGTTTAGTTGTCTTGGTTTGTTGTTTAAAAATATTATACCGTTACCACTTTGGTTGGGCTCGGTGATTTTTTTCTGTGTATTTGTAAATGAATTTGCAAAATGTGCTCTCATACTATTACTTTGAAGTTCCCGTACTATAGCCATAGCATTAGGTAAATCTTGAGGATTCATAGAAAAGATTGTGTCGGAAATTTGACCGTTAAGGCCAGTTATAAAAACTCGAAGTGCGGTTTTTCTATGTTTTTCATTCATTTCTTGAGTAATCGGTTTGTTTCGTCCGTAAGTCATAATTGTTTTGTTAATTAATAAAGTCAATTTACTATTGACTGTTCCATAATAGTTCATTATGGTTAATTTACCCTGGCTGAGAACACTTAACTCCTGTTCAATAATATGGATAGGACGTTTGTCACTGTAGACAAAGTCTAGTCTGGCCATTATGGCATCGAAGTTTAAAACTGTACCGTTATGGGTTAAGGCGTCATTGGCCATCCCTGTTATTTTGTTTCTTAGTATTGATAATGCTGAATAAAATTTTTCGCTACCTCTGGTATATTGACCCATAGCTATTTCAGCTGATTCCCTCCAGCTAACATATTTGTCTTCTTCACCTCTATACTCTCTAACAGATTTGATGATCTCATAAGATGTCTCGCATTTAATATTTGGATCAACTATTTCTACTTGATAATCTTCAACTTCCTTTATTTTATTAGCAAGCTGTAATTTTAAACTTGCTATCTCTTCGTTTAATGGATTCAATTCACAATTAACAATTTGTTTAATTAATTCTCCTATATTTAACATTGTGTTATTTGCATTTGTAGGCTCTTGAGGGGTAATTACGTTGTGAGGCCTTTTATTACTTGGACCTGCTTGTTTTGGATTCATTTTTAAAATATTTTCAAAATCTTTAATTAACTCTTCCACTTTTGTATTCTTATATTTCTTATAATTTTTCTTAATTAATATATTAAAAAAAAAATATTCTCGCTCACGACTTGTCCTTTTTCTAGCCGTTGATCCTTGTTGGGGTCTTCTATTAGTCTTACTTCTAAATTAATTTGTCTTCCTTTTATTTTGTCTTCCTTCTTTATTTGGTTTGTCTTCCTTCTTTATTTGGCGAGGGATTGCCCTACAGCCTGGTATTTTTTTGTTTTTTCTTTTTGATGATTTTGTGTAGATTTTTGTATTCAACTTTTTAATTTTTTCTTTTGTATATTTTGAATTTTTTTTCTTTGTAGATTTTCCTTTTGTATAATTAATTGTTCACTTGAATTTTTAGCTGGTGTTGGTTCTCTTTTTTTTTTTTTTTTTTTTATTTTATTGTTCACTTTTGTAAATTTTTGGTTGTTAATTTTATTTTTATTAATTTTATAAAATTTAAGAAAACCGATTCGTCAGGTCAGAAAAAGTGGCGATTGGTAATAGATTTTCGGAAATTAAACGAAAAAACAATTTCAGATAGGTATCCGATACCTAACATAGCGGACATATTGGACAGTATAGGGAAAACGAAATATTTTACAACAATTGATCTGGCTAGTGGTTTGAGATGAATCCACGCGACGCAAACAAAACGGCGTTCACTGTCGAAAACGGACATTATGAGTTCACAAGGATGCCTTTTGGTCTTAAGAACGCACCGGCGACATTCCAGCGCGTTATGGACAATGTCCTGGGAGATCTAATAGGGAAGGTTTGCCTTGTATATCTCGACGATATTATTATATTTTCACCTTCACTACAAAACCACATTACAGACATTAAATCAGTATTTACTAAATTACAAACAGCTAACTTGAAAATACAACCCGCAAAGTGCAATTTCCTAAGAAAAGAAATTGACTTTCTGGGACACATTGTCACACAAGTAGGAGTGAAACCTAATCCCGACAAAATTCAGGCAATTAAGAATTTTCCTTGCCCGAAAACTGTTAGAGAAATTAGTCTTTCTTGGGCTTATTGGGTTATTACAGGAAGTTCATAAAAGACTTCGCTGGAATAACCAAACCTATAACTAGACAGCTGAAAGGAAAAAAATCAATAGTGATAGACGAAGAATTTAAAGAAGCGGTAGCCTATTCTAAAAATCTCTTGTGTAACGACCCGATTCTAGCTTACCGCGATTTCTCGAAACCGTTAACTTTAACCACAGACGCGAGTAACTACGCCATAGGCTCGGTATTATCTCAAGGACCAAACACCAACGATAGGCCTATTTCATTTGCCAGTAGAACATTATCTGACACCGAAGTTAGATATTTTTTTTTTTTCGCGCGCAGTCCCACGGCCCACTTACCCGCCCAACCGACCGACGAGCGCAGCCGTGTATCGTACGGCACGATTCGCGATAAAATAGACGCGAGATAGGAAAATAAAGGTATAGGTCCGGGGAAAAAAGTAATAGTTAGATCAATCTTGTGCCAATGAAGCAAGTATCAATCGTTTTTGGAGCGGCAGAGAGTCAAGAGATTCAATACGACCAATATGTATTCCGTATTGTGGACTCCAGACGGGAGACCCATACTCCAGAATCGGACGGACTAGCGAAATAAATAAAGTTTTAGTCAAATAAGGATCATCAAATTCTTTTGACCACCTTTTAATAAATCCAAGCACTCCTCTGGCTTTATTAACCATGGACAAAATGTGATTAGAAAATTTTAGTTTAGGGTCCAAGAGAACGCCAAGATCGTTTACAAGAGTTATTCTATCCAAAGAGCTGCCACTTAACGTGTAAGTCGAGTATGTCGGATTGGCCCGATAAAAAGTCATCAGCTTGCACTTGGAACCGTTTAAATTTAGTAAATTATCTCGGCACCAGTTTTGAAAATTATCCAAATCGGATTGCAAGTTTAAATGGCAGGAAATGTCCTTATACTGCAGGCACAACTTAACATCATCTGCGTACATAAGTACGCGAGAATGACTTATAATTGAGGGAAGATCGTTAATAAATAATGTAAAAAGTAACGGACCCAGATGGCTCCCTTGTGGGACACCGGAGGTAACACGGAGAATTTCAGAAATTTAATTTTAAAAAGGACCCTTTGTGACCTGCCATTTAGATAACTTGAAATCCATTTAAGCAGATCAACTGGAAAACCTAAAAGGTCAAGTTTTTGAATGAGAAGTAAGTGATTTACAGAGTCAAATGCTTTACTAAAGTCAGTGTAAATGACGTCTGTTTGAAAACTACTATTGAAGCCTTTTATCACAAATGAAGTGAGCTCTAGAAGGTTTGTGATTGTGGATCTACGTTTTATAAATCCGTGTTGACACGGAGAAATGATTGATCTGCAAAGGTGCTGCAAATGAGGAGTAATAATTTTTTCAAAAAGCTTAGGAATAGCTGACAACTTAGAAATACCTCTGTAGTTACTGGCTTCTAACTTGTTACCTTTTTTGAAAAGAGGAATAACAAATGATTCCTTCCAAATATTTGGGAATTGGGAGGTTTCTAGAGATAAGGTAAACAACTTGTGAAGAGGTTTGCACAGGGCCTTAGCGCAATACCTAAGCACGCACCCAGGAATACCATCGGGCCCTGGCGAATAAACAGGCTTAATACGAAGAAGATCCAAAAGAAGACAGAATATGAGGTTTGACTTGGAAATGGTGTAAGAATAAGGCTGTGATGAATAATCTAAAGTAGAGTAAGTCGTTTGAAAAAATTTGGCAAATAAATCGGCTATTGCCTGATCTGTGGTTGCCGTCATGTTTTCGAACGACAGCAAGGAAGGAAAAGAATTAGATTTACGCTTGGTGTTAACAAAATTATAAAACTGTTTCTGGTCCTGAGAGAACTGGACCTTACAACGGTTTAAGTAACTATTATAACACTGAGCATTAAGCACGGTAAATCTTGACCGAGCACTTAAATATCTAGTAAAAACAGATTGAGATCCGGTATTTTTATATTTCTTAAAAAGTCTGGACTTTACATTTCTTAAGTGTGTCAACTCTTTGCTAAACCAAGGTGATTTATTGGAAGTTGACGGATAGTACCACGGAACACAGGAATTAAAAAATGAGTTTATTGCAGTGTAAAAAACATTAACTGCATCGGACATATTAATGCATAAGTAAAGATCAGACCAATTAAAGCCAGAAATAAAATTATTTAGCCTCAGAAAGTCTGCCTTGCAAAAACAATGCATTCGTTGGGATTTTTCTGATTTTTCTTCTATAACTCTACCCGTATCAAATGAAAGTTCGATTGTTGGGTGATATGGATCTTCAGGTTACGTGAGTGGTGCTACTCTGGACAGAAACACACCTTCAGGATTTGATACAAAACACAAATCAAGTAGGCGACCTAATGAATTTCGAACATGGTTTACTTGAGATAGAGATATGTCAAGCAGGCCATCAATAAAATCAAGCTGTGCTATAGGTAGTAAGACATTCGATCCATCCTCAGTGGACCAAGTAACTCCAGGTATATTAAAATCACCTCGAACTATCAACTGATCACTATCGGAAAGGTTATTTGCAACGGACTTAATAACGGATAGGTGATTTAAATAATCAGGAAGTTCAGACAACGGCGGAATATATGAGCAAATTATGTATATAAAGTTACCAGGAAGCGATAACTTTACACAAATAAATTCAATGGTATTGAATTCATCAAAAAACAAGAAAGGAAAGCTAACTTCGGGCGGAGCCGATGTTGATATACCCTTGCAGAATACTCTGTAAATTATATTCCCCAAATTTATTCATATGATGCATTCTTAATACTCATAAAAAATCCCAACTTCCTAACTTTAAAAACACCAAAGTTATGGCATTTCCAATCGTTCAGTTATATGGCAGCTATAGGATATAGTCGGCCGATCCTTATGAAGTTTGGTAGGTCGGATTGATTGGCCAAAAATAAAACCCATAAAAAAATCCCAACTTCCTAACTTTACAAACACCAAAGTTATGGCATTTCCGATTAATCGGTTATATGGCAGCTATAGGATATAGTCGGCTGATCCTTTTAAAATTGGTACGTCAAATTGATTGGCCAAATGTAAAACCCATAGAAAATCGCAACCTTCTAACTTTAAAAACACGAAAGTTATGGCATTTCCGATCGTTCAGTTATATGGCAGCTATAGGATATAGTCGGCCGATCCTGGCCGTTCCGACTTATATACTGCGTGCAAAGGAAAGAAGGGTGTGTGCAAAGTTTCAATTCGATATCTTTAAAACTCAGAGACTAGTTCGCGTAGAAACAGACAGACGGACAGACAGACGGACAGACGGACAGACGGACATGCTTATATCAACTCAGGAGGTGATCCTGATCAAGAATATATATACTTTATATGGTCGGAGATGTCTCCTTCACTGCGTTGCACACTTTTGACCAAAATTATAATACCCTCTGCAAGGGTATAATAACTCCTCAGACGGGAAGTTTGAATCAACTCCAATTAAGACTCCACCTCCCCGTCTAGAGGGACGGTCATACCTATATATTGTGTACTTACATGGAAAAACTTCGGAGCTAAAGATCTCCGGCTTTAACCAGGTTTCTGTGAAGACAATAATATGAGATGCAAAGGAAAGGCTATCAGAATACAATTAAGTGAGTTTGCTACGCAAACCTCTTGCATTCTGATAGGAGAGAAGGAGGTTAGAAGTTAGTTTTTTGAAATTGGTACACTGGTTTGGCCTCGACTAGGAAGTTTTACTCCCACGGGCCCCTTCTTCTTTATCTTAGCCTCGAACTCTTTTACTACCATATTATCTGGCCAAAAGTCGCCCGAGCATATGGCTTCAAAAAGCTCGTTAGGGACAGTTATCTTGAAAGATGAAATGTCTCTAGCATAAGAAAACTTAAACTTTTCCACCTTTACACTATTACAATCGGCTTTAGTTTTGTCTTGTATATAAGACAATACATCAGAAGATGTTTGATCAGGGGAAAGCCGAGAAACGAAAATTTGTTTCTTTAGTGGAACCACTAAAAGGGATTTTGGTGGAGCAGATATTGTTTCTGCAAAACCAACTTGAGTCGGTTGTCCGGACTCAGTAGTCCCTTGTGGTGGAGATGCTACATTCTGAGAGATAGGTGGATCCACTAATTGTGAAACCACTACGGACAAATCGGAATTCTTAGAAGTCCCTGGTTGCATGCATTCTGTAACGGATTGTTCGGATACCGAATCTTTTTTAGCTGCTGATCTTAGCAACATTTGAGGGTTTGCTGAAATCAGCTGCTGATCCGCCGGAATGCTCTGTTGATCTTTTGATTTCGGTTGCGGGGTGTTCCCCTTTTGCTCCTTACCACCAGCGGCCTTTTTGCGCTTAGGGGACTCTTCTAAAGCTTACGACTATTAAACTGCGAGTCCAGCGCAGAGAGGAGATCATCAGCTCGGCGAAAACTATCTCTAGCCACTCCGAAACAGCTAATCAGCCCCATCAGGCCGCCTTTAGTTTGGCGCATGAACGATTTCATCTCGTTCGCAACCTCGACACAAGCGTCACAACAAAACTGCAAATTGGGCCCCTTTGAAAGGTCATCACTTGTCCGGCCAGTAAAACCGGCGCACTTGGTGTGCACCATATTTTCACACAGCCAGCAAGTCATATTAGACTGGTCAGCCCTGATTACGAGGCTGCATTTTTTGCAGAAGCAGACTAAATTTTTATTATTCATTTTATTTATTGGGACCACTGTACCAAGAAAGCGAATTGAAATTTATAAACGAGCAGTACCGCAAGAGCGCAGAAACTGCACGCTTAGAACTTTCAAAGCAAAGAGAGAAAGAGAGTGGGAGCGTAAATAATTTAAAGTGCATGCACAAAAGAGAAACGGCGGGGATATAAGAAAAGAAAACACAGATAAGAATTACGAAAAACTAAAACAAATTTATTAGTATTAAATACAAAGTGCACTCGCGAAGCGAATGGGAATAAACGAAAACAAAATGCAAAATTCGAAGCGCAGAAAAAAAAACGACCGTTCACTTTGAAAGTCAAAGACGATAGAAAAAGAGATTCTTGCGATCGTTTGGTCTGTAGGACATTTTAGACCCTACCTATTCGGGCGCCGATTCAAAATAGTGACCGACCACAAGCCGTTAGTCTGGCTGGAAAATCTTAAGGGCCAAAACCCAAAATTACTTCGGTGGAAAACTACCCTAGCCGCTTATGACTACAAGTGGTCTATAAAAAGGGATCTCAGAATGTCGTCGCTGATGCACTCGGCAGAATAGAACCCAACCTAAATGTAAATGAAGACCGAGCTAGAATAACAGTTGTTCAGAAAACACTGAACTATTTTAACATCCAAACAATCTTTCAAATTCGACCATCAATTCCAGTACAATTAATTACTCCATTTCCTCATAAGATAAGACGAATATTTTCGGAACCAGAGTACACATTTGACGCAATTACAAAAATACTACAGACTATTCTAAAGCCAAACAAAACGCATGCCGTATAAGCACCAGACAACGTTTTTTATATAATCGAAGAAGCATTCAACAACTATTATACAGGAAATAACCTGTATAATATTTGCCGTTGCTCATCATTTCTAACCGACCTTCCCGATCTGCAAGAACAAAAACAAAGAGTTCAGTCATACCATCTTAATGGTAACCACAGAGGTATCGACGAAACCCTTAATCATCTTTTAAGAGAGACATTTATTTACCACGTATGAAGGAAATTATGACACAAATAATTAAAGACTGCGAAATTTGCCTAACACTCAAGTATGATAGACAACCTCACAGACCTTTCTTCCAAACCCCACCGGCACCAACAGGACCTTTAGATGTCATTCATATTGACATTTATGTAATCAACAATATAAATAACTTGACCATCATTGATAAATTCTCTAAATTTGCACAAGCATTCCCTTTAACTAATGGAAACTCAATTAAAGTAATAGCAGCACTTTTAAAATTTTTCAGTACCTTCGGCTTACCAAAAAAAATTGTCTTTGACCAGGGTGCAGAATTTTCAGGAAACCTGTTCACTGATTTTATGAACCAGTATAATATAGAAATTCACATTACCTCATTCCAACAATCAACGGGAAACGCACCTGTTGAAAGACTCCACTCGACATTCACGGAACTCTATAGAATAATTGCTAACCGCAGGAAAGAACTCCAACTCTAATCTGATCACGCGGAGATATTCGCAGAGGTATTGACAACATATAACAATGCAATACACTCTAGCACTGCTCATACACCGTTCGAACTTTTTCATGGCAGAACCCACGTGTTTGAAAAAACAGTGAAATTCGACAGCCACCATGACTATTTGACAAAACTGAACGAATTTAGGAAAGAAATATACCCCAAAATTCAAGAACAACTAGATAACCAAACAGGAAAGAGGTTAACCAAATTAAACGAAGATAGGGAACCACCAATTCAAGTCGAACCCGACGATGTTATCTTTAGGAAAGAAAATAGGAGAAATAAACTAACACCTAGATTTTCCTTACACAAAGTCAGGACCGATAAAGGAGTTACATTACTAACAACCAGACAACAAAAACTACACAAACAGAAAGTAAGAAAGATAATCAGGAGAAATAATAACACCCAATGAACTACTTCATTCCAGAATTACTCATTCCGCCACGCAGTCCTTCTCTTTAGAAAGACTCAATGGATCCTCACCCCTCGCCTTCATTCATCTGGGAGACGCTCATATAACGCAGAGCTATACAATTCTAACCCATGTCGTAGATGTCCAAGAGTTTAATGTATGCCTTTCCAGAATAAAAAACACATTATAAGCCCTCAGACTAGATGAAACATTTGACATTTCGATAGGAATTATAAAGGGAAAACTACAACAACTAGAAGCCAGAATAGACACCCTACTCCCACAAGCTAGAACAAAAAGAGGTTTAATTAACGGCCTAGGAACCATTCTCAAATCAATTTCGGGTAATTTAGACAACAACGACGGACAAAACATACTTGCAGAAATCAATATCGTAAAAGTTACCTCCCACGTATTACAAAATGCCCAGGAAAAACAGGAAAACTTCGATAAGCAGGTTATTATTAGACTTAATAATATTACGAACCATATAAATGGCGAACAAATCAAAATACAAAATTTTCTAGCACAACACAAAACAGTATCTTCAAAGAACTTAGGGAAGATAGAGAGAACATTTTTACACTCCAATATATTAATCGAATAAATTTCCATATTGACACTTTGAAGGAACACATTAATAATATAGCTGAGAGCCTTCTGGCCAGCAAATTGGGCTTAATCCCAAAATTTTTGTTTAACAAACAAGAAATAAATACTATAAGAAATATTATCAATTAGATGAACACATCTATAATACTTACACCATCTCGTTTTACTTTTAATAACAAACTATTGTTTAACGTTAAGATACCAATTTTCGATACAAAATACCAGTAAATAATTCACATTTCATAATTTCCCCCGAATTCTTGGCACATGATAACAACAGTCTACATCAATTTCTCGACTCGACAATAAAAAACAACAAATGTCTGTCAGACATTGTCAAAAACGAAAAAGAGACAAAATGTGACATGATAGATACAGGTCACGAAATGAACATATTCGAGCCGGAAAAAGGGTTTATTTTCATTTTCAACGGAAGGAACACCACCCTTAAAGTAACCTGCAACGACGAAATACTTTTAAATGGCTCTTCCTTAATACGTTATAGGAATTGTACCATATGGATAAACGGAATAGAATACAGCGACAGAGAGCTAGTGGAACATGATCACTTCACTTTCGTACTTCCACCAGTCGTCAAAATAACCAAAAATCAAAAAAAAAATTACACTTAGAAGCCCTTGACAGCTGGAAAAATTATCAATATGGATAACATAACACACTACAAATTTACAGCCATATACTCAGCAATATCATTGACCCTTATCCTGATCGTCGTCCTCCGATTATGCCATAAACCACAGACCATCTTCCTCCCACACCTACCGACCGTCACTACATTGGTGGAGCCGACCATTTCTTCGTTATGGCCCTCTCCCCACTCTGGGGGGGAGGAGTTACCGCACACATTGTTGCGGACACACCGCCCCCCAAACCTCAGCGACTCAGCCAAATGGTCATTAACCCAAACACTGGATGTATAAACGCTGAGTTTGGGAACCAACGGAAGTAAGCAGAACCAATACTTAACAGCTATGCGAAACCACAAACAAGCCAACAGTTCAGTTACGGCAAACTTGCCAACTATGCAGATTCTCATTCCCCACTCGAATCTGCTGGATTTGCGAATTCCCCATCATACCATTTCATTCCCACATATTCCACTGTGTTCCACAACTTACACTTTAGATTGTAGAACAATAAAGATTCATGAAAATTTTGACCGAAGTCGAAGAAGGTTCTCATTTATTAAAACTCAATTATATCAAATACATTGAGTCCATTGGACTCAACTCGCAGTATACTTAGACACCTAAAAACTGTAATTCGCGCGCACCTCAAGCCCACTAGCCCCAAAATCAATAACGAAGGCAAAGAGCGAAACTTCATTAGCCACCCAAGAAGGCGACAAGAAGTTGTCTGTTCCTTCGAGCAATCAGAAACGACTGTCTCCGAGTCCGCTCACGCCTAAAGTTAGGTCACAAATCCAGACCAAGTCCATAAAGTCGCTAGCAACTCGTTCTCAGGCAAAAATGAGCAACGAAATTGCAATTGCAGCCCTCGCGTATGATCCAATTCAGAGCGACGATTGAAACTCCAGGGCCGGCACCTCCGTCTGTCCACACCTGAAAAGTCCGTAAGGAGCAAGTCCGCTCGCTATGGGACAAAGCCGAGAAAGAATTCGAAGCGTGCTTCGACACGATCTCCAGTATTACGACTGAAGGGGCGGAGGATATTTTGGCAACTCTGCACCGCAAATATGAATATTGCTATTCGGTGTACGAAGAGCTGGCGGTTCAGCTCAGCGAGTTAATTGACCGAGCCAGTTCATAGTAACCGATGTCGAGAACCAACAATCAGTCCGCGTACATTCCGTCCATGTGATACAGAGGTATTCGAGGGAGACTATCTCAAATGGCCAACATTCAGAGACCTTTTCACTGCCGTCTACGTCAACAACACACGGTTGACGCCGCTCGAGAAGTTATTCCATCTCAACTCGAAGACGCGCGGTGAGGCAAAGGCAATTGTTGCCAAGTCCCCGCTCACTAATGATGGTTTCGCTTCCGCTTGGGAGGCGCTTCGAGACCATTTCGAAAACAAAAACTTTTAGTGAACAGCCAACTCGAGCTCTTATTTAACCTAAGTTCCGTTAATTCTGAAACTGGCCACTACATAAGAGAGCTTCAGAGCACCATCCAAGGGTGCCTAACAGCATTAGCCCATTCCAAAATATCAACAGAAAATTGGGATTGCTTGCTGGTATACCTGTGCGCCAGTAAGTTGCCCCGGTTGACCCTTTCCTTGCGGGAACAATCCCTTACATCAAAGACCGATATTCCTACTTGGGACGAGATGAGCGGGAAGTACGTAGTGACGTTACCGTTCTGCGACCCCGATAATTGTGGATCTGAGTTGGGATACTCAAGGTCTATAGCACTTGCTCAGTTTCTGAGAAACGAGAATCGTTTACGAAGAGACACTCCATTAAATGAGCAGTACAACTCCGTGATCCAAGAATATTTGGATTTCGGCCATATGAGAGAGGTTTCGCCCACTCACAATTCTCCGAACTACTACCTCTCACATCATGCGGTAATAAAACCCGAAAGTACCACAACGAAACTGCGGGTGGTATTCAACGCTTCCAGCCCTTAAGCAAATGGGACTAGCTTGAACGATGTGCTTCATTGGAGGACTGGACCTCCAATCTGACTTAACGATTCAGATTTTAAAGTGGCGCTATTTCAAGTATGTCTTTAGTGCGGACATCACAAAAATGTATAGGCAGATCTGGGTCGATCCAAAGCACACGCTCTTTCAAGGGATTCTATTCCGAAACAAGGAAGGTGACATTCGAGATTACGAGCTGAAAACCGTAACATACAGTGTCAATTGCGCGCCCTATCCCGCCATCCGAGTGCTACAACAGCTGGCTGATGACGTAGATCAGCAGTTTCCGAAAGCCAGTCACATAATCCGCAAATTCATGTATGTTGATGACGTTTTAGCAGGATCGAATTCTCAACAAGAAGCTCAACTTACCATGCAGGAGTTAGTAACCGCTTTGAATTCTGCCGGTTTTCCGCTTAGAAAGTGGACTTCCAACCACAAGGGGGTTTTAAAAGACATTCCAAATGAGCATCTTCTCAATGCTGAATTCCTGAATATTGATCGAAAGCACAGCCAAAACCCTCGGCGTTCGCTGGAGAGCAACCACCGACGAGTTCTACTTCGTGCCCCCAGAAATATCCGTCAAATCCTCCTATAAAAAAAGAGAAGTTCTCTTCCAGATCGCAAAGCTTTTCGATCCCGCTGGATGGCTTGCCCCGTTCATCGTCCGGGCCAATATTTTTATGCAGGATATCTGGCTGCAAGAGTTAGGCTGGGATGACAACCTTCCCGCCGAATTGATCCATAGATGGAAAATGTTCCTGCAAAGTTATTCCGATCTCGATCAAATCCGTATTCCGATATGGGTCGGTTACCAGCCCCAGGTAAAAATCTGAGCTGGCGGTTCAGCTCAGCGAGTTAATTGACCGAGCCAGTTCATAGCAACCGATGTCGAGAACCAACAATCAGTCCGCGTACATTCCGTCCATGTGATACAGAGGTATTCGAGGGAGACTATCTCAAATGGCCAACATTCAGAGACCTTTTCACTGCCGTCTACGTCAACAACACACGGTTGACGCCGCTCGAGAAGTTATTCCATCTCAACTCGAAAACGCGCGGTGAGGCAAAGGCAATTGTTGCCAAGTCCCCGCTCACTAATGATGGTTTCGCTTCCGCTTGGGAGGCGCTTCGAGACCATTTCGAAAACAAAAACTTTTAGTGAACAGCCAACTCGAGCTCTTATTTAACCTAAGTTCCGTTAATTCTGAAACTGGCCACTACATAAGAGAGCTTCAGAGCACCATCCAAGGGTGCCTAACAGCATTAGCCCATTCCAAAATATCAACAGAAAATTGGGATTGCTTGCTGGTATACCTGTGCGCCAGTAAGTTGCCCCGGTTGACCCTTTCCTTGCGGGAACAATCCCTTACATCAAAGACCGATATTCCTACTTGGGATGAGATGAACGCGTTCCTTATAGGTAGAACCTTAGAAGCCATTGAGGATATGAAGCAGAGTCTTGGTGGTCCGTCAACTTCCAAAAATCCCCAGGTTACGAGAAAGCTTCACTCCTTTGAAGCCAAAGTGAGTGTCAAACCAAAGAGCTGCGATTTGTGCTCTTAAGAGAGTCACCTAGTGCGGTTGTGCCCTCGCTTCATTCAGATGGCAATCGAGGCGCGGGAAAGTTACATAAAAAAGAAGCAGTTATGTTTGAATTGCTTCGCGAGAGGCCATCAGCTCCGGGATTGTTCCAGTACGCACAGCTGTTTCGTATGCCGAGGGAGACATCACACGCTTTTGCATCGAGGCACCCTTTTTTCCAACAATCCAAGTCCCTCTGGGAATGTTAGACCTAGAGCCTATCCTCCGGCGGGAGGCTCAGACATTCCAGATGAACATTCAAATGTACAAGTCTGTTTTGCCTCAGGCTCAAAGGCAGTTCTTTTGGGCACGGCAATGATTGATATCTGCCACCTCGGTACCCACTTCCGAGCACGCGCTCTGATCGACTCGGGATCGGAGGCGACGTTTATTACGGAGCGTCTTTTCAAGTTGGTCAATCTGCCGTTCCGCCCCATTCAAGATCCAGTGTCTGGTTTAAATCAGACAGTTTCTGCCAAGTCAACACGGCTGTGCCATTTCGCCATTCGGTCTCCTACTAACCCGGGCCTGCAGTTAGACACCGCAGCGTATGTTCTGGCAGAATTAGCAGGCAGATTACCCTCACATTCCATTCCACAAGATGTCCTGGGAGATTAGCCAAACCTTCAATGGGCAGATCCCATATTTCTCCAGAGTTCCCAGATAGACGTTCTTATCGGAGCTGATATCCTTCCCTCCGTGCTGCTGAGCGGTACAAAGACCAACATCTGCGGATCTCTTTTTGGGCAAGAGACCATCTTCGTGTGGGTGCTCACTGGTCCAGTCTCCATGTCCACAAGCAACCGAGTCTCAGCCTTTACGACTCAAGTTAAGAAGCCAACTGAGGCGTCCTTAGACAAACTTCTTACGAAGTTTTGGGAGGTGGAAAATCTACCATCAAAAATGGTAAAAGAGTCCGATTCCGTCTGCGAAAGTAATTTTCTACGAACCACAACTAGAGACGCGAGCGGGAAGTACGTAGTGACGTTACCGTTCTGCGACCCCGATAATTGTGGATCTGAGTTGGGATACTCAAGGTCTATAGCACTTGCTCAGTTTCTGAGAAACGAGAATCGTTTACGAAGAGACACTCCATTAAATGAGCAGTACAACTCCGTGATCCAAGAATATTTGGATTTCGGCCATATGAGAGAGGTTTCGCCCACTCACAATTCTCCGAACTACTACCTCTCACATCATGCGGTAATAAAACCCGAAAGTACCACAACGAAACTGCGGGTGGTATTCAACGCTTCCAGCCCTTAAGCAAATGGGACTAGCTTGAACGATGTGCTTCATTGGAGGACTGGACCTCCAATCTGACTTAACGATTCAGATTTTAAAGTGGCGCTATTTCAAGTATGTCTTTAGTGCGGACATCACAAAAATGTATAGGCAGATCTGGGTCGATCCAAAGCACACGCTCTTTCAAGGGATTCTATTCCGAAACAAGGAAGGTGACATTCGAGATTACGAGCTGAAAACCGTAACATTCGGTGTCAATTGCGCGCCCTATCCCGCCATCCGAGTGCTACAACAGCTGGCTGATGACGTAGATCAGCAGTTTCCGAAAGCCAGTCACATAATCCGCAAATTCATGTATGTTGATGACGTTTTAGCAGGATCGAATTCTCAACAAGAAGCTCAACTTACCATGCAGGAGTTAGTAACCGCTTTGAATTCTGCCGGTTTTCCGCTTAGAAAGTGGACTTCCAACCACAAGGGGGTTTTAAAAGACATTCCAAATGAGCATCTTCTCAATGCTGAGTTCCTGAATATTGATCGAAAGCACAGCCAAAACCCTCGGCGTTCGCTGGAGAGCAACCACCGACGAGTTCTACTTCGTGCCCCCAGAAATATCCGTCAAATCCTCCTATAAAAAAAGAGAAGTTCTCTTCCAGATCGAAAAGCTTTTCGATCCCGCTGGATGGCTTGCCCCGTTCATCGTCCGGGCCAATATTTTTATGCAGGATATCTGGCTGCAAGAGTTAGGCTGGGATGACAACCTTCCCGCCGAATTGATCCATAGATGGCAAATGTTCCTGCAAAGTTATTCCGATCTCGATCAAATCCGTATTCCGATATGGGTCGGTTACCAGCCCCAGGTAAAAATCGAGCTTCACGGTTTCTGTGACGCTTCCAGAAAGGCCTATGGGGCTGCGCTGTACGTCAGGGCTGAAGTCGGTCAGCAGATATTGACTAATCTGCTTACGGCAAAGACCCGGGTTGCCCCTGTAAAACTGTATCTCTCTGCCCTATTGCTGGCAGATATGGCATCCACCATCCTTCCAAATATATTGTCAGACAGCTCTAAGATTTTCTGCTGGACAGATTCCACCATTGTCCTGGCATGGTTAAAAAAACAAGCCTGCTCCTGGACCACATTCGTAGCCAACCGAAATAGCTCAAGCTACAAAGATTGAGAATTGGTCACATGTGCGATCGGAACACAAGAGTTGGGCGATCGCACCCTCTGGTGGCATGGGCCCCAATGGTTACAACTACCCAAACTTCAATGGCCAGAAACTTCGGGTCCACACCCAGTCACTGAGTTAGAGCAGCGCGCGGTGAAGGTTCATTTCGTAAAGCTCCCCGCTGATGATTTCCTTGAAAGTTTCTCCAGACTAGACAAAGCATTACGAGTCCTAGCTTACGTCCAAAGGTTCCTAAATCGCTGTCGGATGGCTCCGGTAAGACCGAATAGGCAGCTCAGTAATCGGGAAATCCAGGAAGTTGAGAAAACCTACATAATACTTGCCCAGCGTGAAGAGTACGCGCTCGAGCTTCGATTGTTGCGAAGTAAAAGTTCCATACCCGCATCAATCCAAATTGCTAATTTATTTCCGTTTATAGACCAACATGGCCTCTTAAGAGCATGTGGTCGCTTAACTGCCTCCAAGGTCCTACATTATGACGAGCGCCATCCTATAATACTCCCGTACAGCTGACGGCTATCACGTCTGCTTGTCCAATTCACGCACCAGATTACACTTCATGGCGGCAACCAATTGATAGTGCGCTTGGTGCGATCCAAATATTGAATTCCTAAAGTCAAGAATCTGGTAAAGGGAGTGGTGAATTCATGCAAGGTGTGCATCATTTATAAAAAAAGACTGCAAACCCAATTGATGGGCGATTTTCCGACTGATCGAGCCTCTTTTTCCAGGTTATTTACTTACACCGGCGTCGATTACGCCGGCCCCTTTGAAGTTAAAAACTACACAGGGAGATCATGTCTCATAACTAAGGGATATGTTTGTGTGTATTTCTACGAAGGCCATCCATTTGGAACCCACCTCCGACCTTACAACTGAGAAGTTTCTAGCAGCGTTTGCACGTTTTGTAGCTAGACGAGGTTGTCCTCAGCGGGTCCATTCCGACAAGGGGAAAACCTTTGTTGGCGCCTCAAGTCTTCTTTCCCGTGACTTTACGCAAGCGCTAAAGGAGTCGGTGACTGATGCGTATAGCCATCAGGGACTCGTGTGGCGTTTCATACCCACAGGAGTTCCTCATATGGAAGGCCTGTGGGAGGCAGGAGTAAAGAGTTTTAAAACTCTGTCTTACAAATCCACGTCCGCTCGCAAGTATACCTTCGAAGAGCTTTCCACGCTTGTTGCCAAGATTGAAGCCTGCCTTAATTCCAGACCGCTTTCTCCAATGTCAGAGGACCCGACAGACTTGCTGGCACTGACGCCAGTCCATTTTCTGATCCGGGGGTCCGTTGCTTTCCACGGCGGAGCCTGAAATCAAAGGCGAAGCCAAGTCGATTATAAATCGATGGCAACATCTCAAGGCCCAGCATAAAAAAATTTGTTCACGATGGAAAGAAGAGTATCTAAAGGAACTCCACAAGCGCAACAAGTGGCTAAGGCCATCCAGAAATCAGCAAGTCGACGATATGGTAGTCGTTAAGGACGATGACTTGCCATCAAATGACTGGCGGCTCGGCAGAATCGTAGCTGCTATCCCAGGAGCTGATACTAGAGTACGCGTCGTAGATATTCTTACTTCTCGTGGAATCATCCGACGTCCGGTCCACAAAGTAGTTCTCCTACCTATGGAGTCTAAGGCAACCTCTAAATCTCCACAATAATGCCTTCTGTTCCCGCTGCCCACCCCGTAAACATCACTAAAGCGACTCCTTTTCTGATTTGTTTTTTGTTTTGCTTTTCTTCCAAGTAAAGGTTCAGAATGGCTCCCCCGTCAGCAGATGTTCTCGAGGTATAAAATCCTACCGCTGCCGAGTCTGCCAGGGTATACATCCGATTCCTGAGGCTCAGTTCAGAGAAGCGTCTCCGAGCAGTACTGGTGAACAAGTACTGCCACAATTGTTTGGCTCATCAGCACTCCGAAGGGAAATGTCGCAGTGGCGACGTTTGCAAAAAATGTGGACAGGATCATCACACCTTGCTCCACATGCACGAGATGCCCGCGATAACTCGCCGATCGCCTTTCCAGCAACGTCGGCAGTCGCCTTCCCCGCAACGCCACCAGTCGCCGGCCCCGCAACGTCGCCATTCTCCGTCCCCGATTCGTCAGCAGTCACCACAGCAGCAGGCATCCGCATCGCAGTATCGATCGTCTGCCCCACCGTCTATTGTGGCCCCATCGGTGACCTCGCTCCTGCAGCACAGGAGTATACATATTCTGCCGACGGCCATTGTGGTCGTCGACACAGGGGCCAACTGCTACGAGACGGGCGCGCTCATCGACCCGTGTACCCCCGTGAGCAGTATCGATAGCTCGCTGGCAGAACCACGCAAGTTGGAGACGAACGAGTGTGCTCAACGACCATCCGGTCGAGGTCGGGCGATTTTAACATGAATATGGTCCTGACGATCGACAACAGTCTGCGGATCCGAACACCGATGAGGTTCCGGCCAAATTCGATACCATCCGACTAGCCGATGACCAGTTCCATCGTCCAGCCACCATCTCCCTGGTGTTGCGATCCGACGTGTACCCGAAAGTGATCCAACCCGGGTTTCTAAACCTTCAAGATGGGGGGGGGGGAGAATGTTCGCGCCAAAGCGGCTCTTCCAGTTTCGGGTGAACCGGCCCTGGAATCCTAACAGTCGAGAGAACAGGTTTTTCCAGATCTTCGCATCTCGTTCTCCCGCACTGTTAAGTGTCTCCACTCCGCTCTCCAAGCGGCTCTTGTAACATCCACCCCGTAGCTTTAAGTTAGTTCTAATCTACCAGTGTACGAAGAAAGAAGTGAAGTTGAACTAGTTTTGAAATAAATTCTACGTAAAGTGAAAAAATAAATAATTTTCCTGGACTACAAAACTCACCCTGTTGCAAAGCCCGCCCCTCAACCTGCCCATTAGCTTGAGGTGACCCAGTCGCAAATTTTACGTGTTTAATATTAAATTCTTCCACAAAGTTTCCAAAACCTTCCGATGTAAAACAGCTTCCTCGGTCAGAAACGATACAGGTTGGCCTACTATACGACCTAAAATAATCTCTCAGTGCTATAATGACTTCCTTTGTGTTCGTCGTCTTTGTTGCATATAACCTAACATATTTAGTGAACCCGTCTATAAACACAAACAGATGTTTCTTTGATCTTCCATTATCATTTATAATTATTGTATAATTTCGAATGGCACATTTCCTTTTGGTATGCCATGTAACATTCCTTCCCCTTTTCCTGACTTCGGCGAATATGCCACACATATCAGACAAATATCAATATGTCTAACAACTTTCTCTTTCAAATTCGAAAACCAGTACGTCCTGACAATGGCATTCATAACCTTATCTCTTCCTAAATGACCTAATTCATTGTGATATTTGTATAATATATTTTCCTCCATTTCACCTAGCACACCGCATCTAAAACATTTTATCTTCCTATTTTTCTAACTTTTTCCTAACACCTTGTATCTTTTCATCTTTCGCTTGACAAATAATTAAATTGTCTTCAAAACGATTCATTCTACTACTAGTATATTCGTATTCATACTTAACGCGTCTACGTGTTGCATAAGTTTACCCGATTTATGAACTCAAAGTCATACTCGAGCAATTCAAATGCCCATCGTGCAATTCGAGGGTTCAACTCAATCCTATTTAATGTTAACCTTAGTGAGTTACAATCAACTATTCTAAATCGTCTATCTTGCACATAAATTCTGAATCTTCTTAGAGCATAAATTATCGCTAACGTTTCAAGTTCAAAACTGTGCTATTTTGCTTCGTCTTTTGTTGTGGCCTTTGAAAAATAAAAAATTGGGGGCAACTTTTTATCCTCTTTTCTTTGTAGAAGAACCGCTCCAAAACCTTGTGTGCTTGCATCTGTATGTAATTCTATCTCATCTTTGTAATAATATAATCCTATTACTGGAGCTTCCACTAACATTTTCTTAAGCATCTCAAAACATTTTAATTCCTTCTCTTCGAATAGAAACTCTTTATCTTTCTTTAACAGGTTATATAATGGTTTTGCGATCATTGAAAAATTCTTTATGAACCTTCTAAAATATGAACATAAACCTAAAAAGCTTCTCTAACAGCTTCTATTCCTTTGTCATTAGCTTGTATTCCTTTGCTGGTTACTAAAAATCTTAAATACTGCACACTTGCTTGTAGAAACTCACACTTATCCATTCTTAATTCAAGTTTGTTCTTTGCTAAACGATCAAAAACTTTCCTAAGAACATTTAAATGTTCTTGTATCTCTTTACTGGCGATCATGATATCGTCCATATATATTACTACCTTACCATCCCTTATCATGTCTGCAAAAATTGTATTAATAAATCGTTGAAACACCGCCGGAGCATTTTTTAGCCCCATTGGCATCCGCATAAATTCAAATGGCCCTAATGGCGTCATAAATGAAGTATACTTTATTGAATCACCGTCTACGAACACATGAAAGAAGCCATGATTTAAATCTAATTTCGAAAATATTGTTTTATTTACCAAGGTGTCTAACAAATCGTCGATCAAAAGTAAAGGATAATTATCTTTCACCATTGTCTTATAAAGCTTTCGATAATCCACATATAATCGTAAGTCACCTGTTTTCTTTTTTACTAACACTGTTGGAGATGCATATTTCGATTGACTTGGTCTTATAATTCCCTCATTTTAGTATTCATCTAATATAACCTGTAATTTTTCTGTATAAACTAAATGTCTGGGCAAACAACTAAAAGGTTTAGAATCCTCTAATCTTAATTTTACTTCATTTATAACTTCTGGTTCCTTTGGCCTTTCTTTATTTACATAACAACTTTCTACCATTCTAACAAACTGACACCTAACATTGTAATTCACTTGATTGCCAATTTTATAATCTGGACTTTCTTCTGTTATATCATTATTAAACAATTCCTTTTCCACTAAATCTATTTCATTTGTATTCATAACTTTTTCTTCATCTGTAATTTTACCAAAAATTTCATTAATCATCTGCCAATTGTCGCTAATTTCATTTCTAACTATCTGGTTTTCATTTCTAACAATATCACTAACTATCTGGTTTTCATTTCTAACAATATCACTAACTATCTGGTTTTCATTTCTAACAATATCACTAACTATCTGGTTTTCACTAATATTTCTAACAATTTCACTATCATTTGGGGGGTTTTTAATGTTCTCAACCGTTACCATTTTAAAAGTGTCGAGATTTAAATTAATATTACATGCTTCCATAAAATCTCTTCCAAGTATTACATCATGACTCATAGATTTGTTTACCACAACAACTAAATGAAAATGTATTTTATTTGAATTCATAAACATTTTGAATTATTTGAATTGAAACATAATATAATATTTTTCCATCCGTTTCTAGGTAATTTTTATTTAATCCATGATATAAACTGGTAATTTACTGGTGAAAAATTAACACTCTTTTGTATTAATAAATACGCGAAACTTGTGAACGCAGGGAAGAATTTATTTTTTGGCAATGGCGACGAAAAGGAGTTTGCTCAGAACGATGTTCATATAACAACTGACTTTTAATTTCAATACATAAACGCTTAAGCCTAACTTAACGAAGGGGAGAGAGACGGGGCGAATTCGCGAGAGCGATTAAATCTTTATTGTGCTTCCGCTCCCGCCTTACACTATTCAACAAATTTCAAAACGCAAAGTGCGCGAACACCGCCCCCTCTGAAGGACCGCCGTCTTCAGCATGCCACAGGCAGCACCGCCAGCCTATGGACCGCTCGCCGATACGTCGCATCCTTCGTCCTCACGTCCGCCACTCGGACCTTGCCGTCAGCGCCGACGTGCACCACCACGATCCGCCCGATCATCCACTGCTGCGGCGGAAGGTTGTCCTCGGCGACGACGACGATAGCTCCCACGTCGACGTTTGGAACCTCCTGGTGCGAGATGGCCTGGGCTTAGGGCTTCGCCGTCGTTGGGATCCGTGCTGATCGCTCCGAGGGGCCTGGAGTTGAGCACGGCCTCCACGCTGGTGAGGAGAGTTCCGAGCTCCTCCGCGGTCAGGATGTCTTCGTCGACTGTCCGAAGGAACAGGTGCTTTGCAGACTTCACATCGCCTCCCAAAGTCCGCCGAAGTGAGGTGCTCTGGGCGGTATGAACGCAAACTCGCATTCTTTTCTAAATGCGAATGTTGCGATACCGCCCCTCTGCTCCTCCAGACGGGCCCGGAACTCTCTCATGTGGCGATCGGCTCCGACGAAGTTCGTCGCGTTGTCGCACCACACCTTCTCCGGAATCCCGCGTCGACTCACGAACCTTTGGAATGCCAACAAAAACGCATCAGTGGACGCAAAACATACAAATAATGCTACGTATGATTTGTACGGTGGCTTACCACGGATACGATACGTTGTGTTAAATGGGCCACAAAAATCAACACCACAGATATTAAAAGGGCGGAGAGCTCGAAGTCTGTCTGATGGCAAGTTCCCCATGATTTGCGTCAAGAGTTGCGGCTTGCACCGAAAGCAACGAATGCAAGAACGAACTGTTCTGCGGCAAACTTCCTTCGCATTAACCAACCATATCTTTTCTCGCAACAGACTTACAACTCGCAGCAATGTCGCGGAACACCAATCTAATTTTTTCTCCTGGAGAAAAGGGCTTAGTTTTTGTTTATTCATTGCTACCGGTTTATTTTTCCGAATTTTACCTATGTCGTCACTGAACTCGTGAGATTGGATCACTTCCACTATTTTCTCGAACGCAAAATTCAGTTCTCTTGGTGTTATACTTTTTTCAAAGGGCTGCGACACTTTTTTACACATTTGAATAAACCGTAAGAACCACACGAAAACCCTTAGAAGCCTTATGTGCGACGAAAAAGATTCTATTTTCTGAAGCACATAATTGGGCTCTGGGATTACCACAAGCGCCAATGCTGATTTGCGTAATTCCATCGACACGACATCAGCAGGTTCTTCGAAGTGTCGATTTACAGGCCAATCTTTTTCTGCATCGAGCAAAAACGACGGCCCAGCGAACCAAATGGAAGCTGTAAGTTCCTCAACGTTACATCCCCGTGACACGATGTCCGCTGGGTTTACTTTTGTGGGGACAAGTCTCCAGATTGCTTTTTCCGACCACTCTTGAATCTCCGCAACTCGGTTTGAGACAAAAACTGACAACGACGAAGGATGCGTTTTGATCCAATGCAAAGTGATCTCCGAATCCGTCCAGAGGAACACTTTTGTAATCAGAAACATAGCAATGGTCTTACACGGTTATAAAGATCCGCAAGAAGGTGAGCTGCGCACAACTCAAGGCGAGGCAAAGTTTTCGTCTTGAGGGGAGCTACTTTGGATTTTGCTGTCAATGAAGATGCTTTTAAACCTTCAGCGGTACTAGTGCGAACGTAGATGCACGCTCCATATGGTCGCATGGAAGCGTCAGCGAAACCATGTATTTCTACCGGGACTTTGGCGTCTGTATGAACGAATTGCGATACCTTGATCTTGGGCAGCTGCAACAGCGTTCCCTTAAAAGCTTCCCAAGATCTCTGCAGTTGCATCGGCTGTGACTCGTCCCAATCTAACTTTCGAAGCCACAGTTCCTGCAACAACATTTTTGCCCTAGTCACTAGAGGACACAATAGGCCAAGCGGATCGAAAAGTCGGGCAGTCACCGACAGTATGTTTCGTTTTGTCGCACGAAGATCCTGGAAAGAGTCATCCAACCGAAATTGAAAGTAATCTTTATCCGGCAACCAAACCACGCCAAGGGTTTTAGTTACGTCTGAGTCTGCCGTTAGCGGCATGACAGCGCTTTCAGATGCGGACAACTCTGGGCAGTTAGAAAACCACTTTGCCAATTCAAATCCTGCCTCTTGAAATACCTGAGAAACTTCGTCTCGAAGGCTTAGCAGGTCCTCAACGCATCTGGCGCCAGTCAACAAATCGTCAACATAAAAGTCATTCTGAATGACCTTAGCGGCTTTTGGACACGAATCCTGCGCGATCTCTCCAAGCCGCATTAAACACCGAATCATCAGATAGGCTGCTGGCGAAGTTCCATAAGTCACGGTGTTCAGCTTGAAGATTTTTAGAGACTCAGATGGATCTCGTCTCCATACTATGAACTGAAAGTTTCGGTCAGCTTCGTCAACCATTACTTGACGATACATCTTTTTTACGTCTGCTGCAAGCGCAAACTTGTGCAGTCTGAACCGAAGAAGGTTCAGATGTCATCAAGATGCCATTCAACGCGACCTGCGTCGATGTACGGCTCGAGGCGTCGAATACCACTCTCAACTTTGTCGAGGTGCTTTGAGGTCGCAGCACGCATTGGTGCGGAATGAAATAGTGCGAACTGTCTGGAATTTTATTGTTAGTGGAAGACATGTGGCCCATGGCTTCATATTCTTCCATGAATTCCAGATACATCTTTTTTAAAGAAGGATCTTTGGATAATCTTCTTTCAAGCGACAAAAATGTACGTTTCGCAACTTCATATGATGAACCAAGAGTGTTTGGGTCAGATTTGAACGGCAAACGAACCGAAAATCTTCCGGACGACAATCTTTGAGTATTTTACTCAAAGTGTTGCTCACAAAGTTGCTGCTCAGGAGTATGGACCTTGGCCTTGGACGGCAAGTCCTCCACAGACCAAAATTTCTGCAGGGTTGTGTCTATTGACTCCAACACTTCCTCCTGGCAGCTGAAATGTGCCAACTTTTCAGCATTTCTTATTTTTTCTGAGGCACATCTCCCTGACACTATCCAGCCGTGAACTGCTTTCTGCAGAATGGGAAACTCAGGCCCTTGCTTTATCTGGCCGACTGACAATAGTTCAAAGAACGAGTCTGCGCCTATAAGCATGTCTATTTTTTGGGGCTTGAAGAAGAATGGATCTACCAATTGAATATTTTCAGGCACCCTCCAGCCGCTGGTGTTCACCGTTTGATCCGGATGATAACCAGAAATATTTTTTAATATCTAAAATTCGGACGACAATTGACTGCTACCCACTCGCGACTTGACTATCGTGTGTATTTTCTTGGTTGCTTGAGCATTAGTTCCACCAATGCCCCGCAAGCTCAAACACACGTCCTCTCTCTTAATCTGAAGTCTCTGAGCGAGCTCGTCGGTCACAAAATTTACTTGTGAACCAGAATCGAGCAACGCTCGAGTCAAAACTAATTCGCCACTTTTTGTTTGGACGCTCACGATGGCTGTGGCAAGAATAACTCTATCCGATGCAGTCGTATGCAAAACATGCGAAGTGGATGGAGTATTCCGCAAGAGCGTGGGCTGAGGAGGAGGTGGCAACGCGAGATTTGATGGCGAATAAATGTGCAGCAATGTGTGGTGTGAGGACTTACACACCCTGCATCTCTTCGATTTGCATCTTTTTACCGTGTGGCCCTTACGGAGGCAGTTAATGCACAAGGGAGCATTTTTTGCGAAATCGAATCTTTGCTGAACTGTTAGGGCATCAAAAGCAGTGCAATTTCCTACTTGATGTTCTGCTGAGTTGCAGAACACACATACTTCGCGGTCGTCCATGGCAGCAACAAACGAAAAACTCCTGTTTCCATTCTTCTTAGGATAAGCCTGGCTCTGCTGAACAATTTTTGGCTTACACGCTTCTTCGGCAACCATATGCTGATAGCGCTTGTTCAGGGCCGACTCACACTCGCTCCAAAGAGGAAGCGAGGTATAATCTAATTGTTCTTCCCATTTTCTTTTAGTTCCTGCATCGACTTTGCCCATTACTAGATGGATGAGGATGGCATTCGTAATACGTTTGTCATCCCCAATGGACAAAAGAGAATCGTACAGCGCTGTGACTGTGTCGATCAGGTTTCTCAAGGCGGTAGCTGATGGCTGGGCAATCTTTGGCAGATTAAACAGTGTCGATATATTGTCAAAGAAAATTAAACAATCATTGTCGTACACCCGCCTTAGGCTAGCCAGAGCTTTTGGATAATTATCCGCGGTAACTTGGAATGCCCTGACTGTTCCTAGCGCGTCTCCAGCCAAACACGATATTAGATGGTTGAATTTTTCGATATCGTGCAGCGTGTCATCTTGGTCAACAAAAGTTTCGAAAAAGCTTACAAAATTTTTAAATTCGGAATGTTTTCCGCTAAAGGTTGGGAGAGCGACGCTCGCCAAACGGCATTGGGGTGTGCGCGTTGCCGGCGCAGCGGAATTGTCAACGCTCTTCCGCTTTGTTTCCGCAATCAGGAAAATTAGCAACGATTTTGCTATTATCGCAGTCTCTTCGAACTCTTCGCGGTACTCATCATCTCCATCTTTCGCTTCAATTTTATTTTCTATAAGCGAAGCATTTTCGATGTGCGTATTTAGGATTTCTAATCGACATTCTAACTCAACCGTATTTAAAGAGAATCGACCCTCATTTAAATATCTTAAAAATATCCATCTCGTTGGTTTTTTAACTCTTCGATTTCCTGGTTGTTACTTTCTGATGTTGGCATTTTTATACCCGTTAACTCGTAGAGTAAAAGGGTATATTGTATTCGTGCAAAAGTATGTAACAGCTAGAAGGAAGCGTTTCCGACCCTATAAAGTATATATATTCTTGATCAGGGTCACTAGCCGAGTCGATCTAGCCATGTCCGTCTGTCCGTCTGTCTGTCCGTCTGTCCGTCTGTCCGTCTGTCTGTCCGTCTGTCCGTCTGTCTGTCCGTCTGTCTGTCCGTATGAACGCTGAGATCTCGGAAACTATAAAAGCTAGAAGATTGGCATTTTGCATGCAGATTCTAGGAGTTCCTACGCAGCGCAAGTTTGTGCCACGCAAGGTGCCACGCCCCCTTTAACGGCCACAATCGCTTATATACGATTTTAAAAATTTAAATATTTCGGAAAAGTAAAAATGCAGTTTTATTGTGTTTATCTATACCTATCGAAATGTAGAAGAAATTTTTCAAATCGGACCATTCGTTAAAAAGTTATGCGTGATCAAAGTTTCTATCTCCATCTCCCTCGCACTCCCTTTACCTGAGTAACGGGTATCTGATAGTCGGGGCACCCGACTATAGCGTTCTCTCTTGTTTTTTTTGTATCGAAGATTTTTAAATTTAATTTATTTTATTTATTTATTATTATTTTTTTTTTTAATTATATGTAAGTGTGTACAAAAAAAATGTTGTTTTTAAATTTATTAAATTTTAAATGCCGAGCGCACGTAGTGTAGGGGAGCACACGCCAAGCTCAAACACCAAAAAACGAACAAACGTTTAGGCAGCGGCAACGCTTGCACCGTTCCAGCGATCGAAAACGAGAACGACGAAAGAAAACTCGAAAGAACGGGCTGCGTTGTCTGTGTGTGTGTGTATGTTTGTACGGCTGGCGGTGCTCAACGCAATGCTAACGGAGGATGGTGCACTGACCGATAACTAAGGGCAACGAATATATAAACCTGACGCTTAAAAGCGCGGGAAATGGCGAAAAGCGAGGGAAATTTGAAGAAAATTCTCAACTTTTACCTTTTTAATTTTTTCCAAAGCTATAATTGGTGTTCACTGAGAGGTAATTTTATTTTTAAAACCAGGATGCCGACAAATATTTATTTGATTTTGGTTCAAAGCAATTCACTTATGTATGTATGTATAATTCGAAATATATATGTATGGATGTATGTATGTATCAGAATTATAATCGTTAGTACATGCAAGTTTTATTTATTTCTTGGTTAGAATGCTCGCTAGCTACCGAATTTTTCACACGAATGCAAAAAGTTGAAAGATGGGCCAAAACACAATTTATGACACGCCACAGATTAACTTTCAACTTTTAACACTCTATACCTGATGGGACGATACACATCCGTCGGCAACTTCCCTCTTCGAATCCATATGCCTTCCTTCGTAGGCAGCAATTGACGACAAGCAGCGGCAACAACAAATTCTGGTCCAGTTAACGAACTGCATCGGTCAAATTGTCCAGCGGCAGCAACGACGAATTAAGTATAAATTAAAGCAGCGGCAACAACAACTTCAATGTTTTAAAAGCCGGCGCGATTTATTGTTTTTAATTTAGTTTTTCACCAAAAATACACTCGCGTTCCACTGCAGATCACGTCGGGGTCACCATGAAAAATTAACAGTCTTTTGTATTAATAAATACGCGAAACTTGTGAACGCAGGGAAGAATTTATTTTTTGGCGATGGCGACGAAAAGGAGTTTGCTCAGAACGATGTTCATATAACAACTGACTTTTAATTTCAATACATAAACGCTTAAGCCTAACTTAACGATGGGGCGAGAGACGGGGCGAATTCGCGAGAGCGATTAAATCTTTATTGTGCTCCCGCTCCCGCCTTACACTATTCAACAAATTTCAAAACGCAAAGTGCGCGAACAACTGGTAAGTTGTTCGCGCAAGTTGCAAACATTGGTAAGTTGCAAACATTTTCTGGTACTATGGATATTTTAATAAATGAAATTGGTCTTCCTGTATCTATGAGGTATTGTAATTAACCTGGTATTAGAATCGTTCATAAAATTAATTTCAAAGTATCTTACATCATTTTTATGGCCACCCGGCTTATTTTTGTTCACGCATGTAGCCACAAAATGTCCCATCTCGCCGCACGCATAGCACGACCCTTTGTCCCGTTTCGACTTCCTGCATTCGGTTGACCAGTGTCCTTTGGCATTGCAATTATAACAGCGCAAATGCTCGCTTTATGTGCCCAACATCTACAAAAGATAGAATGTGCGCCTGATTTCGCAGCCCTTAATTTTGGATTCCTTGCAGCCTAACATTTCTTCTGCATCCATATTAATGCCCAGAGAAAGCATTATTTTGTCATCAGCATAACTCCCGAAAGTCTCGCCAGTAATTTGTTTAGACGTAAAAATAGTTCTCGTTTTATACCAGTTGTACTTTAAAAACCTCAGCCACTTTTTTAATTGTTCAATAGATGCTTTGTTTAAATCCATTTTGTTTTGTTGGGTTTTTACTTCTTAGCTTTTTTTTTTTTAATTTATTTGGCTTGTGATCGGCCCACTTCTGATTTTGTAGGGGTATGATAGATATCCCCAAAGATATTGAATATATAATTTAATAGTTTATAGCTTTTATTTAGTTTTAAGTCCTGGTCACAATCACTCCTGGCTATCAACTGATATCGCTCTCCGCTCAGAACTTGCACAAGAGAGAGAGAGCCCAGCGAGAGCAAGCTCTACAACAATAACAACAAGTAATACAGTAACTTATACATACTAATAGGTAGCAATCCTGCTACACCTTTTAGATAATATGGCGTCTCCTCGAATCCCTCGGTGCATAACATCTTTGTGTGTGTCTCTAAAAAGTTCGTCTTCAAATCATCTACTTTCTGAAGCCGCTTCTGGAAATAAACCACTGTTTTCCGTGACATAGCATCCTTCCGGAAACACTTCGTGACGAGCCGCTTATAGTTTGGCTAAACCATCCAGATCATTAGTGTCGGTAATTTTAGCCCTTTGTTGCAGTTTTAGAGCCACTGACCAGCTGCGCACCGTTGCCAAACATCGGTCCGCGTGCCGCGGAGTTAGAACGGTCGTTTCGAACTTGCGGTAAATCTTGCGGTTGTCGATTTTGCGAATTGCTTTTCCCATTGTTTCGTTGAAATTGGGAACCGAATATTTTACTTTGGTTTAATTGTGTCCGGATTTTTCACGAATATGTTGGATGAATATATAGTCTTGAATGAATTAAACGCACATATTAGATATTATATGCAGGCGGTTGTTCTAAGCGCGACGATCAGACTTTCAGCTCCCCTTATGGGCCACCATATGATTGTGTTTGACTGAAAAGGCAAACAATGAAAAAGATTGGGGCTTATACTGAAATATAGTGTTATATATTGTGCACCTAGGATACAATTCAAGTTACATATATTCGCGGATCAAATTCACAGGGGTCTTCTTACCAATTCCAAGTTTTTCGCTGTGTGACCAACTCGAACCGTTCTGATTTTTTTTTTAATCTCACGGCTCTCTCGCCAGAAACTATCGATGACAAAACTGGACACCGTCAGTCCAAGAAAGGCCTGCACTCCTCTTATATTCTTGGGTATTGGAAAATTTTGCAAAGCTTTTACTTTTTCATGGCCTGGCCAAACGTCCGTTTTTTATTCCGTGTCCCAAAAAGCTTATCTTCTCCTTCAAGAATTGGCATTTTGACCTTTTAATTTCTAAGCCAAACTTTTCACCTTGCTTTAAAACGATCTGCATGTTTTTAAGGCCTTGCTCCGCTGAACCACCAAACACAACTATGTCATCTACGTATATCTCCATTATGCCATAATTTATTAACTTCTGGAAGATATAGTTAACATATCGAGCGAAGACTGCCGGTGAGTTACTGAATCCGAAAGGAGTTCTGTTAAATTCGTATAGACCTTCCTTTGTTAAAAATGCCGTGTATTTTCGACATTGCTCGTCAACTGCAATATGGAAAAAACCGTTTTTTAGGTCCATTACTGTAAAAAATTTGGCTGCTTGCATCTTCTCTAAGGCCTCCTCTCCGATGGGAACGGGGAATCTATCTTTCAAAACAAGAGTGTTTAATTTGCGATGGTCTACGCATAATCTGTACGTTCCTTCTTTGTGTTTGGCCAGAACTACCTCGTTTAACATTAAAATATAATCAACGTATGACCTCGAGTAATTTAATAACACTACAATTAGAAACAATTTAGCTATACTACTCATTTTGTTTCTGGCGTTGACGTATTTTTGCTTCTCGTTTAATTCGTAAACTTCTGCATTTTCGTCGAAATTCACCAACTATTGCCTAATGAGGATCGAGACCAGGGACTGAAACCGATTGGAATACCGGTACCGATTCCGGTTTCCGTTCCTATAAAAATCTGTTAGCGGTTCCGGTTCCAATTTCGGTTCCTAAGAAAAATCGCAAAACGATTCCGGTTTCGGTTCCGGTTCCTAAAAAATATTACAAATCGGTTCCGGTTCCAGGATCGGTTCCATTTTTTTAATGTATAATCGTGTAGAAAAGTAATTTCGACAACATATGTATATATCATCATTCGCATTTATTCATGTTTCAATTACATATCAAAAAGTCACAGAGCCACAACGCAACACATGTTTTGCATCTCGAAAAATCAATCATCAATTTTTCTTCTCTTTGGTTCTTGTTTGAATTGCATAGTTGAGGGACGCTTGTTTGAGCTCTTTTCTTTTTCGATGAAAATTTTATTCATTCTAACCAATAACTGATCTTCCAAAAGTTTGTCTTTTACGTTATATCTCAAGGATGAAAGAATGAATCTAAGTCCAGAAAATAGTCGCTCTACACTGACTTGCGTCGCAGGCACTGCGAGAATAATTTCAGCTAATTCGCTCAATTCCGGTTCGAACGTTCTCTTTTCTGCCCAAAATTGAAGAACATTACTGTCTCGAGGCATTCGGGTTTGATTCATATCATAATTGCTAAGAATCGAAAGGAGTTTGGAATTTTGAGGCGCGCTACAACTTTTCATTGATGAATTTCGTTCTCGTTCCTTCATTTGGAGAAAATTTTCGAAATCATCCTCGTATGAGTCGGTCGCGTTTGACCCTGGATTCAAATCAGTGTCTTGAATGAGATCTGCTCCAGCAATATGTTCAGCCGAAATTTCATGTCGCACTTCTAGATTTACTTTTTTATTATGAACACGGATCAAATAAGCTATTGCCTGCTGAACTTGTGAATCGTTCAGAACAACTTTGTAACGCGGATCTAAGAAAATAGCTGCTAACACCACTTCGTGCTCAAGTAGTTTTTCTTTCTCTTCAGCATATTTTCGACGAGTGATTTTGAAAACTCAGTACCAATTTTCGTCGTTCTTGTTTTAGTTTCGCACCAAATAGCGTAAAAATCGCTGAGAATCATTTGTTCCGATTGCAAACGTTTTGTACAAATTCTAAACGGTTCTAACGCGGCAAAATTCCTTCTAGTTGGTCCCACTCTTTATCCGTTAAAGACGGAATGTCGCAAAAGTTTGTGTCACGCAATTCAGTGCAAAAGTCTTTCGTCTGCAAAACACTTTCTATCATCTCAACTGTCGATGACCAGCGGGTAGCGACATCAAGTTTCGGCTTGTTCAAATTCTGTTTTTTGAGGAAATGAAAAATATTTGGAGTTCTCAACTTTTTGGCAATTTCCTGACTTTCGCAATGAGCTTGGAAGTATTCCTGTCCTTTTGCAAAGTATCACCAATGGAGAGCTGAAGAGTGTGAGCTGCGCACCTCAAACCTACAAATTTTATTAAAATTATGAGAAAGTGTAATTTTTGAAAGTAAAATTTTATAATTTAATAAATAAAATTTTCTAAGTAAGACGATGAAAAATTTATGAATGTCTGTTCAACTCTTTGTTTGTTTCTTTGTGCCGGTTTGTTTATCTTTGCCAAATAAAAACAAAAACTTCATTGATTGTTCCTCACCAGTAAGAATACCATCGTTATCCTGCACATCATTCTCGATTTCTTCCATAATTTCTACTTCAGTAGCATTTTCGTATTCATCTGACGCAAATTCGTTCGAATCCGTAGTAGTGGCGTCCTCTTCATGTGACTGCAAATCCGTAACCACCTCTCCCTCTTCTGATAATAACTTTATAGCTTTTATCATGTTTGCGCCATTGTCCGTCGTAACAGTATAAATTTGTTCCCATCGAATCCCGAATTCAGCGCAAACTTGTTCAATGACGAATTTGAGGTAAGATCCTAGAAATCAAAGTTTCACAATAACAAAAATGTATGACCAATAAAATATTGGAAAAAAATTGTGTGAAATAATAATATTATGTATACCTGTGTGACTTTGTTTGAGCTCTTTCAGTCCCAATGTCCGAAGAACGATTTGTTCTTTATCGATGAACTGTATATTGATTCCGAGAAACGATCTATCCAGTCGTGTTGCAGCATCAACTTTCAGTAGTACTAATCTGTTGCGGACTTCATCTGATATTTTTCTTCTTATTGAATCCGCTTCTTTGGTTACTAACGTTTTCACTGATGAGGAAGATATTCTTATTCTTTCTTTGCATTTATCCTCCAGAGCTTGTTGAATCGGAGCAACAATTCGCTTGAATCCAGAATCGTCGAACATACTAAAAGGTCGCCCACCAATGGTTGCCAGTTCTACACAAGCTTTCGTTAACTCCTCTTTGGTCATTTGAATAGTGATTGAACCAAGTTCCTTCAATTGTGGTTGCTTGACGTTATTTTTAGCGTTATCTTCATGACCTTTCTTACAAAAGTAGCTCGGTTCAAAGCTGTGCACACTTGTAAGATGTTTTTGTAAGTTGCTCCCATGCTTTCCCTTCAAGACAAAAATAATGCAATATAATAACGTGGTGCTGCATTAATTTGATAACCTTTATATCATGAATTTCCAAAAATTTTGAACCAAAACAACGACACACAAACTTTATTCCACGAACAAAATGTTTTCTTAGTAATTCCCTTTATTTTCCTCGATGTATACAAACAAAACAAATTATCTCACTTGTCGTTACCTCACTTCTGTTTTCGTAATGCGCATTATTGCTTCGACAACATTCGATAGAGTTTCGTGAAATTAGTTGTGATCGATCTTGAATTTACTTCATACTTGAATTTATAACTTTTGAAACTTACTCTGATGGAAATTTTGCATATTTTGCATGTTGATATTTTCTGGACCGCATTATACGAATAATGTTCATGAGCTTTGTTTTGTAGTGTACGCCCCATCACGTGAAACACTCCTATTGCGTCCAAGAGCGTTGCACACTAAACTGAGTTGGTTCAAACTGATTGGTTCATCAATTGCCCTATTGCAAGCACTGTTAGAACTGTACTATGATGAAATATTTTATGATTTAAAATCCGAGACTCATTCTCAGAAAAATATCGGTTTCGGTTCCGGTTTCGGTTCCACAGTATGCCAAATAATCGGTTCCGGTTCAGGTTCCGGTTCCATCGAAAATTAAAATTTCGGTTTCGTTCCGATTCCGGTTCCGTAAAAAGGAAACGGTTCCGGTTCCGGTTTCGGTACCGGTACCGGTTCTCTTCAGTCCCTGATCGAGACACCGTCAAAACTAGGAACCACTTTCGCAAAGCTTTCCACCGAAACACAATTTTTATTTTCACTAATTTCACATTTTTCTGCCATCATTTTTATCAATTTTGCCAGGTCACCGTTGTTCACGGATGTGTGTGTCTCTTTCAAGTCTATATTGCTCATTTTGTCTGCAAATTCTTAGTCTACTTCGTCAGATTTTAATGCACACTTTCGTCAAGTTGATTTTGTGTATGTATCGGCTTGAGCTCTGCTATGGTTGTCTCGTTTTCACTGCTTTGATCCTCTATATTGAATGTTTTTTCGCCAATATTCCTTCGATTCAATAGAAATGTAAAATAGCACATCTTCGTTAAGTTTGTCTTGACTCTTCTTTGCTGTCGTAGAACTAGTCTTTTGCGCTGGATTTTTCTTCTTTTTATTTGTTCTCATCATAGTTACACAACTTCGTAAACAATTATTGTTTCACAGAGTTTATTTAACTGGCTGCTCGGATCGGTTGAGCCCCCATGTAAGATTTATTATAGAGTATATGTTTATTTATTATTAATACAATTATAAATATAGCCGAAAAGGTTAATGATATTAATTAAAATTCCAAATCACCGACAGAAATTCGCGACTACTTTTGACAACTTTCAACTTGTTACGACTTCAGCGACTGCCTTCTTCGACTTGCTTCTTATCTGTCAAAATTTAGCAAATTTGCAATGGGTGGGAATGATGGGTGGTGTGTGTCAAGGATGGGTGTGTCAACTTGTGAGGTGATTGTACCGATGGCACCTTACATATATATATGTAATGTCAATATCTTTACGGCTCCCAAGTGGATCGCCGGCCATCGGTAATCTAAGCCACTTTGGGAAAAGGGGGCGTGGGGGTAAAAATAATACACGTTAAAACCACTATTTTCTTTCGTTTTTTATATTAGGTTGTTCGGAAATGACATACCGGTTTTTACATTCAAATTTCGCGCATCGCTTGTGAAGTCAAATATAATCGTATCTAGCAATGCTGTATATCGTTTGAAAGGTGTTGGCATCATGACATATAGTTTGTTTACATGAGCTTCCACGTTAAAAAATTACAATCGATTGAAATGGAGTTCCCGAACGCAGAAATTCGGGCAATTTTGAAATTTTATTTCGCACAGGGAAAAACTGCTTCGGAATCTTGCAGACAGATTATTGCTGTCTTAGGAGATAACAAACTTTCGATTCAAATCGCCGAACAGTGGTTTAGGCGATTCCGAAGTGGCAATTTTGATACCGAAACACCCAAGCCTTCCGGACGACCAATGACCGTTGATACGGATAAAATCATGGGAAAAAAAACCGGTATGTCATTACCAAACAACCTAATATATATTTCTATATATTTCACTTATTTTTATTCACTGTCACCTTTCTTCGTGTTTAAATATATTTTGTTTCACTGCGCCGATTATACTTGCTCACTAACCTTATTTCCCTACCAACCGCGTTTTACTCCGCGTGTTTTGTTTGCCAAATTCTCTCCACGTCGTCCGAGTGCGCGAACGTCTACCTCGAGGTACCAGAGCAAGAGAGAGACCCGGAAGCCGCCGTGTGACCCTCTCGTACTCTCCGGTCTTTCCCTTGCAAGATCGGTTTATTATTTTTCTCTAGTTTTCTAGTATTTTCCTCTATGGTTGCCACCTAGGGCGTATGGTGCGGAACTAAACTTGGCCTATTTTGGTTCCATACCTTAGCTTATCGATGCCCTTCGATATCTTCTTCAAGAAATAATTAAATTATCTTTTGGTTGTAGACCCGCAGGACAGATTTAGTTCTTTATTGTTTTCAGTTATAATTGCAAGTGAATTTAAAAGCTAGTGGCTCGCGGCTGCGGCCAGGCAGCGGCTTGGCCGCGGCCATGTACTTAGGAATAAATATGCTCATACATATCATAGCTGGTAACAGCGGGAGCGCGAGAGAAGTTGTACATACTGTTGCATTTCAAGTTGAAACCGGCCGGGAGTAGATCGAAATCGAGGGCAAAGGACTATCGATAAAGTTTGGTGGGTGGCAACTCCTACTGAAGTGGCGCCTTCTTCTGCTGATGCCCTTGGCTATCTAGCTATTTAAACTAGCCCGGTTCGCTCTGAGTATGGCTAGGATGGCCTTGGATTCGTCCAATGACCCACTTTTGGGAGAGGGAAAGGGAACATGGCGAAGAAGGGAGGCGAGACTGAAAGTGAAAATCAGTAGCTGCCATATCTCGGATCAAAGAATTCCAACTAAAACCGCGCCCGCAAATTAAATAAAGTAAGTTAGTGGTGAAGCACTAATTTTATTAGTTATTTTATTTAGTGTTGTGTTCTTAGGACTATCCGGGGACCCATAAAAAGGGCCCCGGTAATTTTTAGGCGGCGAACGGCTTTTTTTTTGTTGCGGAGACAAACGTCTATATTTTTGGGCGGAGGCAAAGCAACATTTTTTCGGCTGACACATCGGTCCTAACCTGACGGGCAACCCATAGGAAGGAACGATTTAAACGGAGCTACATAACTCCAGAGCGGCACAGACCAGTGTACAGGCCCGCAATCCCGCCGCCTGAGGATTACGCCGGTGAGTCCGTTCCGGATCTGTGTGGGTGACGAGGCCCTGTTTCGCGCTCCCACGTGCCGCCGCAGCACATATATTCCGGCAAGCTTTTCTTGTCCTGGCTGAAGTCCAGCGACGCGCACTCGGCCGCCTTTCCTAGCTGGCAAAAATCCAGCGGCGGGCCACGAATTACGTTTATCCTCAGTTCCTTCGCTGGCGGCTGCCACTGGGGACAAAAAGCTGCGCCGACAGCTGTCCCTGGGCACCTACAAAAAACACAAATCGTTAGTAATTTAAATTAAATTTGTAAATTGTACTTACCCATTGTCAATTGATGTGGTCTCCCTCGTAAATCCCAGTAATTTGGTCGCGGGAATCCCTAGAAGGAAGGAAAACTCCTAGGTAAATAGGCACATCTTATACATATACTTACATTCACGCACGTCCCTTCTCATCCCTCGGAGCTCCCCAGGATTAGGTGGCACAAATGGTGCAGCAGTCCCAACCAAGCCTGCGCGAAGATTTGGTTCCGTGGTAATACCGCGGTGACCCCTTAGTAATAGATTTAATTAACGTCGATCAACCAACTAAATGGTTATAATACGTTGGGAATAATAAAGTACAAATCACGTGAAAACATAACAGAAGTGATTAACAAATTTATAACAAATTAACAGTTGTAACGAACTGATTTTTTTTGTCTGTCCGCTACGACTATCGTGAGGCTAGCTCAGAAGATGTGTGTTGTTCGTCCCACCAAATTTATATAAACGTGACCGCCCGATTGTCTAGTGAGAACGCACAGAATGTTAGGGTGTTTATACTAGGATCTTTATTCGCCGACTTGTCCCTCGGCCTGGGACTAATGGTTACAGATGGTTGTGTCAACGCCTTCCTGATGGATTTGTGGCTGCTCCACCGACGCTCTCCGCTGCCTCGCTTCGTGCTGGTCTGGAACGCCTCCGTTGTCTTTGGCCTCGGGGCTATGAGGGTCTAGGGATGCGCCACCGTTCCCAGACTAGGGTGAACAGGCACTGGGCTCTCAAAGCGTACGCATTTCGAGGCCACAGCCCCTGTCCCTGGATCTGTCCCGGCCGGTCACACCAGACGCCTACACAGTTTCTACCTGTCGGTTCAAGCATACGCCGGAAGGCCGCCAATGCAGTCCCTGTGGCAGGACGCTAGGTTCAAGACGAACGCTTCCGCCCTCGACTCTTAGCCGTGGACTGGATACGTTGGAGTATGGCTTTGTTGCTGCTGGACCTGCGATGACTGCTCGTCGCTCCTTGAGTCCTCTATGTCCTTGCTCTGCTCACGGCGCGATGTCCTGGCTGCGTAGTCTGCGTGCTCTTGGGAGACTAGGTGCAGCGAGTCTTTGGCTCTCGGGATTCGGTCAGCTGCCTGTCTAGGACTCTGGCGGTGAACTACTGTGCTCTCGACGCACACGCCTCTCGAGACACCCGTAGTTCGGACGCGCGTCCTTCGTGGCTAGTTGCACCAGGGCCTGCACAATTCTCGCCTATCGGTTCAGGCGTACGCCGGAATTCGAAAAGGCAATTGTTTTCGCACGGCCGCTGGTTCTGGACAACTTCCCTTCTTCCCTTCCCACGGTTCTTTGTCGAAGGACTCTTTCTATTCACTTCTGTCGGATTCGCCGAGCAATACGCCAAGCTCAAATCGTGACAAGAATTAAAACAAAGCAAACAAAGAATTAAAACTTAGCCGCGTGATGCCTTAAGGACCTCAGCTACCTGTTTCTCAGCTCGGAGACTTCAACTCTAAATCCCGAACGTCTTGATGTAGCGATCTTGCTCCTGTTGACTCGGCGCGGCTCTGCTTCCTCCTGATGTTAACTTGACTTGTGTCGTTCACTGATTTGCTGCTTGTCTATTGATCTTGCTGGATTGACTCCTTGTGATCGACTGATGCCGCTTCCTGCACTCGGCCCGCTTATATAGGCCGGCGTATCCCGTTTATTCTCGGCTTCTCCTCTTTCGGTCTTGCGCACGGCACCATACTAGGGTCCAAAGTCCGCCGCGTCCTTCTCTCCAAACTCTCTCTCTCCTGGTTCTCTCCAAACTCTCTCCAGCCGTATTCTCCAAACTCTCTTCTCGTATCTCTCCAAACTCTCTCCAGCTGTACTCTCCAAACTCTCACCACCTGTTTTCTCCAAACTCTCATCAGTTGTATTCTCCAAACTCTCATTTATTTGTGAGGAGTTATTTAAATCCTCACACAGTAAATGGCTAATACTTAAGGACTTGAGGCATCCTATTGTCCAGATATCGGCGGGTTGTCTTCGCTTCAGTCTTCGTCTACATGTCGGGTTGGCCAGGGAAGCTGCTAGGTGGTTGGTGTGGACAGCGAGTCGATCGTTGTACCGACTCGAGTGGCGGTTTATCTGTTCCCTGACAGAAGGAATGTGAAGGTCATTTCCAAGGGCGTCGTTCCTGATGTACCAGGGCGCACTTGCAATCCTGCGCAGCGCCCGGCTTTGGACTCTTTGAACTTTAGCCACATTAGAGACTGAAGCCATGCCCCAAAATTGGATGCAGTAGGTCATTGAGGGCATCACAATTGATTTATAGAGCAACACTTTGTTGCCAAGGCTGAGCTTGCTCGTAGGCTTAAGCATCCAATTCAGCTTCCTGAGTTTAGTGCGACAGGTGGCTGCAATTTTTTGGATGTGCCTTTTCCGGGTGAGCCGCTTGTCCAGGATCAGACCCAAGTACTGCGCCTGGGGTGATTGCGGGATGGTTATATGGTGAAGTTCAACTCTAGGAAGCACCTTTCCTCTAAGAGTAAAATTTCAATGTTGCGACTTTCTGCCATTGACAGCAATATTCCACCTGTTTGTCCACTTGCCGTACAGATCCAGGATCCAGAAAACGTAATAATCTTAATTTTATTATTTTCTAGAGATAATATATTTTAAAGATAATGGATTTTTGTTTAAAAATTTATGATTAAACTATTAAAGAAGTTGGAAAAATTTGTAATTATTTAGTAAAAATATTTTTTTTATTTATTTTTTTTTAATCAGAAAATAGATATATATACATTAATTTTTTTTTTTTTTTTGTATGGCCACACGAAAGATTATGAATAAAATATCTTTGATCTAACCTGATGAACTATTTGCTTTTTATTTTATATATTAGAAACTGTTACGTTATCCTTTTGGTCCGTTATATACCGGAAGTAGGACATAAATTAGACTTTAAATATTTCATTTTGTAATACAACCTGTTCTCCAATTTTTAGTTTAAAGTTCAAGACATTTTTGTTATAATTATTATTATTATTATTATTATTTTTTGCTTGTGTTTATTTGTCTCTAACATTAATCTGGCTCTTTTATATGCCTGTTCTATTCTAAATTTATATTCCTTAGCGTAGTCTTCTATATTATATAGGTGTTCTATCCTATCTACAGGGTGCGGCGCTTAAATCCGGACAAATTTAATTGTTTATTTAAAAACAAATTTGTTTAAACAAAATATGAAAAAAATTGAAAATTCATTTACAGAAATATTAGTTGTTTCTGCCGAGAGTAAAATACTCGGTCGGCGAACGCCCAGCGCGAAGACTTTCGATAATCGCGGCTCTTCGGTTGTACTCCGCACTTGTACGTAACATCCCAGCCATTTTTAGGTTATGACTATTTACGAGATGCCCATGGCTTACAAGAACGCCAGTAGCGACCTCTGGCGGAATGACTATGTGGCGGGAAATTAAGTCCGGATTTAAGCACCGCACCCTGTATACTATTAAATTCTTTTGGCAAATTTGAAGTTGTACCGAAAACTAATTCATATTAACAATAATCATGTGCCTCAGAGGGTGTTGTATTGAAACAATATGTAAAAAGGTCCAAATCTGTTTTGTCAGATGAGATGTATGATCTAACGTATTCGTTCTGTGCCATCTTTCTACTTTTCCTAAAATCTGATGGTGGTGTGAAATAAATGTAAATATTTACATAAATCGTTAATAATCGAATTCCTATATTCAGTGCCCATGTCTGTAATGAACGTCTTAATTGGACCGTACTTTAGAATAAAAGATTCAAATATAGCTTTTGCTACTGTTCTTGCACTTTTGTGTGGTATGGAATTGCTAACAAAGTATTTCGTGAAATCACAGATTAGAGTAACTGCTTATTCGTTCCCTTGATCTGATTTAGGTAATGGACCTATCGTATCCACTAACACTCTATAAAATGCATTTAAAAGGGTTTCTGTTATCGTCAAGGGAGTTTTGGTATGTTTTGTAGTTTTGGCTTTTTGGCACTTAGGAAATTTCTTTACGTGGTTTGCAACGTCACGTGTCATATTTATACCCTTGCAGAGGGTATTATAATTTTGGTCAAAAGTGTGCAACGCAGTGAAGGAGACTTCTCCGACCCTATATGATCAGGATCACCTCCTGAGTTGATATAGCCATGTCCGTCTGTCCGTCTGTCTGTTTCTACGCGAACTAGTCTCTCAGTTTTAAAGATATCGAATTCAAACTTTGCACACACCCTTCTTTCCTTTGCACGCAGTATATAAGTCCGAACGGCCGGGATCGGCCGACTATATCCTATAGCTGCCATATAACTGATTGATCGGAAATGCCATAACTCTGCTGTTTGTTAAGTTAGGAAGTTGGGCCTTTCTATGGGTTTTATATTTGGCCAATCAATCCGACGTACCAAATTTCATAAGGATCGGCCGACTATATCGTATAGCTGCTATATAACTGATTGATCGGAAATGCCATAACTTTGGTGTTTGTAAAGTTAGGAAGTTGGCATTTTCTATGGGTTTTATATTTGGCCAATTAATCCGACCTATCAAATTTCATAAGGATCGGCCGACTATATTCTATAGCTGACATATAACTGAACGATTGGAAATGCCATAACTTCGGTGTTTCGGAGTTAGGAAGTTGGGAATTTTTATGAGTATTAAGAATGCATCTTATGAATAATTTTGGAGAATATAATTTGCAGAATATTCTGCAAGGGTATTTCAACTTCGGCTCCGCCCGAAGTTAGCTTTCCTTTCTGGTTTTTTTATTTATTGTGGTCACCGGCTGGAGTAGCTCTTCTCTTATATTTGTTAGTATTTTACTGCCCTTATTTTTAAATTGATCTATTGATAAGATTTTCTCGCTCGGTGCCATTTCAAGTTGGATAACCTTATCAATACCGACTGTTTTTTAAAGCCTATGGAAAAATTGATCTAAATCGAATATTACATTAGTATGTAGATTATCAACATTTATTCTTGAATATATTTTGTGCGTCTTCACAGAGAACGGTCGTGTTTTTGTTTTGCGCTCCGAATTTTCATTTTTCTTATTGAAACCACCGGGGTTTACTTAAATCTCTTCATCGTAGCTACACCTTTAAGTGTTTTCTAACAACTTTCCGTTCGCTTCGCGAGTGCATCGTGATTAACTTGTGTTTAGTAAACAAAAAGTTTTTATCATAATTTAATTCGTTGCTGGTTTGTTGTTATTGTTTTCTATTGCCCCTCTTTTCAGTCTTTCTCTGTGTCGTTGAGCGCTGTTGGAACGGCACGCACTCCAACGGCCAAATCTCTCAGAGGTGTTTTATACCGGAGTTAATCGGTTAATAATCCCGCTCTCTCTCTCTTTTCGTTTCTATATCGTTTCGTGGTGCCTAACATCAAAGTTATTCGGTGTTTCGCTTCCGCTCTGTTGCTCTGCTTGATCTCTCATTAAAAAGTTCTTGAGCGCTTTCGATTTTTTTGTCCGCTATAGTGCACAGTGTTCCGTGGTCAGCGAAAATGGCTTTCTGTTCATTAAAAAATTGCAAGAAAGTTATCTCGGCTAGACAGCTAAGTATTCCCTGCCATACATGTGATAAAATTTATCACGCAAAGTGTCTTGGCTATTCTGGCCTGGTTCGTGATGCCATCGATAAGAGGAGTGGCCTACGCTACTACTGCGATGAATGCATTGTATACGAGAACCAGGCAATAACTATTAGGCGGCTCACAAAAAGCAGTGTTACGGAATTAATCCGGAACTGCCGTAAAAATACGGACCTCCTCGTGGCGCTTGAATCTCAGCTCACTAGCCGCATGCTAGCTGAGCCCGATTCCCCAAAGCGCAAAAAAGTCGCGGTCGGTGGGCATTCTACGGCAGGTGCTGTGCAACCTGCTGCCCGCGATTCGACTCCAGCTCAGCTGCCAATCTTAGGCGCCACTCAAATGGTACTAAGATCGGGGGCAAAAAGTGATTCGGTATCCGAAGTTGCTGGAATCGATGTGGCTCCGCTAGGTACTTCCGCTCTGTCCGATCAAAATAAAGTAGTGGCCCCAACACCTCATATAGACTTAACGTCCGGATTACCGGCCGATACTGGTAGTACAGATACAAATTCTGTAGTACCAAAAAGGGTTGCATGTGTTGTACCAAAAACGGTTACTTGTGTTCGGGTGCCCCAGCTAAAACATGTATTTGTTTCACGGCTTGCCCCAGACCTCTCATCTTTGGATATTACGGCTTATATCCGTAACAAAATCCAAGTTGATGATTTGAAGGTCGAACAATTTAAATTTTCTTATGCTAGGAAAGTATCATCATTTAAGATTGGTATTCCTTGTGCTCTTTTTGCATCTGTGTGTTCCACCAGTTTCTGGCCCGAAAGCATATTTGTAAAAGAGTACGAAGCTAAGAGAAAAAAGAATAGTTCAGGGGAAATGGAAAACACCATTAAAGAACCATCCCCAGCGCCCTCCACATCCTCTTCTGTCCCAAAAAACTAGCCTCCTCTTTTCTTCTTTGCTATCAGAATACAAGAGGCTTACTTAGTAAGCTGACTAAATTGTATTCGGATAGTTTTTCTTTCCCATATAATATTATGGTATGTACAGAAACCTGGTTAAGGCCGGATATTCTTAGCTCCGAAATTCTCCCGGGTAAGTACACAATTTATAGGCTTGATCGTCAGTCCAGACGGGGAGGTTGAGTCCTGATTGCTGTCGACTCCACCTTTTCGTCTGAATTACTAACTTTCGAAGAATATTACATTAGTATGTAGATTATTAACATTTATTCTTGAATATATTTTGAACATCGAATTCCTAGGTATAAAATTATCGTTTCCCGGTAGTTTTGTATGTATTACTTGTTCATATATCCCACCATCATCTGAGTTCCCTATTTACGCAAATCACCTTTCCGTTATTCAGTCCATTTCCAAAAAACTGTCGGATCGAGATCAGTTAATTGTATTAGGTGATTTTAATATACCTAGTGCGACATGGTCCCCTGACGGGTCCCTCAAGGTACTATACTGTAAATTGGAATTCTTCTAAATCTCATTCTTGTTAATTTTGAAGTTGAATTTTTCTATGAAAATAGATAGGCTAACGGCTTATGGTCGGTTTTAATAGTAAAGGGTTTGCCATATACATAAGGTCTAAAATGATTAACAACCCAATGTATTGCTGTTAATTCTTGTTCGGTAGTTGATTTATTACTCTCGCCTTTTGTAAATGTTCGTGAGGCATTTGCTACTGGAAGGTCTACCCCATTATGTGATTGGGTTAAGACTGCTCCGCATGCGTGCTTACTAGCATCTGTTGTGATATAAAATTGTTTAGTGAAATCTGGATATTGCAATAAAGTGGGTTGAATTAATGCGTTTTTAAAATATTCAACAGCTTCTTGACATTGAGGAGTTACATATTTCTTGCAAAGGTTAGTTAAATGTCTTCAAATAGTTTCAAAAAGCAACGAATCTTCTTGAATAATATGCATCGGAAGGAGCAGGGTATTTTATTATTGCGTCATATTTTTAATCATCAGGTAAAATGCCTTTGTTTGTGCATTTATTACTTAAAAATGTGACTTCGTGAATAAAGAATGAACATTTTTCTGGATGTAACTTAAGATTGTGTTTTTTACATAGATTAAATACGTTAGTTTGATTTTTGGTCATATGTTTTTCAGAACAACCTATTACTACTAAATCGTCCATGTAAAGGAATGCTTGGGATGGTTCTAATCCGGAAAAAGCTAGTTTGAAATGAATTTGTGGCTGTTTTTATTCCATAGGGTAACCGTTTAAAGCCGTGTGAGCTAGTACTCGTTGAAAATGAAGTTATGTCTCTGGAGCCTTTTTCTAAAGTAATCTGTTGGAATCCGGACATTAGATCCAGACATGAAAAAAGTACCAAGATTATCAAGTATATCATCGATTCGTGGTAATGGAAATTTTTCTGCTACTAATTTTTTATTTATTTGTCGGTAATCAATAACTAATCGCCAACGTTTTTGTTCTGAACCAGGAAGTGATTTTTTGGAACTAAAAGTAATGGGCTATTGTATTCTGATACTGAAGGTTCTACCATGCCATCTTTAATAAGTTTTTTACTATGGGGTGTTCTGTAGTTTTTAATATAGACTGGAACGTCATACTTCAATCTTAATTTTTGTTCATAAAAATTATTCGAGGATATGGGTTCCGTTTCTAATCGGAATATATCAGTAAATTCGGTGCATAATTTAAACATTTCAGGAATATTTTCTGTTAATTTGGATAGGACTTCTTTTTTTCTGAAGTAACATTCTGTACTTTGTGGAGTTTGATAATTATCTAATGGTTTATAATCTATTTCATTAACGTTTATAATTTTATTGGTTTGGTTGTGCTCAAAATGCGGACAAAAGTTGTATTAGAATTGGCCTTGGTGCCTGCTACAAATATACCATCAGCTATTTATTGGTTTTTTATGAATATTTCTTTGTGAGAAGTATTTATGTAAATTTGTCTAACGACTTCTGATCGAGCAGGAATTATTAAATTATTGTCTATTGAATGTATAATTGGAATGTTGAGCTCTTGATCGAAGTTTTCAGGTCTATCCATTAACCAAACATGATCTGTTTGAAAGACAAGTTGGCAATTAAATGTTTTTAGAAAGTCCATTCCTAATATACCATCACAGGGTATTGGAAAGTCATTATTTACTATTTGAAAGTTAAAAGGGAATATAAATTTTCCTGTTTGTATTTCCATAAATGTCGAACCTTTTGATTTAAGAGAACCTATTCCAGACTTGGTTATTGTTCTTGTTGTGTCTATGTCATCGTACTTGTTAGAATTTATTTTTAATAGACTTAAATCAGCGCCTATATATTCAAAAGCGTTAAGGGTGTTCTTATATGATAACTTTTTGTTTGTACATAAATGTTGAGACTTAGATTTATGTTGTACAATTTGGATATCTGTGGCTGTATTTTCTTAAGTTTTCTGATTGTCCGTCGACAGTTCTTATTTGGACATTTGAGTACCCTCTGGTATTATTGTTGTTGTTGTTTCTAGTTTCACCACAGTTATTACCTATGTAATTTCCACGACCTCTATTATTATTATTATTGGTGTGGTAATTATATCTTTGGTTGTAAGCATTATTTTTGTTATACCCATTGTTTTGGTAATAACTATTGTTTTGGTAGTAACCTCTGGCATATCCTCTACCGCAATAATTTCCTCTGAAGTTATTACCGTGATAGGTTTGTCCTCTTCCGGTGTATATTATTGAATAATAACTGCCAGTCATTTCAGTACTACTTTGTATGTACTTTGTGACTGCTTCATTCATAGTTGAGAATTTTTTGCTCCTAGGATAGTTATTAGGCGTCCATGCTCGCATTAACCATTGTATGAATTGCTTCTTTGGTGCTAAATGTATCAGCGTGTTCGCCTGGTAATCCTTCATCGATATATGATGCTTCTAGAAACTTTCGTAAATTTCGATTTCCGAGGTAAATTTTTCGGAAGTTTTACCCTTTTGGGTGGTTTTTGTCATTTTTGCTTTAACTACATCGGATGTTTAAGTTTTTGTATGATCCCTTTTTATACCTTTGCAGAGGGTATTATAATTTTGGTCAAAAGTGTGCAACGCAGTGAAGGAGACATCTCCGACCCTATAAAGTATATATATTCTTGATCAGGATCACCTCCTGAGTTGATATAGCCATGTCCGTCTGTCCGTCTGTCCGTCTGTCTGTTTCTACGCAAACTAGTCTCTCAGTTTTAAAGCTATCAAATTGAAACTTTGCACACTCCCTTCTTTCCTTTGCACGCAGTATATATGTCGGAACGGGATCGGCCGACTATATCCTATAGCTGCCATATAACTGATTGATCGGAAATGCCATAACTTTGTTTGTCGTCTCTCCGCTGCCGCTGTTGGCAGCGCCGCTACGAGACTTAGACCTTTTTAGCTCCTAAGTAAATTAAGCAGAAACAAGAAACTCTTATGAGCTCCGAGCGGCAACAACGGCTGCTCTGCTCCAAAAATGAATTAAATGTAAATCATAAATAAAGAACTTAAAAAGAAATCAAAGCGGACTCGAATTATTTGGAAAAACAATATAATCTATACATCTATTTGGAAAAGAGATATAATCTATTACATGGCGTGACGTTCGAGCCCAAATTCGGAAAACTAGGACAAAGTGGACAACAGCAGTAGCCGATGGAATTGATGAAACAACTACAAAAAAAACGCAGTGAGTAGAGTGTGATGTGTGCAAAACGTAGTGGCGTAGTGAAAAGAATAAAAGCCAGAAGGGCTGAATTAATGAAGCTGCTGAACAGCGGAAATGAATTAAGTTGGAACAAGAGAGAACGCTATAGTCGGGTGCCCCGACTATCAGATACCCGTTACTCAGGTAAAGGGAGTTCGAGGGAGATGGAGATAGAAACTTTAATCACGCATAACTTTTTAACGAATGGTCTGATTTGAAAAATTTCGATAGGTATTGATAAACACAATAAAACGCTTCCTTCTAGTTGTTACATACTTTTGCACGAATACAATATACCCTTTTACTCTACGAGTAACGGGAATAAAAAAGGTAAGGCCCAATAAGGGAAATTTTTAACTACATGAGCCAAACTAAATGGCAAATAAATTATAAATTAAATTACACGCTTAAAATAAAAAATCCTATGGCAGCTAAAAGAAAAACACCCAAAATGGGTTTAGTAGACGTGAAAGAAGTGGACTCCACAGCAAACGTCATAAATAAAATAGAGACCAAAACTATGAATACAGATTTAACGAACATTTTATTGTCAATCATTGTCTTTATTATGAGCGCATTTATTTTGTACAAGGCATATATGTTTTATAATAAATGTATATCGAAGAGAGCCATAAATAAAAGCTAATGATCTGGACAAAATATAAAATACATAAAGTGCCAACAATAATTACAAAAAGATGTTCAAAATATGTATGTCCATATATTGATATATTGAATATAGATGTTATTTTATCCAATAATCTATTACATTATCCAATAATCTTATCTAATGTACAATGAAAATAAATAAATAAATAAAAAAATAAATAAATATAAAATATGAATACTACAGAGTGTATTAGAATTACTCTTGGTAGGGAACCCAACTTTCAGAACAGGGTATTATCAATAATAGAAAAGGGAGCTGAGTCTCTACTGATAAATGAATTCGAATATGAGTACATGAATAGGTACAACTTAGACTTTTTTCCCTTGATACATTGCTCAAGTACTCAGAAGGCGATAGTATTGAGCACCGTCCCGACCATAAAAATTAAATCAGTTATTAACAATAACAAGATACTTGGAAGACATCTTTCATTGATGGTTTCAAGAATCTAGAAAAAAAAATTTCATTAAATAATGGAATGGGACGAACTATATATAAAGAACTAAATAATATAAAAATTGATTTTGACAGATCTTATAAGTCACTATCAAGACCCCGGCCAGCACAGCAAAACACTGTGAACAAGCATGCCGAAATATTAGTAACCCGCTTCAATACAGCGCGTATACTAATACACGATCAGAGAGATAGGCTAAACAAAGCCCATTGGTCTCAGGTATAAAAATATTTAAACAAATTACGGGATAACCTTATAGCTATCAGTACCAACTATCCTAAACACACCGTTGAAGATAGAAGCTAGAGAAGAGTCAGAATCATCAGATCCACCAGTACAAGCTGAGGCTGACGACCCTATCTCTACAGATTCCGATATAGAGAAAAAAGATATAAACAACCTCACTATTCCGGCAGTCCTTATTCAATCTGAATTATCAGACCAGGAATCGACCGACTCGGATTCTCACAACAGCATTGTAGAAATAAATCCAACCACAATGGCTGAGGGGATAATTGCCCAAAGGGCATACATTAAAGATATATCGAATGCCATCCCGGAGTTTAACGGGCAAAGGATACACCTTCAGAGATTCGTAACAGCTTTGAAGTTGGTTAACCTTACGAAAGGTACATTCGAGGTTTTGGCTGTAGAAGTCATCAAATCCAAAATAATTGGATCGACATTATACAGAGTCCAAAACGAAACCACAATAGAAGCTATAATTAAAAAACTGCAAGAAACATCCGACGTGGTTAAAGCCAAAATGGCAAAAACAATCCAAAAAGGTAAAACTGCAGAAAAATTCACCACAGAAATTGACAACCTACGAAAGCTCCTTGAAGCTTCGCATATTGATGAAGGCCTATCGGCCGAACACGCTGACAAATTCAGCACCAAGGAAGCCATCACCACAATGGTCAAAAATTGTGAGCCTTAAAACAATATTGCAATATCACCCAACGTGAAAATAATTATCGCGGTAATAATTATAAAAACAATTATCGCGGTAGAGGTAATAATCGAGGTAATTATAGCAATACCAGATATTATCAGAATAAAGGATATAATCAAAACAATGGTTATAGCAGAAATACAATAACGGATATAATCAAAACAATGGTTAAAACAGAAATAAGAATAACCAAAATAACAGAAACAACAACCGTGGTGGAAACAACAACGGCGGAAACAGCCGTGGGGAAAACAACAACAACCACAATAACAACGTTAGGGTAGCACAAACAAATTCGGGAAACTCCCAACCACCTTTAGATATACGACAGTAAACAACATAAAAATTCACACTCTAAATCTCAGTCAAAATACATTCGTCACTTTCATGAACGTAGCAACAGGAAAGGAATTAGTTTTCCTACTAGATACAGGTGCGGAAATATCCATATTGAAGGAAAATTCCGATAATTTTCAAAACATTCAAGATAATCACATCATAAACATACAGGGTATAAGTCAGGAAGTTACCAAATCAAAAGGGTTAACGTCTATTGAAATTCAAACTTCTAAGTATATAATGCCACATGATTTCCATATCGTAAATATCCAATTCGCTATTCCATGTGATGGAATACTTGGAATCAATTAGACTTCAAGCCATCTGAAGACTGGCTTATAATAAGACCAAATAACCTGTATCTGTACCACCTTATAATAGCCCACTTTTGTTAGTACCAAAAAGGTCACTTCCAAATTCGGAAAATAAAAAATGGCGATTAGTAATTGACTATCGACAAATTAATAAAAAACTCTTGTCTGATAAATTTCCACTCCCTAGAATAGATGATCTTTTAGATCAACTGGGCAGAGCAATATATTTCTCATGCCATGACTTAATGTCAGGTTTTCATCAAATTGAACTGGAAAAAAGTTCACGGGATATAACATCCTTTTCAACAAATAATGGTTCGTATCGCTTCACGCGATTACCATTCGATTTAAAAATAGCGCCAAACTCTTTTCAGAGAATGATGACTATAGCTTTCTCTGGATTAGAGCCTTCGCAAGCATTTCTTTATATGGATGACTTAATAGTCATAGGCTGTTCCGAAAAACATATGCTCAAGAACTTAACTGATGTTTTCGAGAAATGTAGGAAACACAACCTAAAGTTACATCCTGAAAAATGTTAATTTTTCATGCATGAAGTCACTTTCTTAGGACATAAATGCACAGATAAAGGAATCTTGCCTGACGACAAAAAATACGAAATAATTCAAAATTATCCAGTCCCACATGATGCGGACAGCGCTAGAAGATTCATTGCATTTTGCAAATATTAAAGACGTTTTATAAAGAATTTTGCTGAATACTCCCGTCACATAACAAAGTTATGTAAGAAAGATGTAAAATTCGAATGGACAACACAATGTCAAAATGCCTTCGAACATCTTAAATCAGCATTAATAAATCCCACTCTGTTGCAGTACCCAGATTTTAGCAAAGAATTTTGCATAATCACAGATGCTAGCAAATACGCTGTGGAGCAGTCCTAACTCAAAACAAAAATGGACTACAGCTTCCAGTTGCATACGCATCAAGATCCTTTACAAAAGGTGAAAGCAACAAGAGCACTAAAGAACAAGAATCAGCATCCATTCATTGGGCAATAACACACTTCAGACCATATATTTATGGTAGACACTTCACTGTCAAAATAGACCATAGAGCACTTACCTACTTATTTTCAATGGTAAATCCCAGTTCCAAACTAACACGAATGAGACTTGAATTGGAGGAATATAATTTTACGGTAGAGTATCTAAAGGGTAAAGATAACTATGTAGCCGATGCGCTCTCTAGAATAACCATCACAGACTTAAAAAATATACAAACAAACAATTCAAAAAAGAACAAATAGGATTGCATAAGCAATCTCTACAAAAAGCTTCAAAGCCCAACGTATATGAAGTCATTAATAATGATGAAGTACGTACAGTAGTGACCTTGCATGTTAATTATAAAATGTGTTTATTTAAGCACGGAAAGAAAATTACAGCAAGATATGATGTTAGCGATTTGTATACTAATGGAACCATTGACTTAGGTCAATGCTTTCAAAGGCTTGAATGTAGTGTGCATACATACAGAGTACACACTGTACCATCGGCAACAATGTTAGCCAAATCTGCAGGATCAGCACTCTTCAAGTGCAAACGTAATTTGACCACACACGCCAACAGCGAGTGATAAGTCGCGCCAGTTTATTCCCACAGCTTGGCGACTGCAACAAATATATCCATGTATGCACATAACATTCCATTCCCTCTCTCTGGGCACCGCTCTCAGAGATAAACATAAGCTAATATATAAGGCGGTTGCGTCGCTGCCGGCTTGACCGACAGCGCCGACCGCGCAACATAGAGCTAAGCCCAAAAAGAATATAGGCCGGCAGTCTAGAAATGACGGCAAGACAACGAAGTATTAATAAAAATAAATTATAAATTAAAATAAAACCAGTGCGTTTATATTTTTAACTAAAGTGCTGTGAACCATAAATTATATCTTAACATGGCGACCGTGACATGGATTTATGTCAAACAATTAAAAACACTGTTAAAAAGTGATAAAAAATAAAAAAATAAAAAAAAAACAACAAAAAAAAAGTTTTTTACAAATAAAAAACACTATTGCTAAAGAAAAAAAAAAGAGAAGAAAAAAAATCATCAACAAAAATTGAAGAAAATGGTTATGGTTGTGTTACTACAAGATTGTGAAATGGAATAATATATATGGTACACAAAAAGCTATGAAAACTCAGTTGAAACGATTATGATAAAATATATCGAAAAACTTTAACGTTGAGAAAACAAAACACCCTGATTAAAGGAAAACGGCCTGGAACCCTTCTTTTATCTTGCGACACATAAAATAAAATAGCTTGTGCGATGACCAGCACCGGCACCGCCCGAGTCCAAAGGGCCAGGAATATCTAAAAAAATAATTATAAAATTATTCAAATCATCAAAATAAAAAGAAATAGCCTGTGCGAGGACCAGCACCGGTACCGCCCGAGTCCAAAGGGCCCGGAACATCAAAAAATAATAGCCTGTGCGAGGACCAGCACCGGTACCGCCCGAGTCCAAAGGGCCCGGAACATCAAAAAATAATAGCCTGTGCAAGGACCAGCACCGGCACCGCCCGAGTCAAAAAGGCCCAGGACCTTGAAGACGAGAAGATACTAAGGACAAGGATGCAGAAGAACAATTTTTTTTGTATATATAAATATATTATAAAATTGTAAGTTTGAGCTGTACAAGAAGACGGCCCAAATTAGAACTTTTTTTTGAAAGGCAGGAAAAATAATTTGTAAAAAAAATGGAAAATAATATAATAACGTACAACCAATTTTATTTTTAAAATATTTGTGTTATTTTGAGCTTTAAAAAGAAGATGGCCCAAAAAGATTATAAATAGGCAGGGAATTTTGTAAAAAAAAAGTAGTAAATATATTAAATATTAAATGCGAATATATGTTTGAAAATTAATTTTTTTCAAAATAAAACAAAAAAATTTTTAAAAAAAAAAAAATAAAAATGTAAAATAAGTAACCAGAATATAAGAATTCAAAAAAAAACTATAAACTTTAACAACATTTTTTTAAATTACAATATTAGCATTGTCTTCTATTATTCATTTAACTCCCCATGCAAAATTAAAAAATTACAATGGGTTGGTTCGGCTCAGACGACACCCAGTCTACGGGAAATAAAGCTAATGTTGTTAATAATGTTCAAATAGTTGATCATACGGATGCTATTAAGTCAATGTGGATACTACTTTTGATCCTGACAATTAGTAGCGTTGCTCAATTCGTGCTCGCATTATACGTTAAACATAATAAAATAATTAAAAGACGTTATATAAGCAGAGCTAACGACTTGGACAAGGTTTAAATTCATTTATCCTTTTTTTTACCCTATTGGAGAAACACTCATTTCTTTTGCATCTTTCTATAAAAGACATACATTTAAATATATTGTCTACCTAACACGGATGGACCGTAAAACGAAAAATAATAAAAGGAAAGGAGGATTAAGAAAAAAGGCATTTAAAAGAATAACCGCCATTCGAAATGAATTAGCATCCAGTGATAATACATCATGGGAACAAGCATGTGAACTTCACGCAGATCTAGACTCCCTAAAAAATTTGTAAGCTCTAAACTACAGAAAAATCAAGAACCAGAAAAATGTTACAAAAATATTGAAATCATCGGGGAAACTGTTGACAAATATAATCTGTTCGATTATAGAGTAAGATCTATCCTCGAAACACTTTGGAACCCCATCTCAGTGTATGAACTAGAAATTGAATATATGGAAAAATTCAACCTAAGTAGTTCCCCATTAATACATTGTAATAATACGCAAAAAGCTATAGTATTATCAACAATACAAAACTGTAAGGTTTTTTCCGTGATTGACAAAAATGCATTGCTTGGCAATATAATAAACTTTAAAATTATTATGAAATAAAGCCTAATGGATTGGAAAACTATTTCTGATAAATTAAAAGAAATAAGAACAAATTTCGACAAGTCATACAAATGACTTTCGCAAAACCGAAATGTTCAGGGAACAACTGTACAAAAACACGCTAAAGTTCTAGTAGACATGTAACGTTCCTGCAATGTTGGGGTAGTTCAACGGTGTCCAGGAGTTCGTTCCAACATTTATTTATGTCAGGAGTGGTTGCTGTAAGAGTCTGACCCGGTTCCCAGAGTATGACACGAGCGGGGTTCGGTGAAATTGAAGGGGGTTGTGTTTTATTTACTTAAATTTTACAGAGTTTAAGACAGGGATAGAGCGGCGCGGCTGGTTCCGTCTTCGGCGGTGTCGTCGAGTGCGGTCGTGGGCGGCTACTGATCGTCCTTCGGTAGTTGCGCAGCGGCTGGCGTCCTGTAGATGAGAAAGAAAGAATACGGCTATATGCCCCGGAAAGTATGTCCCTCTGCATGCGTCCTTTTACCTCTAGATAATTCCCCCCGAGATATCCCTGATATCTCCGTGTGTGAGAGAGGGTTTGGAGGCCACTTAGGTCTTCCAGGTTTAGGCGAGAGAGTTTTGGAGGCCACTTAGGTCTTCCAGGTTAGGCGAGAGAGTTTTGGAGGCCCCTTAGGTCTTCCAGGTTAGGAGAGAGAGAGTGTGGAGACCACTGAGGTCTTCCAGGTTGTGAGACGAGTCGCACCCCACTGTGGGTCTACGAAGGTGAGGGGGAAGGAAACCCGAGCGGGTGGGCGACTCGGTGAACCGAGGGATGGCTCGAGCTTAGAGTCCGCTGCCACTGATGGCGGCTTCGTCGCTCCGAGTCGGTTAGTGGTGTGTGGATGGGTGGGTGGTGGAACCCCAAAGATCGGCTGGCACTGATGACGGCCGATCTTTCGGAGAGTGGGTAGAGGAGGGGGAAGGGGTTTCGCTAACTACAATGTATTTGGAGGGGGTGCTAGACCCTATCCCAAAAGAAGACTCCACAAGTAACTCCCAGAGAGGTTGCTCACACCAATGCGTAAGGCTCACCTTCTCCGATCGCTGTCGGTTGCAGAGTGACTTGAACTGGGCAACCGGCGCCCTTTTTATACCCGTTGGCGTGAATAAGTGTGACCGCACCACGTCAAAATCCCTGGTCATACGGCTTAGCGCGTGTGACCAACTGATCATGGGTCAGTGTGACCCGGTGATCGTGGATCAGTGTGCCCAGCTATTTCTATTTGAATTCGTTTTAGGTTTTTTATTCTCTTAAACTAATCTTATTATTATATTAATCCTATTCCCTATGTACTATGTTGTCGCTTCATGCTTTTTATCTCTCTTAACCTAAGCTTATTTTATATATTTCCTTATATTGTGCGCTCTGGAGCGTCACACCTCCCCCCCTCTTGCGAAGGCACGAAGTGCCGAATCGTGATCTTCGACTCCCTGCCGAAGATGACCTTCCACAACTTCTGTTCATCCCTTACTAGGATGGTCTGCTGCTGCCCCTTCCGTTTCTGCCCCCAGCGTTCCTTTATCTCGTCCACTGCCCTGGCCGACATCGTTGCATCAGCCGGTACTGTCCACCCCCTCTCATTGGTGAACATTTCCGGCTGTTCCTGCTGTTGTGCTGCTGCTGGAAGCGGTGGGCCGTGGAGTACCTCAGACCTTGGCTTGTCGTATGTAGCTCGATCGGGGTGTAGCTCCAGGATGTCCCTATCCGGCGACGGCGTCCGCACTTTCCCCATCCTTGGCACCAGTTGGTGTCCGCCGACTTCTGCTCCAGGCAGTCTTCTCGGGGTGTGTGCCACTCTTTGTCTTCCCCCTATGGGTCGTGCCGTCGAGGGTTGCGCCGGTGGTCGGGGTGCCGGTCGGTCATCCTTCGTGCTCCTGCCCCGGTTGTCGTGCTCCACTAGTCGGCACGTCGGTGGTTTGAGGCGAGTTGGCGCTGTCCGTACCCGCACTCCGGTACCCGCTGGTCTGGCCGATATTAGCTGTACTAATCTCCTCGCCTGCTGTAGCCGCTTGCAGTCCTCCCGAAACTTCTCGCTTGTCTTCTGAAATTTATCCATGTTGTTGTTGTTGTGTACTGAAATGAGTAAGGCGTTACATTGATTACCCTCTGCTTCTAAACTATCAGGGTTTGTTAGCGTATGGTTAGTGTGTATATATATTTTTAAGTCCCCAATGTATGCCCGTTTCGATTTCTTAGTTTTTTGATTTCCCCGCTGCTTCTTCCATGTTCTGGATTGCCTCGCTTCTAATCTCTCTTAGTCGTTTCCACCTCGCTGCTACTGTTTCTGTCGCTAGTCCCGATCCTTTAGTAACTTTGTCGAACAGAGCTCCTGGTAGTCGTAGATTCCTTCCATACAATAATTGTGCTGGACTGAAACCCGTCGACTCTGATATGCTGCTGTTATATGCTAGCATTAGCTCCGGCAGATTCTCGTCCCACCTGGTTTGTTCTTCTCCCACCATTTGTGATATCATGGTTTTGATGGTTCGGTTCGTCCTTTCGGTTGGGTTTTGTTGTGGCGTATATGGTGCTGTGAATTGCTGGTGTATTCCCCACTGCTCCATGGCGGTCTTTGTTTTCCTTCCCGTAAACTGGACCGCATTGTCGGATATCAGTGTTTTTGGTGCTCAAACTCTTGCGATTATTCTTTCACGAAATAATTTCAGGAAAGCTTCTGCCGTTGCTTGCCTTACTGCCGCGACTTCGGTCCATTTCGAGAACCTGTCTACTATTACTACTAGTGTGGTGTTTCCATGTTTCGTACGTGGTAGTGGTCCGACGAAGTCTACGCATATGGTTTCCCATGGTGCTTCGGTAATTTTAGTTAGCATTTTTCCCGCGGATTTTTGTTGAGACAGCTTGTATCGCTGGCAGCTCTCGCAAGCCTTTACGAATTTTATAATCTCCATCCTCATTCTGGGCCAAAAATATCTCTCCTTAATCCTTTTCAACGTCTTGAATATTCCTAGGTGTCCTGCCGTCGCGTTGCATTGGTTTTCTCGGAGCACCTTTTCCATGGTTCTAGGTCTTTTTCGCTGCCGCCTTTCTTGTATAGTCTTTCTCCTTCTATTTTAAATTCCCCGTTGCTCGGGTCCTTTTTTACCTCCTCGAATGCTTCCTTTATCCAATCGGTTTGACTTCTTGCGGTTTTGATTTCTACTGTTGGTGCCCTGGATAAAGCATCTGCCACTGCGTTCAACTTTCCTTTTCGATATCTGACCTCGAATTGGAATGGTTGTAATCCGAGTGCTCATCTGGCCACCCTCCCTGAGGGGCTTTCTATCGAATTTAACCATTTCAGTGCCAAATGGTCCGTTACCACTACAAATTGGTAGCCTTCCAGGTACATTTTGTACTTATTGATGCTCCAGTAAATTGCTAAGCACTCCTTTTCGGTAGCACTATAATTTTGTTCTTCCTTGCTCAACTTTCTGCTTGCGTACGAGATCACATGTTCCCCTTCGGCATCTTCCTGGGTTAACACTGCTCCTATTCCCAGGTCACTTGCATCCGTTTGCAGTTTGAACTGTTTTGTAAAGTCCGGGCATGCCAGTACCGGTGCTATCGTTAAGCTTTCTTTTATCCGTTCGAACGCTTTTTGATGTTGGGCCTGCCACTCGAATTTGTTTCCTTTTTTTACCAGCTCTTGTAGTGCACTTGCTTTTTCGGTGAATCCAGGGATGAATTTCCTATACCATGATGCCATACCTAAGAAACTGTGTACCTCCTTCGTGCTTTTCGGTGTCGGTAATTCTCGTATGGCCGCCACCTTTTCTGGGTCCGTTCTGATGCCCTTGTCGGTCACGATGTGTCCCAAGTATTTTAGCTCTGTTTGAAAAAAATGACACTTCTCCGCATTAATCTTTAGGTTTGCATTTTGCAGCCGTCTGAACACTTCTCTTAATTTCTCTAGGTGTTCTTTTTTGTTCCTTCCGATGACCACGATGTCGTCCAGGTATGCGAACGCGAACGGCTCCATTTCTGGCCCTATGACCGTATCTAGTGCTCTTTGGAATGTAGCCGGAGCTGTTGTGAGCCCAAACGGCATCACCTTCCACTGAAACAAACCTCGTCCTGGTACGGTGAACGCCGTATACTGCTTGCTGTGGTCCTCCATTGGTATCTGCCAGTATCCGGATTTTAAATCCAGCGTGCTCATGAATTTCGCCTCTCTTAGCTGATTTAAGATAAAGTCCATTCTTGGTACCGGATAAGCATCCTTTTCGGTTCGTTCGTACAGTAGCCGATAGTCCACACACATTCTCCATTCGTTGTTTTTCTTCTTTACCAGCACCACTGGTGCGCTGAATGGGCTATGTGATGGTTCTATTAATCCCAATGCTATTAATTCATCCACTTGTTCGTTGATTATCGCTTGCTGCTTTGGGTTACGTGGGTAGTATCTTTGTTTTACTGGCCTATCATCCTTCATGTAAATCTTATGGGTTGTAATATTACTATTTCCCTTCATTCCTTCGAATACTTCGAATTTGTCGATCTCCTCCTCTGTTGGTTCCATATCGATTGTGGTCTGCCTGGTTTCCTCTTCTTCTGGACATTCCTTTGCTTCTGTGATGTCCAATTCCAGATTGCCGCATTGAATCCTTGTCTGTGTCTTCGCCAGAAAGTCCATTCCCAGTAGTATCCCTCCTGTAACCTGGTTTAAAATCAGAAAATCCAATTCGAATTCTTCTCCGGCGAATTGCACTCCGGCTGTGAAGTCTCCATCTGATTTTTGTCTTGATCCGTTTGCCATCGTTATCTCTGTCCTCACTTTCCTCCATCTTCCATGTCTTCTTAATTCGCTGTATCTTCTCTTGCTGATCACGCTCCGTGATGCTCCGTTTCTACTATTCCTTTCGCTTTTACCGCTCCGATCTTTATCATGGCAAATATCTGAGCTACCAGCGTTATCTGCTCGGAGCTCCGGTGTTTCCCGTTATGGCTTTGCAACACTCCGTTGTTCTTGTTCCGTTTCTGCCGCATACCCAACAGAACAATCTCGGCGGGTTGGTGCAGGATCTTGTGGCATGTCCTGTTCCCCCGCATCTCATGCAGATATCTGTTGTTAGGTTCTGGTTCCCTGTTACCACCGGCCGGTTGGTTCCTTCCATTGCCTCTATTTCTTCTACTTCTTCGGCTATCTTCAAGAATTCCGTTAATGTTTTGAAACCTGAGCATCTAGTATAGAGTTTTATTTTGCTTCTGCAATTCCTGTATATACGGTCCAACTTAGATTCTTCCTAATACTCTGTGAATCTCATTAACTTCCTTAGGTTCATTGCGTATTCCCTTGTTAGTTCCGTCTCCCGCTGTCGTAGCTGTGCAATTTGTGTCTCCACCTGTTCCTGGTATCTGGGTGGTAGGAAATATTCCAACAGTTCTTCCTTGAGTTCCTTCCAAGTATTTATCTCACTCAGTGTGGTGTTCCACCAGTCTATTGCTACCCCTTCCAGGATGAAGGGCATGGTTTGAATCAGAGCGTCTTCGTCTATCCCGTAGCCTTTGGCCCACTCCTCCATCTTGCTGAGGAATTCTAAAGGATTGGTTTATGGTTTCCACTTCCATTTTCCGTTCCTTTTTATCCGGCATGTCTGATGTCCAGGAGTTCGTTCCAACATTTATTTATGTCAGGAGTGGTTGCTGTAAGAGTCTGACCCGGTTCCCAGAGTATGACACGAGCGGGGTTCGGTGAAATTGAAGGGGGTTGTGTTTTATTTACTTAAATTTTACAGAGTTTAAGACAGGGATAGAGCGGCGCGGCTGGTTCCGTCTTCGGCGGTGTCGTCGAGTGCGGTCGTGGGCGGCTACTGATCGTCCTTCGGTAGTTGCGCAGCGGCTGGCGTCCTGTAGATGAGAAAGAAAGAATTCGGCTATCTGCGCCGGAAAGTATGTCCCTCTGCATGCGTCCCTTTACCTCTAGATAATTCCCCCCGAGATATCCCTGATATCTCCGTGTGTGAGAGAGGGTTTGGAGGCCACTTAGGTCTTCCAGGTTTAGGCGAGAGAGTTTTGGAGGCCACTTAGGTCTTCCAGGTTAGGCGAGAGAGTTTTGGAGGCCCCTTAGGTCTTCCAGGTTAGGAGAGAGAGAGTGTGGAGACCACTGAGGTCTTCCAGGTTGTGAGACGAGTCGCACCCCACTGTGGGTCTACGAAGGTGAGTTCGGTGAGACGAGGGGGGGGGGAAGGAAACCCGAGCGGGTGGGCGACTCGGTGAACCGAGGGATGGCTCGAGCTTAGAGTCCGCTGCCACTGATGGCGGCTTCGTCGCTCCGAGTCGGTTAGTGGTGGGTGGATGGGTGGGTGGTGGAACCCCAAAGATCGGCTGGCACTGATGACGGCCGGTCTTTCGGAGAGTGGGTAGAGGAGGGGGAAGAGGTTTCGCTAACTACAATGTATTTGGACGGGGTGCTAGACCCTATCCCAAAAGAAGACTCCACAAGTAACTCCCAGAGAGGGAGTAAGGCTCACCTTCTCCGATCGCTGTCGGTTGCAGAGTGAATTGAACTGGGCAACCGGCGCCCTTTTTATACCCGTTGGCGTGAATAAGTGTGCCCGCATCACGTCAAAATCCCTGGTCATACGGCTTAGCGCGTGTGACCAGCTGATCATGGGTCAGTGTGACCCGGTGATCGTGGATCAGTGTGCCCAGCTATTTCTATTGGCGCGCCCGCCTTCTTATTTGAATTCGGTTTAGGTTTTTTATTCTCTTAAACTAATCTTATTATTATATTAATCCTATTCCCTATGTACTATGTTGTCGCTTCATGCTTTTTATCTCTCTTAACCTAAGCTTATTTTATATATTTCCTTATATTGTGCGCTCTGGAGCGTCACAGACAGCTTTAATGAACCACGCCTTATAATTTACGAACACAGAGATAAATTATACAGTAAACACTGGGTAGATATCTCAAAATTATTATCTAAATTTAAAAACAATCTTAAAAATATAAAACAAAAATATAAGTTAGACATTTTAATTCCATCTATCCTTAATACACCATTAACATTTGAGGAGGAATTGAAATCAGCAGAAATAGAAGATAAAGATTCCGATATTAAAATAATATAATCAATATGACGGACGACTCGATTGCCAATAGAGCTTACATGAAGGAAATCAGCTCGGCAATTCCAGAGTTCGATGGAAAAAAAATCCACCTGCAAAGATTCTTAACAGCATTGAAATTGGTCAACCTGACCAAGGGACCATACGAAAACATAGCTGTTGAGGTAATCAAATCCAAAATAGTTGAAACAACATTGTACAAAGTACAAAACGAAACAACTATTAATAACATAATCAGTAAACTCCAGGTCACTATAGTGGGCGATTCTTCTGACGTTGTAAAAGCGAAATTATTAAACATATACCAAAAGGGAAAAACGGCTACGCAATTTACAACTGAAGTAGACAATCTACGGAAACTATTAGAAGCTTCTTACATTGACGAAGTGCCGAACATGCAGATACGTTCAGCACAAAAGAAGCCATTTCTACAATGATAAAGAATTGTGAAAATGTCAAATAAAAAACCATTCTGGAAGCAGGCACATTCAAAACAATGAATGAAGCTGTTACAAAATATATTCATTGCAGCACGCAAATGACAGGAAATGCAAACAACATATTTTATACAAATAAAAATAATTACTTCCGTGGTAATAACTATAGAGGAAACTATAGAGGAAGAGGCTATGGCCGAGGATATCACCAAAATAATTATAATAACTATATTCATTATGATAATAATTACAATAACCGAGGCCGAGGAAACTATCGGGGTCAAAACCGCGGTAATGGAGGCAACAACACAAACTCCACCAATAAAAATGGCAGAAATAACACTGTGAGAATGGCTCAAACTAACTCGGAAAACGAGGAAGCTCCCTTAAGAAGTCAACAATAAAAAACAACACAGTTCACTCTATTACTCTTAATTTAAATATATTCGTAAAAGTAAAACATGAACTTACACAAAAATCACTCACCTTTTTGATAGACACCGGAGCGGATATTTCTCTCATTAAAGAAAATTCCGACAACTTCATTGATACGGACTTCAATAACACTATACAAATATCAGGAATAGGCAAAGGCTCAATAACTACAATAGGACTATCATTTATTGAATTAAGAACACACAATTATATAATACCACATAACTTTCATATAGTTCCCCATAACTTTTCAATACCGGTAGACGGAATAATTGGAATAGACTTCATAAAGAAATTTAATTGTATATTGGACTGCAATCAAGAAAATGACCTTTTCATTTGAAGACCTGATAATTTAAAATTTCCAATAAAAATTCCAATCCTTCATAACATAGAAACTAACGAAATAATTATACCAGCCCGCTCCGAAGTAATTAGAAAAATAAATTTAACCGAAAGTAATAAAACTCTCCTAATACCAAATCAAGAAATTGAAGATGGTATATTCATAGGAAATACAATTTCAGATCCCCAAACCACATTCGTCCGAATTTTAAACACTACAAATGAGAACAAAATAGTTAACCTTAAGAACATTAAACACGAATCTATCGACAACTATAATATTGTCCATTTAAATGGCACAAATAGAAACGAAAAAGTCATCAATAAACGAAAACAAAATTTTCCGCCTCAATTTAAAAATGTCTTAACAAATCTTTGTTCAAAATATAGTGACATATTCGGTCTTGAAACCGAACCGATATCTACTAACAATTTCTACAAGCAAAAATTAAGAGTAAAATATGTTGAACCCGTGTATATAAAAAACTATAGAAGTCCACAATGTCATAAAGAGGAAATAACTAAGGAAGTGGACAAACTTATAAAAAATAAAATAGTAGAGCCCTCAGTATCAGAATATAATAGCCCTCTGTTACTTGTTCCATGGGAACATGGAAACTGAATATAAAAATTCAATTATTGAAGATTTATGTAAATACCTTGGTATAAAAAACATAACATCTACAGCGCACCACCACCAGACATTAGGAACAATAGAACGTAGTCACCGAACACTTAACGAATACATTCGATCCTATATATCCCTTGATAAAACAGATTGGGACATATGGCTACAATACTTCGTCTATTGTTTCAATACAACACCTTCTATGGCACACAACTATTGCCCCTATGAATTAGTTTTTAGCAAACATCCAAATTTAAGTACATCTTTTAATTCAACAGATAGAATAGACCCTTTATATAACATAGATGACTATACTAAGGAAGCAAAATTTAGACTAGAAAATGCTTACAAAAGAGCAAGAATTAGATAAAAATAAACAAAAAGAAAAATCTAATTACGACAAAAACACTATTGATTTTAAGTTAGAGATAGGAGACCAGGTTTTATTAAGAAATGAAACCGGTCATAAATTAGATAACAAATATTTAGGCCCTTACAAAGTGGTAGAAATAAAAGAAAATGAAAACATAGTAGTAATGAGCGATAAAAATAAAAAACAAGTTGTTCATAAAGATAGGCTTAAAATTTTTCACGTATAAATACTTTGTTATCTCGTATGGCCTGATCTACCTTACGGGTACCCAAAAAAAAAAAGAAGAAGAAGAAGGAACATTACAACAACATTTTCCAATTATATTTCCAATTTATATTTCGTAATTTTACTTTTAACTACAATTTTATAATTTTTATCAAATTTTATTACATTTTTATTGACATTTTATAATCTTATATTTTCACATAAACCATTTTTGCTACTTAGTATGACCATTGTAATGTCATATATAAATACAAATATATATTCGCATTAAACAAAAGAAAAAAATCAAGTCAAAACATAAAAAAAAACAAACAAACAAACAAAAAGAAAAAAACAAAAATATAATTTCTTTTAAGACTTCGTTTTAATTAAAAAAATATATATATATTTTGATTAAATAACTTCATATATTACGTTATTTTTTAAAAAGAGGGAGATGTAGTGTGCATACATACAGAGTACACACTGTACCATCGGCAACAATGTTAGCCAAATCTGCAGGATCAGCACTCTTCAAGTGCAAACGTAATTTGACCACACACGCCATCAGCGAGTGATAAGTCGCGCCAGTTTATTCCCACAGCTTGGCGACTGCAACAAATATATCCATGTATGCACATAACATTCCATTCCCGCTCTCAGAGATAAACATAAGCTAATATATAAGGCGGTTGCGTCGCTGCCGGCTTGACCGACAGCGCCGACCGCGCAACATAGAGCTAAGCCCAAAAAAGAATATAGGCCGGCAGTCTAGAAACGACGGCAAGACCACGAAGTATCAATAAAAATAAATTATAAATTAAAATAAAACTAGTGCGTTTATATTTTTAACTAAAGTGCTGTGAACCATAAATTATATCTTAACATGAAAAGCAGGCCGGTATTCACAAAGTCAGCCAACTCAAAGTGGCACCGTGGGAAAATATCTTTGAATATGCTTCAATTGATAATTTAAAAATTATGGGCAATGATATATTGAAATCATTGAGAGTAGCGCTACTCAACCCGGTGACCGTAATAAAAAATAATAAAGAAAAAGAAGCTATATTGTCTTCATTCCTTGATGATCCAATACAAGGTGGTCATACGGGCATTACAAAAACCTTGGCCAAGGTCCAGAGACACTATTACTGGAAAAATATGTCCAAAGACATAAAAGAGTACATAAAGAAATGTCCTAAATGCCAAAAGTCGAAAACGACTAAACATATTACGGCCCCACTAACTATAACCGAAACTCCACAAAGAGCTTTTGATATAGTAATTGTAGATACTATTGGTCCGCTTCCAAAATCTAATAATGGAAATGAATACGCAGTAACACTCATCTGCGATTTAACTAAATACCTAGTAGCTATACCTATACCAAATAAATGTGCAAATACAGTAGCAAAAGCTATATTTGAAGATTTAATTCTAAAGTACGGTCCAATGAAGACGTTCATTACGGACATGGGAACAGAATATAAAAATTCAATTATTGAAGATCTATGTAAATACTTACATATTAAAAACATAACTTCAACTGCACACCACCACCAGACTGTAGGTACCGTGGAGCGAAGCCACAGAACACTCAATGAGTTCATTCGTTCATACATCTCAGTTGACAAAACAGATTGTGATGTATGGCTGCGATACTTCGTCTATTGTTTTAATACAACCCTTCTATGCCACATGACTATTGTCCATATAAGCTAGTTTTTGGTAAAATTTCAAATCTACCAAAAAATTTTAATAGCATAGATAAAATAAAACCCCTTTATAATATAGAAGATTATGCTAAGGAATCCAAATTTAGATTAGAACAGGCATTTAAGAGAGCTAGACTAATGCTAGAATCTCCTAAGTTAAAACAAAAAATTTGCTACGACAAAACTAGTTTAGATTTCGATTTAAAAATAGGAGATCAGGTTTTATTGAAAAATGAAACAGGACATAAGTTAGATTTCAAATATACAGGTGCTTATAAGGTAGAACAAATAGGAGATAGAGATAACATAACCATAATAAATAATAAAAATAAAAAACAAACAGTACATAAATTTAGATTAAAACTCTTTATTTCATAATCAATTTTTATTTCATAAATATATCACGTATGGCCATAAATAATATATGAGCATATAGGATAACCATATCTAAAATAAGAATACACAATAATAACAAAAAAAAAAAGAAAAACAAATTAAAAAACAAACAAAAAAAAAAATTTTAAATCTTATTGTTATAAATAATATCAATTTTCTCAAAGTTTTCTCAAAGAAAATAACTCCCATATATTACGTTATTTTTCAAAAGGAGGGAGATGTAGTATGCACACATATGAAATATATATATCGACCACCCACTGTACTAAAAGTACTAAGAGGGCAAGCACTGTAACACTTTGTCGCAGTGTTTATACAATTCAGGGTCTCGGTCATCAACCTAAGTGTCCGAAATACGAACCGCTCGCTGTGCCTTGGCTCACGTGCTGAAAGTGCATGTGTCAGCATAAGTGCAAAACGAGCGGACCTCATGTATGTGCATAAACCTCCGCGCTCCAGACTAAGTGAGCATAAACATATATATTAAGAATATATAGGCCGTCTCTCCGCTGCCGCTGTTAAGCAGAAACAAGAAGTTCTTATGAGTTCAGAGCGGCAACAACGGCTGCTCTGCTCCAAATATGAATTAAATGTAAATCATAAATAAAGAACTTAAAAAGAAATCAAAGCGGACTCGAATTATTTGGAAAAACAATATAGTCTATACATCTATTTGAAAAAGAGAGATATTATCTATTACACTACAGCTTCGATAATGTAGTCGTCAGACGTGACGTCTCCATCTGATTTTTGTTTTGATCCGTTTGCCATCGTTATCTCTGTCCTCACTTTCCTCCATCTTCCATGTCTTCTTAATTCGCTGTATCTTCTCTTGCTGATCACGCTCCCTGATGCTCCGTTTCTACTATTCCTTTCGCTTTTACCGCTCCGATCTTTATCATGGCAAATATCTGAGCTACCAGCGTTATCTGCTCGGAGCTCCGGTGTTTCCCGTTATGGCTTTGCAACACTCCGTTGTTCTTGTTCCGTTTCTGCCGCATACCCAACAGAACAATCTCGGCGGGTTGGTGCAGGATCTTGTGGCATGTCCTGTTCCCCCGCATCTCATGCAGATATCTGTTGTTAGGTTCTGGTTCCCTGTTACCACCGGCCGGTTGGTTCCTTCCATTGCCTCTATTTCTTCTACTTCTTCGGCTATCTTCAAGAATTCCGTTAATGTTTTGAAACCTGAGCATCTAGTATAGAGTTTTATTTTGCTTCTGCAATTCCTGTATATACGGTCCAACTTAGATTCTTCCTAATACTCTGTGAATCTCATTAACTTCCTTAGGTTCATTGCGTATTCCCTTGTTAGTTCCGTCTCCCGCTGTCGTAGCTGTGCAATTTGTGTCTCCACCTGTTCCTGGTATCTGGGTGGTAGGAAATATTCCAACAGTTCTTCCTTGAGTTCCTTCCAAGTATTTATCTCACTCAGTGTGGTGTTCCACCAGTCTATTGCTACCCCTTCCAGGATGAAGGGCATGGTTTGAATCAGAGCGTCTTCGTCTATCCCGTAGCCTTTGGCCCACTCCTCCATCTTGCTGAGGAATTCTAAAGGATTGGTGGTTCCTTGGTAGCGTATCCCCCAGCTCCGCCCTCGGTTTATGGTTTCCACTTCCATTTTCCGTTCCTTTTTATCCGGCATGTCTGATGTCCAGGAGTTCGTTCCAACATTTATTTATGTCAGGAGTGGTTGCTGTAAGAGTCTGACCCGGTTCCCAGAGTATGACACGAGCGGGGTTCGGTGAAATTGAAGGGGGTTGTGTTTTATTTACTTAAATTTTACAGAGTTTAAGACAGGGATAGAGCGGCGCGGCTGGTTCCGTCTTCGGCGGTGTCGTCGAGTGCGGTCGTGGGCGGCTACTGATCGTCCTTCGGTAGTTGCGCAGCGGCTGGCGTCCTGTAGATGAGAAAGAAAGAATTCGGCTATCTGCGCCGGAAAGTATGTCCCTCTGCATGCGTCCCTTTACCTCTAGATAATTCCCCCCGAGATATCCCTGATATCTCCGTGTGTGAGAGAGGGTTTGGAGGCCACTTAGGTCTTCCAGGTTTAGGCGAGAGAGTTTTGGAGGCCACTTAGGTCTTCCAGGTTAGGCGAGAGAGTTTTGGAGGCCCCTTAGGTCTTCCAGGTTAGGAGAGAGAGAGTGTGGAGACCACTGAGGTCTTCCAGGTTGTGAGACGAGTCGCACCCCACTGTGGGTCTACGAAGGTGAGTTCGGTGAGACGAGGGGGGGGGAAGGAAACCCGAGCGGGTGGGCGACTCGGTGAACCGAGGGATGGCTCGAGCTTAGAGTCCGCTGCCACTGATGGCGGCTTCGTCGCTCCGAGTCGGTTAGTGGTGGGTGGGTGGTGGAACCCCAAAGATCGGCTGGCACTGATGACGGCCGGTCTTTCGGAGAGTGGGTAGAGGAGGGGGAAGAGGTTTCGCTAACTACAATGTATTTGGACGGGGTGCTAGACCCTATCCCAAAAGAAGACTCCACAAGTAACTCCCAGAGAGGGAGTAAGGCTCACCTTCTCCGATCGCTGTCGGTTGCAGAGTGAATTGAACTGGGCAACCGGCGCCCTTTTTATACCCGTTGGCGTGAATAAGTGTGCCCGCATCACGTCAAAATCCCTGGTCATACGGCTTAGCGCGTGTGACCAGCTGATCATGGGTCAGTGTGACCCGGTGATCGTGGATCAGTGTGCCCAGCTATTTCTATTGGCGCGCCCGCCTTCTTATTTGAATTCGGTTTAGGTTTTTTATTCTCTTAAACTAATCTTATTATTATATTAATCCTATTCCCTATGTACTATGTTGTCGCTTCATGCTTTTTATCTCTCTTAACCTAAGCTTATTTTATATATTTCCTTATATTGTGCGCTCTGGAGCGTCACAGACAGCTTTAATGAACCACGCCTTATAATTTACGAACACAGAGATAAATTATACAGTAAACACTGGGTAGATATCTCAAAATTATTATCTAAATTTAAAAACAATCTTAAAAATATAAAACAAAAATATAAGTTAGACATTTTAATTCCATCTATCCTTAATACACCATTAACATTTGAGGAGGAATTGAAATCAGCAGAAATAGAAGATAAAGATTCCGATATTAAAATAATATAATCAATATGACGGACGACTCGATTGCCAATAGAGCTTACATGAAGGAAATCAGCTCGGCAATTCCAGAGTTCGATGGAAAAAAAATCCACCTGCAAAGATTCTTAACAGCATTGAAATTGGTCAACCTTACCAAGGGACCATACGAAAACATAGCTGTTGAGGTAATCAAATCCAAAATAGTTGAAACAACATTGTACAAAGTACAAAACGAAACAACTATTAATAACATAATCAGTAAACTCCAGGTCACTATAGTGGGCGATTCTTCTGACGTTGTAAAAGCGAAATTATTAAACATATACCAAAAGGGAAAAACGGCTACGCAATTTACAACTGAAGTAGACAATCTACGGAAACTATTAGAAGCTTCTTACATTGACGAAGTGCCGAACATGCAGATACGTTCAGCACAAAAGAAGCCATTTCTACAATGATAAAGAATTGTGAAAATGTCAAATAAAAAACCATTCTGGAAGCAGGCACATTCAAAACAATGAATGAAGCTGTTACAAAATATATTCATTGCAGCACGCAAATGACAGGAAATGCAAACAACATATTTTATACAAATAAAAATAATTACTTCCGTGGTAATAACTATAGAGGAAACTATAGAGGAAGAGGCTATGGCCGAGGATATCACCAAAATAATTATAATAACTATATTCATTATGATAATAATTACAATAACCGAGGCCGAGGAAACTATCGGGGTCAAAACCGCGGTAATGGAGGCAACAACACAAACTCGACCAATAAAAATGGCAGAAATAACACTGTGAGAATGGCTCAAACTAACTCGGAAAACGAGGAAGCTCCCTTAAGAAGTCAACAATAAAAAACAACACAGTTCACTCTATTACTCTTAATTTAAATATATTCGTAAAAGTAAAACATGAACTTACACAAAAATCACTCACCTTTTTGATAGACACCGGAGCGGATATTTCTCTCATTAAAGAAAATTCCGACAACTTCATTGATACGGACTTCAATAACACTATACAAATATCAGGAATAGGCAAAGGCTCAATAACTACAATAGGACTATCATTTATTGAATTAAGAACACACAATTATATAATACCACATAACTTTCATATAGTTCCCCATAACTTTTCAATACCGGTAGACGGAATAATTGGAATAGACTTCATAAAGAAATTTAATTGTATATTGGACTGCAATCAAGAAAATGACCTTTTCATTTGAAGACCTGATAATTTAAAATTTCCAATAAAAATTCCAATCCTTCATAACATAGAAACTAACGAAATAATTATACCAGCCCGCTCCGAAGTAATTAGAAAAATAAATTTAACCGAAAGTAATAAAACTCTCCTAATACCAAATCAAGAAATTGAAGATGGTATATTCATAGGAAATACAATTTCAGATCCCCAAACCACATTCGTCCGAATTTTAAACACTACAAATGAGAACAAAATAGTTAACCTTAAGAACATTAAACACGAATCTATCGACAACTATAATATTGTCCATTTAAATGGCACAAATAGAAACGAAAAAGTCATCAATAAACGAAAACAAAATTTTCCGCCTCAATTTAAAAATGTCTTAACAAATCTTTGTTCAAAATATAGTGACATATTCGGTCTTGAAGCCGAACCGATATCTACTAACAATTTCTACAAGCAAAAATTAAGAGTAAAATATGTTGAACCCGTGTATATAAAAAACTATAGAAGTCCACAATGTCATAAAGAGGAAATAACTAAGGAAGTGGACAAACTTATAAAAAATAAAATAGTAGAGCCCTCAGTATCAGAATATAATAGCCCTCTGTTACTTGTTCCATGGGAACATGGAAACTGAATATAAAAATTCAATTATTGAAGATTTATGTCAATACCTTGTTATAAAAAACATAACATCTACAGCGCACCACCACCAGACATTAGGAACAATAGAACGTAGTCACCGAACACTTAACGAATACATTCGATCCTATATATCCCTTGATAAAACAGATTGGGACATATGGCTACAATACTTCGTCTATTGTTTCAATACAACACCTTCTATGGCACACAACTATTGCCCCTATGAATTAGTTTTTAGCAAACATCCAAATTTAAGTACATCTTTTAATTCAACAGATAGAATAGACCCTTTATATAACATAGATGACTATACTAAGGAAGCAAAATTTAGACTAGAAAATGCTAGATAAAAATAAACAAAAAGAAAAATCTAATTACGACAAAAACACTATTGATTTTAAGTTAGAGATAGGAGGCCAGGTTTTATTAAGAAATGAAACCGGTCATAAATTAGATAACAAATATTTAGGCCCTTACAAAGTGGTAGAAATAAAAGAAAATGAAAACATAGTAGTAATGAGCGATAAAAATAAAAAACAAGTTGTTCATAAAGATAGGCTTAAAATTTTTCACGTATAAATACTTTGTTATCTCGTATGGTAAATGTGCCTGATCTACCTTTTTTACCCGTAAGGTGATCAGGACCCAAAAAAAAAAAAAGAAGAAGAAGAAGGAACATTACAACAACATTTTCCAATTATATTTCCAATTTATATTTCGTAATTTTACTTTTAACTACAATTTTATAATTTTTATCAAATTTTATTACATTATTATTGACATTTAATATTCTTATATTTTCAATTAAACCATTTTTGCTACTTAGTATGACCATTGTAATGTCATACATAAATACAAATATATATTCGCATTAGAAAAACAAATCAAGTCAAAACATAAAAAAAAAAACAAACAAACAAACAAAAAGAAAAAACAAAAATATAATTTCTTTTAAGACTTCGTTTTAATTAAAAAAAATATATATATATTTTGATTAAATAACTTCATATATTACGTTATTTTTTAAAAAGAGGGAGATGTAGTGTGCATACATACAGAGTACACACTGTACCATCGGCAACAATGTTAGCCAAATCTGCAGGATCAGCACTCTTCAAGTGCAAACGTAATTTGACCACACACGCCATCAGCGAGTGATAAGTCGCGCCAGTTTATTCCCACAGCTTGGCGACTGCAACAAATATATCCATGTATGCACATAACATTCCATTCCCTCTCTCTGGGCACCGCTCTCAGAGATAAACATAAGCTAATATATAAGGCGGTTGCGTCGCTGCCGGCTTGACCGACAGCGCCGACCGCGCAACATGGAGCTAAGCCCAAAAAAGAATATAGGCCGGCAGTCTAGAAACGACGGCAAGACCACGAAGTATCAATAAAAATAAATTATAAATTAAAATAAAACCAGTGCGTTTATATTTTTAACTAAAGTGCTGTGAACCATAAATTATATCTTAACATGAAAAGCAGGCCGGTATTCACAAAGTCAGCCAACTCAAAGTGGCACCGTGGGAAAATATCTTTGAATATGCTTCAATTGATAATTTAAAAATTATGGGCAATAATATATTGAAATCATTGAGAGTAGCGCTACTCAACCCGGTGACCGTAATAAAAAATAATAAAGAAAAAGAAGCTATATTGTCTTCATTCCTTGATGATCCAATACAAGGTGGTCATACGGGCATTACAAAAACCTTGGCCAAGGTCCAGAGACACTATTACTGGAAAAATATGTCTAAAGACATAAAAGAGTACATAAAGAAATGTCCTAAATGCCAAAAGTCGAAAACGACTAAACATATTACGGCCCCACTTACTATAACCGAAACTCCACAAAGAGCTTTTGATATAGTAATTGTAGATACTATTGGTCCGCTTCCAAAATCTAATAATGGAAATGAATACGCAGTAACACTCATCTGCGATTTAACTAAATACCTAGTAGCTATACCTATACCAAATAAAAGTGCAAATACAGTAGCAAAAGCTATATTTGAAGATTTTATTCTAAAGTACGGTCCAATGAAGACGTTCATTACGGACATGGGAACAGAATATAAAAATTCAATTATTGAAGATCTATGTAAATACTTACATATTAAAAACATAACTTCAACTGCACACCACCACCAGACTGTAGGTACCGTGGAGCGAAGCCACAGAACACTCAATGAGTTCATTCGTTCATACATCTCAGTTGACAAAACAGATTGTGATGTATGGCTGCGATACTTCGTCTATTGTTTTAATACAACCCTTCTATGCCACATGACTATTGTCCATATAAGCTAGTTTTTGGTAAAATTTCAAATCTACCAAAAAATTTTAATAGCATAGATAAAATAAAACCCCTTTATAATATAGAAGATTATGCTAAGGAATCCAAATTTAGATTAGAACAGGCATTTAAGAGAGCTAGACTAATGCTAGAATCTCATAAGTTAAAACAAAAAATTTGTTACGACAAAACTAGTTTAGATTTCGATTTAAAAATAGGAGATCAGGTTTTATTGAAAAATGAAACAGGACATAAGTTAGATTTCAAATATACAGGTCCTTATAAGGTAGAACAAATAGGAGATAGAGATAACATAACCATAATAAATAATAAAAATAAAAAACAAACAGTACATACATTTAGATTAAAACTCTTTATTTCATAATCAATTTTTATTTCATAAATATATCACGTATGGCCATAAATAATATATGAGCATATAGGATAACCATATCTAAAATAAGAATACACAATAATAACAAAAAAAATAGAAAAACAAAGTAAAAACAAACAAAAAAAAAAATTTTAAATCTTATTGTTATAAATAATATCAATTTTCTCAAAGTTTTCTCAAAGAAAATAACTCCCATATATTACGTTATTTTTCAAAAGGAGGGAGATGTAGTATGCACACATATGAAATATATATATCGACCACCCACTGTACTAAAAGTACTAAGAGGGCAAGCACTGTAACACTTTGTCGCAGTGTTTATACAATTCAGGGTCTCGGTCATCAACCTAAGTGTCCGAAATACGAACCGCTCGCTGTGCCTTGGCTCACGTGCTGAAAGTGCATGTGTCAGCATAAGTGCAAAACGAGCGGACCTCATGTATGTGCATAAACCTCCGCGCTCCAGACTAAGTGAGCATAAACATATATATTAAGAATATATAGGCCGTCTCTCCGCTGCCGCTGTTAAGCAGAAACAAGAAGTTCTTATGAGTTCAGAGCGGCAACAACGGCTGCTCTGCTCCAAATATGAATTAAATGTAAATCATAAATAAAGAACTTAAAAAGAAATCAAAGCGGACTCGAATTATTTGGAAAAACAATATAGTCTATACATCTATTTGGAAAAGAGATATAATCTATTACACTACAGCTTCGATAATGTAGTCGTCAGACGTTGTTGTGTTGCACCTCACTGCGAAGACTTTGTTGTACAGATACGACTCAAGTAGTATATGAGTGAATGTAGGCAAGTGTGTTTTGATTTTATGCATCGAGCCAGACTCGATCGAAAGTTTGAGATACATCGAGAAATATTGCGCTGCAATATTCCCGATTCTGAAAGCCAGTGCGGATTTCTGATGTTATTCTGTTAACTTGTTCGATTGTACCATGTCTTTGACGGAAGCCAAATTGATATGCCGGGATAACATTGTGTGCTTCCAGATATGGTATTAGGCATGTAAGAAGGTATGATCCCATTGAAGAGTTTACAAATAGCCTCAATGGCAGAGATTGGAAGTTCAAGTATCATTTTTGGTGTTATTAGGTCACTGCCCGTAGCCTTTTTCGGTTTCAGGTTCCCGATCACTTTCGCTATCTCTTATGGCTGAAGCAATGTTGGTAAGGATATAGTTACGGATTTAATTTGTGGTAGGAGAAATGGACAAGTGGCAGGGTTCGGCTGAAAAACGCTTCGGAAATGTGAAGAAAAAGTTTCGTGTCTATCTTCGTCGCTGCGGGCCCAGCTACCTGATGAGTTTCTTATCGGAGTGACTGTTTCGATTGGAGAGCTCAGATTTGGGTGAGCCCTCCACAGAGGATGTTTTGTACTGGTTGGCGAAAGTTTTCCGATGTATCGCAGTTGTGCATTTTCAGCGTCTTTCTTCTGGGCTCGGTTTAGTGTGCGAGTTGCTTCCTCAAGGCGTTGTTTTGAAGATGGCGATCTATTGGTTTGCCAAGCACGTCGCAGACGCCTCTTTTAAAGTGCAAGCTGTTCTAATTGCAGATTAGTTTTGAAATGCTTGGTTTTCACGTCCTTCGATTGTGGTGTTGAAATAGTGGCTGCTGCCACGAGAACATCTTCAAGAGCATCAGTGAATCTTTCGATGTCCGCTTCGATGTTGAGCTGCGGGGCTAGTTCAATGTGAGAACTTGCATACATTTTATATTTTAACCAGTTTGTTCTGTGCGATGTCAGTCTCTGGGGGTGATCTGTAGTTTCTGGGCTTTGAGGAAGAGTTATTAGCACTGGCGAGTGGTCAGATGAAAGGTCCGAAAGCGCTTTGGCGGTTGGGACCTTTCTGGGGTCTGCTGGCCACTATGTGGGGCTACCTGGGGAAACATAGTCCAATTTGTTGCCAAGTTTTATAATTGCATTACATATATAATTGCCTTCCTTTGTGAGTCACGAGTCGTGATCCCCAGTGGGTATGTTTGACATTATAATCTCCTGCTGCTATGAAGCGATCTCCAAGTAAGTTGTAAAAATCCATGAATTGTCCTTCAGTAATTGTAAAGCGAGGCGGGCAGTTGACAGCGGCTACGGTCCGCTATCTGATTGGTGTGGTGTTTGATGCGTTCCCTGATTAGGATGCCGGTTCCGCCGTGGGCTTTACCATCTGGATGATTTGTGCGGCAGAAGGTGTACCCTCTTATTTGGAAATTTTATTTGTTTGTGAGGTGCGTCTCTATCAGTAGCAAAATTTTGATATGATTTTCATTCAGGAACTGTATTATTTCATGTTTGTGCCGGGAAACGCCATTGGCGTTCCAAATGGTTTTTCCTAGATTTGCCATTAATTATTTGGACTGCTTTGCTGCAAGCAACTGTAACACCATGTTCTGGTTTTGAACCGGTGTTTGCATGGTCGTTTTCATGAAGGATATAAATTCCATCATACTTTGTTGCATAGTAACCATATGATGGCTTCCAGTGGGCTTTGTGACTGTCCTGGGACCTGCTGAACGTTTCCTAGATAAGGCTGGAGTGGGTTTTCTGTTCCTGTTCGAAGGGCATCGGCGTATTAGAATCCTTTCTGTGTATTTAGCTGACCAAATGAGGATCTTGCAGGCGTCCCGAAAAATACTTTCGGCGTCGTTTTTGAGTAAGTGTACACGTTTTGAGTGTTTTGGTGGCGCGTTGTTGTCTCTCGTCGCATGGGGTTTTTCAACTCCTTGTAGGCCACACAGCTCCCGTAGTTTGCCATGTGATTTCCTCTGCAGTTTCTTTTTGCTCGTTGGCAGGGCAATTGGCCGAATTGTGAAAGTCTCCACAAACTACACATACTGATAGAAGTGTGCAGTATGTTCTGGTGTGTCCATACTCCTGACAGTTTGTACATTGAACTGGGCCGTTCCTTTTATGTGGTTTTTACACCTTAATTTTTCGGTACAATAGGTATTGTAAGTGCACTTCATATTTGGGGTGCACTTCATTTTTCTTCAAAAACTGCTGCCTGGCTCGAGCTCTACTTTAAAAAGTGGTTGCGGCTTTTTGTTCCTGTTAATGATATACATAAAGTTTTTTGCAGAAAAATCTTTTACTTTGAGGGCATCGATAACTTCATTGGGGGTTATGTCGGACTCGATCTTTTTTAGTACAACATGCAAGCCCTTGCTGCTTTTTAGTTGGTACATGTAGTAGTTTTTCTTAGCTTAGACACAGCTCGGAAATGTTCTTCGAATTTGGTCTGAAGTTTGGTTTCGTAAATATTACCTTAAGTGATCTGAAGAACATGAAAATTTCCGTCCCCGACCAGCGCAACAATTTTGTTGACCAGGGCGTTCGAGCTTTTCTTTCTGATGAAAATTGGTGGGGGCTTTGGTTTTGGTTGGGTCTCTTTACCCAGTTCTGGTTGAGTTTCAGCCAGGCGGGAAAATCTGTTGTTATTGGATCTTCCGGGTAATTCGTTCTCTTTGGACTCGGTTTACCCGCAGAACACCGTGGTGGGTAATAAGCCAAAAATAAATGGCGATCCATGCCGGTCTGTATGGCAAAAGGAGATTATGTTGAGAAATAAATCGCCACTTTTTCAAAATTTTCGTTTTTCTTTTGGAGGCTTAGTACTTATCGGACCACCCTAGAAATTGCAGGTGAATTTAAAAGCTAGTGAATCGCCGCTGCGCTGCCCGCATACGCCAGCAGCGGCTTGGCCACGGCCATGTACTTAGGAATAAATATGGGGGATAGATATACGCTCAGGTCTTTGATAAATAATAGAAAATATAAATATGCTCATGATGACATAATAAAAATGCCAAGTGGGCAAATACCAGTTGAGTTTGAAAGTTGTGATAAAGACTTCAATAAGGAAAAAGTTGAAATAGAAACTGTTGAAAGAGACAGTAATGAAATAGTTGAAAGAGACAGTAATGAAATAGTTGCAAGATACACTGTTCAAAAAGACAGTAATGAAATATTTAAAAAATAAACTGTTGAAAGAGACAGTATTGAAAGCATGTAAAAAGAAACTGTTGGAAGAGACAGTACAGGTGCCTTATGGGCTTATAACGAAATTTGTAATAATAATGAAATTTGTAGTAATAATAAAATTTTTAATAATAATGTAAGAACAAGTGCAAAACATTGTTTTGATCATGGCGTGTGGCGCATTAGAAAACATAATGTGAAACCTGAATGGTTAATGATAATGTAAAAATTAGCTGTGTCAAAGAAAACAATTTGTATTAGTTAAAAAAAATGAAGATACAAATTGCAATGGAAATTATAAGTTTAGATGAAAAATTAGAAGTTAAATTTGAATAAACTTTATTGTAAGTTGGTTAATTGGTAACAAAGCATCTTTGGGAAATTTCACGAGGTCGTGTAATGGTCAGAATGGCCGTGTCGGGTGTGTGGATGTTAGTATGAGTGTATGGGTATATTCTATGGAATTTCACCAGAAGACTTATTACATCATAATTGGTAATGACGTCACTTATTACGAAATTGCGCGACATAGTCGTGGAGGAAATTGCAGTTTCTGAGACGCTTGCGAAGATGGCTTATGTTGATAACATATTGTGCGCGCCAGAAGTGAATTTAAATCCGAGCTTAAAGCATTCACGTTCAACAAAAGAAAGAAAAATCTGCAATTATAAGGCAAAGTCTTTTTTTTAACCAACATTATGGGACTTGCATAATGCTCACCTTATGCAAGAGTCCCATAATGTTGGTTAAAAAAAAGACGGCACTCATAGTTTGTGTGTTGATTACCATGAATTCAATTCTAATACAGTCGCTGATTGATATATCTTGCCCCTTATATCAGACCAGATAGCTAGACTTTACGGAGCGAAATTTTTGCATGTTTGGATACGGGAAATTAATACCCATTTCCCATATCCAAACATGCAACAATTTTCAAATTCCAATTGTGAGGAGTTAAATAACTCCGCACAAATAAAAGCGAAGATCTAGAATACCAATGCGCTTAGTAACGGCACTGTGGGAGAAGAGGGCTTGGAGAATACAGCTGGAGAGAGTTTGGAGAGAACGAGAAGAGAGTTTGGAGAATGCCGCTGGTGAGAGTTAGGAGAGAACGAGGAGAGAGAGTTTACAGAGAAGGAATAACGGAATTAGACGGCGGACTTTGGACACTATTATAGTGCCGTGCGCAAAGACGAAAAAGAAAAAGCCGAGAATTAACGGGATACGCCGGCCTATATAACCAGTCCGAGCCCAAGAAGGATCAGTCGATCACAAGGAGTCAATCAATCAAGATCAGTAGTAGCAGCAAATCAGTGAACAACATCAACATCAGGAGCAAGCAGAGCAGCGCCGAGTCAACAACGAGCAAGATCGCTACATCAAGACATTCGGGACTTAGAGTTGAAGTCTCCGAGCTGAGAAACAGGTAGCTGAGGTCCTTAAGGCATTTATTTGAGCTTGGCGTATTGCTCGGCGAGTCTGACAGAATTGAATAAAAAAGAGTCCTTCGACAAAAAACCGTGGGCTCGGAAGGGAAGTTGTCCAGAACCGGCCGCCGTGCGAAAACAATTGCCTTGTCGAATTCTGGCGTACGCCTGAACCGGTAGGCGAGAATTGTGCAGGCCCTGGTGCGACTAGCCAAGAAGGACGCGCGACTGAACCACGGGTGTATCGAAAGGCGTATGCGTCGAGAGCACAGTAGTTCACGCCAGAGTCCTAGATAGGCAGCTGACCAAATCCCGAGAGCCAAAGACCGCAGGCCCAGCAGCAAGCAAGTCACACTCAAACGTATTCAGTCTACGGCTAAGAGGCGAGGGCGGAGGCGTTCGTCTTGAACCTAGCGTCCTGCCACAGAGACTGCATTGGTGGCCTTCCGGCGTATGCCTGAACCGTCAGGTAGAAACTGTGAAGGCGTCTGGTGTGACCGGCCGGGACAGATCCAGGGACAGGAGGCTGTGGATGCGAAAGGCGTATGCTTTGATAGCACAGTGCTTGTTCACCCTAGTCTGGGAACGGTAACGCATCCCTAGACCCTCACAGCGCCGAAGCCAAAGACAACGGAGGCGTTCCGGACCAGCAAGAAGCAAGGCAGCGGAGAGCGACGGTGGAGCAACCACGACTCATCGGAGAAGGCGTTGAAATACCAGCTTGTCACCATTTGTCCCGGGCCGAGCGCCAAGTCGGCGAATAAAGATAATAGCAAACGCATCCTAACATTCAGTGCGTTCTCACTAGACAATCGGGCGGTCACGTTTATATAAATTTGGTGGGACGAAACACACACATGTAACGGCGCCTGTGGCGACTGGCGAACCAAAATTCAGCCTGAAAGCCTACTACATAAGACACACTTAAAACAAATCTTGACCGAGTGTTGCCACCTGACCCGACTAATCGATATTTTGAACAGCTGAGTCAGGGTGGTTTTGGAAAGTTCTAGACACATATCGGTCGTCATATGATATATATTGCCGCCAAAAGCCTCGCTGCGATCCAACTGATTCCGGTTACGGTCTGCTTTTTTCTACCTGTCATACTTATTTATAAGCCCGCTCGGAGCCGCTTCTCCGCGCTCAGCTTTTGGAACCTCTGACACCTTTTTAGTGGATGGATTCCCCGGCAGACTCGGCATCGGTAGGACTGCGTACCTCGAGTACGTCTGCTCTCCAAGGCTTGGACGCTGCGTTGAATTGGGGCCATGCCTAATGGAAAAACAAATGGAGATTTTTAGGCTGTAGTGGTGCGTGCTTATGAACTATGGATAGCAGAAAAAGGAATGCTAGGTAGAAGATGTGGAAGGCGCCCCCGGTAAGAGAACAACTTTAATTATCGGACGCCGGACAACGCCGCGTGCCGTACGAATGTCGACTACGCGGACGTTACCATCAGCTCCTGGAAAGACGGAATCGATTCTACCTAGTCGCCACTCATTCGACGGCAGATTGTCGTCCTTGATGACGACCATGTCACCGGCGCGAAGATTTTTCATGGGAAATTGTCACTTGTTGCGCTTGTGGAGCTTTTTGAGATACTCTTTCTTCCATCGAGCGCGGAATTGCTGATGTAGAGACTTTAAGTGCTGCCAACGGTTCACAATGGACTTAGATTCTCCCTTTACTTCGGGTTCCACTATGGACAGAAGAGGCCCGCTAACCAGAAAGTGCCCTGGTGTCAACCCTAAGAGATCAGTTGGATCCTTTAACATGGGAGATAGCGGTCTGGAATTTAGACAAGCTTCGATTCTCGCTAGGAGAGTGGAAAGCTCTTCAAAAACAATGTTTTGAAGCTCTTTGAAGCACCAGCTTCCCATAGGCCTCCCATAGGGATGGCCCGGGAGGAATGAATTGCCAGTTGAGCTGCTGATGACGATACGCATCAGTCACAGACTCTTTTACGGCTTGTAAGAAATCCCGGTAGAGCTGGGTGGCAGCGCCGACAAAGTTTTTCCCATTGTCTGACTAAACGTGACGAGGACACCATCTTTTGGATTCGAACCGAGCGAAAGCGGCAAGAAATTTCTCGGTCGACAGATCGGAAGTAGGCTCTAGATGGATGGCCTTTGTAGAAAAACAGGCGAAAACCAACTCATACCCTTTTATAATAAGACAAGCTAGTCCAGTGTAATTCTTAATGTCGAAAGGGCCGGCGTAGTCCATACCTGTGTGCGTGAATGGCCGGGAAAAAGAAACTCGCTCTTTCTTAAAATTTCCCATCATCTGGACTTGCAATCTCTTCTTGTAGATAACGCAGACCTTGCAGGAGTTAATAACTGCCTTCACCAAGTTCTTTATCTTCCGAACCCAGTATCTTGAACGGGTGAGACGTACCTCCGTTTAACATTATGAGATGTGTAAAGTTTACCAGTAGTCGCGAGAGTGCACATTCGTACGGGAGGATTATCGGATGTCGTTCATCATAACGCAAATTTTCGGAGGCCGTTATGCGGCCACATGCCCTTATTAGCCCTTTTTGGTGAGGATTGAACTTGACGCGGACACAGGACGCTTCTGACTCAAGCAGCGATATTCATTCGCCGTTCAGCGGCGACGAGTTCTGGGCCCTCTAGACGTACCCCTGGAAGCGCCGACTGTTTTCTTCATCGTTGGACAAACTTGGAAAAGCGATCTAGGATGTCTTCTGTCGAAATGGACTCCACATGGGCTTTGACAGGACGATTTTTCTACCTCGCTCACCAGTAAGTCGGTGCCCTGGCTACGCCACTGATCTCGTGGCAGTTGCAACCCAGTTGGGCCATGCCACCAAAGAACGTTATCTACCAGTTCTTGAAGGGGCACTCCCAGACTAGCCAAATCAGGTGGGTTATGTTCGTATTGAACATGCGATCAATTAGCTGCCTCTGTGGACTGGGTAATCTTTGTTGCCCGGTTGGCAACGAACGTTGTCCACGCATGCTGGTTTGCCTAACCATGCCATCACAATAGTGAAATCGGTAAAACAATGGAGGTTCGAGGACAGCACCGGCATACTGGGGAGAATGGATTCGGCCATCTCGGATAGTTGTAAAGCTCCACACAGTTCTAGCCTGGGAAGGGACACAGTTTTGACTGGCGCAAAGCGCGTCTTGGCCGCGAGAAGATGCACTACCGTCGTATGCTCCATCTCTAAGCGCACATAGATCGCAGCACCGTATGCTTTTTGTGAGCATCACAGAATCCGTGATGCTCTACTCGGAATTCTGGGCGGAAGGAAACCCATCTTGGAATTCGGACCTGATCTAGCACCTTCAGCACAGCTCAATTGAAAATTCCTCGTCCCACCCTAGCTCCTAAAGCCAAATCCCTTGCAGAAAGATTTTGGCACACACACCAGGCTAGCCAGCCTGGTGGATCAAGCTAAAATTCATTGGAACGGGGTGTGTTTTGGGTCTACCCAGATTTGTCGATACATCTTCTCGATATCTGCAATATATTTGGATTTGGATGGATAAGTCGGACTGAAAGACTGGGCCAGCATGAAGGATGTCATTTAGGAGGCATTGAATACCACCCGAAACTTGGTGTTCGTACTTTCCGGCTTGAGTACGGGATGATGCGGAAGGTAATGGCTGGCAGCATCGTGGGTGGGATGTACCTCTCTCATGTGGATGAGATCGAGATATTCTTGTATCACGGAGTCGTACTTAGTTTTCTGCTGACTGTCTCTTTTTAGGCGTGGCTCATTTCTTAAAAATTGGGCTAACGCAGATGATCTGGAATATCCTAGGGCGGACTTTACGTTTTCGGAATCACGGAACGGAAGGCTTACTGTCGTAATACCTGCCGCTATTGTCTCTCATAATCGTCCGGAGGAAATTTTCTTCACAGGTCAAATCAGATCCTCCACCTCCCAAAATTTGGTGAGAAGTTTATCCAGGGAGGTGTCAACCGCGTGGGAAATTCGAGTGGAAAAGGTGGAAATCGTATTTTTCTTTGACGCAGGCACTGGTCCTGTTAGGATCCTTAGGAGAGTATATTGGCCCCGTTCAGAAGATCTATTTGTGCGCTCTCGTAAAACTTTGGATCCGCTAGTAAAAGTTCGGGAAGACCCCGTTGCGGAAGAACGTTGGCAGTCGTACTTAACTGCAAGCCAGGCCGGTTGGGCGAACGAATAGTAAACTGACAGAGCTTTTTGGATTCAGCGGATACTGTCTGATTTAAGCCTGATACCTGAGCTTGGATAACTTGATGAGGCAACTTAATTAGTTTAAAAAGCCGCTCAGTGATAAAGGTTGCCTCCGAACCTGAATCTATCAGAGCACGAGCTTTGAAATTGGAACCCAGGTGACAAATGTCGATTATAGCGGAACCCAGCAAAACTGATCTATACCCCGTCGTAAAGTAATTTTGCACAGTGAAATCCGTAGCAATGGTAGCCGCGGGAACGGGTGTATTTGGTCTTGGTCTGGGTGACGGAGTCGGATTGGAAGGTGCTGGGGGTGAGTTGCCTCAGTGTAGTATCGTGTGATGGCGGCCGCGGCACGTGAAGCAGTTATGAGTGCTTTCGCAATCACGCAGCTGATATCCTCGTGCGAATCAATTCAGGCACAGCCTTTTTCTTTTATGTAATCGGACCGCTCATCGACAGACATCCGGAGAAACCGGGGGCATGTGCGTACGGGATGGTTTTCCCGAATTCACAAGTCACACCCTCTAGGTCTTGGTGCTACCCTTGCCTCGTAGGAATTTATCCTCCGAGACGCAGAATTCGATATCGATGCTCTAGGCTGAGACTGACCAGAGCCTGATGGTAGTACGTCATCTATGGCTTCTAATGTCCGGTGACGCTCAGTTAGGAACCCATTCAGTTCTTGCCAAGTAGGAATATTGGCCTTGTCGTGTGACGACTGTTCCCATAGTTATGTTAGCCCAAGCTGAGCAAAAACCATCGTTAGTATGGTGCGCGCGTCGCCACTCGTTTTGGCGTTAAGGTGGAATAATTTTTCGACTGGCGTTAGCCTCGGATTGTTAATTTAAAAAGCCGTTAACAGATCCTTAAAAGTCGGCCATCGAAGATAATCGCCAGTGAAAACCTCGGCGGAAGCCAACAGCCTGACGGAATGTACGTCTGGGAAGGTTCAGCTTGTGCTTGAGGAGTTTGCGGAGTTTGCGGAGTTTGCGCTATCAAACCCGCCATCTGAGCACCACACCTTTCGTACACACTGTGGCAGTAGCCGTACTTCGCCTTGAATTTGGAATTTTATATATATATATATATATATAGGTGGCGGAAAATTGATATAGAAATCTGGCCGGCGGGTATGTGTTGTAATTTTCGATTTTGTGTGGACTGTAATTGAAATGGAAAAGGTGTGGAAAAAAATATTTTAGCTGTGGAAACACAGCGAAGGATTGGCACTTTAAATAAGTAATGGCCGATTTTGGCGGATCAACTGTAATTAATATTGACTGTGCGCTGGGAATATATTTTGCACACTTTAAGGGGATCCCCCCATTCTTTTTATACCCGTTACTCGTAGAGTAAAAGGGTATATTGTATTCCTGTAAAAGTATGTAACAGGTAGAAGGAAGCGTTTCCGACCCTATAAAGTATATATATTCTTTTTCAGGATTACCAGCCGAGTCGATCTAGCCATGTCCGTCTGTCTGTCTGTCCGTATGAACGCTGAGATCTCGGAAACTATAAAAGCTAGAGGATTGGCATTTTGCATGTAGATTTTAGGAGTTCCTACGCAGCGCAAGTTGGTTTCAAAATGGTGCCACGCCCCCTCTGACGCCCACAAGCCACAAGCTGTGGCCACAGTTTTGATGCTATTATGAAAATTTTAATTGATATGTATTTGTTTCGTCAATACCTATCGATTGGCCTAATAAAAGTTTGCCACGACCACTCTAACACCCAAAAACCCATTAAACGCTTAAGCCTGGCAAGCGCCATTTCCGCCCTTCATGGCCCGTGGTACCAATGTCTTGGGGTAGATGGCGCAATACAATAGCATATTTATATTAAGTTGTTTAGCTGAGTAACGGGTGTCTAATAGTCGAGGCACTCGACTATACGGTTCTCTCTTGTTTTTTTTATTGTGAAATAATAAGAACGAAATGGAAACAAAGATAGGTGCACTGATGAATTACTGGGCAACTTAAACAAATCAGAAATAATGTACAAAAACATTAGTTATGTCAGCAGCACATAAAAAATATAAATTATAGAAAATTTATATAAATTGAGCTTAAGGATATGCGAGAAATTTAAGTTTAGCATTGCTGGTAATCATTAGGTCAAGACCCGAGCCAGCAGGTCTTGAGGATGATGGCGTTTCAGTCTTCTCCTGACCGTAGTGCGATGACTCGGTCGCCTAGCTAGGCTGTTAGGATGACCTCCAAGCCTCTCCGTGTATTTTTGAGCAATCGACCGAATTTTATCCCTTATTTTTGGTACTTTGAAGTCGCGCTCGATGTCCGCCGTTCTCATGTACCATGGAGCTCCTGAGATCCTCCTCAGCGTCTTGGCTTGAAGTTCCCATATTTCTGATACCGTACACCTGTATTGCGTAGAAAAGGCTCGGAGCTAAAATGCACTTGAAAATTCGATCCTTGTTGTCCAGCGAAACCTTGTTGCCAGGACATGCAGCAGCGACTTGACATGGTTTTCGAATTTGAGCTTTCTGTCTAGAATGACTCCTAGATATTTGTGTGATGTTGAGTGAGTTAACATTTTACTATTAAGCGTCACACTCGGGCAGTTTAGCGCCCGATTTGCGAAGGTCACATTTGCGCATTTATCTGCATTGATCCACACGTTCCGAATCCTAGCCCGTTCCTGAACTGCATCTAGATATTCTTGGAGACCTATTTTTTGCCAGATCTATGGATCTACGGAAACCAAACTGGAACTTGGGAATCGCACGGATAACAGCCTCAACACTCAGCATTCTGTTTAAAATCAGCCTCTCCATTATTTTTCCTAAAGAAGGAAGAAGACTGATAATCCTGTACGAATCCACATTTGATGGTTGCTTTCCTGGTTTAAGTATCATAATGATGCTCGCCGACTTCCAAGCTCTCGGAAGGTATCCCAAACGCAGGATGCTGTTGAAAATGACGACCAAAAATAGCAAAGCTTGATCAGAAAGTGGTCTGATGGTCCTGTTGTCCAGCATGTCCCCGCCAGGGGCTTCCTTCACTTTTAGTTTCGAAATTAGCGTAACAGGATCTGCTGGCAAACCCATTTGAAATGGGGTTTCTAGTAACTCCGCAATCATTCGGCGATGGCTCTAAATGGTTCGCAAACACTTCTGCTTTGTCACTACTAGTGCGGCACCAGCATCCTGCAGGGTCCCTAAAGGCAGACTTTGTTGTGGGTAGCGTCTTGTACCTTTCAGTTATTTTCCACAGGAAGTAGTTAGTAGAAGCATCCGTCCCTAAGCTATCGAGCAAGTTGCCTATTTGGATTTGTTTCCTGCGGGCCAGCACTTTGTGAAGACGATTGGCCAATATATTGTGAATCTGCTGGATTCGAGCATCACCAGTTCTGGCGTACTCTCTTCTGACTTTGCGATTAATTCGGAGGAGTTCGATGATTGCAGGAGGAAGCTGAGGCTGTCGTTGTTCATTCGCATGCTGCCGGTTTCTAGAAGCAGCTCTTGTTGCAGCTTGTGTTAGCTTGTTCATGAAGATATTGATGGCGTTGTCAATATCCTCCTCCTCTTGAATTTCCATGTTAAGGTCTAACTCCTCCTCCAAGTGCGCCTTGAAAATTCTCATATCGGCACCACGAGCGAGTATACGATCGCTTAGTGGCTTCCTTAACGGAGTAGCGTACACTTCAGCCAGACTAGGCGTGTGATCCGAAGAAAGTTCGTGGAGCGTTTGTTGTTGATGCCATTGGCAACAAAGAAATCAATTGCTGATGGTGTAATTTGTGGGTTGTAAGAATAGAAAGTGGGCTCTCCCGTTGCAACAATCTGGTATTGGCTATTCGCTACTACTTCTTGCAACAGTTTGCCTCTGGAGTAGGCACTCGGGTTGCCACTCGTGGGGCCCCACAATGCATGTTTGGCATCGTAGTCACCTCAGCAATAAATTTGTTTCCAAACTCGGCGAACAGGGATTCAAATCCCACTCTGGTCCATGGTTTTTTGGGAGAGAGATACACGGCCGAAATTTCAACTAGTTCCTCCGATGTTAGCAGATTTACTCTAGCTATTTGCCTAGACAGCCGCCCAACGACGTAGATGCTTACAGTCCAATAAGTCTTCTACCTGCACTGGGTGAAGTGATGGAAAGGATGCTGGATACTAGAAAGCGTGAGCAGAAGTATTCCAAAATGGAAGTTTAAGCATGTCCTGGCTTCCTTCGTCGAGAAATAGGGTCCAACAATGTTTGTATATACAAATCCACACTAAGCCCAATTTTAAAATATGAGCAAGCATGAGCGGCATGACGTTCAATTCTAACCTCAACAAAATTAGAGTATCAAAAAGTAAGGTCAGTAAATTTATTTACTCAATAGTGTGAAGGATTAAAATACAAGTTAAATAAACATCAGGTATATTCGGGTATATTTAAATGTTTATTTACAACCAGCAGTAGCAGTAGCTGTATATCCTGTTATTATTATCATAAGAGTTTGATAAGATCGATTTTATTTCAACTCACCTTTTTTTTTTATAAAGGCCACCTTAGTTACAAGCACTATTTTTCCTTGCGGTAGGCAAAATATCTCCGTCAAATTTTATCTGAATTCAAAAATCCAAAGTTATTCTGATAGTGTATGTGTCTGGCTTGTCCTTTACGAGGATTTTTTTGTAGGGCTTTTCATAAAAAGTGTCTTTTTGGCCATATTTTGGCTTATAAAATGAGTTGTAATTGAAAATAAAAAAAATCCTTTCGTCAACGACAACCGGTGCCGCATCTGCTCTATGCCAGAGCCCGAATTCCCAGTTGTGAACCATTCGACGCGCTGGGCTTAAAATTTCTCCCATTCCTATATCTGCTCCGATCGACTTTGAAATTTTCGGACAACATTCCTGACACTTTGTACTATTATATAAAAAAGTTTGAAAAAAATGAATTTTTTGAAGTGTCAAGACCCGGATAACCCCGTAAGCTAGACTTATTAGAGTTTACATGTGATCTTGTTAGATAGATTTCGAGTTACTTCCGGCGTTCCGCAAGAGAGCGACCTTGACCCACTGCTACATTATTTATTAACGACCTCCATGTGGTCTTACGTACGTAGCTTTGAAATTCAATCGGATCTATATGCTTTTCAAAAATAGTTTTGCCTTAATTAACGCTAGGTGAACTTTCGGATGTTGATGCACTATGATCAGCACCAACAAGTGACCCATACGACACCAAATAGTGATTGTTACGCGCGGAGCCCTTTAGACGTTAGAAAATTACAATATAGAAACGAAAAGACTAAGTAAAATATCTACGAAACAAAATACTAATACAAATTTCGTGCTAAAAATAATATTAATGCTTTTAAGACCGGCAAAGAGTCGGTAGTATACATTTCCATTACATAGTTTTCTATTCTCTAATTCATACATATCTTAGATCTACAATGATTTAAAGTAAGAAGAATATAGTTCTTGGTAATTTTATTAGGCACAGATAAGTTTATGCGTACCAGTAACCCTGGACTGCCCGTGAATAAGCTTACGAACAAAAATAGTGCCAGGCATCATTCTACGGTTTGATAAGGATGGTATATTAATTATCATAGAAGAAATCTACTAAAGTAAGATGGTAAAATCCCGTTAAGACCCCGTAGAGCAAATAGTAAAAAGTTTTTTTGCACAGACATCCGGTCTATCTATATACCATACTGTGGACTCCAAACTGGTGAAAATCGAGGATTGGACGGAGTAGTGAAATGAATAAACATTTTTAAAAATAAGGATCATCGAATTACCGAGCACTCCCCTGGCTTTATCCACCATGAGAAAATATGGTCAGAAAACATAAATTTAGGGTTCAGAAGGATGTCAAGGTCATCAACATGCAAGATTCTAGTCAATGCACTACCACCCAGCGCATACGTGGTATATTGTGCGGTAGCCCAAAAAAAATGTCATTACTTTTCACTTAGTGCTTTCTAAACCCAATATATGCGAAAATACGCTTAGCCTAAAAACTTAAAATAATGAACAAACTAAATTAAAGAACAATTTTTTTCGGACGTTGATGCACTATGATCAGCGCAAACAACTGGCCCTTACGTCACCAAGCAGTGCTTGTTACGCGCAGAGCCCTATTACCCAATGGGCGTAAAAACGAGATCGCGAGAAGTCAAAAAGGACAATATAAAAGCGGACAGACTAAGTTAGAAATACGTACGAGGCTAATACTTATACTAATTTTGAGCTAAGTAAGATAAAATTAATGCTTTTCGCTTGGCAAAGAGTCGGTAGTAGAAATAACATGGTATAGTCTATTATAGTCGTTACACAGTACTCTAAACGGTTCATGCATATCATAGTTAGATCTACAAATATTTAAGGTAAGAGGAACATAGTTCCTGGTAATTATATTAGGCACGGAGAAGTTTATGCGACCCATTAACTTGGGACTCTCCACATTCCCGTGAATAAATTTATAAATAAAAGTTGTGCCAAGCATCGTTCTACGGTTTAAAAAGGATGGTAGATTAATTAGGAGAAGTCTACTAGAGTAGGATGGTAAAATAAGGCTTGCATTCCAGTCAAGGCTTCGTAGAGCCAATAATAAAGAGTTATTTTGCACAGATTCTATCCGGTCTATATGTAGTATGGTTGAGGACTCCAAACTGCTGAACAGTACTCCATAATTGGACGGACTAGTGAAATGAACAGAATCTTTTTAACATAGGGATCATCGAATTCCTTTGACAACCTTTTAATAAATCCAAGTACTCCCCTGGCTTTATTCACCATAAAAGTAATATGGTCACAAAACTTAAGTTTTGGGTCAAGAAGGACGCCAAGGTCATCAAACATGCTTAAATTTAGACAACGCACAACCACCCAGCGTAAATGTGGGTTGCGGCATATTGTGGGTTCACCCTTAGCGCCGTTTAAATCCAAAAGATTTTCACAACACCATGTTTGAAAAGCATTTAGGTCCGATTGTAAGTCTGAACTGCTAGAAAATTTCGTTATATTGCAGGCATAACTGAACGTCATCTGCGTACATAAGGTCACGCGACCTTGTCAAGACTAGAGGGAGATTGAGTCGTTGAGTCCTACCACTTAGATTTTATTTCTTATGAAGGGGAATAACAAATGATTCCTTCCAAATAAGTGAGAAATGAGAAGTTTGCAAAGACAAGGTAAACAATTAGTGCAGAGGTCTACCCAGAGTTTCAGAACAGTATTTAAGCACGTAGCCAGGAACTCCGTCCGGACCAGGTGAATAGAATGGTTTAACTATATGGTGATCCAAGAGAAGGGAGCTTTCGCTTAACTTCGGACAAAAAATTAAGTTTGACTTGAATATGGCAAATGAATCCCGTCCAAGGATGAAACAGAAATTTTTCTTATTGAGGTTTATTTGAAATCGACGGATAGTATAACGGAACACACAGATAAAAGAAGGAGTTCAAGGCATTATACAAAATATTAACGTCCTCAGCCATGTTAGTGCATGAATAAAATGCAGACCAGTCATAGCCGGATATAAAAGTATTTAAAAGATGATAGTTTGCCTTACGAAGGCAGCGGATTCGTTTAACCAACTTTTCGGATTTTTTGTTCAGCTCTGTTCTCGCATCTACAGTCAGCTCTAGAGTTGGATGTTAAGGATCTTCCGGTTGTGTAAATGGTGATGTTCTTAATAGACAAACGCATTTTGAATTTGAAACAAAACACAAGTCCAGTAAACGTCTTAAAGAGTTTTTAACATGGTTCACTTGGGATAGCGCAATGTCAAGCAAGCCGTCAATAAAGTCATGCTGCGCTAAAGGAAGTCAAATATTAGCGTTTTCGTCTGGGGACCATGTCGCACTAGGTATATTAAAATCACCCAATACTATTAAATGATCTCGAACTGACAGTTTTTGGAAATGGACTGAATAACGGAAAGGTGATTTGCGTAAATAGGGAACTCAGATGATGGTGGGATACATGAACAAGTAATATATACAAAACTACCGGGAAACGATGATTTTATGCCTAGGAATTCGATTTCATAAAAATCTTCGAAAGTTAGTAATTCAGACGAAAAGGTTGAGTCGACAGCAATCAGAACTCTACCTCCCCGTCTGGACTGACGATCAAGCCTGTAAATTGTGTACTTACCCGGGAGAATTTCGGAGCTAAAAATATCCGGCCTTAACCAGGTCTCTGTACATACCATAATATTATATGGGAATGAAAAACTATCCGAGTACAATTTAGTCAGCTTACTAAGTAAACCTCTTGTATTCTGATAGCAAAGAAGAAAAGAGACGACTAGTTTTTTTGGACAGAAGAGGATGTAGAGGGCGATAGGGATGGTTCTTTAATGGTATTTTCCATTTCCCCTGAACTATTCTTTTTCTCTTAGCTTCGTACTCTTTTACAAAAAGATGCAAAATACCAATCTTAAATGATGATACTTTCCTAGCATAAGAAAATTTAAATTGTTCGACCTTTAAATCATTAACTTGGATTTCGTTACGAATATAAGCCGTAATATCCAGTGATGAGAGGTCTGGCGCGAGCCGTGAAACAAATACATGTTTAAGCTGGGGCACCCGAACACAAGTAACCGTTTTTGGTACAACACATGCAACCCTTTTTGGTACTACAGAATTTGTATGTGTGATACCAGTATCGGCCGGTAATCCGGACGTTAAGCCCACATGAGGTGAGAGAAGTACCTAGCGGAGCCACATCTGTTTCATCAACTTCGGGTACCGACTCACTTTTTGCCCCCGATTTTAGTACCATTTGAGTGGCAGCTGAGCTGGAATAGAATCGCGGGCAGCAGGTTGCACGGCACCTGCCATAGAATGCCCACCGACCGCTATTTTTTTGCGCTTTGGGGAATCGGGCTCAGCTAGCATGCGACTAGTGAGCTGCGATTCAAGCGCCACGAGCAGGTCCGTATTTTTACGGCAGTTCCGGATTAATTCTGTAACACTGCTTTTTGTGAGCCGCCTATAGATATTGCCTGGTTCTCATATACGATGCATTCAACGCAGTAGTAGCGTAGGACACTTATCTTATCGATGGCATCGCGAAACAGGCCAGAATAGCCAAGACACTTTACGTGATAAATTTTATCACATGTATGGCAGGGAATACTTTGCTGTGCAGCCGAGATAACTTTCCTGCAATTTTTAAATGACCATAAAGCCATTATCACTGACCACGGAGAGCTGTGCACTATAGCGGACAAAAAAATCGAAAGCGCTCAAAAACTTTTTAATAAGTGAGCAAGGAGAGCAACAGAGCGGGAGCGAAACACGATTAACTTTGATGTTAGGCACCATGAAACGAAAAGAGAGAGAGAGCGGGATTATTAACCGATTAACTCCGGTATAAGACACCTCAGAGCGATATTACCGTTGGAGTGCGTGCCGTTCCAACAGCGCTCAACGACGAAGAGATAGACTGAAAAGGGAGGCAATAGAAAACAATAACAACAAACCAGCACCGAAATTAATGATAAATACTTACATCTTCTTATCGGATGTTAGTGATATAAGTAGTTTGCTAGCCTACCTCGAAAACAAAATTAAAAAAGAAAAGTTCCTTTATAAATCTCAACAGTTCTTTCTTTTATAAATCTCAATGGTCAAGTGAGAGTTATGGTTAAGACTATTTATGAATACAAGTCCCCTCGTTAAAACTCGTGCTAGTGATTTTGTCAAGTTTCACACATACCAGCTTAAGCATGAGAGAGCATTTAGGGTCGTAATAAAGAATTTGCACTTCTCAACGGAAATTAATGTAATTAAACGAGACGTGGAGTCCAAAGGTCATTCTGTTAGGAGCATAAATAACATTAAAAGCCGTGGAACCAAAGAGCCATTAAATCTGTTCTTCCTTGACATTGAGCCCAACAATAATAACAAATATGTATACGAAGTTAAGCACATTGGTAACGAATGGTTAAAATAAAGCAAAAGACATTGTTCAGTGTCACCGTTGTCAGGAATTCGGGCACACAAAATCATATTGTTCCAAAACTCATAGGTGTGTAAAATGCTCTCGTAAGCATCCCAGCAACCTATGACCAAAAGATAATGAAGAACCAGCAAAATGTGCGAATTGCAATGAACATCACGCTGCAAGCTATAAAGGATTTCTATAAAGAGCTCATATCAAAACAATTATCTACTGGTCGCAAACAGATGCACAACAAAGCCCATAATAAACATGATTCTGCAAGATTACAATCATCTATTCTGCCTGATAAGCCGACCCGACAACCAAAAGATTACCAATCACACGCTCAAGTTGCTGCAGGCAATAGTAATTCCAATACTTATCTAGAAAGAATAGAACATTTTTAGAAAAACAATAAATTTTGCAAATACGTCTAAACTTAGGAATATGGAATGCCAATGTTTTCCAATTATGTTAATGCGATATCTTTATTTTTAAAAACAAATGCAATCGGCATGCTTGTTTTAGAAACACACTTCACCAGTAAATATTTTTTAGAGTACAATAAGACCGAATCATCCGTCTGATGGAGCCCATGGAGGCGCAGCAATTCTTGTTAAGAACGGTCTGAAATTTAAAATCATGGACAGTACTAGAGAAAATGCTATACAGGCTGCCACAATTGAGATTAAATGCATCCATGCAGATAGTATTAAAAATTTTTTTTTGCATTTTTAAAAAATTTTTTTTTTCTGAATGCACCACATCTTGAGAATATTGTTTTAAAGTTTTAGATCGATCCGAGTAAAGCTTCCGAACTTATGGGCAGTTAAACGTAGGTAAGTCAGCTCGTTTTGTATGGGTGTCCAAAACTTTAAAACGCTCTCCTAAAAAGTTACCCTTTTCAAAGTCGGTGTACACGATCCTGGAAAATCTATCGGACGGATCGTTTTGAAATTTTGGTCAATTGTTTTTTCTTTTGAAAATTTATTATTTTTAGAAAATAAATAAATAAATAACTTTCAAGTGGCTTAAAAAATCGAAGAAAAATAATACAAAAAATAAAAACTCGACATCGTTACCTGAGGAATCTTGTTCTTTAACTAATGCAATTGGATTTTTTCATTTCGGATGATTCTGTGACCGGTTATCGTGTACACCGCAAAACATCTTTTCTTCGCGGCGCCGCCGGAGATTGTCTGTATTTCAGTCAATTTTTAATATTTTTGGATGAAATAAATTACATATATTGTCTAAATGTTGCCCAATCACATGTAAAAAACAAAATTGAGCTGAGACTATCCGTATCGCCAATAAAAAAATTTTTTAAAATGTCCGATTTTTCACCGAATTAACTATCTGATAATGAGCAAGCAGAAGCATTTACACAAAACCTGCACTCTGTATTCCAACCAAATGATATTAACAATTCTATAACAGAATCTGAAGTAGAAAACTTTCTTGGTTCACCCTGTCAAATGAGCTTGCCTATTAAAAGTATTCACTTTGACGAAGTCGTGACAGAAGTTAAATGCTTAAACAACAAAAAGTCACCAGGCCCGGATAGGATAGACGGCATCACTCTTAAAACTCTATCACCAAAATGCATACGGTTTCTCACACTAGTATTTAACAGTATTCTCAGGTTAGACCACTTTCCAAGTCAATGGAAATGTGCAGAAATCATTATGATTCTTAAGCCAAACAAGACAGAAACTGAACTATCATCCTACCGTCCCAATAGTCTGTTAACAATATTTTCAAAAGTATTTGAAAAAATACTACTGAAGAGGATGTTGCCATTTTTGGACGAGCTTGCCATCATTCGTGAATATCAATTCGGATTCAGAAGAGACCACTGAGAAATGTCATAGGGTTATCAATGAAATTGTATCCGATCTTGGGAACAAAAAATACTGTACTGCTACATTTCTTGATGTTTAACAAGCGTTTGACACAATGCTTCCTACTATTTACTACTGAGATCCTATTTGTCTAGGAGATGCTTCAAGCAATTTAAATTCACAGCGCTACCAATCAAAAACATTGCGACAAATTGTTAACGCTCCATTGTATGTAACCAATTCATAAAGATCTAAATATTTCATCAATAAAAGAAGAGATAAACAAATATGGTAAGAAATATACAGACAGACTTCACATTCATGAAAATAATTTAGCCCTTGGTCTATTAGACAATAGCCTAACAGTAAGAAGACTCAAAAGATTTCACATTCTTGATCTCCTTGATAGGCAAACTTTAGTTAAAGAGAAGTTATATTTAATAGCCGGTTTCACTGGAAATCTGCTTTCCTTTAATGTAAATATTAGTCATAAAATTTAAAGGAATTAAAAAAAATTGGAAAACTACTATGCAAACACTTGTCAACGAGTATAAATGTGGAATGCCAATGGTGTCTCATGGCATAACCTTGAATTAACACAAATCCTGAACGAAAATCATATAGACTTTATGCTTGAAGTAGAAACATACCTCACAAGCAAATACAACTTTCAAATAAGAGGTTATACATATTACCAGATCTTACGGATGGCAAGCCCACGCCAGAAACAGAGTTTTAATCAGAGAACGTATTAAACACCCTTCTCAACAAAGGTTTGCAACAAACTACTTGCAGGTAGCATGTATCAAAATCCAATCAAGTAACGGAAACCTTTCAACTGCTGCCGTCTACTGCCCGATTCGCCTTACAATCTCGGAAAGACAATTCATTGATTTCTACAACGCACTTGGTAATCGTTTCATAACCGCAGGAGACCACAATGTCAAACATACGCTGTTGGGAAGGAAATCGTACTATGCAATTATAAATTTAAGAAAGAAATGGACTATGTTTCCACTGAAAGCCCCAAATACTGGCCAGCAGACCGCCGAAGGCTCCTAGATGTTATTGATTTCGCGGTGCCAAAACGCGTTTGGACTTTCAGACCACTCGTCTGTGCTAGTAACACTTATTTAAAACCCTGAAATAATCGAACACCCCTCAGGCTGACAGAACTTTGGCAAGCGAAAAAACCATTAAACCATCGAGCAATTTGACAGAAATACGCTCATCTTTCTAGCATTGAAAATATTCTAGCCCCATATTCCTTGATGTATCACAAGCTTTAGACCGAGTCTGGCCTCATGGTAACCTGCATAAAATCAAAAAACATTTGCCTATCTACCCTCACAAGCTCCTCTAGTCGTATCTCTACAGTAGACTATTTTTATTGAGGTGCAAAGCAGCAGCATCGGAAGAATACATGAACATGTGGAACGATATTCTAACAACGTCCTCGTTTGCCGACGATACTGCGATGCCCAACCCGAACAACAATTCAACTCGCTGATCTTGCTGTAGTGGAGAGGGTGCTATCAAATTATGCGACCTATAACTCTTAATAGACAAACGGTACGCAGATTCCCCAAGCTAACGAAGTAAAGGAACTAGGCGTCCACCTCGACATGCGATTAGCCTGGCGTAGACACATCGAATGCATAAGCTGCATTTAAAACTAAAAGCCAGAACACTCCACTGGATTAAAAACGCTCGATCACTTCTAGGCCTGGACTACAAGATCCATCTGGACATAAGGCCCCAAGCTGGGGGGAACGCGAGTAGCAGCATCATCGACATTATACAGCGGACACAATCAAAAATCCTGAGAACTATCACTAGGGCAACATAGTATGTTTGCACCGAAAAGATTCTTTGCTTAAAAAAGCATTAACAAGATTTATATTTAGAAAATTTAAAACGCTCACTTAGTATTTGCAACCTTTTATTAGTAGAACTTACGATTAAATGCAATTTCGTAAGAATTATATATTATTTTGATTTTACAGCAACTACCATCGATTACTTTATCGTATCGGGATTTAAAAATTTTGATAGATAGATATTAAGATTTTGATACCAATTATTATATAATAATAACATAAAAAGTAATAGTGCACAATTTTTAAGGGAAGAGGCAGGCGCCAATTTAAATAAAGGATATCCCACAAGTACAATCGAATTCAAAAGAGACATGGAGGATGTGCTCCGCCCGGGTATGGAAAACAAATATGTGTATCAAAGCATTGAATCGGAATATTATCGCAGAAAAATGCAGCGTTTGGCGTATGTACAAATTTAATTTAACCTTTTTCTAATTAACATTTTAATAGGCAAAAAGGAGGACTATTATCCGGATTCCATAAATTTTTTTTAGCTTTAAGACATAAGGCACGATTATCAACTGATGTTTATACTTTATTATTTTTATGCGATTTTATAAACTTTTTTGTTTTACTCTTTGGGTTTCCAAAATTTGTGGTAAGTAATCTGTAATAATAAATAATACAATTTTAATATACAGCTATTTTTATGTTTGCGTATTAACTGTTAATATACACAGAAAAATTAATTTCACAAAATCGCCTATTATTAATATGAATTTTCGAAACATACTATGGAAAATTATTATTGAAATATTATTCTTACTTATTATTTGCATTTTTAATAAAATAAGTTTATAAATAAGAAATGAGATGCTACTAAAGCGTACATCAGGTATATCGGCAAATTAGCAAATTAACAAATATCAAAAAAAACAAGAAAGGAAAGCTAACTTCGGGCGGAGCCGAAGTTGATATACCCTTGCAGAATACTCTGTAAATTATATTCTCCAAAATTATTCATATGATGCATTCTTAATACTCACAAAAATCCCAACTTCCTAACTTTAAAAACACCAAAGTTATGGCATTTCCAATCGTTCAGTTATATGGCAGCTATAAGATATAGTCGGCCGATCCTTATGAAGTTTGGTAGGTCGGATTGATTGGCCAAAAATAAAACCCATAGAAAATCCCAACTTCCTAACTTTACAAACACCAAAGTTATGGCATTTCCAATCAATCAGTTATATGGCAGCTATAGGATATAGTCGGCCGATCCTTATAAAATTTGGTACGTCAAATTGATTGGCCAAATGTAAAACCCATAGAAAATCCCAACTTCCTAACTTTAAAAACACCAAAGTTATGGCATTTCCGATCGTTCAGTTATATGGCAGCTATAGGATATAGTCGGCCGATCCCGGCCGTTCCGACTTATATACTGCGTGCAAAGGAAAGAAGGGTGTGTGCAAAGTTTCAATTCGATATCTTTAAAACTGAGAGACTAGTTCGCGTAGAAACAGACAGACGGACAGACAGACGGACAGACGGACAGACGGACATGGCTATATCAACTCAGGAGGTGATCCTGATCAAGAATATATATACTTTATAGGGTCGGAGATGTCTCCTTCACTGCGTTGCACACTTTTGACGAAAATTATAATACCCTCTGCAAGGGTATAAAAATATAACAAATTATATGGCCAGATCTGGACCCAAGCCTACCAGAGAGGTCCGGATTCTGTCTGGGAAAGTTATTGTAGACGTTTTGATTACTTCTAAATCTGTTTCAATTTAGATTAATGAGAAATAAAATTCATCAGAAAAACGGTGGAGTGACGGGTAGTATTGTTAAAAAAGAAAGCTTACTGCAGATTATCAGAAAAACATCATAAAATGGTAGCTTTTGTATGTGAGCACGTATTCTTATGTTCAGGCCAAGGAAGTCAAAGGCTTTTTCGCCTCTTTAAAGAATCTTAATGTATGCTGACATAGTACTTTAGGGACTTCATAAATTTTAGTATACATTGTCAATTTTTATTATAAATATATAAATCACAAATTATAATGTGGACATGCTAGAAAATTTTTAGACGCACAAAGCTAAATACTTTTGCACTATTATATAAAATTGGCTTATTATATTTGAGCTAACTACTTTTTGATCCGATTACCAGCAATGCCGAAGTCGAGATTTACCATTTTTATACCCTTGCAACGCAGTGAAGGAGACATCTCCGACCCTTTAAAGTATATATATTCTTGATCAGGATCACCTCCTGAGTTGATATAAGCATGTCCGTCTGTCCGTCTGTCCGTCCGTCCGTCTGTCCGTCTGTCCGTCTGTCCGTCTGTCTGTCCGTCTGTCTGTTTCTACGCGAACTAGTCTCTCAGTTTTAAAGATATCGAATTGAAACTTTGCACACACCCTTCTTTCCTTTGCACGCAGTATATAAGTCGGAACGGCCGGGATCGGCCGACTATATCTTATAGCTGCCATATAACTGAACGATTGGAAATGCCATAACTTTGGTGTTTTTAAAGTTAGGAAGTTGGGATTTTTTATGAGTATTAAGAATGCATCATATGAATAATTTTGGAGAATATAATTTACAGAGTATTCTGCAAGGGTATATCAACTTCGGCTCCGCCCGAAGTTTGCTTTCCTTTCTTGTTTTAATTATAATCAAATATTGTATTTTATATAATCCACTTTGATCTAAAATTACATTTCATTTTTTCCATGTCTTTTTATTCCCATTTTCCAAAAAAGTATTTGCTTACACTCTAAAAAAATTGTACAAATAATGTTATTCTTTACTTTTGCTTTCTTGTGCTGACGGCATGTGGGCTAATAAAATAATCATTATAATTTGTCCATATAAATAAGGGCTTTCTGTGGTTCCTCACGTATACTTCCGATCCCTTCATTCCATGCTTGATATGCCTTGATATAATCTTTCAAAGTGTTCTTCACCAAATCTTTCGTTGGTTTTATTAAGGAAATATCTTGTTTTTATTTAATGGGGGCTATTTGTGGAATTCAAAATATTACACATTATGTACTATTAATTTGACATACTAATTTTTTAATTCAAGCGCTCATTTACTATTAAATGGAATAAGAGACCAGTACTTGCTTTAAGTTTTCTAATATGTGGAGTCCTGGATTTATCTTGGAGTTCTACATGAACTCCAACATTTTTTTCAAAACTCTTATATTTGAAACTCTAGATATTTTTTCTTTGAAATTTTAAAGTAAATTTTCCGCGCCCCATAATAAAAAGGGTCTGGTTTATAAACGCATTATTTCGCCCTATTTAAACGAAAATAAAGAATTTTGTAAAAATCAAACTTAGAGAGAAATAAAAATGTCGCCCACTATTGGCTGTAGAAAGATTTAATTTTTCCTGTTTAATTTAAAGCCAAGACACACACCAGACTTTATACAAATAAAACTACTATGAATGGAAAAAAACAAAAAAATGACTTAGTTTGAAATTTTTATCGTTCAAAATTCAAAGTTTCAAAGTACGACTTAAGATAATCTGTTTCACGTAGGGATTTGTTGATAAAATTCAAATATTTGCGAGTTAGACCACGATTTTCTAAAATCTGGGACGTGATAAAAGGTATTCGGTTTCGGATTAGTAATCTGCAGATAAAATCCTTCCAAAATCTTCAGACAAAAGTCTTGGGAAAATAAAGAGTAAGCTGTGTTATTATAACTTTGGAAATTTAAAAAAATGTATATTTTTATGAATGTGTGACTTTAGGGTGGTACAAAAGTACACTCGCTTACTTTGAATTTTTCATTCTGAATCTTTTTTCCAACGAAAATCGTCAAAAGGACAACAAAAGGTACAAAAACAGTTTTAGCAACTAAATAAATATAAAGAATTTATGTACTTAGTATTTAGTTTAATTTTGGAAATAAATCGCGACGGTCATCGCCTCCCGAAACCTAAGTCTTCTCATTCGCGCAGTACCGCGCGTCTTAAGTAAAAACCTGAATAAGGAAACAATTAATTGGCACCCAACGCGTTCGTAAGACCCTCGATCCGTCGTTAAAATAAAAAATAAAATAAAAAACGCGTTCGTAAGACCCTCGAACAGTTAAAAATAAAGACATTTTAAAAACCAATTCGCCAACTCCGTCGTACCACAAGGAACCGGCAGCAGCAATTAAAAGAAGGAAGATAACACGAGCATCAGCAGCAATTTAATTTTTTTACAATTAAATAAAAACCATGTAGGTGAGTGTTCATTGATATTTTTCACTGAATTTTTTTAAATCAGAATATTTTTCAAAAGTAATTTTGACAATTATAAAATAAAAAAATAAATATATGATTATAAAAATATTTCAAGAGTCTCAAAAATAAAAAAGGCACAAGCTCGGGAAATAATTTTTCAAAATTTTTATTTTTTCCGTCAAAGAAATTAAATACAGTGGTAACAAAATTCTTTGTTCTTTGTGTTAAAACATATGAGTAATAGTGAGATAGAAGAATTGTTAAAAGAATTCCGAAAGCTAAAAAACGCGGAAAATTTTCAAGTAGACCAAAACAACTTAAATATGGCAATGACCAACGACCAATTAAAGGCCATTATAAAAGGCGCAGTAGCGAGCGCACTCGCCGCACAAGAAAAAAATTTCGAACAAAAATTACAGGACGTTCAGAAGCGCCTAGGTGGTGTTAATATCGGTACACCATAGATGCAGAGATCAGAATAGGTATTACATGTAATGAGACCTTAGATATTATGAAGTCCCTGCCGGACAGCGGCGATGGTAGTTCCAAACATTACCAAGCTTTAGGGATACTAAGAAATAAAATAAAAAGTTCAGCCAATATGGTTCTTTCGTCGTTCAACACACCTCTGAACTTTAAAGCCATAATAAACCGAGACTTCACATACGCGGACAAGCGACCGGTATAATTAATAGAACAGGAGACGTCAACGCTCCGCCAAGGAAACTTTTTTTAGCTGCTCCACTGAATGAAAAATACAGAGCGGATGCGCTACGCGTTTTTATTTCTGGAACAAGAGCATCTGATCTTCCTTCCGCTCTAGCGCTAGCACAGGAAGTAGAGGCTAACCATGAGCGATATATGTTCGCAAGTAACTTTGCCCGTAGCACGGAGCAAAAACTCCAAAGGTCCGAACAAAGACAACTGGACAGAGAAAGAAATCCAGTAACAGAATCTAGATTCCACCCGGAGGGTAAAAACCCCCATTTTAATAAAAGGCCAAGACAGACACTTATACAAGATCCGGTCCAGCCAATTGACGTCGATAGCTCATCTCGCTTTAGACAGCCAACTCAAAATCAACAAAGTGGTCCGTTTCAAAGACAGCCCCAAAACAGCCAGTGGCAGACAAGTCCACAAAATTTCCAAGCGAACGCTTTCAATAACCAGGGACTGACAAGTAAAAGAACTAATAATAGTAGCGCAAGGTACACAGGACCGAAACACCAAAGAATAAACCATTTAGCGTTAGACTACGATTTATCGAACGAAAACAATGACCAATACACTTCAGTAGCAGAGGAAGAAGTAGAAGATGTAGACGATGACATTGTAGAATATGACGAAATAAATTTTTTAGGCATAACTCCCTGCTCCCATTCATAGAAAGGGATATCGCAGGGAGGAAAATCAAACTTTTAATAGACACAGGGGCTTCCAAAAATTATATCATGCCTATGAAAGAATTAAAAAACATTATTTACGTAAATAAACCATTTTCTGTAAAATCAATCCATGGTCACAACACCATAAATAAAAAATGTATGATGCACCTTTTTAACACAACTACAACATTTTTCTTACAACCGAACTTAACGACCTTTGATGGAATAATCGGACTAGACTTACTAAAAAAAACTGATGTCGTACTCGACCTAAAAGACAGGAAATTAATAACTAATAGCAGTGCAGAAGAAATAAAATTTTTAAAATGTGCAAATGTTAATTTTACAAATGTTGAGGATATTGAGGTACCCCAGGAAATTTCAGAAAAATTCCAGGACATGTTGGGAAATCGCACAGGCGTATTCGCAGAGCCGAACGAGGAGCTGCCTTACAATACTAATATCATTGGTACTATCCGGACAGAGAACGAAGACCCAATATATTCAAAATTGTACCCATACCCGATGGGCGTGTCCGACTTTGTAAATAAAGAAACAAAAGCCATGTTACGAGACGGCATAATCCGACCATCTCGGTCTCCGTATAACAACCCTGTTTGGGTTGTAGATAAAAGAGGGACCGATGAGCAGGGAAACACAAAAAAACGCCTAGTAATAGACTTCCGAAAACTTAACTTAAAGACAATAGACGACAAATACCCTATCCCAAATGTTGTTTTTATCCTGGCAAATTTAGGAAGGGGAAAACACTTTACCACATTGGATTTTTTTTTTTTTTTGTGTGTAAAGCAAATGTTTCGGCTCTGTCTTCGTCACTGCGGGCCCAAGTACCCGAGGAGTTTCTAATCGGAGTGACTGATTCTATCGAAGAGCTTAAATTTGGGTTAGCTCTCCACAAAGGATGCTTTGTACTGGTCGGCGACAGTTTCTCGATGTACCGGCGCTGCGCAAGCTCCTCTTCTTGCTTGAGGGTTTTGGTGAGTCTGCGGGTGGCATCATTATAGAGTTGCTTTGAATGGGGCGATCTGCAGGGTTGCCAAACGCGTCGTAGACGTCGTTTTTCCCGAACCAATTGTTCGATTTGCAGATTAGTTTTGTATTGGTTGCTACGCACGATTGTCTCTTCTGGTGTTGAGATTTTGGCTGCTGCCACGAGTTCTGACTCCAGGGCATCAGCACAGAAGTCGATGTTGTTCTCTATGTTTAACTGTGGTGTTAGTTCAATGTGGGAACTTACGTACTTTTTGTACTTTAGCCAGTTAGTTCTAGTCGAGGTCAGCCTGAAGGGGTGCTCGATTACTTTCGGGCTTTGAAGGAGAGTTATTAAAACAGGCGAGTGGTCCGATGATAAGTCCGATAGCGATTTGGCGCTGACTAAATTTCTTGGGATGTTCTTGGTCACAGCGAAGTCAATTAAGTCCGGGAGTTTTCTGGGGTCAGCTGGCCAATATGTGGGGCTGCCAGGGGAGACATAGTCGAGTTTGTTGCTCAAATTTATGATTGCTTTATACAGTTGTCTTCCTTTGGGCGTCACTAGTCTTGATCCCCAGTGCGTGTGCTTGGCGTTGTAGTCTCCTCCTGCTATAAAGCGATCTCCGAGTGAATTGTAGAAGTCCAAGAATTGCTCTTCAGTTATTGTAAAACGCGGTGGGCAATAGACAGCGGCTATAGTGATACTGCCGTTGCCTGCTTGTAGTTTTATAGATGTAGCCTGCAAATAATTTGTTGCAAACCTCTGGTGAAAGTGGTGCTTAATGCGTTCCCTGATTAGGATTCCAGTTCCTCCGTGAGCCTTACTGTCCGGATGATCTGTGCAGTATGAAGTATAACCTCTTATTTGGAAGTTGTATTTACTTGTGAGATACGTTTCTGCCAGCAGCATTACATCTATTTGGTTTTCATTGAGGAATTGAGTTATTTCAAGTTTGTGCCGTGAAACGCCATTGGCATTCCACATGGATATTCGAAGACAAGACATCGATTATTTCGATTGTTGGGATGTGAGCAAATTTATTTAAATGTTTTGATTTTGCATAAGGTTTGTCATTGTTGTTTTCATGAAGAACATAAATTTCATCATACCCTGTTGTAAAGTCAGCATCATGGTTTCCATGCTGTTTGGTATTTGTCCTATTGCTTGCTGAGGTGTTATTATATTTTGCTCAGAGCATTGAGCTTGTGGGAACCCCGTCTGATTGGCAAGTCCTGATTTTAGGGCACTGGCGTATGAAACTCCCCCATTTGTGTTGAGGGGCCCAAATGAAGATCTGGCTGCTTTCGCAAAGAAAACATTAGGTGTGGTTTGGGATTGCACGTACGCATTTCTTGCATTCTGGGAGCGTGCTTGTTTTGCTTGTTGAAACTGACTCTTCAGCTCTTTATAGACCGGGCAGCCTCTGTAGTTTGCGGTATGGTTATCTCCACAGTTAGCGCATTTCTTTGTCTTTGGGTCTTCTTTGCTTGCAGGGCAAGGTTCGGATTTGTGGAAGCCACCACAAGCTACGCAGACTGAACGAAGCCCGCAGTTGTTTCTGTTGTCTCCATACTCTTGGCAGTTTGTGCATTGCAGCGGGCCATTCCGCTTATGCGGTTCTTCAACAGTAATCCTTCTGTGCAACAGGTATTGCAGTTTATAGATCGGGTGCACTTCATTTTTCTTCAAGGCTCTGCTTTCAGGCTCCAGTTCGACCTTAAAGAGTGGTTGCGGCTTTTTATTTTTGTTGATAATATTAATAATATTTTTGGAGAAGAATCCTTTTTCTTTCAGTGCCTCTTTTACCTCATTGGTGGATACGTCGGGCTCTATGCCCTTTAGCACTACTTGCAAGCCCTTGCTACTCTTGAGCTGGTACGTGTAGTAGGGTTTCCTAGCCTCGTCTAGGTAATTTGTTACAGCTCTGAATTGATCTTCAGTTTTAGCTTGAAGCTTTGTTTCATGAATATTCCCTTTAACAAGGGGAGTAACATAAAAGTTGTCATTCCCGACCAGCGCAACAATTTTCTTTACTAGGGTATTTGAGTTCAGTTCCCTTATGTAAATTTTTGGGGGGGCTTTGGTTTCTTTTGAACAGCCTGTCCAGATTCGGATTGATTATTATCAATTTCCGACAATAGGGTGAATCTGTTGTTACTAGATGCCCCTGGTTGTTCGCTGCCTTTATTAGGGCAATTTTGTTTTGGTTTATTTCCAACCATTTTATTTTGCGGGCTTAGCTTCCGTTTGATTTGGATGTAACGGTCCATGCCAGTCTGTTTAGCCGGGCCCACTTGTTGTTGTTTGATATTGCCGATATTGGCACTCGTACTTACACTTGGCTTTGTAGTTTTATTCGGCGCTGCAGAAGTTGCAAACGCATTCGGAATCGCGTTTTTGTTAACGGCGACCGTTGATGTTGTTGTTGCAGTGGCTGCGGTTTGCAGAAATTAACGAGGTCGCAGTGCTCGTGGCTGGTGAGCTGTTAGTCGAAGCTGGAGGTGGGGTTCTACACTGCAAGCTCCATGAAGTGGGAGTTGGAGTGAGTAGGGCGGGAGAACAAGACCGTGCTCTCGCACTGTCAATGGTCAGTAGGGCTGAGTTGCTCTTTGAAGAAGTTCTTTCTACTTCTGTATCACGGGTTGAGAAATAAGAAATATAACTGTTTCTCTGTTCTACGGAGCTTCTACGCTCATTTTTTGAATCGCCGCTCATTGAGCTATCACTCGTGGCACTTCTTAGTTTTTATAATAACTTTGCACTAGTTTTTTACATAGCACTAATTATTATTTACTGTTTTTAGCAATAAGATTGCCTTTATTACACCACTCTAGAAACAGCTGTAGTATGCATGTATCATTGTAGCGAGTACCCACTGTACCGAAACCAACATTGTATTACAGTGTACCTAAACAAATACAAAAGCGCCGGCCGCTAAACTTTTGCGGCCAGCCGAAATATGAATGCGCCTCAGAGCCCAAGTTATGGGAAGTGCTAGTGTCAGCATATTCCCATGGCCTGAGTGCAGACACATACAAGGCATGCATGTACAACTTCCCTCGCGCTCTCAGTGCTACCAGCACAAATACAATTGCGAGCATATACTTCGATATATATGACGGCCGCTGCCAATGTTTGCAGGCAGCGCAGCCGCAAATAGCTAACTGTAATTCATTATCAATTGGACAATTCAATAATAAAGATCTGCCCATGGAAAAGTAAAACAAAGTGACTATTAATTATTATAAAAATATGATGGCAATAATATAACACAGCCTTCTCAGTAGGAAATGGGAAATATGAATTTTGCAGACTGCCCTTTGGATTGAAGAATGCGCCCAGCATTTTTCAGAGAGCCATCGATGATGTGCTCAGAGAAAAAATAGGGAAATCATGCTATGTTTATGTCGATGACATAATTATTTTTTCAGAAAATATGCACGATCATGTGAAACACATAGCATGGGTCTTGGACAAATTATATGAGGCCAACATGAGGGTTTCGCGTGAAAAATCTAATTTCTTTAAAGAAAGCGTAGAGTATTTAGGTTTCGTAGTTTCACGAGGAGGCATAAGAACATGCCCCAGCAAAGTAGATGCAATTCGTAACTACGAGCAACCAACCACACTATTTAATGTCAGATCATTCCTTGGATTAGCAAGTTACTATAGGTGTTTTATTAAGGACTTTGCATCAATTGAAAACCTACAAGTGACATCCTAAAAGGAGAGAATGGCAAAGTAAGCGCAGGTCAATCTAAAAAAATACCCGTTAACTTTGATGAACATCAGCGCCAGCCATTTGATAAGCTTAAGAATGTTCTCGCGTGAGAAAACGTAACGTTATTATATCCAAATTATAAAAAAACCTTTGACTTAACGACAGATGCTTCGTCTTTCGGTTTGGGAGCAGTTTTATCACAGGACGGAAAACCCGTAACCATGATATCACGAACTTTAAAAGACAGGGAACTAAATTTTGCAACAAACGAAAGAGAGTTGTTGGCAATTTTGTGGGCCTTAAAGACCATCGGAAATAACCTATACAGCGTAAAAAATTTAAACATTTTTACTGACCACCAACCACTAACTTTCACCGTCTCAGATCGCAATCCAAACGCAAAAATTAAGCGCTGGAAAGCTTTCATTGACGAGCACAATGCACAAATTTTTTACAAGCCAGGAAAAGAGAACTACGTTGCTGACGCGCTGTCCCGACAGCACATTCACTCGCTAGAAGAAGATGCGCAGTCAGATATTGCCACAATACATAGCGAATTATCACTAACCTACACCTTCGAAAAAACGGACAAGCCGGTCAACTGCTTTCGGAACCAAATAATAATAGAAGAAATCGGAATTGCTTCAGTTAGAACGGTCATTATGTTTGGGGAAAAGACTCGACATCTCTTACATTTCTCGGATAGAGAAACACTTATGCAGAAAATATGTGATGTAGTCAAGAAGGACGTAGTCAATGCAATTTTTTGCAAACTGCCAGTACTGGCATTTATCCAGCATAAATTAATAGAAACATTTCCGACAACCACTTTTCGTTACACAAACCGCATGGTGACGTACATCTTAGACAAAAACGAACAAAAAGAAATTACTGTGTCAGAACATAACAGGGCTCAAAGAGCTGGACAGGAAAACGTGAAGCAGATCATGCAGGACTATTTTTTTCCCAAAATGACTCATATGGCAAATGAGGTTGTCGCAAATTGTAAAATTTGCCAGAAGGCAAAATATGATCGACACCCTCAGAAACAGATTCTCGGGGAACACCTATTCCCTCATACACGGGCGAAATATTACATATTGACATATTTTCGACCGACAAAAAATACTTTCTTACTGTAGATAAATTTTCAAAATTTTCAATTGTCCAACCAATTGCTTCCAGAACCATTGCAGACGTACAAACCGCGATCTTACAACTTATAAATTTCTATCGACGACCAAAAACAATATATTGCGATTATGAGCCTTCTATTAAATCCGAAACAATTAAGTCCCTTTTAAGTAACCGATTTAACGTACAAATCGTTAATGCACCGCCACTTCATACTACATCGAACGGACAAGTGGAAAGATTCCACAGTACACTGACAGAAATTGCACGGTGCTTAAAAATTGAAAGAAGTATTTTTTTTTTTTTTTTTTACCGACCGAGGGGCGCAGCCGTGTATCGTACGGCACGATTCGCGATAAGATAGACGCGAGATAGGAAAATAAAGGTAAAGGTCCGGGGAAAAAAGTAATAGTTAGATCAATCTTGTGCCAATGAAGCAAGTATCAATCGTTTTAGGAGCGGCAGAGAGTCAAGATTTGATATTACAGGAAAAAGTCTATTATAGTCAGAACATAATACTCTGAAAGGCTCATGCAAGGCATAGTTAGATCTACAATGATTTAAAATTAGGGGAAAATAATTTCTAGTTAATCTACTTGGCACAGAAAGTTTAGCCGACTTAACAAGTCGGGGCAGTCAATATCACCATGTATAAGGTTATAAATAAAGATAGTACCAAGCATAGTTCTACGGTTGGCTAGGGATGGTAAATTAATCAAAAGAAGTCTACTAGAATAAGAAGGTAAGATAAGGTTTGCATCCCAGTTTAGGCGCCGTAAAGCAAAAAAGAAGGAAGTTTTTTTGTACAGATTCAATACGACCAATATGTATTCCGTATTGTGGACTCCAGACGGGAGAGCCATACTCCAGAATCGGACGGACTAGCGAAATAAATAAAGTTTTAGTCAAATAAGGATCATCGAATTCTTTTGACCACCTTTTAATAAATCCAAGCACTCCTCTGGCTTTATTAACCATGGACGAAATGTGATTAGAAAATTTTAGTTTAGGGTCCAAGAGAACGCCAAGATCGTTTACAAGAGTTATTCTATCCAAAGAGCTGCCACTTAACGTGTAAGTCGCGTATATCGGATTGGCCCGATAAAAAGTCATCAGCTTGCACTTGGAACCGTTTAAATTTAGTAAATTAACTCGGCACCAGTTTTGAAAATTATCTAGATCGGATTGCAAGTCTAAATGGCAGGAAATGTCCTTATACTGCAGGCACAACTTAACATCATCTGCGTACATAAGTACGCGAGAATGACTTATAATTGATGGAAGATCGTTAATAAATAATGTAAAAAGTAACGGACCCAGATGGCTCCCTTGTGGGACACCGGAGGTAACACGGAGAATTTCAGAAATTGAATTTTTAAAAAAGGACCCTTTGTAACCTGCCATTTAGATAACTTGAAATCCATTTAAGCAGATCAACTGGAAAACCTAAAAGGTCAAGTTTTTGAATGAGAAGTAAGTGATTTACAGAGTCAAATGCTTTACTAAAGTGAGTAAATGACGTCTGTTTGAAAACTACGATTGAAGCCTTTTATCACAAATGAAGTGAGCTCTGGAAGGTTTGTGATTGTGGATCTACGTTTTATAAATCCGTGTTGACACGGAGAAATGATTGATCTGCAAAGGTGCTGCAAATGAGGAGTAATAATTTTTTCAAAAAGCTTAGGAATAGCTGACAACTTAGAAATACCTCTGTAGTTACTGGCTTCTAACTTCTTACCTTTTTTGAGAAGAGGAATAACAAATGATTCCTTCCAAATATTTCGGAATTGGGAGGTTTCTAGAGATAAGGTAAACAACTTGTGAAGAGGTTTGCACAGGGCCTTAGCGCAATACCTAAGCACGCACCCAGGAATACCATCGGGCCCTGGCGAATAAACAGGCTTAATACGAAGAAGATTCAAAAGAAGAGAGCTTTCTGTTAAAGTGGGACAGAATATGTGGTTTGACTTGGACATGGTGTAAGAATAAGGCTGTGATGAATAATCTAAAGTAGAGTAAGTCGTTTGAAAAAATTGGGCAAATAAATCGGCTATTGCCTGATCAGTGGTTGCCGTCATGTTTTCGAACGACAGCGAGGAAGGAAAAGAATTAGATTTACGCTTGGTGTTAACAAAATTATAAAACTGTTTCGGGTCCTGAGAGAACTGGACCTTACAACGGTTTAAGTAACTATTATAACACTGAGCATTAAGCACGGTAAATCTTGACCGAGCACTTAAATATCTAGTAAAAACAGATTGAGAACCGGTATTTTTATATTTCCTAAAAAGTCTGGACTTTACATTTCTTAAGTGTGTCAACTCTTTGCTAAACCAAGGTGATTTATTGGAAGTTGACGGATAGTACCACGGAACACATGAATTTATTGCAGAGTAAAAAACATTAACTGAATCGGACATATTATTGCATAAGTAAAGATCAGACCAATTAAAGCCAGAAATAAAATTATTTAGCCTCAGAAAGTCTGCCTTGCGAAAACAATGCATTTGTTTGGATTTTTCTGATTTTTCTTCTATAACGCTAGCCGTATCAAATGAAAGTTCGATTGTTGGATGATATGGATCTTCAGGTTGCGTGAGTGGTGCTACTCTGGACAGAAACACACCTTCAGGATTTGATACAAAACACAAATCAAGTAGGCGACCTAATGAATTTCGAACATGGTTTACTTGAGAAAGAGATATGTCAAGCAGGCCATCAATAAAATCATGCTGTGCTATAGGTAGTAAGACATTCGATCCATCCTCAGTGGACCAAGTAACTCCAGGTATATTAAAATCACCTAGAACTATCAACTGATCCCTATCGGAAAGCTTATTTGCAACGGACTTAATAACGGATAGGTGATTTAAATAATCAGGAAGTTCAGACAACGGCGGAATATATGAGCAAGTTGTGTATATAAAGTTACCAGGAAGCGATAACTTTACACAAATAAATTCAATGGTATTGAATTCATCAAAAAATAACTCCTCAGACGGGAAGTTAGAATCAACTCCAATTAAGACTCCACCTCCCCGTCTAGAGGGACGGTCATACCTATATATTGTGTACTTACCCGGAAAAACTTCGGAGCTAAAGATCTCCGGCTTTAACCAGGTTTCTGTGAACACAATAATATGAGATGCAAAGGAAAGGCTATCAGAATGCAATTTAGTGAGTTTGCTACGCATTCTGATAGGAAAGAAGGAGGTTAGAAGTTAGTTTTTTGAAATTGGTACACTGGTTTGGCCTCGACTAGGAAGTTTTACTCCCACGGGCCCCTTCTTCTTTATCTTAGCCTCGAACTCTTTTACAACCATATTATCCGGCCCGAGCATATGGCTTCAAAAAGCTCGTTAGGGACAGTTATCTTGAAAGATGAAATGTCTCTAGCATAAGAAAACTTAAACTTTTCCACCTTTACACTATTACAATCGGCTTTAGTTTTGTCTTGTATATAAGACAATACATCAGAAGATGTTTGATCAGGGGAAAGCCGAGAAACGAAAATTTGTTTCTTTAGTGGAACCACTGTAAGGGATTTTGGTGGAGCAGACATTGTTTCTGCAAAACCAACTTGAGCCGGTTGTCCGGACTCAGTAGTCCCTTGTGGTGGTGATGCTACATTCTGAGAGATAAGTGGATCCACTAATTGTGAAACCACTCCGGACAAATCGGAATTCTTAGAAGTCCCTGGTTGCATGCATTCTGTAACGGATTGTTCGGATACCGAATCTTTTTTAGCTGCTGATCTTAGCAACATTTGAGGGCTTGCTGAAATCAGCTGCTGATCCGCCGGAATGCTCTGTTGTTCTTTTGATTTCGGTTGCGGGGTGTTCCCCTTTTGCTCCTTACCACCAGCGGCCTTTTTGCGCTTAGGGGACTCTTCTAATAGCTTACGACTATTAAACTGCGAGTCCAGCGCAGATAGGAGATCATCAGCTCGGCGAAAACTATCTCTAGCCACTCCGAAACAGCTAATCAGTCCCATCAGGCCGCCTTTAGTTTGGCGCATGAACGAGTTCATCTCGTTCGCAACCTCGACACAAGCGTCACAACAAAACTGCAAATTGGGCCCCTTTGAAAGGTCATCACTTGTCCGGCCAGTAAAACCGGCGCACTTGGTGTGCACCATATATTCACACAGCCAGCAAGTCATATTAGACTGGTCAGCCCTGATTACGAGGCTGCATTTTTTGCAGAAGCAGACTAAATTTTTATTATTCATTTTATTTATTTACCACTGTACCAAGAAAGCGAAATTGAAATTTATAAGCGAGCAGTTATAAGTACGGCAAGAGCGCAGAAACTGCACGCTTAGAACTTTCAAAAGCAAAGAGAGCAAGAGAGCGGGAGCGTAAATAAGTTAAAGTGCATGCACAAAAGAGAAACGGCGGGGATATAGGAAAAGAATTACGAAAAAACTAAAACAATTAATTAGTATTAAATACAAAGTGCACTCGCGAAGCGAACGGAGTTTAAATTTATGTTTAAATAAACCGGAAGCGAATTAGAATTGTTTTGATAAAACCCACCGATGGGAATAAACGAAAACAAAATGCAAAATTCGAAGCGCAGAAAAAAAAACACGACCGTTCACTTTGAAAGTCAAAGACGAATGAAGACACTGTTGAACTAATACTTCTCGCGGCTATAGAATACAATAGAACTATTCACTCAGTAACAAATAAAAGACCCATTGACATAATACACTCATCGACCATTGAGCTTAACACAGAAATTAGGGATAAAGTCTTAAATGCCCAGAACATTCAACTACAAAGATTGAACAAAACAAGACAAGACAGATTTTCAGGTAGGAGACAAGGTTCTTGTGAAATCAACTAAGAGGTTGGGAAACAAACTTTCAGATTTGTACTCCAAGGAAACCGTCGAAGCAGACTTGGGGACCACAGTCTTAATAAAAGGGAGGGTGGTCCATAAGGACAATTTGAGGTAATTACAATAAATCTTATTTTTCTTTTTATTTTTATCTTCGACACACTAGGATTTGGATGATTCTACTCCTCGCCGTACCAATAGCAGCTAAAATGACGGACTACACGGCCTCAAATTACATACCAATCATAGACGGTCATGTGACTATTTGGAGAGACTTCCAATACCTCAAACACTCAACCAACTTAATCATTTACTCGGAAATAGTTAAAGAAATGAGAAACCATTTCCCCCAGTCACATGAGGCAGATATTAGACTCTCATAGATACCGTAAATGTTCATCATAGACACGCTAGAAGCATACATTTATTAGGCACCGCATTAAAAATCGTAGCCGGTACTCCAGATTTTGATGACTTTGAGAACATTAAATTTAGAATCAGAAAGTAGACAAATAAATATTAACACAAACCCAGGAACAAATAAACATCCTAACGAACACGGTAAACATTTTAGTAAAAAATGCACAAATGTTACTATAACCGATTTAATGGAAGTAGCTCAAATTAAAGTTTTATTAAATAATAACTTTTTACACTTTATATTAAAATATCCTAAGCCCTACATAGCTTGTAAGAAAATAATCTTGCACCCCGTTGAACACACCGGCACTATTTTTAATTTTGCTGAAGGCGATAGTATAGCTGACTGCGGTAACAAAATCATGCCGATTGGAAACTGCAGCGCTGCCCTTACGACAACATTCTGCAGAAAAATGCCCTATGCAACATGCGCACAACAACTCCACTCAGGAGGCAACGCACACTGTTCGACTCGCACCAGCCACCTCGAGCCACTAACAATCATCGATGACGGCGTTATTATTCTCAATGACGGAACAGCTACGGTCAATGGACAACTGGTAACTGGAACTTTCCTCGTTACATTCGACGAGGAGGTAAAAGTAAACAACACCTTATACCGAAACTTGAAGAGCTACGTAAAAAAATTCCCAGCACCCGCTGCATCAACGGTCCTTAACATTACAGACCATCAGGAAACACTGAGTTTACCATACTTACAGAAATTAAACATACGATACATTGGCGAAATGGAAATGGAGACTGGAAAACCGGCCTATAATATCTGGAGTGGCCGCGATCGCTTTCTTCGCCATCTGCTTTATCATTTTAAAGCTCTACCAAAGACGCCAGCGAGTTCGTCGCATGACCTTCAAGTTATTATTGACGGTTTCAAGAACTCCGAGGACGTCCTTCATCTAAGCGGGGGAGGAGTTAACACGGTAACCCGGCAACAGAGAAGTTGCCAAGCTGATCACGCGTAGCCGGCATGAGAATAATGCAAAGCCAGCGACACCTGCGGATATTGCACAACGACGGTAGCAGAAGCCCAAGCTTCGGTCAGCGCTATCAGCGGGCAATGCACTGCTACTGATGCTCATATTATACCATCCCGCATCACGCCGTAATAAAGGAGCCTTAAACCAAGTTAAGCATCTTGCATGACGACCAACACCAGCTCGGTAATTACTGTCTAAATAAAGTCAACTTTGAAACTACATCGGCGCGTTATTTGAGCTATGAATATTTGAAACTGACTAGTTGCATTGTTGCTCTTTGCAGAAATGGAACTCAGAAAGTAGTCTACTGTAGTATGCATGTATCATTGTAGCGAGTACCCACTGTACCGACACCAACATTGTATTACAGTGTACTTAAACAAATACAAAAGCGCCGGCCGCTAAACTTTTGCGGCCAGCCGAAATATGAATGCGCCTCAGAGCCCAAGTTATGGGAAGTGCTAGTGTCAGCATATTCCCATGGCCTGAGTGCAGACACATACAAGGCATGCAGGTACAACTTCCATCGCGCTCTCAGAGCTACCAGCACAAATACAATTGCGAGCATATACTTCGATATATATGACGGCCGCTGCCAATGTTTGCAGGCAGCGCAGCCGCAAATAAGTAATTCATTATCAATTTGACAATTCAATAATAAAGATCTGCCCATGGCAAAGTAAAATAAAGTTACTATTAATTATTATAAAAATATGATGGCAATATTATAACATGGCGACCGTGACAGGACTTCCTAAATTTAAAAATAAAAGAATTAAATAGGCAGCTATATGCTGAAAAATCTACCCCAGTATCCTGGGATGAAAATGTAGAAATTAAGAAAGAATTAGAGAACACGTATAGGGAATTAGATGCCTACTAAAATAAAAATGATATGAAGGAGGCTAGAAAACCAAAGTGCCCTGCAGATTGTAAAGGGCCTTTCGAAAATACAGCTTGCGAGTATACGTGTCATAAGAAAAATTAAAAGATATCAAAATAAAAAGAAAATATTTAAATATGAATGAACATTTTTTGTTATGAAAAGTAACGCAATATCTAAAACAGATTTTGAAAGCGTTACAGAAATAATACCCAAAATGGGTTTAATTGATACTAAAACAGTGGACTCCACTGCCAATGTAATTAATAAAATCGAATCAAAAACTATTGATACCGATTTAACAAACATATTATTATCAATAATTGTTTTTATAATGAGTGCATACATTTTGTATAAAGCCTATATATACCACAATAAGTGTGTATCAAAAAGAGCTATAAATAGAAGCCAGGCCAACCATCTGGATAAGATTTAAATTTATAAAGCACAAACAATTATTATAAAAATATGTTCAAAATAAAAATTAAAGTCAAAAATTTGTAAATGTATGCAATGACATACCAAAATAAGAGAATTGAAATTTTGAAATAAAAATAAAAATAAAATATATTAACATACAAAATGAATACCACAGATTGCATAAGAATTACTCTATCCAATCAACCAAATTTTGAGAATAGGGTATTAGCCATACTAAGAAACAGAGGAGAGGCTCTATCAATTTCAGATTTTGAAGACGAATATATGAATAGGTACGACCTAGCTTTTTCCCCGCTTTTTCATTGCAGCGGTACGCAAAAAGCAATAGTACTGTCTACAGTAAGACACTGTAAAGTATTTTCGGAAGTAGACATACACCCAGTCCTAGGACATATAAATGTACTAAAAATTATGCACAACTAATACAAAAAAAAAATAAGTCCTTAGTATGGAATGGGAGCAATTAACTCTCCACATACGAGAATTAAAAGGACACATTTGACAAGTCTTACAAATGTATAATCCAAAATAGGCCAATACATTATATAGACACTATTAATAAACATGCAAAGATTCTTGTAGATTCTTTCAATACTGCAAGAACTTTAGTACACGAAAATAGGGCAGCGATAAATAAAACGAATTGCTCAAAATTCTCTAAATTATTGATCAAATTACGTTCAAATCTAATAACTGTCAAAGATAGGTATAATTTAAATATATCGATACCGACAATTTTAAATACACCTTTGACAATAGATCAAGCGAAGGAATCGAAATAAAAGAAAAAGATCTACATGATCTAACAATTCCTGCAGTTATAACAGTAACAGAAGCAGAAGAAGAATATATAGAATCAGATGTAAGCGTGCCAGACACAAAAGAAAACATAATGGCAGATCCAGCAGCCCAAAGGGCATATATAAAATTTATCTCGAATGCAATCCCGGAATTTAACGGGCAAAAGATACATCTTCAAAGATTCATAACAGCCTTGAAGTTGGTTAACTTAACTAAAGGCACATTCGAAGATTTGGCTGTAGAAGTCATTAAATCCAAAATAATAGGATCTACACTATACAAAGTACAGAATGAAACAACAATAAATTCAATAATAAAGAAATTGCAAGACACTATAGTCGGTGAAACATCCGATGTAGTCAAAGCGAAAATGGCGAAAACAAGCCAAAAAGGCAAAACAGCTGAGAAATTTACATCAGAAATAGACAACTTACGAAAGCTCCTTGAAGCCTCGTACATTGACGAAGGCCTACCAGCCGAACACGCTGACAAATTCAGCACAAAAGAAGCCATTACCACAATGGTTAAAAATTGTGAGCATGGCCGCATAAAAACAATTTTAGAGGCAGGCAACTTCACAACTATGAATGAAGCCGTCACTAAGTACATACAATGCAGTACTGAAATGACAGGCAATGCAAATTCAATACTGTACACACAAAGAGGAAACAACTATCGCGGTAACAACTTCAGAAATAATTACCGCGGTAGGGGCAATAACCGAGGTAATTATCAGAATAACGGATATTACCAATATAATGGCTATAACCAAAATAACGGTTATAACCGAAACTATAATAATCAGACCAACAACAATTATAGAGGTCGTGGTTATTATAGAGGAAACAACCGTGGTGGAAACACCAACAACGCAAATACGAACACCAACGGACAGAATAATAATAATGTCCGACAGGTACAAACCACGTCGGAAAACCAATAAAGACCCTTAAGATAAAAAACACAGTAAAGAATACGGTTCATACTATCAATCTTTTCGTTTCTCTCAAAAATGAATGCACAAATAAATTATATACATTACTAGTTGATACAGGTGCAGATATATCATTAATAAAAGAAACTTCGGACTCGTTTAACAATGTTGATTATAAAAATATTACCCAAATATCAGGTGTTGGTGAAGGAACAACCAACTCAAAGGGATTAGTATCAATAGAACTTCTTTCAAACAACTATGCTATACCACATACTTTTCATTTAGTAACATCAAATTTTCCTATTCCATGTGATGGAATCATAGGCAATTGTCAAATAGACTAAAAACCAGAAAACGATTGGCTCATACTGAGACCAGATAACCTCTATAATCCGATTAATATTCCAATAAATCATACACTGGAAAATAATTTGACAATTCTACCAGCAAGATCCGAAGAAGTCCGAATTGCTATAAATTCAGCAACCAGGTATATATTAATACCAAACCAAGAAATCCAAAATGGTGTATTCATTGGAAATTCCATTGGAGATTCTAAAAACACTTTTGTCCGAATTTTGAATACAACTAATAAAACTGCAATCATTCAATCACTGAAAATTTAACCATTGGATGATTACGACATAATTAAATATAATAAAAATGTAAACAAAGAAGAAATTATAGAAAAATTAAACAAAAATTTTCCACCTCAGTTCAAGGAAATTCTTAACGAATTATGCACAAAATACACAGACATATTCGGAAAAGAATCCGAATCAATATCAACTAATAATTTTTACAAACAAAAAATAAGAATGAAAGATGATGAACCGGTATACATAAAGAATTATAGAATTCCCCACTGTCAAAAAGACGAAGTAGAAAAACAAGTAGACAAATTAATTAAAGACAAAATAGTAGAACCTACAGTTTCTGAATACAACAGTCCATTACTAATCGTCCCGAAAAAATCATTACCAAATTGTGATACTAAAAGATGGCGTTTAGTAATTGATTACCGCCAAATTAACAAAAAAATTTTATCAGATAAATTTCCGCTACCAAGAATAGACGATATTCTTGACCAATTAGGTAGAGCTAAATACTTTTCATGTTTAGATCTAATGTCAGGATTTCATCAAATAGAACTCGAAGAAACGTCTAGAAATATAACATCCTTTTCCACGAGCAATGGCTCCTATCGCTTCACGCGATTACCTTATGGTTTAAAAATAGCGCCAAATTCTTTCCAAAGAATGATGACAATTGCATTTTCAGGTATCGAAGGCATTCTTATATATGGATGACCTAATTGTCATCGGTTGTTCAGAAAAACATATGATTAAAAATCTTACAAACGTTTTTGATTTATGCAGGAAGCACAACCTTAAATTGCACCCAGAAAAGTGCACATTTTTCAGACACGAAGTGACCTTCCTTGGACACAAGTGTACTGACAAAGGTATTTTGCCAGACAATAAAAAATATGATGTAATAGAAAAATACCCAGTCCCAACGGACGCAGACAGCGCTAGAAGATTCGTTGCATTTTGCAATTACTACAGACGTTTTATTAAAAATTTTTCCGATTACTCACGACACATAACTAGATTATGTAAAAAGAATGTTAAATTCGAATGGACAGATGAATGTCAAAACGCATTCGAATACCTTAAAATTCAATTAATGAAACCTACACTTCTACAATACCCAGATTTTAATAAAGAATTTTGTATAACAACAGATGCAAGCAAACAAGCGTGTGAAGCTGTTCTTACTCAAGATTACAATAACACACAGCTACCAGTAGCCTATGCATCAAGATCATTTACTAAAGGAGAGAGCAACAAAAATACAACTCAACAAGAATTAGCAGCGATCCACTGGACAATAAATCACTTTCGACCATATATTTATGGAAGACATTTCACAGTCAAGACAGACCATAGGCCATTAACTTACTTATCTTCGATGACAAACCCGAGCTCAAAACTAACGCAAATGAGATTAGACTTAGAAGAATATGATTTTACTGTGGAATATCTTAAGGGAAAAGACAATCATATAGCCGATGCGCTTTCAAGAATAACCATAACGGATTTAAAAAATATCCAGACAAATAATAAAACTCTGAAAGTCACTACCAGAAATCAAAGTAAACAGAAAAATTCCTGCGCAGGAACAGAAAAAGAAAAAATAGATTTTTAGGCATATTCTAAATAAAGCTTCTCAGCCCAACGTATACGAAGTCATTGTTAATGACGAGGTACGAAAAGTAGTGACCTTGCGAATAACTGATTCACTTTGCTTACTAAAGCATGGAAAAGAGGTTATAGCAAGAATTGATGTTGGCGATTTGTACACCAATGAAATTCTCGACTTAGGTCAGTTCTTTCAAAGGCTTGAAAAAGAAGCCGGTATACTTAATATCAGCCAACTCAAAGTGGCACCGAGCGAGAAGATCTTTGAAACCATTTTAATGGAATCTTTTAAAATTATGGGCAATAAAAAATTACAATCATTAAGAGTAGCGCTACTCAAGCCGGTGACCCTATTATCAAATAATGATAAAGAGAAAGAAGCATTACTGTTTACATTCCATGACGATCCAATACAAGGAGGTCATACAGGCATAGCTAGAACATTAGCAAAGATAAAAAGGCATTATTATTGGAAAAATATGACCCGATTTATAACAAATTATATAAGAAAATGTCCAAAATGCCAAAAATCAAAAACAACAAAACATACAAAAACACCATTGACGATAACTAAAACGCCACAAATGGCTTTGGACGGGGTAATTGTGGATACGATCGGTCCACTACCTAAATCTGAACAAGGAAATGAATACATAGTAACGCTAATTTGCGATTTAACTAAGTACCTTGTAGCCATACCAATCCAGAACAAAAGTGCAAAAACAGTAGCAAAAGCTATATTCGAAGATTTTATTCTGAAGTACGGTCCAATGAAGACGTTCATTACGGACATGGGAACAGAATACAAAAATTCGATAATTGAAGATTTATGTAAAAACTTAAATATCAAAAACATAACTTCAACAGCACATCATCACCAGACTGTAGGAACCGTGGAGCGAAGCCACAGAACATTTAATGAGTTCATCCGCTCATACATCTCAGTTGATAAAACAGATTGGGATGTATGGTTGAAATACTTCGTATACTGTTTCAACACAACACCCTCTATGGCACATGACTATTGTCCATACGAGTTAGTTTTTGGTAAAACATCTAATTTAGCCAAACACTTCAATAGTATAGATAATATACAACCATTATATAACACAGATGATTACGCTAAAGAATCTAAGTTTAGACTAGAACAAGCATTTAAGAGAGCTAGATTAATGCTAGAATGCCATAAACACAAACAAAAACTTAACTATGACAGAAATATTTTGAACTTTGATTTAAAAATCGGAGACCAAGTTTTACTAAAAAATGAAACAGGGCACAAGCTAGACTATAAATACACTGGACCATATAAGGTTGAAAGTATAGAAGAAAACGATAACATAGTAATTTCAAATAACAAAAATAAAAAACAAACAGTACATAAGGATAGGTTAAAAATTTTTATATCATAATCACTTTAATTCTCTTATAATATATCACGTATGGCCATACATAAATTAAGAACCATAATTTAATGGAAATATAAGACAAAATTAAAAAAAAAAAAAAAAAAAATATATATACTAAAATAAATAATACTTTCTGATTCGAAAAAAAAACAATAATAAATTAAATAAATAACACAACAAAAAAAAAAATATATATATATATTATTATAAAACAAGATGTTCATTTATATTTTATATACATATAGTAAGAAAATAACTTCATAGAATTACGTTATTTATCAAAGGGAGGGAGATGTAGTATGCATGTATCATTGTAGCGAGTACCCACTGTACCGACACCAACATTGTATTACAGTGTACTTAAACAAATACAAAAGCGCCGGCCGCTAAACTTTTGCGGCCAGCCGAAATATGAATGCGCCTCAGAGCCCAAGTTATGGGAAGTGCTAGTGTCAGCATATTCCCATGGCCTGAGTGCAGACACATACAAGGCATGCATGTACAACTTCCCTCGCGCTCTCAGTGCTACCAGCACAAATACAATTGCGAGCATATACTTCGATATATATGACGGCCGCTGCCAATGTTTGCAGGCAGCGCAGCCGCAAATAGCTAACTGTAATTCATTATCAATTTGACAATTCAATAATAAAGATCTGCCCATGGCAAAGTAAAATAAAGTGACTATTAATTATTATAAAAATATGATGGCAATATTATAACACTACCCATCACCAAAAACTTTAACTTGGAATATTAACCAAAAACCACAAGATTCGGGCCAAGCCTTAAGGACTTACTGGCACCCCAATCGTTTTTTTGTTAAGCTTTTAATTAAATCTTAAATTAGTCCTCATCTTACCAATGCCCCCTTTTTCCGCAGCAGTGTTGCCAGGTTAGCTTATTATAAGCCATTTTTATACCCGTTACTCGTAGAGTAAAAGGGTTAATGTATTCGTGCAAAAGTATGTAAGAGGTAGAAGGAAGAGTTTCCGACCTGTCTGTCCATATGAACGCCGAGATCTCGGAAACTATAAAGGCTAGAAGATTGGCATTTTGCATGTAGATTTTAGGAGTTCCTACGCAGCGCAAGTTGGTTTCAAAATGGTGCCACGCCCCCTCTGACGCCCACAAGCCACAAAATGTGGCCACAGTTTTGATGCTATTATGAAAATTTTAATTGATATGTATTTATTTCGTCAATACCTATCGATTGGCCTAATAAAAGTTTGCCAGGACCACTCTAACGCCCAAAAACCCATTAAACGCTTAAGCCTGGCAAGCGCCATTTCCGCCTTTCATGGCCCGTGGTACCAATGTCTTGGGGTAGATGGCGCAATACAATAGCATATTTATATTAAGTTGTTTAGCTGGGTATCTAATAGTCGAGGCACTCGACTATAGCGTTCTCTCTTGTTGAAACTGGAAAACTTGTAAAATTTTCATTAAGCTTATAGCTTGAAATATAGCTAATTTTAAAATTCATCTAGCATATTCTAGCTTTAAATGTATTTGCGACATCAACCGTTTGTTCTGTAAGAAAAAGATGCTCTATGCTGCCATATAACTGGTTGATCAGAAATGCCATAACTTTGGTGTTTGTAAAGTTAGGAGGCTGGGATTTCCTATGGGTTTTATATTTGGCCAATCAATCCGACCTACCAAATTTCATATGGATCGGCCGACTATATCCTATAGCTGTCATATAACTGAACGATTGGAAATGCCATAACTTTGGTGTTTTTAAAGTTAGGAAGTTGGGATTAAGTATTAAGAGTGAGTATTAAGAATGCATCATATGAATAATTTTGGAGAATATAATTTACAGAGTATTCTGCAAGGGTATATCAACTTCGGCTCCGCCCGAAGTTAGCTTTCCTTTCTTGTTTTTATAGCTTGAAATATAGCTAATTTTAAAATTCATCTATCATATTCTAGCTTTAAATGTATTTGCGACATCAACCGTTTGTTCTGTAAGAAAAAGATGCTCTATGGCATGAAAATATCGGAGCTGGTTCTTATTTTGCCCATGGTTATGTGCATTCCATATGATCGTGAATTAATATCTAAACGATAGTGTCATCGAAGATCGATATGTTGTGTTACCACCAATCATTTGGAGTTGTGAAATTAAAAAAAGCGTTTGCTAAAATGACGAAAGTGATATATAAAAAGTTTTTGCGATGCTTGGCTCCAAAATCGAAAGTTCAAAGCGTGGTTATGCAAACTGCCAGGAGAAAGAACCAAAGCATATTGCTGCTATTGTAAGTCTACAAATTCAGCAAAAATATTCGAAATAAGGCAGCATGCGGCATCGAAGAAGCAATGGGCTCAATTGATTAAATACTTATTTTTAATTTCTCAGATATGGATTGTTGCCTTGACAGAAAAATACATCATGGTTATAAAAAAAAAGAAAATAATTTAAATGACGATCAATATGACGAAATCGATGAATTATTAACTAATATAATTTAAGTGCAAACTTTAAGAACATATATAGAAGTAAAGCATTAATAATAAGATATTTAATAAGATTGTTCACACAACTGCGGAATCGCATGATCAAATAAATTTCACGAGCGCGAATAAAACGAGATTATAGAACCACACACCTTTAGTAAAGGACGAATCGCTTCCGCCCCCGCTACAGGTCCTCTGGAAGGAATTCGTAAAAAACTTGCCTCACATTAAACACAGCCAAGTACGATGCTGGTTCGGATTTGACATCACCACAGTCTAAACCTTTAACTGCAACCGTTCCGCGACAGTCTTAGAGCGTTTATTCCTGAATCGATCACCTCAGTTTTATACCATACTCGTAAGTCCAGTAATGGAAGCTCTTCTTGCTGAGGCTGTGCTTCTTTGGAAAGGTTTATGCATTTGCTCCCGCACAATTTTTGTTAATTTTGTGGATTACTTCTTTCTGGTTAATCAATTCCATACGCGGTATTGTCCGATGCCTTGAAATCGAACCGAGTATCCAAAAGATTTGATAAAGAAGTGCGGGTACCGGACACGTGTCATGGTAACAATCGGTGCCACCGGGATTTTGCAACTTGGTTTCATATTTGTTGCTGTCCCAGTGCACGAATAGGGTTCTTGAGAATTGCATATTTCGCCACTTGTGTTGCTGGTAACAGCATTGGCTAACTAGGGTGTTTCGCAACAAGTGCGCCCCAGCTTTTTCAGTATTCGGTTTTCCTCTATCCGCACGCGCTGATCTAGACCCCTGCTCACTTTTTGTCAGATAAGGACCATTGCGTCTGGCAGATATAACTCTTGATCTGCCACCTGCAGTCCACGCTGATGTCGGAATTTATGAATGTTAGTCTCGTTGGCAACTAGCTCTCTCTTCGGCTGAGGCCAAACGAATTTAAAGAAGAGGTCATAGCAAAACAAAGATGACGGAATTTCCAGCTTTAGGCCGGGTTTTTTATTTTTTTTAACGAATGTGGCCCCACGGCCTAGGGCCGTGTGCCGTGTGTTGTACGGCACGCTTCGCGTGATATGAAAATATAGGCAACAGTCCGGGGAAAAAAGTAAGATCAATTTTATGCTAATGAACTAACTATTAATTGTTTTAAGAACGGCAGAGAGTCATGATTTAAGATAATCGCAAAAAAGTCTATTATAGTCAGAACATAATACTATAAAAAGCTCGTGCCAGTTAGATCTAAATTGAGTTTATTACGGGGGAATATAAAATGCAGTTAATCTAGTTGGCACAGAAAAGTTAAGACGGCTAATCAATCTCACCATGTATAAGGTTATGCATGGAGCCATTACCAAGCATTGTTCTACGGCCCTCATAAGGGGTAAAATTCCTTTCACTATCTTCGGCCCGCTGTCGTGGCGTGATGTACCCTTCGAGCTACATCTGTCCTATTGGTGTTTCTTCTGCGCTCCGAAGTTATTATACCCTTGCAGAGGGTATTATAATTTTGGTCAAAAGTGTGCAACGCAGTGAAGGAGACATCTCCGACCATATAAAGTATATATATTCTTGATCAGGATCACCTCCTGAGTTGATATAGCCATGTCTGTCTGTCCGTCTGTCTGTTTCTACGCGAACTAGTCTCTCAGTTTTAAAGATATCGAATTGAAACTTTGCACACACCCTTCTTTCCTTTGCACACAGAATATATGTCGGGCTATATCCTATAGCTGCCATATAACTGGTTGATCAGAAATGCCATAACTTTGGTGTTTGTAAAGTTAGGAGGCTGGGATTTCCTATGGGTTTTATATTTGGCCAATCAATCCGACCTATATACAAAATCAATTCAGTTGCGTGCAGACGTGTTTTATTAACGCTCCGGAAAAACAATTAGCCAATCAGTCGAAAACGTTCGAAAAAAATAAGCGCGCGGTTTTGCGTTTCGCGATGCAAATCGCATATCGTAAACTAAAGTTTTAATTAATTAAATAATTAATCTTTACGCACTAACTAGAAACAAATGAGTAAGAACGTGGATCAGCGCACTCAACGACAAAAACAACAAGACGAAGCCCGTGAAAAAATTCAGAGAGAACACCGTTTACGGTGACGAGTAATACTCTAGAACCGAAAGTGCTTGAAGGTGCAAGTTTACTGACCGCCGAAAACCAGAGAGCTAACTCTTGCTCTCCCGCCCTGCTCTTCACCGCTCGAACGCCATGGAGTGAGCAATGCAAGACTCCAACAGAGCTTCTGCCGCCTAGCGCAACAACAACAGAAACTACTACGACTACTACAACGGTCTCTGTCGCCAACAATGCAATAACGACTCCACCCCCTTCTTGTGCTGCGGGTAAAGCAACAACACAACCAAGTGCAAAAATCGGTGCAAACGGCAAAAACAAAGATACGGTAGAAGAAGTGACAATTCTGCAAGCGGGTTCGGCCATTCAGACAGGCATGGATCGCTACATTAATATCTCCAAGCGCAAGCTAACACCCCCAAAAAACTCGGACGGCAATAAGCCCAAAATAAATCGTTCCAACAAAGGCCCTGTAAATCCCGGGCCATTAGATGAAAACAGATTTTCCATTCTGGCAGAGCCTGAAACAGAGTCTGAACAATTAGCCCCAAGGAAACTAAAGCCCCCACCTATTTTTATTCGGGAGAAGATCTCGAATGCCCTAGTCAACAAAATAGTTGAGCTTGTCGGAAAAGATAACTTTCATGTTATTCCGCTTATGAAAGGGAATATAAGCGAAACTAAACTCCAAACCAAAACCGAAGACGATTTCCGATGCCAAAAAGAATTACTACACGTACCAGCTGAAAAGTTGCAAAGGTTTGCAAGTTGTGCTTAAGGGAATAGAACCCGATGTGACCCCCTGCGAAATTACAGAGGCCTTAAAAGAAAACGGTTTTTGCGCAAAAAATGTTATAAACGTTATGAACAAAAACAAGAAGCCGCAACCACTCTTCAAGGTCGAGCTGTAGCCAGACAGCAGAACTTTGAAAAAAACGCAGTGCACCCGATCTACAAGTTGCAGTACCTTCTGCACCGTAGGATCACAGTGGAAGAGCCGCACAAACGGACCGGACCAGTGCAATGCACAAACTGCCAGGAATACGGTCATACCAGGGCTTACTGCACCCTCAGGTCAGTATGTGTAGCTTGTGGAAACTGCCACGGCTCCGAACCCTGCCCTGCCAACAAGGAAGACTCTCTCACTAAAAAGTGTGTAAACTGCCAAGGAAACCACACAGCTAACTACAGAGGCTGTCCAGTCTACAAGGCGATGAAAAGTCGGATGCAACGAGCAACAACGGCACGCTCCCTGAACACACAAAACACTTACATGAGATCACAAACGACACCGGAAGTTTTCTTCGCAAAAGCAGCCAGATCATCATTTGGCCCTTCAATTACCACCAACGGAATTTCTTACGCCAGTGCTCTAAGATCAGGCACAGCTCACATAGAGCCGAAAATTGATAACATCCAGCAGGCCATGGGACAGCCACAAAGTAACATGGAATCTATGATGATTACTTTGCAACAAAATATGATGGAATTTATGTCCTTCATGAAAACCACCATGCAAACCCTTATGCAAAACCAAAATATCTTACTACAAATGCTTGCATCTCAGCAGTCCAAATAAACCATGCCTAGCCTTCGAATAACTCTGTGGAACGCCAACGGTGTTTCACGGCATAAACCTGAAATAACTCAATTTACTGGCCTACAGATCCTAGAAAACTACCTGATTTAATTGATTTTGCTGTGACAAAAAACATCTCTCGCAATCTAATATCTGCAAAATCGCTTTTGGATCTATCATCGGACCACTCACCAGTGCTAATAACTCTTCTTCAAAGCCCGGAATTAATCGAGCACCCTCGCAGGCTAACGTCGCATCGAACCAACTGGCTGAAGTTCAAAAAGTACGTAAGTTCCCACATTGAACTAACTCCACAGCTCAACATCAAGGAGGACATCGACTGCTACGCCGATGCCCTGGAGTCTGTACTCGTCGCAGCAGCCAAAGTCTCAACACCGCAAGGGAGGGATGGGTACACACACCAACACAAAACTAACCATGAAATCGAACAGCTTGTTCTGGAGAAAAGACGTTTGAGACGTACTTGGCAAACCAGCAGATCGCCATCCTCAAAACAAAGTCTTAAAGAAGCTGGTCGCAGACTTACCAGGGCTCTAAGGCAAGAAGAAGAAAAAGCACAACGCCCGTACATTGAGAAACTTTCACCCACCAGCACTAAGCATCCCTTGTGGAGGGCCCACCCAAAACTAAGTGCGCCGGCCGAAACAGTAATCCCCATAAGAGACTCTTCAGGCAGCTGGGCCAGAAGCGACAAAGACAGAGCTTGTACATTTGCTTTACACCTTCGAAATGTTTTTCAGCCAAACCCTGCAACTAATTCATTCGCACTACCGTCGCCGTCAATTCGAATTGAATCTGAGACGGAGCCAATTCTGTTTCAACCAAATGAAATTGCAAAAGTAATCAGCGAGCAATTGAAACCAAAAAAGGCCCCAGGCGGTGATCAAATAACTCCCAAAATGTTAATCGAACTTCCAAACTGTGCAGTTGAGGTTATTTGTAAACTCTTCAACGGGATTACACGACTTGGCTATTTCCCAAAAACATGGAAAAAATCGGTAATCATAATGATCCCAAAGCCAGGGAAAGATCACACAATACCAGCTTCGTATAGACCGATAAGTTTACTCTCGTGTCTGTCAAAACTGCTCGAAAAATGCCTTCTGACGCGCATCATTCCATATCTGAAAGAGCACAACGTTATTCCAGCACATCAATTTGGCTTTCGAGAAAGCCATGGAACAATAGAGCAAGTCAACAGATTAACAACAGAAATAAGGACTGCATTCGAGCTTCGGGAATACTGCAGTGCGGTATTCCTTGACGTTGCACAGGCTTTCGATCGAGTCTGGCTTGATGGCCTTATCCATAAAATCAGAACGATCCTGCCAGGAAACACTCGCAGGATACTGGAATCGTACCTTTACAACAGAGCCTTCGCCGTGAGATGCAACACCACAACATCCGATGACTACGCTATAGAGGCTGGAGTTCCCCAAGGTAGCGCCCTTGGTCCAACTCTATTTCTCCTCTACACCGCAGATATTCCCACGAACGAGCGGCTAACTTCTACATTCGCAGACGATACCGCGATCATAAGTCGGTCCAAATGCCCAACTCAGGCAACAGCACTACTAGCTGATCATCTCGTTGTAGTGGAGAGGTGGTTATCAGACTGGCGTATAAAAATAAATGCGCAGAAGTGTAAACACATAACGTTTACTCTTAACAGACAAACGTGTCCCCCGCTAACCCTGAATAACACGCCACTTCCACAAGCTGACGATGTAACGTACCCTGGCATCCACCTAGACAGGAGACTTACATGGCGGAGACATATCGAAGCTAAGAAAATTCACCTAAAACTAAAATCAAACAGTCTCCATTGGCTTTTAAACGCGCGCTCCCCCCTCTGCCTGGACTTCAAGGTCCTGTTCTACAATTCAACGCTTAAGCCAGTCTGGACCTACGGCTCCCAATTGTGGGGAAACGCGAGCAGCAGCAACATCGACATTATTCAGCGAGCACAATCAAAAATCCTGAGAACTATCACTGGGGCACCGTGGTATGTTCGGAACGACAACATCCACAGAGATCTTGGCATTCTACCCGTAAAAGATGAAATATCAAAACAAAAAGCGTCCTACCACACCAAGCTAACTTCTCATCCAAACCAGCTCGCCAGGGGCCTAGCCAGGGCTTCCATCCGGACCCGATTGCAACGCAATGACCTTCCAGCTCAGCAATAGTTATTAGAGCCCCTAAATTTTCGCGCCAGTCACCTTGACTGTCAGATAGCTTTTTAATTTAAGATTCTATATACTTATTGTTAGTCTCAATTCAGAGAAGATCCAATAAATAAAATGCAAATGTAAAAATAAACAAAAAAAAAAAATCCGACCTACCAAATTTCATATGGATCGGCCGACTATATCCTATAGCTGCCATATAACTGAACGATTGGAAATGCCATAACTTTGGTGTTTTTAAAGTTAGGAAGTTGGGATTAAGTATTAAGAGTGAGTATTAAGAATGCATCATATGGATAATTTTGGAGAATATAATTTACAGAGTATTCTGCAAGGGTATATCAACTTCGGCTCCGCCCGAAGTTAGCTTTCCTTTCTTGTTTTTAATTTGTTTTGTACTAACCACTTTAACAAAACAGTTTTACATATTTTTAAATTTTTACATTTTTAAATACACATTTAAATTCCGTTCGCTTTGCGAGTGAACTATATTTACTTTGTGCACAAACTTGAAAACTTACAAAGCTTTTTTAATTTTGTATTTCTGTTCTGTGTTTTTGATTCTTTTAAGTCCGTCGTTTTATTTTGTGCGTTATTCGTTGTAAGTCGTAGTGCTCCCATTCTCTCGCTCTCTTTGTTTCTGCGCTCTTGCAGTACTTACAAATTTCAGTTTCGATTTCTTGTTTGAATAAGTTTCTTCCACTGTTTGAATAAGTAAAATGAGTGACAATAATTTGGTCTGTTTTTGCAAAAAATGCAGTCTGGTAATTAGGTCTCACCAGTTTAACATGACTTGCTGGTGTGTGTGCACATCTAGTGCCCTGGTTTTAGTGGCCGGACAAGTAATGATTTTTGAGAGGTGCGCAATTTGCAATTCTGTTGTGTCGCATGGACCAAGGTTGAGAACAACTGGAAATCGTGTATACGCCAAACTAAAAGCGGATTGATGTGGCTGTTTAGCTGTTTCGGTGTTGCTACAGATAGTTTTCGCCGAGCGGATTCTATCATCTTTGGGCTGGACTTGCAGTTTATTAGCCGTAAGCTAATAGAGGAGTCCCCTAAGCGCAAAAAGCCGCTGGAGGTAAGCACCAAATGGGAATACCCCACATCTTTAATCAAAAGAAGAGCATACCACACCTGCGGATCAGCAGCTGATTGCAGCAAACCCTTAAAAAAGATTCGGTGACAGGTCAATTCGTATTGGAATGCATGCAATCAGGTTCTTCTAAGAATTTCGACTTGTCCGCTGCGGTTTCACAATTAGTGGATCCACCTATACCTTAAAATATAGTCACCGCCACAAGGGAATTCTGTGCCCGGACTGCCGGGTCAAGTTGGTTCAGGAGAAACAATGTAACCTCCACAATAATCCCTATCAGCGGCTCCACTAAAGAAACCAATTTTCGTTCCTCGACTTGCCCCTGATCAAACATCTTCTGATGTATTGTCTTATATACAAGACAAAACTAAAGCCGATAGTAATAGTGTAAAGGTAGAAAAGTTTAAGTTTTCTTATGCATTAGGGACATTTCATCTTTTAAAATAACTGTACCGAACGAGCTTTTTAATGCCATATAATCTGGCAACTTTTAGCCGGAAAATGTGGTTATTGTGTATAGTTGTAAAAGAGTTCGAGGCTAAGATAAAGAAGAAGGAGCCCGTGGGTAAAAATCTTCCTAATTAAGCCCAAGCATAAATACCATCTTCAAGAAACTAACTCCTTCTTTCCTATCAAAGTGCAATAGGCTTGCGTAGCAAGCGAAATAAATTGTATTCTAATAGCCTTTTCTTTGGATCTTTTATTATCGTGTTCACAGAAACCTAAAGAGAGCCGGAGATCCTAAGCTCTGATTTTTTTCCAGGTAAGTACACAATATATAGGTATGACCGTCCGTCTAGACGGGGAGGTGGAATCTTAATTGAAGTGGATTCAAATGTCTCGTCAGGGACGTTATTTCTTGGGGAATTCAATACCATTAAATTTATTTAGTTATCGCTTCCTGGTAACTCGATGTATAAATCTTCCTCATTTATTACGCCGTTGTCTGTTATCATCCACAGTGGATGGATCGAATGACTTACTACCTATTGCGCGACATGATTTTATTGATGACCTGTTTGACATATCGTTATAACAACTAAACCATTTCGAAATTCATAAGTGGTCCCACTTGATTTGTGTTTTGTATTTAATCCGGAAGGTGTGTTTCTGTCCAGGGTAGCACCACTCACGCAAACTTAATTGACACGGCTACCGTTATAGAAGAAAAATCATAAAAATCAACCAAACGAAAATATTGTTTTCGCAAGCCAGTCATTCTGATTTTCTTTTTATTTCGGGCTTTAAGCGGGCTGATCTTTACTCATGTAATAACATGTCCGATACCCCTTATGTTTTTTACACTGCAATTAACGTTGTTTAATCCTGTGTTCCGTGGTTTTATCCGGCAATCTCCAATAAATACCCTTAGTTTAGCAAAGAGTTGACAGACGTAAGAAATGTAAAGTCCAGATTTTATAAGAAATATAAAAAAAACCCTTCATAAATTATTTACCCTAGAAACTTCCCAATTTCCATATTTTTGGACGGAATCATTTGTATTTCCTCTTTACAAGAAAGTTAACAAGTTAGATGCCAGTAACTATGGAGGCATATCTAAGTCGAAAACAATCCGAAAGGTTTTAATAGAAATTATTACTTCTCATTTGCAGCACCTTTGTAGATCAATTATATCTCCGTGTCAATACTTCACTTTATTTGTAATTGTAAACAATTAGCTCACTTATTTCTTAATCGAAAAGTTGACAATTGAAAAACATGGATAATAAGTTATCTGATTGTCAGGTCACAAAAAGCTCTTTTAAAAAATCCTAATTTAAAAATTCTCCGTTTTACCTCCGGTATCCCACAAGGGAGCCATCTTGGTCCCCTTTTTCCACAGTTATAAATCATTCTCGCGTACTTATGTTTTTAGATGGTGTGTATCTCCTACCTTCAATTCGATTTAGTAACTTTTAAAACTGGTGCCGGGATAATTTACTAAATTTAAACGGCTCTACGTTTAAGCTGATGACTTTTTATCGAGTCAATCCGAAAACCGTCGAAACCCTAGAACTTTGACAGTACAGACGTGTTTTGTGCAAGCTCCTGGAAAATATTTAAAAGTTAGAAAACAGATAAATATAAATACTGGAATAGTCTAATAAAGACGAAAAGACGCTATAACAAAAATAAGAAGTAAAATAATAATTAGTTTTATGACCAAAACAAGTGCGAAACTATTATTAAAAATAAATAAGAAGTGCTCAATGGGCGGCGGTCAAAAAATAAGCTTAGAAGCTCCGTAAACCAGAGAAAACACGATTATTCTCATCTCAACCATTGATATATAAATGGAAAAAACTTTTTCCAAGAGCAACTTAGCCCTACTCAACATCGACAGTGCAAGAGCACAGTTCTTCCGCTCTACTCAACCTAACTCCCACTTCATGCAACAGTGCAGTACCCCACCCCCAATTTCAAAGAAGGGACGCAGATAGTTGCTACGATGTCGGACGATAATAATCATGCTGCAAGATATACATAGCTGGTAACAGCGGGAGCGAGAAAGAAGTTGTACATCGGATGTTTAAGCAGTTAGCCCATAGAAATATGCTAGCTTGCACTTTTTATATGTTGGGTTATAAGACGCGTTTCGGGGGATCGTATTTCTGTCGGCCGTTTGGGTTTATCGGTCGAGACTTTTCGTTTACGTAAGTTGACTGTAACACAATGTTGGCATTGGTACAGTGCATACTCGCTACAACAATATATGCATACTACACTGTAACCAAATACCTGGATGAGACTAAAAAAGCCTACTACACGTATCAAATCAAGGGCTTGCATAAAGCTCGACATATCCACCACTGAGATAATAGAGGCATTGAAAGAAAAAGGGTTTTTCGCAAACACGGTTTGGAACGCTACGCTGCAATGTACACAAATGCCAAAAGAATGGACCCACTAGAAACAACTCGATCACTCTGCGTAACTTGTGGAGGCTTTCACAACTCCGAACCGAGCCCTGCAAGCAAAGAAGACCCAAAGACTAAAAAAGCGCTAACTGGGGATAATATAATACCGCAAACTACAGAGGCTGCCAAGTCTATAAAGAGCTAACATGACGGCTTCAACAAGCTAAATCTGCACGCTCCCAAAATGCACAAAATGCGTACGTGCAATCTTTAACCACATCTAATGTTGTCTTTTCGAAAGCAGCTAGATCTTCATTTGGCCCTCTAAACACCAATGGAATCCCATATGCCAGTGCCTAAAAACATGACTTGACAATCCGACGCCAATCCCACCAGCCCGATGCTCTAAACAGAATATAATAACCTCCCAATTGTGCGTTGGTACGCAACACAAAACTAATCTCCAAATTGAACAACATTTCGGGAAAAACGACGCCTACGCCGCGCTTGGCAATCCAGCAGATCTCCGCATTCGAAGCAACTTTTTCACGAAGCAATCCGCAGACTAACCGAGACCCTAACGCGTGAGGACGAGCTTGCGAAGCGCCGATACATGGAGAATTTATCGCCGACCTAATAGCTCTCCGATAGAATCAGTCACTCCGATTTGAAACTCCTCGGGTACTTGGCCCCGCAGCGATAAAGACAAAGCCAAAACATTTGCTTTACACCTACATAATGTATTTAAGCCAAACACCGCCACAAACTCTTTTGATCTACCGTCGATTCGCACTGAAATTGCAAACGAGCCGATTGTGTTTCGAGCTCTTGAAATTGTTAATATCATCAGAAAGAAATTTAAAAAAAAGGGTCCAGGAGGTGACTTATTAACCTCCAAAATTATTTTTAAACTTTCAAATTATGCATTGGATGTTGTATGCAAACTATTTAACGTAATCACAAAAATACCAAAAAAAATAGAAAAAGAAACCTGGAAAGACCACCGATTCCCTCATCGTACAGGCCAATAAATTTATTTTAGTGCCTTTCCAAATTATTAGAAAAATGCCTGCTCACTCGCATAAAACCATATCTAAGAGCTCAAAATGTAATTCCGGCACACCATTTAGGGTTTTGAGAAAGAGACGGAACAATCGAGAAAATCAATTCACTTGCCCAAATTTTTCAAAACGACGAACATTAATGACAACCTTATTCTTTTACCATATCCTAGTCGAACCTTATATTCTGTCCTACTTTAACCGAAAGTTCTCTTCTTCTGGTTCTACTTCGTGTTAAGCCTGTTTATTCGACAGGTGCAGATGGTATTCCTTGGATGAAGCCTTGGGCAAACCATTTCATAAACTATTTACCCTAGAAACAAGTTAGAGGCCAGTAACTATATAGGTATATCCAAGTTGTCAGTAATCCGAAAGGTTTGAAAAAAAATTATCACTTTTCATTTGCAGCACCTTTCTAGATCAATTATATCTCTGTGTCAAGACGGATTTATTAAACATAGATCCACAACCACTAATTTTTTGGAGCTCACTTTATTTGTGATGAAGGGTTTTTTTTCGAAAACATGGATAATAAGTTAAATGCTGTCAGGTTACAAAGGGTTATTTTTAAAAATGCTCTTTCTTAAATCTCCCGTGTCAATTTCGGTGTCCCACAATGAAGGCATTTTGGTCCGCTTCTTTTTACATTATTTTTATAACGATGTTAAATTTGCCGTTAAAAATTGCGATTAAGATAACTTTCAAAACTGGTGCCGGGATAATTTAAACGGCTCTAAGTTTAAGCTGATAACTTTTTATCGAGTCAATCCGAAATTTGACTCTTACACGTTGAGAGGGAGCTCTTTGGAAAAAATAAATATTGTAAACGATTAGTAGTCTACTAGAGTAAGATGGTAAAAGTAAAGCAAATAGTGAAAAGTTATTTTGCACAGACTATCCCGTCTATATAAATACAATACTGTGGACTCCAAACTGGTGAAAATCGAGGATTATACGGACTAGTGAAATGAATACAAATTTTTTGAAATAAAGATTTATTCACCATGGAAAAAATATGGTCAGAAAACTTAGATTTTGGGTCTAGAAGGGTCCCATATGCATGATTCTAGTCAACGCTCAACCACCCAGCGCATACATGGCATATTGTGTGGTCACCCGAAAAATGTAATTACTTTTCAATCCAAATGATTATTACAACGCCATGTTTGAAAAGCATTTAGTTTAGATTGTAAACAGAACCCGAGTACGGAAATGAGCAGAAATTCTTCAAATTCAATGTTACTAAAGCAAAAAAAAACTAGGAAAAACCAAAATATGCGAAAAGACGTTTAACCAAAAACTTAAAATAATGAACAAACTAAATTAAACAACAATTGTGACAAGTACAAAATTGTTTCAATTAAATAAGTGTTACTCAAATACATCAATGAGCGACGAACAACAGAATAAGCGTAGAATCTCAGTATACCAAATAAACGGCTTCTACTCTTAACCCGTACTGACCGTTGATAGCCAAAAGGCACGGTCTTGTTCACCAACTCGTACTGCCGTAGATTCCGAGTTTACCCGGAGTAGATAAACCCTGCCGTCCACGCTCGGCGGAATCCCCGTAGCCAACTCCAGTCGGAGTCAGCCAGGCGGCGTCCTAATGTACATCTCGGGTCGTCAACCTCGCACTACGATCGGATCCACTTACGGCTCCACCGTTAGGAAGCGTACGAGACGGCTGGAAACTGTGCGGAAACCTTTACGATCGTTAGCCACCATCGAATAACACCCGTTTCTATGTGTCCTACCACCTCCCATACAAATTCCTACTACAGGTTCCACCCTTCTATATAAATTTCTTGTATTGGTTCCTTGGCCCCGATTGAGGTAATACCCCGGACAGAGAATTACTTCCAGGCCACATCTATCAAAATTCAATCAAGTAACGGAAACCTTTCAACTGCTGCCGTCTACTGCCCGATTCGACTTACAATCTCGGAATGACAATTCATGGACTTCTACCAGACACTTGGGAAACGTTTCATACCCGCAGGAGACCACAATACCAAACATAAGCTATTGGGATCACGGTTTTTTTGACTCCCAAAAGGAAGGAAATTGTACCATAAAATTAGAAATTTAAGAAACAAATTTCACTATGTTTCCATTGAAAGCCCCAAATACTGGCCAGCAGACCGCCGAAGGCTCCTAGATCTTATTGATTTTGCGCTGACAAAAACATATCACCTTTAGACCACTCGTCTGTGCTAATAACACTTCTTCAAAGCCCTGAAATTATCCAACACCCCCTCAGGCTGACAGAACTAACTTTCTTAAATACACTTTGGCATCCGAAGCAACTATTAAACCATCCAGAAAGTTGACAGAATAACATCAGAAATACGCTCATATTTTGAGCATCGAAAATATTCTAGCCATATCTCAAGCCTCCGACCGACTCGGGCCTCATGGTACCATGCATAAAATCAAAATGCATTTGCCTATCTACCCCCACAAGCTTCTCTAGTCGTATCTCTACTGTAGACTATTTTTATTGAGATGCAAAGCAGCAGCATCGGATGAAAACATGAACATGCGGAACGATATTCAAACAACGTCCTCGTTTGCCGACGATACTGCGATGCGGAGTCGCTCCAGATGCCCAACCCGAACAACAATCAAACTCTCTCATCTTGATGTAGAGGAGAGGCGGCTATCAAATTAAACGAACTTTAACTCTGTGACGATCCTGCCTGATGCCTGGGCCGCCACAATAGATATAGGTAATAGTTATTTGAATTTAATATTATTATAATCATTAGTTTGTAAGAGGTATGAAGTATTATTATTTAATAATCGGAAAGCGAACCGATGGGAGTTTTGGGTATGGAACCAAAATAGATCAAGTTTATTTCCGCATCATCCGCCCGAGGTGGCAACCATAGAGGAAAATACTAGAAAACTAGTGACAAATACTAAACCGAACTGGCAAGGGGAAGACCGGAGAGTACGAGACGGTCACACGGCGTCTTCCGGGTCACTCTGTTGCTCTGGTACCTCGAGGTAGACGGTCGCGCACGCAGACGACGCGGAGAGAATTCGGCAAACAAAACACGCGGAGAAGTAAAACGCTGTCGGTAAGGAAATAAGGACAGAAAACAAGTGTAATCGGCGCAGTGAAACAAAATATATTTAAACACGAAGAAAGGTGACAGTGAATGAAAACAAGTGAAATATATATTTTTATTTATTTATTTATTACATTAAAGTTAACAAATATCTGCCAACATAAACATAGTACCCGACTCACATCAAGTGGGAGGGGGCAAGGACAGGTGAGTTAGGATGTTCGTTACAATTAAATTAACAGAGATATTCTGTATATATCAAAAAATACAGTTCGTTATAATGCGAACATAAAACGCGAAATGGGTCATGTACTTCAAAAATCGTCGTACAAATATCAAGGGAAATAGGTCGAAAGTAACGAGTAGACCTTACAGGGATGGAGAACCGTATTTGACCCAGTAGGTAGCTTAAATTTACAAGACCAGTTATTAATTTATGAAGGAACATGCTTCACACCGTGACAGATTCGACGATCTTTGAGGGAGGGCATGTTCAGTAGACGCAGTCTATCCACGTAAGAAGTGTTTTCCAGTTTAAACCACGTAAAGAAAAACAAAAGAATTTGTTTCTGTACCGATTCGATAAGGTCTTGATGATTGGTATATTGAGGAGACCAAACACACGATCAGTATTCCAGAATTGGACGAACCAAGGAAATATATAAGTGTTTTGTTGTATAGGAATCCTCAAATTCCTTAGACCAACGTTTAACAAAGGCAAAAACCCCTTTAGCTCTACTAACAATAGTGCCAATGTGATCAGAGAAGTTTAAGTTGTGGTTGAATAACACTCCAAGGTCTGTTACGGAATTTATGCGTTCAAGATCATTCGACCCAATAGAATATTTACATTTCGATTTATTTAAACAGCAAATTCTGGATGCACCAAGATAAATATATATAAAAAACGACAAAGGATGGTTTTAACGTGTATTATTTTTACCCCCACGCACCCTTTTCCCCAAGTGACTTAGGTTATCGATGGCCGGCGATCCAATTGTTATAGTTTTTGACTATTTCCGCGGAATCTTTAGGTTATGTCACTCGCTCTGGGGCTACGCACTCCCCATACAGGTGGTAATTTTCCTGGTCTTTCTCCCTATCAGGTCCCTGCTCGGGCGCCACTTGTCACGTAGTTCTCTGGCCAGGGTAAAACCTCAATCGGGGCCATGGAACCTATACAAGAAATTTATATAGCAGGGTGGAACCTGTGGTAGGAATTTGTATGGGAGGTGGTAGGACACATAGAAACGGGTGCTATTCGATGGGGGCTACCGATCGTAAAGGTTTCCGCACAGTTTCCAGCCGTCTCCTATGCTTCCTAACGGTGGAGCCGTAAGTGGATCCGATCGTACCGCGAGGTGGACGACCCGAGATGTACATTCGGACGCCGCCTGGCTGTCTTCTACATTGCTTGGCGCGAAACCCGAGAGGACCCTGTTTGCGACGCCCTCTGGTGGCAGAACGAGGTACTGAGAGGGCGATCGCACTGCTTGGTGGTGAACTGGGATGACTGCGACTGGTGTTGGCTACGGGGATTCCGGCAAGCGTGGACGGCAGGGTTTATCTACTCCGGGTGAACTCGGAATCTACGGCAGTCCTACACTCCGGATATTCTCGGAGTCTACGAGGTTTCTACGCTCCGGATGCTCTTGGAGACTACGAGGGTACTGCACTCCGGATATCCTCGGGGTCTAAGAGGGTTTTACACTCCGGATATTCTCGGAGCCTAGGGTTCTACACTCCGGATATTCTCGGAGCCTAGGGTTCTACACTCCGGATATTCTCGGAGCCTATGAGGCAAGTAAACTCCGGTTATTCTCGGAGGCTACGAAGGTACTACACTCCCGTTAATCTCGGAGTCTACAAGATGATTACACTCCGGATATTCTCGGAGTCTACGAGGTGTCAAACTGCGATAGACATCGCCCTCAAAAAGTTTATTGCCACAACAGACCAGGTTAGCCAATTTCAAACGGATATTCATACTCCGAGCGCGGCTGAACCAGAACGACAGTCCATCGGGACCAAATCCGGGCCCTGTGGAAAAAGGTGGAGAAGAGCTATGAAAGTTGCTCCGATCTTCTTTCCGCATCCACCGACAGTACGGCAACCTCGACAGTGCTTGAATCCAAGTAGAGTTACTGCTACTCCGTATATTCGAGATGTTTGGTCCAGCTTCTGGACATAATAGACGAGGTTTTTAAGTTTATGGATTTTTATTGGCAATTGATCAGAATAAGGGCCCTGGCTGCTGCCCTCACAATGGGTTCCTTTGCTTTCGTGTAGTTTGGTGCGCTGGTCAGTGTTGCGCGGATCGACGCGTTTATCACGTGAGTGTGTCGGTAGTGATGTACCGGAGGGAGTTTGATGCACTGGTCGGTGTTGCGCGGATCGACGCGTTTATCACGTGTGTGTGTCGGTAGTGGTGTGCCGGAGGGACGCTCGAGCACACGTCCACTCTCGGCGAAAAGTCAAAACGAAAGAGACCGAGGTTAGGAATCAGAGATCGCACTTCAGTCGAGCGTCGCGCTCGCTGAACCAGTTCCCAGCTATCGATTGTGCTATCGATCGCGGGCCTCACGAGTGCGATAACGCGTTAGGGGATCTTTTTCTAGGGTGCGTGTCTTGGCTCAAGATTAATACTGGCTTAATTAGTTTCCTTAGTTCCTATTATTTCAATTAATAACACGGGACTTCATGTCCGATCTTAAATTTTATTACAAAACTTATGACTAAGATTACAATGTAATGTAATAAACAAAATATGATCCTCGTCATGACTCGTGAGATTTGTGCGCACTCGATTTAGGGCGTTACATCCCCTCCCTACTTCGGGGAAGAAAGGAAACGTTTCCTGCGCCGTTCGGCTTCAGGGTGACCTGGTAGTGAGACTCGGGTTCTCGAGCTTGTAGAAGAAAGGCTGGGCTATACCCGGTCGATTCCGAGACACGAGTGATCGCGAGTGATAGTTCTGGTAGCAAACTGTCCCAGGTGTTCTGTCCATTCTCACGTACTGGGCGATCATCGTCTTGACTGTGCGATTCGCGCGCTCGGTCGGATTCTCTCGTGGGCAGTATGGGCGGTGAATTGGGGTTCCACTTCCGTTTTCTTAAGGAAGTCCTTGAACGCCTTGCTGGTGAACTGTGAACCGTTGTCGCACACCAGTTTCCTCGGGGCTCCGAAGTGGCTGATGATCCGTTCGCGGAAGGCTCGTATCAGAGTCGCCGTGGTTGCCTTTCGTAGGGGTATCAGCTCGACCCACTTGGTGAAGGTGTCGAAAAAGACGAGGAGTGTGGTATTCCCCTCCTTGGAGCGGGGCAACGGTCCGACGAAATCCGCACACAGTATGCCCAAGGGTTCGCTGACCTGTCTCGTTAGCATCTTTCCGGCTTGTTGTCGCTGTTCTGACTTGTATTTTTGGCACGGGAAACATTGAGGTACGTATCGTCGCACATCACGAAACATCCCTGGCCAGTGCTACTTCTGCGAGATTCTGATGATGGTCTTCCTAACGCCAAGCTGTGCGGCTGTGGGTGCATCATGGCATTTGTGTAGGTTTCGAGCTCGATGTTCGGCTGCTACGCACAGCTTCCACGGTACGTAGTTCTGCTCATCTGGACGGTGGCCGAGGTGGCTGATTATTACGTCGAACCTATAGCCTTCGAGGTAGCATCGCAATTTCCGTATTCCCCAGACAATGGCCAAGCACTCTTTTTCCGTGGGTGAATAATTCAACTCCGCGGCATCGAGCTTGCGGCTGACGTAGGCAATGACTCGTTCCTGGCCGTCGATCTCCTGGGTTAGTCCGAGTCCGTAGTTGCTGGCGTCCGTCTGGACTGTCATCTTGACGGATAAATCTGGACATGCCAGCACGGGTGCGTCTGTCAGTAAATTTTTCAGGAAATCGAAGGCACTCTATTGCTCCGGCTCCCACTTCCACCGTTGGTTTTTACTCAGCAGGGTCGTCATGGGCTGGACCACAGAGGCGAAGTTGGGCACGAATCGCCGGTACCATGAGGCCATCCCGAGACATCTCCCCTGCTCCCGTAAGCTCATGGGAGTGCTCAGGTTTCGTACGGCGGCTACCTTGTCCGGATCGGTGGATGCCTGGTCACTGATCACATTTCCGAGGTAGGCCAGTTTCCTCTTGAAGAATGAGCACTTTTCCTGGTTTATGCGCAGGTTGGCTTTCCTGAATCGTTCAAAGACTTTTCGCAGATTGTCCATGTGTCATCGAGGTAGGCGAACACGTATGTGTCGAGGTCTGGCCCGATCACGCTATCTACAGCACGCTGAAATGTGGCCGGTGCCGAATGCAAACCGAGAGGCATGACTCGCCACTGAAATAGGCCTCTTCCGGGTACCGTAAATGCGGTACATGCCCGGCTGTCCTTGGCCATGGGTATCTGCCAGTATGCCGAAATGTATTTTGCGTTTCTCAGTCGCTCTAAGATGTGGTTAATACGGGGCAACGGATATGCGTCCAGGATGGATTTTACGTTTAGTTGTCGGTAGTCCACGCACATGCGCCACTGGCCGGATTTCTTCCGGACCAGAACCAAAGGGGCACTGTGCGGGCTATGCGAATCGTCTATGATCCTCTGCATGGCAGGGTTTTTTGGGAAATAGCGTTGTTTTATGGGGCGGTCTACCCTCATGGTTATCAGGGGCTCCGCTATGTTTGCTACTCCCGCCATTCCTTCAAATCGTGTTAGCTGTTCGCTAAGGATCGCTTGGACCTGCGGATTAGTCTCGCAGCCGTGTTCCTTATACTCCTGATTGGTTATTTAATACCCCTGGGTCTCGGTGTCCTTGTCGGGTATCCCTCGTGTATTCTCAGCGTGTTTCTCCTGGTTATGACCTTCCTGATGTTTTTTTTTTGTTTTTTTTATTCGGACGTTGATGCACTATGATCAGCGCAAACAAGTGGCCCTTACAACACCAAGCAGTGCTTGTTACGCGCGGAGCCTTATAGGCGTAAAAAGGAGATCGCGAGAAGTTAAAAGCACAATGTAGAAGCGGACAGACTAAGATTAGAAATACGTACGAGACTAATACTAATACTAATTTTGTGCTAAGTCAGATAAAATTAATGCTTTTAGGCTTGGCAAAGAGTCGGTAGTAGAATTAACATGGTATAGTCTATTATAGTCGTTACACAGTACTCTAAACGGTTAATGCATATCATAGTTAGATCTACAAATATTTAAAGTAAGAGGAACATAGTTCCTGGTAATTCTATTAGGCACGGAGAAGTTTATGCGACACAGTAACTCTGGACTCTGCACATCCCCGTGAATAAGTTTATAGATAAAAGTTGTGCCAAGCATTGTTCTAGGGCTTACTAAGGATGGTAGATTAATTAGGAGAAGTCTACTAGAGTAGGAAGATAATATAAGGCCTGAATTCCAGTTAAGACCGCGTAGAGCACAAAAGTCGGCCCCCCTTGGCGTCAACGCAGCTTAAATTCCTCTGTACGGCTGCCGCTGGCTGGCTGCGGGGCCCTTCTCTCCTTGCTGTTTCTGGGGACAGCCGTCTCCTGGCTCCCCTCATGGCCCCTGTAACTACCGAAAATCTCCTGTCCGGTCCGCGTCTGGAAACTGCCGGTTTCTGAAGCCACCTGTGATGCAATCTGCGGCATCCGTTGATCTGGCACTCGCCATGCACATCGCAGGTTCTGGTCGTATGTCTACTCCGTAAGCATGTGAAGCAGAGCCGATGCCTCTTCACCATGCTCCACCTGCCCGGTGGCGAAGCTCCAATGAACTCCCTGCAGCTCGTCGCAGCATGTTATCCTCCACAGTTTGGACAACCTCCATGCCGATCATCCTGTTGATCGCATCCGTTCTGGTCGACGCTCGCATGCAGAACTCGACGCCTCGGCTCCTTTTCCTTGACGTCCAAAACCGTACACACAACTGTAGCCAAGCGCTGAAGTGCGCTACAGTGGGAAAGGGCTCGATCGATGCAGAGTGCCTGGCCCGGTCCACTCGCTTAGTCGTAGGAAGCTTCGCCACAAGTTCCTCTATTAGCGTTTGGTTCTGCAGGTGCTGCTCCGCCTTCGCTGACTGCAAGAAGGCCGTAAGGTTACTCACTCGGGTTGCAAAGGAAACGATCCTCGCCAGATGCTGCTCCGAAATCGGCGGAACCTCTGTTAAGCCGGCTGCGTATAAGCTGCTCCGGTCGGCCAAACCTAAAGCGCAGCTGCTCCATCACGGCGCTGACGTTCCCAGGGTGAATCAACAGCGACTTCACGGTCTCGCGTGCTTCATCCTTCAGCGCCTTCAACAACCTCTGGTTGTTCTCCAAGTCTGTGCAGTTGTATGCTTGGGTCGTCTCCACAAACGCACAGTTAAAAATCGGCCACTCCTCGGCCTTCCCTCCAAATACATGCAGTTCCGGACGCCTCCTTGGCACATACACTCCTTGGAATCCATTCGGCTTCATCGAGGCGTAGGATCCGACAAATGGCGCTGCTGTTACCATGTTGTGGATGCACGAATCCATGCGCTTTCTGCGCAGCACTTGTAGCACACAGTGGCTCCACAAGATGAGTGCTAGTCGTTAGCAATGGCGGTCCACTCCAAGATGGCTGCCGCCCCCACGCTCCACTGTTGGCGCCATCTGCGCTTGGGCCAACTGCGATTGGCGCGCAATTGGCGGTGCTCGCACTGTTCTGGGTTTTAACCTGCCTCAGCTCCTCCTGCACCGCCGCAATCCTTTTCAAAAGGTCCGACGTGAGGGGCTGGCTCATCTCCGGCTTCGAACTCGCAGCAGTGACAGCAGTACTTCTGGGTTGGGACGCTACTGTATTCACCGTAGTGGCTGGGCTAGAAATGGCCGCCGCCGATGTTATGTTCACTTGCGGCCGGTTTTCTGCTGCACTACTCACTGGTTACTGATCCGCTCGCGTTGCTGTAGGGGTGGCTTCCCCTCCTTTCAGCCGCGAACTCCTCTTGGGGGAATGCTGCATCCCAACAGGTCTAAAATATGGCGCTGCCTCAGCGCTCTCCAAAATGGCGGTAATTGTGCCTTCTGACCGCTGGCTATGGCCGCCGATGCTTGACGCTCCTTGCGCCTTCTGGCCCGCTGGCTGCGGACCCCGTGCTTGGCGCTCCTTGCGCCTCCTGACCGCTGGCTGCGGTCTCCTTAATTGATGCTGGCGGCGTCTCCCTGTCGCTGGCTGCGACTCCGTCCGTACCCAGTGTTCGGCGCTGGCTGCGCCCCTTTAAGTCGCTGGCTGCGACTCCTCTACTGGTACGGGAAGTGCTCCTGGTAACTCTCTAGCTGGTCGTCAAGCCGTCCTCTAGCGCATGTTGCCCTTGCAGTCTCCCTAGGACTGCGAATAAAAGGAGTTGTCTTGCGACATATGGTGTTGCCTTTAACGACTACCCCACACGAGTAGGTCCGAAGAGAGGGTGAACTTCAAGGGCCTGTGGTCGTGTAGTGAGTGAGTGCGTTTTTTTTCTGTGAGCAATTCAAATTAGCCTTATACATTTCAAACTAACTTAATCTTACCGCAGTCTGCCCTCCTACAATTCACAAGACAATAAGAAGCACATTTTCTAGCGGCATCCATGATATCGATATTAGTAGGCCCACATTTCAAGGGCCAAGAAATCCATACGAGATCGGATAAATTAACAAATACTAGATTTTCCTTACAATACTTATTCTACCTATCGATTACAATGTTTTGACCGTTGACAATCGCCATTTGTGAGGAACCGTAAGACGGCCCTTACAATTTATTTTGTATATTTTTGTAGCAATGTAGGATTTTTGTAGCCATGTAGGAATATTTTGTAGCAATGTAATATTATTATTAGTTTAGCTTTTTAATAGCCAACGCACGCAACATCTAAACCATCGAACGCCTGAGCGCAACCAACACGCTCTCGCTCTCTTCTACACACACTTCGATCAGCAGCAGCTGCACACATTTAAACCATCGAACGCCTGAGCGCAACCAACACGCTCTCGCCCTCTTCGAACAGTTTGAACACCTGCACAAAGCAAACACACACACAAGCTTTTCGTCGCACGATCGAACCCAATTGCAACCAACCCGACCGATGTTTTCGAGCAAGGGGAAAATAATTTTGCACGATCAAACCAAATTGCAACCAACCCGACCGATGCTTTCGAGCAAGGGGAAAATATTTTCGCACGATCGTACCAAATTGCAACCAACCGGACCTATGTTTTCGAGCAAGGGGAAATAATTTTGACTGAAAAATGCCGAAGCGCCAGCGCAGCGCCAGCGACGCCGACGCAATGCATGGGGTGCGTGCGCCGATATCAAAGAGAAGCAAAAGCAATTACTCTTGAGGCTTCGCGCGTACCAGATTCAAATCGTGAGACTTTGCAAAAACCCGGGAAACCGCCCCTCCGTTAAAATTTGACAAGTACGTGAAAAACGTGTGATACGATGTCAACCGACAATGGCGAAGTTGATGGAGTGCACGACCCTGTTCCCGCTGCAGAGGCATGGGGAATCAACTGGCTGGATTTGCTGTGGACGGAAACGTAAGCGTCCACTATATATTTTCTCGAGATATTTTTTTGAAAACGACTAGACTGGAGTGGCGTGACAAGGAGGCTTTGTACACCCCTCGAACAAACTTAAATAAAGAAAACAAAGTATTTGAAAACCAAAAGCTATTCGCCTGCCGTGTTTTGTGTGTGAGTGAACGTAGGAGGGGAATGGGAACTATTTTCTCTTGCCTCCATTTAGGAAAACCCCCCTTTTCTGCCGATCGTGGTCGGACCGCGTGGTGGCCAAGGATTACGACGGAGTCTTGCACTCGCTTGTCGGATCCGAAGCTATTGCTGGTCCCGGAGCGCGTAGTGGCCGTGGACTACGACGGAGCTAGCCTCGTTTGTCGGGTCCAGGGTCAGTGCAAGTTCCGGAGCGTGCGGCTGAGAGAGATTTCGACAGTTCTCGATTATCGGATCTAAATCCGCTGCAGGTTTCGGCCCATGGTCGGCATCTCTGGGAGACAGTGCCCATAAAACCCCCTTCCTTTTTTTTTTTTTTGCTCTTTGCGTGGTGGCCAAGGATTACGACGGAGTCTTGCACTCGCTTGTCGGATCCGAAGCTATTGCTGGTCCCGGAGCGCGTAGTGGCCGTGGATTACGACGGAGCTAGGCTTGTTTGTTTCGGCATCCTAGCCCGAATCCAGCACCGTGCACAGCAAGGACCCCCGAGTCCTAAAAATATTCGGTGCCCTCGCCCCGAATTATTTTTCTGCGCACCACTAAGCGGTACGATTTTTTTAAATTCTTTTCCCCCCTCCGCTCTCTGTCGCTCGGAAACCATGGGTGTAAGGTGGATATCCTAGACGCAAAGAGGAACTACAACTCCTCTTTGCCGAGTTCGGGTTATCCCAAGGGGGAACCGTCGAGGAACTGCGCAGTCGGCTAGCGACTTACCTCAACCGGGGGGACCTCGAGCCGGAACTCCAGGACCGAGCCAAGGAATTGGCTAGTACATTCCCAGAAGCAGCCACACCCAGGGACAAATCCACGAGCCCTCTGGGAGGACAAGAACCCCGGGAACAGAAGCTAAGTACACCGGGCGTCGACACCGGGAGCACCTCCCTAAGACTGGAAGTACCGCCAGGCAACCGGCCGACAAGGAACACAAACGCGGACCCTCCCGCCCGCGAGGAAATATCCTCCGCCACCTTGGCGGAAAAACTACGGAGCTGGGGCATTTTATTCGACGGACAGACCGACCCGCTCACATTTGTCGAACGCCTGGAGGTACAAGCCGACGCATACCGACTCAAGACCGCACGACTCCCCAGGGTAATCTCCGGATTGCTTACGGGAAGAGCGGAAAGTTGGTACCTCACATTCCAGATGCAGGGCGTGACGTGGGAAATCTTCAGGAAAAAATTTCTTGAATTTTACCTCCCACCACAATACTTCCAACGATTGGAAGACACGATCCGGACGAGATAGCAGCAACCGGGCGAGAGCTGCAAGGAATACGTAGTTGAGCTCCGACTCCTGATGCAGCGGGCAAAGTTTACTCCGGCGCAGGAACTGGAGCGACTCTACCAGAACCTTCGACCGGAAAAACAGTTATTTGTGAGGCGACAAGACTTCGAGGATCTGGCCACTCTGATCCAACAGGCCACGGCCTATGAGATCACACGCGACCGCGATCGAGCACTTCATGCAAACTTTCTAGCAGCTATGCCACACCGACAACCCAGACGATTTCCAGGTACCGAACACCGTATCGATGTACGGAACGCTTTTCCCGCTGCGGGGAGACAGGACACTTCCGCCAAGAGTGCCCCCAACCCCAGGTCCTGTTCTGCTGGCAGTGTAGAAGGAGGGGAGTGGGAACCAATGAATGCTGTCGGTCCCGAAACCCGGGAAACGGACCGAGTCCTCGCCTATCCGGGGAACCAGCGAGGACCACACACCAAGGACCCCAGAACTAACCCCACCTTTACGGTTTGAAGGGGGCGCATCGTGGCGACGGTTAGCATCGAGGGGAAGACGTTTTACGCCACCCTGGACACCGGGGCGTCCAGGAGCTTAATCAGCGCGAAAATAGCCGATGACAATGGGAGTATCAATAAGCGCCGGGATGTACGAACAAGGATTGCCCTGGCAGATGGATCCACCACCGACGTCACCCACGCCCTGACCACCACCTTAGCCGGGATACGGCTCAGACCACACTGCTAGTGCTACCGTTCATCTTGGACGAGATCATCCTCGGAATCGACTTCCTCTGCGGGATCAAGACCATTATCCAGTGTGGGAAAGCCCAGTTGTCTCTCTCCTACTACACCCCGCCGCTAACGAGCAGAAGGAAGCCACCCATCGTCACCCCACGAGTAGCTGCTATGAGTGCAAGCGCCGTCGGACCAACACCATCACCACGCTGCACGGTGACGATCGACGATCGGCGTCTCGAATACAAGTCAACGCGCCTACCGTAACCCCACAACGATCACCGGCACTTCTACAAGTGAAGACCCCCACCGTAACACCGCGACACCGGCCCACGTCGTCACCAGTGAATAACTCTTTTTATTTAAAACCTTTGGCCGACGCCGCCGCAGCACGGAAAAGCAACCCCTTTCGAAAGTCACCAACGACTACCCACCCACCGGGACAAACCCAAGAGGTAACAGCCAGCCTAGCAGCGCTCATCACTGAAGGACCCGAGGAATCTCGGATCCAAGCCTTTCTCGAAGCGGAACTCGCTCCATTCGAGCATATGACCGCTACCTCTCACATAGCCAAACATAGGATTGTCATGAAGGACGACAAGCCCATCAAGCAGAGGTACTTTTCAAAGAATCCTGCCATGCAGAAAATCATTAACGAACAGGTTGATGAACTGAACCGTAGTGGCTGGGCTAGAAATGGCCGCCGCCGATGTTATGTTCACTTACGGCCGGTTTTTGGCTCCACTACTCACTCGTTGCTGATCCGCTCGCGTTGCTGTAGGGGTGGCTTCCCCTCCTCTCAGCCGCGAACTCCTCTTGGGGGAATGCTGCATCCCAACAGGTCTAAAATATGGCGCTGCCTCAGCGCTCTCAAAATGGCGGTAATTGTGCCTTCTGGCCGCTGGCTATGGCTGCCGATGCTTGACGCTCCTTGCGCCTTCTGGCCCGCTGGCTGCGGACCCCGTGCTTGGCGCTCCTTGCGCCTCCTGACCGCTGGCTGCGGTCTCCTTAATTGATGCTGGCGGCGTCTCCCTGTCGCTGGCTGCGACTCCGTCCGTACCCAGTGTTCGGCGCTGGCTGCGCCCCTTTAAGTCGCTGGCTGCGACTCCTCTTCTGGTACGGGAAGTGCCCCTGGTAACGCTCTAGCTGGTCGTCAAGCCGTCCTCTAGCGCATGTTGCCCTTGCAGTCTCCCTAGGACTGCGAATAAAAGGAGTTGTCTTGCGACATATGGAGTTGCCTTTAACAACTACCCCACACGAGTAGGTCCGAAGAGAGGGTAAACTTCAAGGGCTTATGGCCGTGTAGTGAGTGAGTGCGTTTTTTTCTGTGAGCAATTCAAATTAGCCTTATACATTTCAAACTAACTTAATCTTACCGCAGTGTGCCCTCCTACAATTCACAAGACAATAAGAAGCACATTTTCTAGCGGCATCCATGATATCGATATTAGTAGGCCCACATTTCAAGGGCCAAGAAATTCATACGAGATCGGATAAATTAACAAATACTAGATTTTCCTTACAATACTTATTCTACCTATCGATTACAATGTTTTGACCGTTGACAATCGCCATTTGTGAGGAACCGTAAGACGGCCCTTACAATTTATTTTGTATATTTTTGTAGCAATGTAGGATTTTTGTAGACATGTAGGATTTTTGTAGCCATGTAGGAATATTTTGTAGCAATGTAATATTATTATTAGTTTAGCTTTTTAATAGCCAACGTACGCAACATCTAAACCATTGAACGCCTGAGCGCAACCAACACGCTCTCGCCCTCTTCGAACAGTTTGAACACCTGCACAAAGCAAACACACACACAAGCTTTTCGTCACACGATCGAACCCAATTGCAAACAACCCCACCGATGTTTTCGAGCAAGGGGAAAATAATTTTGCACGATCAAACCAAATTGCAACCAACCCGACCGATGTTTTCGAGCAAGGGGAAAATATTTTCGCACGATCGTACCAAATTGCAACCAACCGGACCTATGTTTTCGAGCAAGGGGAAATAATTTTGACGGAAAAATGCCGAAGCGCCAGCGCAGCGGCAGCGACGCCGACGCCGACACAATGCATGGGGTGCGTGCGCCGATATCAAAGAGAAGCAAAAGCAATTACTCTTGAGGCTTCGCGCGTACCAGATTCAAATCGTGAGACTTTGCAAAAACCCGGGAAACCGCCCCGCCGTTAAAATTTGACAAGTACGTGAAAAACGTGTGATACGATGTATCATGGCGCCCGAACACGGGCTTCAAGGATACGGAAAATTTTTAAATAATTTTTCCTCAAAAAATAAAATATATTTTTTTTTCTCAAGAAATATAAAATTTTTTTGTTGGGGGATATACAGACCCATGAGTAGACACCCAGACCCTAAGATCAGACAAAAAAAAAGGATTTTTTTACATACACACACCGAATTTGCCAAAATCTGTTTTCCCTCTACGAAACCGCGTGGTGGCCCAGGATTACGACGGAGTCTTGCACTCGCATGTCGGATCCGAAGCCATTGCCAGTCCTGGAGCGCGTTGCGGCCGTGGATTACGACGGAGCTAAGCTCGTTTGTCGGGTCCCGGAGCAAGAAAATATAAATATGTGTGGATGCGAAAAAAAATTCGGCATCCTAGCCCGAATCCAGCACCGTGCACAGCAAGGACCCCCGAGTCCTATAAATATTCGGTGCCCTCGCAACGAATTATTTTTCTGCGCACCACTAAGCGGTACGATTTTTTTAAATTCTTTTCCCCCCTCCGCTCTCTGTCGCTCGGAAACCATGGGTGTAAGGTGGATATCCTAACGACGCAAAGAGGAACTACAACTCCTCTTAGCCGAGTTCGGGTTATCCCAAGGGGGAACCGTCGAGGAACTGCGCAGTCGGCTAGCGACTTTCCTCACCCGGGAGGACCTCGAGCCGGAACTCCAGGACCGAGCCAAGGAATTGGCTAGTACATTCCCAGAAGCAGCCACACCCAGGGACAAATCCCCGAGCCCTCTGGGAGAACAAGAACCCCGGGAACAGAAGCTAAGTACACCGGGCGTCGACACCGGGAGCACCTCCCTAAGACTGGAAGTACCGCCAGGCAACCGGCCGACAAGGAACACAAACGCGGACCCTCCCGCCCGCGAGGAAATATCCTCCGCCACCTTGGCGGAAAAACTACGGAGCTGGGGCATTTTATTCGACGGACAGACCGACCCGCTCACATTTGTCGAACGCCTGGAGGTACAAGCCGACGCATACCGACTCAAGACCGCACGACTCCCCAGGGTAATCTCCGGATTGCTTACGGGAAGAGCGGAAAGTTGGTACCTCACATTCCAGATGCAGGGCGTGACGTGGGAAATCTTCAGGAAAAAATTTCTTGAATTTTACCTCCCACCACAATACTTCCAACGATTGGAAGACACGATCCGGACGAGATAGCAGCAACCGGGCGAGAGCTGCAAGGAATACGTAGTTGAGCTCCGACTCCTGATGCAGCGGGCAAAGTTTACTCCGGCGCAGGAACTGGAGCGACTCTACCAGAATCTTCGACCGGAATAACAGTTATTTGTGAGGCGACAAGAGGCGAGGATCTGGCCACTCTGATCCAACAGGCCACGGCCTATGAGATCACACGCGACCGCGATCGAGCACTTCATGCAAACTTTCTAGCAGCTATGCCACACCGACAACCCAGACGATTTCCAGGTACCGAACACCGTATCGATGTACGGAACGCTTTTCCCGCTGCGGGGAGATAGGACACTTCCGCCAAGAGTGCCCCCAACCCCAGGTCCTGTTCTGCTGGCAGTGTAGAAGGAGGGGAGTGGGAACCAACGAATGCTGTCGGTCCCGAAACCCGGGAAACGGACCGAGTCCTCGCCTATCCGGGGAACCAGCGAGGACCACACACCAAGGACCCCAGAACTAACCCCACCTTTACGGTTTGAAGGGGGGCGCATCGTGGCGACGGTTAGCATCGAGGGGAAGACGTTTTACGCCACCCTGGACACCGGGGCGTCCAGGAGCTTAATCAGCGCGAAAATAGCCGATGACAATGGGAGTATCAATAAGCGCCGGGATGTACGAACAAGGATTGCCCTGGCAGATGGATCCACCACCGACGTCACCCACGCCCTGACCACCACCTTAGCCGGGATACGGCTCAGACCACACTGCTAGTGCTACCGTTCATCTTGGACGAGATCATCCTCGGAATCGACTTCCTCTGCGGGATCAAGACCATTATCCAGTGTGGGAAAGCCCAGTTGTCTCTCTCCTACTACACCCCGCCGCTAACGAGCAGAAGGAAGCCACCCATCGTCACCCCACGAGTAGCTGCTATGAGTGCAAGCGCCGTCGGACCAACACCATCACCACGCTGCACGGTGACGATCGACGATCGGCGTCTCGAATACAAGTCAACGCGCCTACCGTAACCCCACAACGATCACCGGCACTTCTACAAGTGAAGACCCCCACCGTAACACCGCGACACCGGCCCACGTCGTCACCAGTGAATAACTCTTTTTATTTAAAACCTTTGGCCGACGCCGCCGCAGCACGGAAAAGCAACCCCTTTCGAAAGTCACCAACGACTACCCACCCACCGGGACAAACCCAAGAGGTAACAGCCAGCCTAGCAGCGCTCATCACTGAAGGACCCGAGGAATCTCGGATCCAAGCCTTTCTCGAAGCGGAACTCGCTCCATTCGAGCATATGACCGCTACCTCTCACATAGCCAAACATAGGATTGTCATGAAGGACGACAAGCCCATCAAGCAGAGGTACTTTCCAAAGAATCCTGCCATGCAGAAAATCATTAACGAACAGGTTGATGAACTGAACCGTAGTGGCTGGGCTAGAAATGGCCGCCGCCGATGTTATGTTCACTTACGGCCGGTTTTTGGCTCCACTACTCACTCGTTGCTGATCCGCTCGCGTTGCTGTAGGGGTGGCTTCCCCTCCTCTCAGCCGCGAACTCCTCTTGGGGGAATGCTGCATCCCAACAGGTCTAAAATATGGCGCTGCCTCAGCGCTCTCCAAAATGGCGGTAATTGTGCCTTCTGGCCGCTGGCTATGGCTGCCGATGCTTGACGCTCCTTGCGCCTTCTGGCCCGCTGGCTGCGGACCCCGTGCTTGGCGCTCCTTGCGCCTCCTGACCGCTGGCTGCGGTCTCCTTAATTGATGCTGGCGGCGTCTCCCTGTCGCTGGCTGCGACTCCGTCCGTACCCAGTGTTCGGCGCTGGCTGCGCCCCTTTAAGTCGCTGGCTGCGACTCCTCTTCTGGTACGGGAAGTGCCCCTGGTAACGCTCTAGCTGGTCGTCAAGCCGTCCTCTAGCGCATGTTGCCCTTGCAGTCTCCCTAGGACTGCGAATAAAAGGAGTTGTCTTGCGACATATGGAGTTGCCTTTAACAACTACCCCACACGAGTAGGTCGAAGAGAGGGTAAACTTCAAGGGCTTATGGCCGTGTAGTGAGTGAGTGCGTTTTTTTCTGTGAGCAATTCAAATTAGCCTTATACATTTCAAACTAACTTAATCTTACCGCAGTGTGCCCTCCTACAATTGACAAGACAATAAGAAGCACATTTTCTAGCGGCATCCATGATATCGATATTAGTAGGCCCACATTTCAAGGGCCAAGAAATTCATACGAGATCGGATAAATTAACAAATACTAGATTTTCCTTACAATACTTATTCTACCTATCGATTACAATGTTTTGACCGTTGACAATCGCCATTTGTGAGGAACCGTAAGACGGCTCTTACAATTTATTTTGTATATTTTTGTAGCAATGTAGGATTTTTGTAGACATGTAGGATTTTTGTAGCCATGTAGGAATATTTTGTAGCCATGTAATATTATTATTAGTTTAGCTTTTTAATAGCCAACGCACGCAACATGTAAACCATCGAACGCCTGAGCGCAACCAACACGCTCTCGCTCTCTTCGAACAGTTTGAACACCTGCACAAAGCAAACACACACACAAGCTTTTCGTCACACGATCGAACCCAATTGCCAAACAACCCCACCGATGTTTTCGAGCAAGGGGAAAATAATTTTGCACGATCAAACCAAATTGCAACCAACCCGACCGATGTTTTCAGAGCAAGGAAAAATAATTTCGCACGATTTTACCAAATTGCAACCAACCGGACCTATGTTTTCCTCCAAAGGGAAATAATTTTGACGGAAAAATGCCGAAGTTTTCCGCCAGCGCAGGCGAAACCAATGCATGGGGTGCGTGCGCCGATATCAAAGAGAAGCAAAAGCAATTACTCTTGAGGCTGCGAGCTTTACCAGATTCAAATCGACGGAGCTAAGCTCGTTTGTCGGGTCCTGGAGCACGTGAAAAACGTGTGATACGATGTATCATGGCCGAACGGGAAAGGGCTTCAAGGATACGGAAAATTTTTAAATAATTTTTTCCTCAAAAAATAAAATATATTTTTTTTCTCAAGAAATATAAAATTTTTTTGGCCGGCGATATACAGACCCATGAGTAGACACCCAGACCCTAAGATCAAGACAAAAAAAAGTTTTTTGCGTACACATCACCAGGAAACTTTGTATAAGATCCTGTTTTCCCTCTACGAAACCGCGTGGTGGCCAAGGATTCCGACGGAGTCTTGTACTAACATGTCGGATCCGAAGCCATTGCCAGTCCTAGACGCGTTGCGGCCGTGGATTACGACGGAGTCCTAAGCTCGTTTGTCGGGTCCCGGAGCAAGAAAATATAAATATGTGTGGATGCGAAAAAAATTCGGCATCCCAGCCCGATTCCTAGCACCGTGCACAGCAAGGACCCCCGAGTCCTATAAATATTCGGTGCCCTCGCCCCGAATTATTTTTCTGCGCACCACTAAGCGGTACGATTTTTTTTAATTCTTCTCCCCCTGCGTTCTCTGTCGCTTGGAAACCATGGGTGTAAGGTTGATAACCTATCGCCGCAAAGAGGAATTAATAGCCGAGTTCGGGTTACCCCAAGGGGGAACCGTCGAGGAACTGCGCAGTCGGCTAGCGACTTTCCTCACCCGGGAGGACCTCGAGCCGGAACTCCAGGACCGAGCCAAGGAATTGGCTAGTACATTCCCAGAAGCAGCCACACCCAGGGACAAATCCCCGAGCCCTCTGGGAGGACAAGAACCCCGGGAACAGAAGCTAAGCACACCGGGCGTCGACACCGGGAGCACCTCCCTAAGACTGGAAGTACCGCCAGGCAACCGACCGACAAGGAACACAAACGCGGACCCTCCCGCACGCGAGGAAATATCCTCCGCCACCTTGGCGGAAAAACTGCGGAGCTGGGGCATTTTATTCGACGGACAGACCGACCCGCTCACATTTGTCGAAGGCCTGGAGGTACAAGCCGACGCATACCGACTCAAGACCGCACGACTCCCCAGGGTAATCTCCGGATTGCTTACGGGAAGAGCGGAAAGTTGGTACCGCACATTCCAGATGCAGGTCGTGACGTGGGAAATCTTCAGGAAAGAATTTCTTGAACTTTTCTTCCCACCACAATACTTCCAACGATTGGAAGACACGATCCGGACGAGATACCAGCAACCGCGCGAGAGCTGCAAGGAATACGTAGTTGAGCTCCGACTCCTGATGCAGCGGGCAAAGTTTACTCCGGCGAAGGAACTGGAGCTACTCTACCAGAACCTTCGACCGGAATACCAGTTATTCGTGATGCGGCAAGACTTCGAGGATCTGGCCACTCTGATCCAACGGGCCACGGCCTATGAGATCACACGCGACCGCGATCGAGCACTTCATACAAACTTTCTAGCAGCTATGCCACACCGACAACCCAGACGATTTCCAGCTCCCATACCATCCACAGGAAACGTAATCACCCCCTGGAACTTCCAGGCACCCACCCAGGCGACCAATCGAACGGTGGCGCAGGTACCCGAACACCGCATCGATGTTCGGAACGCTTGTTCCCGCTGCGGGGAGACAAGACACTATCGCCAAGAGTGCCCCAATCCACAAGTCCTGTTCTGCTAGCAGTGTGGAAGAAGGGGAGTGCGGACCAACGAATGCTGTCGGGCCCAAATCCCGGGAAACTGACCGAGTCCTCGCCCATCCGGGGAACCAGCGAAGACCACACACCAAGGACCACAGAACTAACCCCACCTTTACGGTTTGAAGGGGGGCGCATCGTGGCGACGGTCAGCATCGAGGGGAAGACGTTTCACGCCACCCTGGACACCGGGGCGTCCAGGAGCTTCATCAGCGCGAAAATAGCCGACGACATTGGGAGTACCAATAACCACCGGGATGTACGAACAAGGATTGCCGGGCAGATGGATCCACCACCGTCGTCACCCACGCCCTGACCACCACCGTAACCCTAGGACGGGATACGGCTAAGACCACACTGCTAGTGCTACCGTCCATCTTGGACGAGATCATCCTCGGAATCGACTTCCTCTGCGGGATCAAGACCACTATCCAGTGTGGGAAAGCCCAGTTGTCTCTCTCCTACTACACCCCTCCGCTAACGAGCAGAAGAAACCCACCCATCGTCACCCCACGAGTAGCTGCTATCAGTCCAAGCGCCGTCGGACCAACACCATCACCACGCTGCACGGTACCACCCGTCGCAGCACCTCGACGATCGGCGTCTCGAATACAAGTCAACGCGCCTACCGTAACCCCACACCAATCACCGGCGTTTCTACAAGTGGAGACCTCCACCGTAACACCGCGACCCCGATCCACGCCGTCACCGTCTTTTTATTTAAAACCTTTGGCCGACGCCGCCGCAGCACGGAAAAGCAACCCCTTTCGAAAGTCACCAACGACTACCCACCCACCGGGACAAACCCAAGAAGGAACAGCCAGCCTAGCAACGATATTCACTGAAGGACCCGAGGAATCCCGGATCCAAGCCTTTCTCGAAGCGGAACTCGCTCCATTCGAGCATATGACCGGTACCTCTCACATAGCCGAGCATAGGATTGTCATGAAGGACGAAAAGCCCATCAAGCAGAGGTACTTTCCAAAGAAACCTGCCATGTAGAAAATCATTAACGAACAAGTTGATGAACTGAACCTTAGTGACTGGGCTACAAATGGCCGCCGCCCTTACAGAGTTAACTTCCGGCTTTTGCTCCACTCACTCACTCGTTGCTGATCGCTGTTGTCTGTAGGGGTAGCTTCCCCTCGTCTCACCGGCGAACTCCTCTTTGGGGAATGCTGCATCCCAACAGGTCCAAAAAATGGCGCTGCCTCGCCCTCTCCAGAAAGGGACGGTAATTGTGACTTCTGGCCGCGACCTATGGCTGCCGATGCTTGACAGCGCCTTCGAGGCCAGCTGGAAAAGGACCCCGTGCTTGGTTAGCCTCCGACCGCGGCTGCGGTCACCTTAATTGATGCTGGCGCGTCCCCCTGTCGCTGGCTGCGACTCGTCCGTACCCAGTGTTCGGCGCTGGCTGCGCACTTTAAGTCGCTGGCTGCGACTCTTCTGGCCTGGGAAGTGCCCCTGGTAACGCTCTAGCTGGTCGATGGAACCGTCAACGAGTCATGTCGCCCTTGCAGTCTCCCTAGGACTGCGAATAAAAGGAGTTGTCTTGCGACATATGAAGTTTCCTTTAACAACTACCCCACACGAGTAGGTCCGAAGAGAGGGTAAACTTCAAGGGCTTATGGCCGTGATAGTGAGTGAGTGCGTTTTTTTCTGGAAGCAATTCAAATTAGCCTTATACATCTCGAAGGTACCAATTTAATCGTTATAACAGGTGACCACTCATTGCCAAGACAATAAGAAGCATTTTCTAGCGGCAACCATGATATCGATATTAGTAGGCCCACATTTCAAGGGCCAAGAAATTCATACGAGATCGGATAAATTCAACAAATACTAGATTTTCCTGACAATACTTATTCTACCTATCGATTACAATGTTTTGACCGTTGACAATCGCCATTTGTGAGGAACCGTAAGACGGCCCTCACAATTTATTTTGCATATTTTTGTAGCAATGTAGGATTTTTGTAGACATGTAGGCTTTTTGTTGCCATGTAGGAATATTTTGTAGCCATGTAATATTATTATTAGTTTAGCTTTTTAATAGCCCACGCACGCAACATCTAAACCATCGAACGCCTGAGCGCAACCAACACGCTCTCGCTCTCTTCTACACACACTTCGATCATCAGCAGCTGCACACATTTGAACCATCGAACGCCTGAGCGCAACCAACACGCTTTCGCCCTCTTCGAACAGTTTGAACACCTGCACAAAGCAAACACACACACAAGCTTTTCGTCGCACGATCGAACCAAATTGCAAACAACCTGACCGATGTTTTCGAGCAAGGGGAAAATAATTTCGCACGATCGAACCAAATTGCAACCAACCCGACCGATGTTTTCGAGCAAGGGGAAAATAATTTCGCACGATCGAACCAAATTGCAACCAACCCGACCTATGTTTTCGAGCACGGGGAAATAATTTTGCCTAAAAAATGCAGAAGCGCCAGCGCAGCGGTAGCGACGCCGACGCCGACGCCGACGCAATGCATGGGGTGCGTGCGTGCCGATATCAAAGAGAAGCAAAAGCAATTACTCTTGAGGCTTCGCGAGTACCAGATTCAAATCGTGAGACTTTGCAAAAACCCGGGAAACCGCCCCGCCGTTAAAATTTGACAAGTGCGTGAAAAACGTGTGATACGATATCAACCGACAGTGGCGAAGTTGATGGAGAGCACGACCCTGTTCCCGCTGCGGAGGCATGGGGAATCAACTGGCTGGATTTGCTTTGGACGGAAACGTAAGCGTCCACTATATATTTTCTCGAGATATTTTTTTGAAAACGACTAGACTGGAGTGGCGTGACAAGGAGGTTTTTTACACCACTCGAACAAACTTAAATAAAGAAACTTTGGTTTGAAAACCAAAAGCTATTCGCCTGCCGTGTTTTGTGTGTGAGTGAACGTAGGAGGGGAATGGGAACTATTTTCTCTTGTCTCCATCTAGGAAAACCACCCTTCCCTGCCGATCGTGTTCGGACCGCGTAGTGGCCAAGGATTACGACGGAGTCTTGCACTCGCTTGTCGGATCCGAAGCTATTGCCGGTCCCAAAGCGCGTAGTGGCCGTGGACTACGACGGAGCTAGGCTCGTTTGTCGGGTCCAGGGTCAGTTCGGGTTGCGGAGCGTGCGGCGGAGAGATCTTACGGAGTCTTGTACTCGATTGTCGAATCTAAATCCGCTGCAGGCTTTGGCCCATGGTCGGCATCTCTGGGTGACAGTGCCCACAAAACCCCCTTCCTTTTCCTTTTTTTTTGCTGTTTCTGCCGATCGTGGTAGGACCGCGTGGTGGCCAAAGATTACGACGGAGCTAGCCGCGTTTGTCGGATCCAAGGATCATTGCGGTTTCCGATGCGCGTGGCGGGTAGAGATTACGACGGAGCTTTGCTCGATTGTCGGATCCAAACCCGCTGTGAGTTCCGGCCACGGAGACTGAATAGGGTCGTTTTTTATCTCGCCCCTCCCTTAAGTCCTTGAACTTAAATAAATTATTGTAAGTGACCCTGGGAGCCCTGAGCACAATATCCCAGCCCAAGAACTTCCTTACAGATTAGTAAGTTAAAATATGTGTTAATTGATTTAAGATGAAAATTTTAAATAATATTTTTTTAGTGGTCCGTGGAAGGCATTGTTCGCCCGAAATGAGAAATTTAATTATTAAATTAAAAAATGAATGAAAAACGTACAAGGAAATTGAAAACATCGTTGGATGCTACCATGATGTTTAACGCCATATACTATAAATTGAAAATCGGGGTGGAAAGTTCAAAACTACTGCGGTGGGGGACAGATAGATTGTGCGATAAGCCACAATCCACATATTTGCTTCTGCAGGGCAGATAAAAAAGAAGTAAATCTGGCGATTAGCCTTCAAACACTTCGCAGACGTCTGAGAGATAATAATTTATTTGCCAGAAGTGCAAGAAAGGTACCCCTTTTGGCACAGAAGCAGATAGTTGCAATAATGGAGTTTGCGAAAGTGCATAGAGACTGGCCCATTACAAATGGCGCAACATACTTTGGACTGCTGAGAGCGAAATTGTTATGTTTGTTGGTACTGGTTCTAGAGAGTATGTTCGTCGTCAACCTAACCAGGAATTTCGCTCAAAGTTCACAAAGAAGACTTGGGCATGTTTTTCTAATGCTTGTAAGGACCTTTCTTAGGCTGGGATAGACTTCAGTCCGGCCAGAGTCCTCTACAGTTAAATTTGTAGAAACACAGGAGACGAAACGGGACTGGGAGTTGCCGCCGGGATTTTGTTTACGGGATCACCTGCTCTGGATCTCCACCTCTACGTGGCGTAGATCGCTCGGAGGCGTAATGTCAACTGGCCGACACCAATCAGCACCCGGGGTTAGCTTTTCCGGTCCGGCAAGCGTCCGTATTGCACAGAGAAAACCTCGGAAGCGCAATACGGGGACTTGTCCGACGCGAAGGAGCACGCGTACAGCCTCGTCGTCCGTGTTGCGTAGAGAAAAGAACCTCGGAAACGCAACACAAATTAACTCGAAAGGGATGTTCGACTGGGCCTGAGCGTGGGCGATCGGCGATAGCTTTTCCGGTCCGGCAAGCGTCCGTATTGCACAGAGAAAACCTCGGAAGCGCAATACGGGGACTTGTCCGACGCGAAGGAGCACGCGTACAGCCTCGTCGTCCGTGTTGCGTAGAGAAAAGAACCTCGGAAACGCAACACGAAAAACAGGGCCGTCACAAATTAACTCGAGAGGGATGTTCGACTGGGCCTGAGCGTGGGCGATCACAGAGAAAGCCTCGGAAGCGCAATACGGTAACTTGTCCGACGTGAATAGGCCCGCGGGCAGCTTTGGCGTCCGCGTTGCGCGGAGAAAATAAACCTCAGAAAACGCAACTCAGAAGCCTCACTGACCCGAAAGCCCCTCCGCGAGATGCACTAAATCTTATTAGCCTCTCCCTAACCTGAGCGTGTGCAGAAAAGGCCGGCGATAGTTTCCCGCGTTTTTCTCTAGTCTGGTAAACGTTCGTATTGCGCAGAGAAAATAAACCTCTGAAACGCAATACGAGAACTTGCCCGACCTGGAGTAGCACGTGGGTAGCTTTGGTATCCGCGTTGCGAAGAGATAATAAACCTCGGAAACGCAATACGGTAACCTAGCCGACCCGAAAAAACACTCAGCGAAGTTCACTAAATTTTAGTAGCCAGGCTTGGGGATTGAGTTTCACAACTTTATGTTTATTTTATTCACTTGGTCTTTCTCCCTAACCTTCGCACTCAGTATCTGGGTTTCTAACCTCTGCCTTTTGTCTTACTCTATGCCTTTGATATGGCGTTGCCGTCCGCGGGAGTCTCTGCTGCTGGTGTGGTCCTTGTGGTCTGAGCTGCTTGGCTGCCGGAAAAGAATGAGGCCGATCTCCGTCGATCGCGGTTCCACGTCGACACGCTTTTTCCCTTTACAGCACGCGTTTTATTATTAACAGCACGAAGCTTGTCCTTAGTCGCACGCTTTGCGCTTAACAGCCCGCGTTTTATTATTAACAGCACTAAGCTTGCCCTTAGTCGCACGTTTTGCGCTTAACAGCCCGCGTTTTATTATTCACGGGTGATTTGCGATAACTCATCCATACTGTTGGCCATTCGCCCCGACTGGCCAGTGGACTGATCCTGCTGATCAATACTGGTGCCCTCGCGCGCGCTTATTTGAAAACTAGGATTACTTAGGTTTTTAGACTTAAATATATATATTTTAGAAACTTAATAACTAGTCAGTCCTTCAGTGGCTGTGACTTAAGTTTTTGGCCTCCAATGGCTGAGATTATATAAGTTTTTGGCCTCCAAGGGCTGAGATTATATAAGTTTTGGCCTCCAAGGGCTGAGATTATATAAGTTTTGAGAGGCGCCTTTAAGCGTCCTCACACCCCCTTTACTTCGGGGTGGTTATTGAGACGGGCGGAGGGTCACGGAGACTTCGCCTCGTGCGGTCACGCTGACTCGGAATTTGGCCCCGTCGAAGTGGCGTAGATACCGAACGCGTCGGCGATCCTGGGCCTGAATGGACGCGACGAGGATGGTGGGCAGACGGCGATCCGGAGTGTCTACCCTCCAGTCCGCTGGGGCCTCGATCCAGTGGGCGTCACCCCTGACTGGGTCCTCTGCTGGGTCCTCCTGGAGAGCCTGAAGCACCTCATGTTGCTCTCCGCCGGTGAGGAACAGCTGCAGGTCCAGCTCCTCGTCTCCGCTTTGGGACGGCGCCTGCGTCGAGGGTCTTAGGAACAGGTCCATGACCGCATGGGGGATGGATCGGCCGGGTGTGGGTGGTGCTTCCCGCTGAGAGGGTCCGAGGCCGGGTGACAGCGCGGGCGACGACAGCTCCAGGCGCGGACGTACCGCGTTGGTGGGGGTCAGCGGGGACTCCGTTTGGCAGCGTCTCGGTGTGGACGGGGGGTTGGAGCATGCTGGAGTTCCGGGTGGTGTTTGGTCCCGCGGGTTCTCGGCTATAGCGGGAACGTGCTCCTCGGGTACGGCCAAGTCGGGGCCGACCTCCCTTGCGTGGATGTCCAGCACATCCTCTCCCTCGTCGTCGCTGTCCCCCTGGCTGGAGCAGAGGCCACTCTCAGGCTCGGATCCCTCCGGAGCTGGTGCGACGTCGCCAGCGTAGCCGTCCCAGGCCCGGTTCGCCTCGGCTATGGCGCGCTCGACCTGGGCTTGCGGGCGGTCCCTCCAAAATCGCCCGTCGACTCCGACGTCCGAGTCGTCGGTGGACGTTGGGCTCGCTGGGGAACTCCGGTGGGCCTCCCAGAGGCATCGTTGCAGGTGTCCAGGAGCGAAGGCGTGATGGTCCTGACCTTGCAGCCATGCGCCCACCAGGATGTGGGTGGTCGATGCCCCGGGCTCGTCCTCGTCGTCCACCTGTAGCCGGGCCAGCCGTGCAATCGTGGGGGTGGTTGGCTCCTCCTCCTCGTCGTCTCCGGGTAGGGGCTCAAATACTTCCGGCACGTCTCCGCTGACGACCATGCTGACGTCTGGAAACCGAACCTCGGTTGACACGGAGTCGGTGTTGTCCGGTGGAGTGCGACCAGCGGGTCCTTCGGGCGACCTCATGCCTTGCCATGGGCTGAACGGAGGGTGGAGTCGGGCTGCGGGTGGACAAAACCGAGTCTCGGCCTTGGGACTCTCCGCTATTGCTGGCCGTAGAGCCTTCTCTATGGTCGACGGGTCTGTACGCTCCCTCCACATGATTTGTTGCACGCTGTTGTCTTTCTAAAAGGTGTCCAAATAGTTAGCCTAGTACTACGTTTCCTAACTTGCCTAGCCTGAGTGCGAAGATCAAACTATCTTTAACTAGCCTATTCGATACAATTTTCCCCGCTTAAAAGTAGCTTGCTGGCGAGTACGCCACTTATGTATACCCTTGCAGAGGTGTACCGGGCACGTCATCAGGTGCGTGTTGCGAATCGCTCCTTCTGGGGCCTTCTGTAGAGTCGTCTGGTTGTTCTTCACGCTGATGATACTCTTTTTAATCGCCTATGCCAGCTGTACGCCTCTTCCGGTCGTCTATCTGCTGTTGCCGCACGACGTTTGATGATAGAAATTTCACCACCTTAAACGGGCCTGCGTACTTCGGTGGAAGTTTCGCGTTAAAGCCCTCGCTGGCTTTGGACAGATGGTGAAGGCGGACTAGCACCTGTGAGCCTAGTTGGGGCCGCCACTCACGTCGCCTCAGGTTGCAGTGTCGACTTTGTTTCTGAGAAGCTTCTTGAAGCCTTTTGGATCGCTCCGTCGGGTCCAACGGTGAGGCATGCAAGTCGGGTGCGACCGCATCGAAGAGGGCACCTGGCAACCTAGGCTCCCGACCTTGTACTAGGTAAGCCGGACTAAACCCCGGGCAGTAGCTGGTCCCACGTCCGGTGATCCTGGTTCACATATTGTGCTATCATGGTCTTGATAGTGCGGTTGGCGCGTTCCGTCGGATTTTGCTGGGGAGAGTACGGCGCGGTGTATTCCAGTTGAATGCCGTTGTTCCTGCAGAACACCCGGAAGCTTCGGCTGGTGAACTGCGTGCCATTGTCGCAAATCAACCTTCTGGGGGCTCCAAAGCGAGAGAGGATCCTTTCTCGGAATCCGAACTCCAGTTGGGCGGAGGTGGCTTTCCTCAATGGGATGAGCTCTACCCACTTGGAGAATACATCGATGAAAACCAAGAGCATGGTGTTTCCTCGCCGGGTCCGGGGAAGGGGTCCAACGAAGTCGGCTCCGACGAGCGCGAACGGCTCTGTAGGTTGGCGAGTGAGCATCTTGCCGGCTGGTTTATACTGACTAACCTTGTACTGTTGGCAGGTCAGACAGCTAGTATCGTAGCGTACCACGTCCCGATGAAGTCCAGGCCAGAAGTAACGCTGGGCGATCCTCCTGAGCGTCTTCCGGATGCCTAGGTGTCCGGCGGCGGGGTGGTCGTGGCATTCTCCCAGCACGCGTTGACGCTGTTCTCGCGGCACGCACAGCTTCCAGGGGTTGCCTACTCTGATGCCTGCGGGATGCCCTATGCGTTTATAGAGCTGTCCATTATCCAGGGAGTAATCCGGAAACTTCTCGGGGTGTCTTTGGACCTGCTCCTGCATCTTTCGTACCCATTTGCAGTGGCACTTAAGTTCTGCGAGTAACTGGAGTCTTCCAAGTGGTTGCCGGGAGAGGGCGTCGGCGATCACGTTGTATTTGCCCTTCCGGTAGAGTACGTCGAACTGGTACTGCTGGAGCTCCAGTGCCACCGTGCTATACGTCCCGTGGGGTTGTTAATGGAGTTCAACCATTTAAGGGCCAGGTGATCCGTGATAACGTCGAACTTGTAACCCTCCAGGTAGCAACGTAGCTTTCGGGTGGCCCACACAATGGCGAGGCACTCCTTTTCAGTGGCCGAGTAATTTTCCTCCGCCCGCTCGAGTCGACGGCTCACGTAGGCGATTACCCGTTCGTCGCCCTCAATATTCTGGGTGAGGACCGCGCCGAGTCCTTTGTCGCTGGCGTCCGTCTGAAGTTGGAACTTATACTCGAAGTTTGGGCAGGCCAATACAGGAGCGGACGTCAGTCGAGCCTTAAGCGAATCAAACGCCTGCTGTTGGGGTTCTTCCCAGGTCCACTTTACTCTCTTCCTCAGGAGTCGTGACATTGGTTGTACGAGTGAGGCAAAGTATGGGACAAAACGTCTGTACCAGGATGCGATTCCGAGTTGGCGGCGAAGTTCCTTGACATTAGTCGGGGGATGTAGCCCCTGGATGGCCGCTATTTTGTCGGGGTCTGTTATGATGCCTTCCCCGCTGATCAGGTGACCCAAATACACTAGTTTTCTTTGGAAGAACTTGCACTTACCCCGATTTAAGCGTAGATTCGCTTCTCGAAGGCGCCGGAAGACTTCCCTCAGATTGCGCGCATGGTCCTCCCACGTTGCCCCGATGACGATGATGTCGATGAATTATTTTCCCCTAATTTTAAATCATTGTAGATCTAACTATGCCTTGCATGAGCCTTTCAGAGTATTATGTTTATATAATAGATTTTTTAATATAAATTTAATTTTTTAATAATTTTTTTTTTGTACGATACACGGATGTTCTGACTATAATAGACTTTTTCTTTTAATTTAAATTTTTTCCCTTCCTCCCCCCATAAAAAATTTTTTTTTTTTTTAAAAAAAAATAAAAATTAATTTTTTTTTTTTTTTCCACTTTTTCTTTTTTTTTTTTTTTTTTTTTTCTTTTTTTTTATCCAAAAATGAAAAAGACGCCCCTCGGTCGGTTGGGCGGGTAAGTGGGCCGTGGTACTCCGCGCGCAAAAAAAAAAAAAAAAAAAAAAAATGTCGTCTAAATAGGCGAAGGCGTGGGGTTCCATATCGGGGCCGATGACGCTGTCCAGAGCTCGTTGGAAAGTCGCTGGGGCGGAGTGGAGCCCAAACGGCATGACCTTCCAGTGGAAGAGTCCACGTCCGGGGACAGTGAATGCGGTGCATTCTCGACTGCCTTCTGCCATGGGAATCTGCCAATACCCGTTTTTAAGGTCCAACGTGGAGATGAACCGGGCATTCCGTAGGCGTTCCAGGATATGGTTGATGCGTGGAAGCGGGTACGCGTCGGGTATGGAATGTGCGTTGAGTTGACGATAGTCAACGCACATCCGCATGTCCCCCGTCTTCTTTCGGACTAGCACCAGCGGTGCGCTGTGCGGACTTCGAGAGGGTTCGATTCGTCCATCCTGCAGCAGTTCGTCCACCTGCTCGTTGATGATACGCTGCATGGCCGGGTTCTTGGGATAATACCGCTGTTTTTAGCGGTTTATCTCCCCGAAGGGTGATGAGGTGCTCGGCTATATCCGTCGTTCCTTGCAGCTGGTCGAAATACCTAAGCTCCTCTTGAAGGAACCGGAGGGTTACTGCGTCGAGAGGTTCCTCAGACACTAGCGATCCCGGCGGGGATTCCGCGACTGTGGCCAGGTGTCCGTGAGGGCAATGCCTCCGGAACGGATTGCGCCTCTGAGCGTCCTTTGTATCCGGCTGGGCGAGTAGCTGGTACTTCCCGATTCTTATCGGGCTTCCCGGGGAAGAACGTGGCGTATCCGGGTCGTCGGGGGACGTTCCTGTTGTTGTACTGGCTAAACGGTCCTGACCCGCGAGATACCTCCGAAAAGGGCTCCTTTTCTTGGCCACGGCGGCATCCGGTAGTGGCTGGAGGCTGTACCTGCCTTCCTTGACGGTGACATCGGCCTTCGTGATTCCCGTGGTAGTGGCGGGAGGAACCGGTGGTGGCGAGCGTTCCGATGGAACTGGAGCTGGGTTCCGTCCCGCGGTGATGCGCTGCCTTGGGGCGGGTATGGGACCCGTTGTGGCCCCCTTGTTGGTCCTTGTTGTCCGCCGGGTAGGAGTCGGTGGGTCCGAAAGGTGGGCGACCGCCGCTGTTGGCACCGCTCGGGTGGCTGGGCCTGGTTCGGCTCTTCGTGTGGTGGGCGGAGCTAGTTGGAGGCACACCTGGCCGCAGATTAGGGTTGCCCGGATGCCACAAAGAAAGTCGATCCCGAGGATCACCTCGTCCAAGATCGTTGGCAGGACCAGGAGGGTCATGCGGACATGTTGTTTGTCCAGGCGCACTTGTGCGTGCAGGGCCTTGTTGACTTCCTTCGGGGATCCGTCCGCCAGGGATATTTGGGTGCGAACCTCTTTGATGTTTCGACCCGAATCGAGCCGGTTGGCCAGCGCTTCGCTGACAAAGCTTCTGGAGGCCCCCGTGTCGATGGTTGCCGCGAAGAGTTGCCCCTCGATGGTAACCGTGGCGACGATCCGGCCTCCCGTCAAGCGGAGCGGTGGATTTAATGATGGGGGAGCGCTGAGTGGGTCGCCGCCTGCTCCCTGTGTATGCGAGGACCCCGGTTGTTTCCCGACTGCCGGCAGCAGTCAATGGTGCGAGTACCACGTTTCCCGCAGTCCCAGCAGTATAGGACTGGCGGATTCTGGCATTCCCGAACGAAGTGTCCCACCTCAGCGCAGCGACTACAGGCTCGGGTCACGTCGACAGGTGCTTCGGCCTCCTGGGAAATCATCCGGTTTGTAATCGCTGGATTCGATGTGCCGAAAGGCGTCTACGCTGGTCGTATGGGCTCTCGTCGGCGAGGGCCGGGCGGAGGGCTGCTCCTCGTAGTGTAGTTTCCACTGGCGGGTGGAACTAGTGCTGCTTGTCGGACTGGGTCTCGGTCCCGAGCAATTTCGAAAGCGGTGGCTAGTTGTGTCAACCCTTCCAGCGAGGAGAATTCGTGACGCCTTATGAAGAGGTGATACTCCGGTAGCAGATTCTCGTAAATCCTTTCGAGCTCCTGTTCGAACGAGTAATTTGCCCGCTGCATATCGGCGTAGTTCTACACATGAACTTGAAGGCTCGCCGCCTTTTGGTTTCGGGTCCTGATCACTCGGTAGTACCGTGGAGGTAGAAAAAATTCCTAGAACTCCCGCTTGAAAGTTTCCCAGGGCACGGCGTGCATCTGGTAGGCTCGATACCAGCCTTCGGCGCGGCCCGACAGTAATCCGGCGATGGCTCGTGGGATGTCGCTGTTCCGTACGCTGTATGACGTAGCGCCTTCCTCGACTCGTTCCATGAAGTGCAGGGGGTCGGCTTGTCCATCGAAATGGACGCCCCATCCCCGAAGCTTCTCGGCGAATGCGGCTGCGGACATGTGCTGGGATGGCGATTGGGCAGCGGGGTGGGAGCCTTGGACTCCACGTCCTGGGCTCGTGTGGCGGTGTTCTGGGGGTGGCACGGAGAGAAGGGTGTCCCCTGCGCCGGGCATCGGTGAGGTGGACCGGTTGGTCACTACCTTTGATGTGGGAGCCTCTGGGTAGATGGCCTCCAATGCGGCAAAGCGTTCCCGGAGCGCCGGACTGTGGTTGGACCCTCCGATGAACGATGCAAGCCTGGGTCGCAGTTCGTCCACCTGGCCCTGGGTGTTCAAACCGAACTCCTTGAGGATAGCTTGGAGTTCGTCCTTCCGCCGGTAGGAAATCCACCTGACCCCCATGGCTCGGGTCGTGGATGCGTCGTCGGATTCGGAGAAGCTCCCCTCCTCGATCTGTCTGGCGGCTGATGTAGCGGGTTTTTGTTCGGCGTCCTCCGACGCTTTCTGTTCCCGGTTCGTTTTCATCGGTCGACCCGGTGAACGGTGTGGCTGGGTGCCCGCTGCTGTTGGGCCTCTGAGTGGGCGTCACGCGGATGCTGATGTGGGAGTGGCTGGGTCTCCCGACTAGCGAATGGTGGTGGCGCAGGAGCGACTCTCCTAGCGGCGAGTGATCCGGGGTCCACGTTGAGCGTGGCGACTGTTTTCCTCGTCGCGGTGCGTGCTGTAGTCGGCACGGTAGGTGGCGCTGCTGGGGGGCGCAATCCGGGCGACGAAGCGGTCTCTAGGGTCGTTCCCGAAGGCGAGCGCGGCTGATCGCTGGGCTCCTACAGAATACCTAGGTCGTCCCTGAGTCGTCCCTGCTCGGGCGCCAAACTGTAAGGACCTTTCTTAGGCTGGGATAGACTTCAGTCCGGCCAGAGTCCTCTACAGTTAAATTTGTAGAAACACAGGAGATGAAACGGGACTGGGAGTTGCCGCCGGGATTTTGTTTACGGGATCACCTGCTCTGGGTCTCCACCTCTACGTGGCGTAGATCGCTCGGAGGCGTAATGTCAACTGGCCGACACCAATCAGCCCCCGGGGTTAGCTTTTCCGGTCCGGCAAGCGTCCGTATTGCACAGAGAAATCCTCGGAAGCGCAATACGGGGACTTGTCCGACGCGAAGGAGCACGCGTACAGCCTCGTCGTCCGTGTTGCGTAGAGAAAAGAACCTCGGAAACGCAACACAAATTAACTCGAAAGGGATGTTCGACTGGGCCTGAGCGTGGGCGATCGGCGATAGCTTTTCCGGTCCGGCAAGCGTCCGTATTGCACAGAGAAAACCTCGGAAGCGCAATACGGGGACTTGTCCGACGCGAAGGAGCACGCGTACAGCCTCGTCGTCCGTGTTGCGTAGAGAAAAGAACCTCGGAAACGCAACACGAAAAACAGGGCCGTCACAAATTAACTCGAGAGGGATGTTCGACTGGGCCTGAGCGTGGGCGATCACAGAGAAAGCCTCGGAAGCGCAATACGGTAACTTGTCCGACGTGAATAGGCCCGCGGGCAGCTTTGGCGTCCGCGTTGCGCGGAGAAAATAAACCTCAGAAAACGCAACTCAGAAGCCTCACTGACCCGAAAGCCCCTCCGCGAGATGCACTAAATCTTATTAGCCTCTCCCTAACCTGAGCGTGTGCAGAAAAGGCCGGCGATAGTTTCCCGCGTTTTTCTCTAGTCTGGTAAACGTTCGTATTGCGCAGAGAAAATAAACCTCTGAAACGCAATACGAGAACTTGCCCGACCTGGAGTAGCACGTGGGTAGCTTTGGTATCCGCGTTGCGAAGAGATAATAAACCTCGGAAACGCAATACGGTAACCTAGCCGACCCGAAAAAAACACTCAGCGAAGTTCACTAAATTTTAGTAGCCAGGCTTGGGGATTGAGTTTCACAACTTTATGTTTATTTTATTCACTTGGTCTTTCTCCCTAACCTTCGCACTCAGTATCTGGGTTTCTAACCTCTGCCTTTTGTCTTACTCTATGCCTTTGATATGGCGTTGCCGTCCGCGGGAGTCTCTGCTGCTGGTGTGGTCCTTGTGGTCTGAGCTGCTTGGCTGCCGGAAAAGAATGAGGCCGATCTCCGTCGATCGCGGTTCCACGTCGACACGCTTTTTCCCTTTACAGCACGCGTTTTATTATTAACAGCACGAAGCTTGTCCTTAGTCGCACGCTTTGCGCTTAACAGCCCGCGTTTTATTATTAACAGCACTAAGCTTGCCCTTAGTCGCACGCTTTGCGCTTAACAGCCCGCGTTTTATTATTCACGGGTGATTTGCGATAACTCATCGATACTGTTGGCCATTCGCCCCGACTGGCCAGCGGACTGATCCTGCTGATCAATACTGGTGCCCTCGCGCGCGCTTATTTGAAAACTAGGATTACTTAGGTTTTTAGACTTAAATATATATATTTTAGAAACTTAATAACTAGTCAGTCCTTCAGTGGCTGTGACTTAAGTTTTTGGCCTCCAATGGCTGAGATTATATAAGTTTTTGGCCTCCAAGGGCTGAGATTATATAAGTTTTGGCCTCCAAGGGCTGAGATTATATAAGTTTTGAGAGGCGCCTTTAAGCGTCCTCACATGCTTAGGTTGGTCCGATACATAAAAATGATGGCATCATGGACAAAAATGCTTACGTTGATATTTTGGAAAACTCTATGCTACCTTATGCCATTCGGGAAATGCCCCTAAAGTGGACGTTCAACAAGACATTGATCCAAAACACACAAGTAAGGACGGGAAGGCTTGCATCACAAGAGATCGACGTAATGACATGGCCAGGTCAGTCTCCGGACTTAAAGCTTATTAAAAATTTGTGGGGGGATGTTAAGAGAGCTGTATCTATTGTAAAACCAATAAACAAAACTCAGCTGTGGATAGTGGTTCAGCAAGCTTGGCACGACATTCCTGAAAAGCGGTGCCAAGGCCTTATCGATTCCATGCCACGCCGTTGCACCTCCGTGTTGCAGAATAACGGATATTTAACTAAATGTTAGATTCTAGATAATAAAAGATTCTGATTTTTGGAGATATATTATTTTCATCAGCGGCCAAATTTTGTGATTTTTTTGTGATTTTATAAGCCCTGAAGTGCGAACTGTAATAATTTATAATAACAAATTCAGCTGAACTGATAAAATTAAGTATGTCGTAACGAACTGATTTTGTTGTTGTCTGCTCGCTACGAGTGTCTTTCGGCTAGCTCAGAAGATGTGTGTTGTTCGTCCCACCAAATTAATATAAACGTGACCGCCCGACTGTCTAGTGAGAACGCACAGAATGTTAAAATGTATGTTCTATGATCTTTATTTTCCGACTTGGCCCTCGGCCCGGAACTATTGGTGACAAATTAGTGTCTTAACGCCTTATCCGTTGAGTTGTGGGTGTTCCACCGTCGCTCTCCGTCGCCTCGTTGCTCGTTGCTCCTAAACGCCTCCGTTGTCTTTGGCTTCGGGGCCGTAGGGTTTAGGGATGCGTTACCGATCCCAGACTAGGGTGAACAGGCACTGGGCTCTCAAAGCATACGCCTTTCACAGCCACAGCCTCCTGTCCCTGGATCTGTCACACCAGACGCCTATACAGTTTCTACGTGACGGTTCAGGCATACGCCGGACGGCCGCCAATGTAGTCCATATGGCAGGACGCTTGGTTCACGACGAACGCCCTCGCCTCTTCGCCATAGACTGGATACGTGGGAGTATGGCTCGCTTGATGCTGGGCCTGCGCCGACCGCTCGTCGTTCATCGTGTCCCCGATGTCCTCGCTCTGCTTACGGCGCGATGTCCTGGCTGAGCTGTCTGCGTGCTTTTGCAGGACCAGGTGCAGTGGGGTCTTTGGCTCTCGGGATTTGATCAGCTGTCTTTCTAGGACTCTGGCGATGAACTACTGTGCTATTGACGCATACGCCTCTCGAGACACCCGTTGTTCGAACGCGCGTCCTTCTCGGCTAGTCGCACCAGGGCCTGAACAATTCTCTCTTGACGATTCAGGCGTACGCCTGAGTTCGTCAAGGCAATCCTTTCGCACGGCAGCTGGTTCTAGACAACTTTCCTTCCGAGCGCACGTTTCTTCGTCGAATGACTCTTTTTGTTCAACTCTGCCAGACTCGCTGAGCAGTACGCCAAGCTCAAATCGCGACAAGAGTTGGAACAAAGCGCATGGATTTAGCCACCTGATGCCTCAAGGACTTCAGCTACCTGTATTTCAATTTGGAGACTTCAATTTTTAAGTCCCGAATGTCTCGTTGTCGACTTGATTCGTGGTATTTACTCGCGTTCTGTTGCTTGCTTCCTGATGTTGACTTGACTTGTGTTTTTCACTCGCGTTCGGTTGCTTCACTGATGTTGACTTTTAGCGCTCGGCCAGCTTATATAGCCTCCTTGTCCAAAGTCCACGGTTTTACCGTTCGACCTTTCGCCCTCTGCGCACGGCACCACGGCAGAGTCCATAGTCTACGGTACGTGGACTCTCCGGTATTGCCCTCTCGCTCTAACGTCTTCCTTCTCTCTCGCCGCCCTACCGTTACTACGGGCGAATTCGCCGCATATCTGGCAACGATTAATCCTCCTCCTTTGGTGGATGTTAAAAAACTGCTCACTAAGTAAATTGTTATTTTGAAAACATCGTTGAAATAAATTGTGATTATCAATCGATTTTACTGTTTTCCGTGGAGAGCTCAATTTCACTACTATTTTCATGATCACAGCCAGTTACGACCATGAAAATAGTAGTGCAACTTGGAATAACATTGGAAAGGAAGTTTTCGGTACTTTTACCGTTATCCTTGGAACGTGTTTTCACTTTTTGCTGAGAATGGAACGTAAGAAAGATGAAAGAGAGAAAGTTCCATTAGACTTGCCACGGGAAATTGGCCGCTTATTAAAATAATAGTCGAAATTGGAAAGAGGACATATAAAAGTATGCCAGCATAACATGAGTGCTAACAGAGTACTGTTAATATGTGTTGCCAACTGATATGTAAACTTATAATTTCAACACTTCTGCTTACATTTGTATTAATCAGCCATCCTAACATCTTTACAAAATTTGTGTGCTTCTGCTAACTTAAGATTTCATTATTTTTAATTTTAACTCTCTGATATAGTAGTATTTCATATCAATATGCTTATTGCGCTTGTTGTTAGGATTTCGAGCGATTTGGTGCGAGCTTTTGTTGTCGCCATAGATCGTCATTAGCCCAGAGTTTGGCCATCCCATAAATATGCTGCTTTTTGGGCAGCCGTAGCTAAGGCGACGAACTCCGCCTCAGTGCTGCTCAAGGATACTATGAAGGATGAAGTCCATGAAAGAACGCATATCCAGAATACGATTTTCTATCGAGTCTGTCGTTGGCCCAATCGGAATCAGCGAATCCGCTCACAGGCTCGCCTGACCTCCGATACTCGATGCACAGGTTCAGTGTACCGCTCAGATACCGCAAAACATGACTCGCTGAAGTCTCATGTTCCGCATGGGGATCTGTATTTCGTTGCGACAGCTTGCTTACTGCATGCTAAACTGCTAAATATATAATCGAACCAATTAATGACTGATAATGGGTTACATTCACCTTGACACATGTTTCTTCTTTGCAAAAAGTGTAAAACCCAGAATCTTATGGTGTTGCAGCTCTACTGCAATATTGCATACCCCAGGTTGCTAGTATGCTTTCGATATATCTTGTCTGGCTCATTCTGATGGCTCCTTTATTGCCATCTCGCTGTATTTTCATTTCTAGGAAAAAACTAAGCTGATTTAAGCCATGCATGTCGAATACGCCCGTAATCTTCTGTTCAATTGCGGCTATGTTCTTCTTGTTGGAACTGATGATAATCAGATCGTAGACTACTACGTAGCTGTAGTTCTCATATTGCTGATTGACATACAAACAAGCCCCGTTTTTACATATTTTAAGTCTAGTAAAGTTTCGTTTAGCGTATCGTTCCAGATCCTTCCAGATTGCTTGATATAACTGCACAATGTAGAAGCGGACAGACTAAGATTAGAAATACGTACGAGACTAATTATACCCGTTACTCGTAGAGTAAAAGGGTATATTGTATTCGTGCAAAAGTATGTAACAGCTAGAAGGAAGCGTTTCCGACCCTATAAAGTATATATATTCTTGATCAGGGTCACTAGCCGAGTCGATATAGCCATGTCCGTCTGTCCGTCTGTCCGTCTGTCTGTCCGTCTGTCTGTCCGTCCGTATGAACGCTGAGATCTCGGAAACTATAAAAGCTAGAAGATTGACATTTTGCATGCAGATTCTAGGAGTTCCTACGCAGCGCAAGTTTGTTTCAAAAAGGTGCCACGCCCCCTTTAACGCCCACAATCGCTTGTATACGATTTTAAAAATTTAAATATTTCGGAAAAGTAAAAATGCAGTTTTATTGTGTTTATCAATACCTATCGAAATGTAGAAGAAATTTTTCAAATCGAACCATTCGTTAAAAAGTTATGCGTGATCAAAGTTTCTATCTCCATCTCCCTCGCACTCCCTTTACCTGAGTAACGGGTATCTGATGGTCGGGGCACCCGACTATAGCGTTCTCTCTTGTACTAATACTAATTTTGTGCTAAGTAAGATAAAATTAATGCTTTTAGGCTTGGCAAAGAGTCGGTAGTAGAATTAACATGGTATAGTCTATTATAGTCGTTACACAGTACTCTAAACGGTTAATGTATATCATAGTTAGATCTACAAATATTTAAAGTAAGAGGAACATAGTTCCTGGTAATTCTATTAGGCACGGAGAAGTTTATGCGACCCAGTAACTCTGGACTCTGCACATCCCCGTGAATAAGTTTATAGATAAAAGTTGTGCCAAGCATCGTTCTACGGTTTACTAAGGATGGTAGATTAATTAGGAGAAGTCTACTAGAGTAGGATGGCTTGCATTCTAGTTAAGGCCCCGTAAAACAAATAATAAAAAGTTCTTTGACACAGACTCTATCCGGTCTATATGTACTCCAAACTGCTGAGTCTTTGTAACATAAGGATCATCGAATTCCTTTGACCACCTTTTAATAAATCCAAGTACTCCCCTGGTTTTATTCACCATAGAAGTAATATGGTAAAAAAATTAAAGTTTTGGGTCAAGAAGGTTACCAGGTCATCAACATGCGTAATTCTAGACAACGTGCCACCACCCAGCGTATACGTTGCATGTTGGTGGTTCACCCGAAAAAATGTCATTACTTTGCACTTAGCGCTATTTAAATCCAAAAGATTTTCACAACACCATGTGTGAAAAGCATTTAGGTCAGATTGTCTGAACTGCTAGAAATTTAGTTATATTGCAGGCATAACTTAACGTCATCTGCGTACATAAGGACACGCGACTTTGTCAAGACTAGAGGGAGATCGTTTATAAATAAAGTAAAAAGAAGTGGGCCAAGGTGGCTTCCTCGTGGGACGCCTAAAGTAACTCAGATCAAATCAGAGATCGAGTTTTTAAAGAGGACTCGTTGAGTCCTACTACTTAGATAACTTGAGATCCATGTTGGAATATCACATGGAAACCCTAATAAGTCTAGCTTTAATACAAGAAGCGAGTGATTTACTGAATCAAACGCTTTACTAAAATCAGTGTAAACTACGTTAGTCTGCATGTTCTTTTTAAAGCCATTTTAGCTCCAAGAGGTTTGTAGTCGTAGATCTTCGCCTTATAAATCCATGTTGACAGCAGATTTAATCGATCTACAAAGATGTTGTGTAATTGGTGACGTTCTTGATAGGCAAACGCCTTCTGAATTTGAAACAAAACACAAGTCCAGTAAACGTCCTAGGAGTTCTTAACATGGTTCACTTGGGATAGGCAATGTAAGCAAGCCGTCAATAAAGTCATGCTGCGCTAAAGGAAGTAAAATATTAGAGTTTTAGTCAGGGACCATGTCGCACTAGGTATATTAAAATCACCTAATACAATTAACTGATCTCGATCCGACAGTTTTTTGGAAATGGACTGAATAACGGAAGGTGATTTGCGTAAATAGGGAACTCAGATGATGGTGGGATATATGAACAAGAAATATATACAAAACTACCGGGAAACGATAATTTTATACCTAGGAATTCGATGTCATAAAATTCTTCGAAAGTTAGTAATTCAGACGAAAAGGTGGAGTCGACAGCAATCAGGACTCGCCCTCCCCGTCTGGACTGACGATCAAGCCTATAAATTGTGTACTTACCCGGGAGAATTTCGGAGCTAAGAATATCCGGCCTTAACCAGGTTTCTGTACATACCATAATATTGTATGGAAAGAAAACTATCCGAATACAATTTAGTCAGCTTACTAAGTGCCTCTTGTATTCTGATAGCAAAGAAGAAAGAGGAGGCTAGTTTTTTGGGACAGAAGAGGATGTGGAGGGCGCTGGGGATGGTTCTTTAATGGTGTTTTCCATTTCCCTGAACTATTCTTTTTTCTTAGCTTCGTACTCTTTTACAAATATGCCCTCGGGCCAGAAACTGGTGGAACACACAGATGCAAAAGAGCACAAGGAATACCAATCTTATATGATGATACTTTCCTAGCATAAGAAAATTTAAATTGTTCGACCTTCAAATCATCAACTTGGATTTTGTTACGGATATAAGCCGTAATATCCAATGATGAGAGGTCTGGGGCGAGCCGTGAAACAAATACATGTTTTGGCTGGGGCACCCGAACACAAGTAACCGTTTTTGGTACAACACATGCACCCTTTTGGTACTACAGAATTTGTATCTGTACTACCAGTATCGGCCGGTAATCCGGACGTTAAGTCTCATGGGTGTTGGGGCCACTACTTTATTTTGATCGGACAGAGCGGAAGTACCTAGCGGAGCCACATCGATTCCAGCAACTTCGGATACCGAATCACTTTTGCCCCGATCTTAGTACCATTTGGTGGCGCCTAAGATTGGCAGCTGAGCTGGAGTCGAATCGCGGGCAGCAGGTTGCGCACCTGCCGTAGAATGCCCACCGACCGCGACTTTTTGCGCTTTGGGGAATCGGGCTCAGCTAGCATGCGGCTAGTGAGCTGAGATTCAAGCGCCACGTGCGGTCCGTATTTTTACGGCAGTTCCGGATTAATTCGTAACACTGCTTTTTGTGAGCCGCCTAATAGTTATTGCCTGGTTCTCGTATACAATGCATTCATCGCAGTAGTAGCGTGGCCACCCTCTTATCGATGGCCACGAACCAGGCCGAATAGCCAAGACACTTTGCGTGATAAATTTTATCACATGTATGGCGGGAATACTTTGCTGTCCCGCCGAGATAACTTTCTTGCAATTTTTTAATGAACGAAGCCATTTTCGCTGACCACGGACCACTGTGCACTATAGTGGACAAAAATCGAAGCGCTCAAGAACTTTTTAATGAGAGATCAAGCAGAGCGACAGAGCGGGAGCGGGAGCGAAACACCAATAACTTTGATGTTAGGCACCACGAAACGATATAGAAACGAAAAAGAGAGAGCGGGATTATTAACCGATTAACTCCGGTATAAAAACCTCGAGAGATTTGACCGTTGGAGTGCGTGCCGTTCCAACAGCGCTCATACGACGAAGAGAAAGACTGAAAAGAGGGGCAATAGAAAACAATAACAACAAACCAGCACCAATTAATTTATGATAAACAACTTTTTGTTTACTAAACACAAGTTAATAACGATGCACTCGCGAAGCGAACGGAAAGTTGTTAGAAAACACTTAAAGGTGTGAAACGTTAAAGAGATTTAAGTAAACCCCGGTGGTTTCATAAGAAAATGAAAATTCGGAGCGCAAAACAAAACACGACCGTCTCGTGAGCGCAAATGGGGTCTAAAAGTGTTTTCGAAAAGCTTTGGGATGGCGGATAATTTGGATATGCCTCTGTAATTACTTGTATTTCATTTATTTTCTTTCTTATGAAGGGGAATAACAAATTACTCCTTCCAAATATGTGGGAAATGAGATGTTCTCAAAGACAAGGTAAACAATTTGTACAGAGGTCTTCACAGAGTTTCAGCACAGTTATTGCAAACAATAAACAAATTGTCTCGTACCTTATAACTGGAGAGTAGGTCTCCAGTAGGACTCCATATTGCTGCCCACAGCCTTGAGCAACAAGCCTGGATTTGACTCTATCGATCTCTCCCTTTTGGTTCCTTTTTATACGAAAAACCCATTTCGCACCAATGGTCTTTTGGCCAGTAGGTAAGTCTACTAAGGTCCATGTGTTGTTCCTTATAAGAGCATTGTACTCGCCATGTTGCCCCAGCTGCCTCAGCTGCTGTCGCCGGAGTCTCAAGATCCTCGACACCGTTGAGATTGTAAAGCATATACTGTTTTTTTGGCCTGGCCGTGCGAATAATCCTCGGTCTACCTTGGCGCCTACGGGCTTCCATGCCGTCGTCTTCGTCACCTTCTGGATCGCTAATGGTGGTAGGATTCTCCTCGATGTCGCCCACGCTCTCTTCTGCTGCTCTGCTACTCTTCTCTGATACACCAGCATCTGCAGTGGTTATTTCTTGTGTGGTTATTGGCTCCAAACGAATAATATTGGAATCAAAATTATCATTTATGTCTAAGGCGATGTGATTTTCAATTGATTTGTTTGAAAACTCACCCTCGATAATCTTGACATCCCGCGGCTCTATGATAGTCCGCCTGTCTCTGTCATATAGCCCATAAGCCTTTGCTGCAAAAGAGTAATCGTCAAAAGTATACTCTTTTCCTTTTGCCTGGAACTTTCCTTTCTTGGTTTTATCCAGCCCAAATGCACGCGAGCCGAACGCTCTCAGGTCTTTTACAGAAGGTTTCCGATTCTTCCATAATTCGAATGGAGTCAGTCTATCCAGTGAGGATAGGGACACCTACTCCGGGATAGGCTGCTGTTTGCACTGCCTCTGCCCACAAATACTCCTCCAAATGTGCGTGTATCAGCAAACTTTTTGCCATCTCAACTATTCCGTTTTGCTGAGGCGTAGGTAATTCTCTTTTGATGCCGCAGTAGTTCAGAAAGTTATTAAACTCTTTATTAACGTATTCTGTTCCGTTATCACTTCGCAAGGCTTTGTTTTTCCTATCTGTTTGACACTCTACGTGATTTTTAAATAATTAAAACTTTTCAAACTTTTCTTGTCTGCATAAAATATACATAAATTTTACAAGAATAATTTTACTTTTCGGAACTTTGATCCATTTCGTAAACATATGAATTATTTATTTATTGCTGTTTCTCACTACTGCTATATTCTTTATGGAATGTAGTGAAATTTCCGTATATTACTGCCTTTCTCACTGAGAAAAAATCATGTGCAACTCCGGCATATACAAGAAATTTTGCAACTCAATATTCTTGGTATTTTCTCTTAATATTACCGTCGCAATACCGGTTGATTGTAAGAATTTTTCAGCGGGTAGCATAATTTTTGATTCCATTTTAGTAATTTTTTTTTTTTTTTTTTTATACTTTATTCTTATTTATTGGATCTTCTCTATTACTTAAGAGACTAACAATAAGTTTTCAAATCTTAATCTATGTTACGTTAACTTATGTTATTGAAAAGGGATGGGAAATCATTCCGCTGTAGACGGGAATGATAGCTTAGCCGGTTGAGTTGTCTGGCAAGCAGGTTTGGGTGATTTGATAATCTGGCTTCATATTTAATTTTTCTGGAAACAATTTCTTCTTTTACGGGATTTATATCCAGGTCTCTCTGGATGTTTGCCTTGCGGATGTACCAGGGGGCTCCAGTTATTGTTCGTAGGGTCTTTGATTGTACTCTTTGAATAATTTCTATATTGCTGCTGCTTGCGTTTCCCCAGAGCTCGGAACCGTAGGTCCAGATCGGCTTTAAGCACGAGTTATACAGTAGTACTTTATATTCGAGTGGAAGGGGGGAGCGGTAGTTCATGAGCCAGTGAGGCTGCTGGCCTTTAGTTTTAAATGGGTCTTCTTTGCTTCTATATGCTTTCTCCAGGTAAGCCTCCTGTCTAGGTGTATGCCGAGATAGGTGACTTCGTCTGCTTGTGGAACCGGCTTGTTGTTTAGCGTCAGTGGTGGGCATTTCGACAAGTTTACACTTTTGCTCATTGACTTTGATACGCCAGTCTGCGAGCCATTTTTCTACAGCTACCAGGTGTTCTTTTAAATGGGCTGTAGCTGTTTTTGGGCATTTCGAGCGGCTGACAATGGCAGTGTCGTCAGCAAAGGTTGAGATGAGGGTCTGGCGGCTTGTTGGAATGTCTGCCGTGTAAAGGATGTACAAGATTGGTCCAAGCACACTTCCTTGGGGTACTCCAGCTTCGATGTTACGGATGGTTGAAGTAAAGGTTTTACATCTCACGGTGAAAACTCTGTTTCTGAGGTATGACTCAAGCAACTTGTGAGTGTTTTCCGGTAGGAGGGTTTTGATTTTGTATACCAGACCGTCGATCCAGACGCGATCAAATGCCTGTGATACGTCCAGAAATAAGGCACTGCAATATTGCTTGTGTTCGAAAGCCGTGCGAATTTCAGATGTTAAGCGGTTTACCTGTTCGATAGTTCCATGCTTTTCCCTAAATCCGAATTGGTGCAGAGGGATCGTTCTGTTGATTTAAAGATGTGTTACTAGATGAACAAGAAGCAGTTTTTCAAATAGCTTTGATAGACATGGGAGCAGACTGATGGGCCGGTACGAGGAAGGCTGGGATTTGTCTTTTCCTGGCTTCGGGATCATTGTAATGACAGACTTTTTCCATTGGTCAGGAAAGTAGCCCCATTTCAATATTGAGTTAAATATAAATGCGATGCATCTGACTGCGCATGCAGGTAATTCAATTATCATTTTTGGAGAAATAAAATCGTGACCAGGAGCCTTTTTTGGGTTTATGTGTTCTTTAATAGCCTTAAGTATTGTGCTGGTTTCAAGGGTAACTGGGGAGGACGGCGACGCTAGCGAGACGTTCGGTAGAGTGAATTGGTTGGATGGCGGGTGGGGCTTGAAGACGTTTTCCAAGTGATGGGCAAAGGTGTTAGCTCTTTCTTCGTCACTGCGCGCCCAGGCACCTGTTTGTGATCGAATTGGCCAATCGGGATCTATTGGTGGCTGCATGTTTGGTGCGCTCTCCATAGTGGGAATTTATTACCCGTCGGGGATAGTTTCAGCAATGTAGGCCCGTTGGGCCTGGTTCTTTTCGGTAGAGAGGGCCTTCGACAATTTTCGAGATGCTTCATTAAGTCTTTTCTTAGTAGCTGGGGACCGATGAGTCTGCCAGTCTCTGCGAAGTCTACGTTTTTCAAGTAGGAGAGATTCGATCTGGATACTTGAGCGTCCAGTTCTTAGTGGGTTTGTGGATGAGGGTTCTGGCGTAGAATGTTTGGCGGCAGAGGACATTACGTCCGTGAGGTGTTTAAGCGACTTGTCAATGTCAGATTCAGAGGAAATTTCAGGATCAAGTTCGATGTGTGCACTTACATATTTTTTGTACTTCAGCCAGTTTGTTTTGTTTGATGTTAGATGTTGGGGGCGTTCCAGAAGCTGCGGCTGTTCAGATAGACAGAGGAGAACTGGCGAATGGTCCGATGTAAGCTCTTCTAGGGTTTTTATGTTTATCAGCCTGTGCGAGACTCTTCTAATAACAGCGAAATCGATAATGTCAGGTTGTTTATTTGGATCTGTGGGCCAGTATGTAGGCCTAGCTGGTGAGACAAAGTCAAGCGCATTACCAGGAGTGATAATAGCGTTGTATAATTGGCGGCCTTTGGGGTTGATAAGACGAGATCCCCAGTTTGCGTTATAATCACCGGCAGCTATAAAGCAGCGTCCTAGTGAGTTGTAGAAATTCATAAACTCATTTTCTGCAATACTGAAGCGTGGGGGCAATATATGGCGAATAGGGTAAGTGGGCCGCCAATTAGGTTTATACGTAGGGATGTGGCCTGCAGGTAGTTAGTAGCGAATGTCTCCAAGGGATGATGTTTTATGCGTTGTTTTATGAGTATACCGGTACCTCCGTGTGCTTTACCGTCCGGGTGGTTGGTCGCGTGGAATATATATCCGATGATATGGAAGTAGTTTTTATTAGTTAGATGGGTTTCAGAAAGTAGCATGATATCGATATTGTGGCTGTTTAGGAACTGTAGGAGTTCGTTTTTGTGCCGAGAAACGCCGTTTGCGTTCCAGAAGCATATTCTTAAGGAGTCCATTTATACAGACTTTTGTTTGATCAGCAGTTCCATTAGAAGGCTCTGGTTTCGCAGTAGTTCTTGAAGGGAACTTTGAATCGTCATCATGACGTTTGCAAGAGTAGCTAGTGTAGATTCTAGACCGCTAAGTGTTTGTGGGGGAAGAGTTTGGTTTTGCTGCGTAGAAGGTTGACTTGTCGTTTGGCCATTTTGGCTTAAGAGCGGAAAATCATTTAGGTTTGATATGGGTGGCTGTGGACGCAATGCTGCAGGTTGAGCGGTAGATGTTTGTGAGATTCCAGGGTAGCGGAGTGCGTTGGCAAAGGAGACACCAGGAGTGGTTGTTGATGGGGTGAAGATGTTTGGTTGGGCAGAGTGTTGAGCCGCGAGTGGATTACTGCGTCTCTGGTTTAGGCGGCTCTTGAGTTCTTTGTAGACGGGACAGCCCCGGTAGTTGGCAGTATGATTTCCTCCACAATTACTGCATTTCCTCAGAGTAGGGTCTTCTTTGTTTCCCAGGCATGCTTCAATGCAATGCAAATATCCACAGGCGACACAAACTGGACGCAGGGTGCAGTAGGTTCTTGTATGCCCGAACTCCTGGCAGTTTGTACACTGTACGGGGCCGTTCCGCTTATGCGGTTCCTCTACGGTGATTCTTCGGTGAAGGAGATATTGCAGATTGTAAATAGGATGCACTGCATTTTTCTTTAGAGGTTTCGTCTCTGGGGCCAGCTCAATCTTAAACAGTGGTTGGGGAATTTTATCCCTGTTCACTATGTTTACGATGTGCTTAACGTCGAAGCCATTTTCCGTGAGGCCTTCAGCTATTTCTGCTACCGCAACAGTCGATTCTATACCTTTAAGTACAACTTGTAGGCCTTTCTTACTTTTTAGTTGGTAAGTGTAGTAATTTATAAGCTCATTGTCGAGATATCTTGTTACAGAACGGAAGTTGTCTTCGTTGTTAACATAAACTCCAGGTTTCTAATATGTTTCCTCTTTTTAGGGTATTGATATAGAAGTGGTTAGGCCCGATTACTTGTTTAAGCTTATTAATCAGATCGACACTGTTGTGTTTCCTAATATATATTGGCGGTGGCTTTACAGCTTTCATGACTTGAGGCGCCTGACCCTTGTCTTCTTCGGTCTCGCCAAGTATGGCAAATCTGTTTTCGGATGTTCGTGTGTTGCCTAAAGTTTTTGGTACTTTTGGCCAATTTGAGTTTACGTTTTTTTGTGGACTAAGCTTTCTTTTTTATTTGTACATACCGATCGATCCCCGTCTGTACGAGAGTATTATTCGTAAGAGGGTCAGTAGAGCAAAGTTTTACTTGTGGTGTTGAGATAGGCCACTGGGTAGCCGCAGACGTTAAAGTTGTTGATGTCGTTGACGTTGCTGTAGTAAGAGAGGGTACAGTGCTGGTGGGCGCACAAGCCGAAGTAGTTGGTGCATCGATGAGAGAGAGAGGTGACGGGCATTGTGAACTCCACGACTGAGTAACGGCAGCGCTGCTTGAGCATAAAATCGCTGGTGACAGTGAGCGGGCTCTTTCGGTAGCGGTCAGTGACGTTAATTTTGTTGTTGCCTCCGATGAGTCAATTGAAATGTAAGCATTGTTCCGTGCAGAAGACAGCCGTCGTTCGTCTAGTTGTATTTGTTGCCGATCGCGACTTGGCTTCGTGGCTTTACCGGTTGCACTTGTTAATATTTTATTTTCGTTCGACATTTTTAATTGATTTGATTAGCTAGATCGGTTTTAAATTTAGTTTTAATCACAAGGAGATGTTAACCTTGGGATATGGCATTGCTGCCAGCGTCTTTTCGCTATTTTTCTTAGTTTTGGTGGTCACTTTGTAGATTTTTGGAAGTCTTTCAGCAGGGCGAGCAAAAAGACACGTCTACGCGGTTCGATGGTTCTGTTAGTAATTGACAAAAAAAAATAAATATCGTAATTCATGTGAAAATTTGCTCCACTGTCCTCGCACCATGCAGTTTTTCGCTGCTCTTCTACTCGGCATTAAACAGATTGATTGCTCGTCTCTCTTGTTTTCTTTCTGAGTTATCTCTGTTTCTACACTGAGCCGCTCGATGCCCGTTTCGTTCACATTTAAAACATTGGCCGTTAAATGCGCGCTTTTCGGGGTTTTCTTCGCGTTTCTCTTGACCTTCTTTTGTCTGCTAATTAAACCCTTGCAGAGGGTATTATAATTTTGGTCAAAAGTGTGCAACGCAGTGAAAGAGACATCTCCGACCCTTAAAGTATATATATTCTTGATCAGGATCGCGTCCTAAGTTGATATAAGCATGTCCGTCTGTTTGTCCGTCTGTCTGTTTCTGCGCGAACTAGTCTCTCAGTTGTAAAGATATCGAATTGGAACTTTGCACACACCCTTCTTTCCTTTTCACGCCGTATATAAGTCGGAACGGCCGGGATCGGCCGACTATATCCTATAGCTACCATATAACTGAACGATTGGAAATGCCATAACTTTGGTGTTTTTAAAGTTAGGAGATTGGGATTTTTATGAGTATTAATAATACATCATATGAATAATTTTGGAGAATATAATTAACAGAATATTCTGCAAGGGTATATATTTCTATCGGTTCTCTCCTGTGTGCATATACAGCTTGCACTGCACGTTCCCGTTCCTCTTTTCCCGCTATGCGCGCACCTTCTTTTAGAAGTTCTATCTTCACCAGATCGAAAGAAGGCAACGCGTCACGTGTTTCCATCCCGACGACAAAATTCTCCCACTCGTTGGGAAGGCTTGATAATCACTTTTAGCTCATAACTTATATGTATTTCCATTTCAGCCAGCTTATCTGTAATTTCAGCAATACTTCACATGCTGAACTACACTGTCAGCATTTTGCATGTTTAAACGCAGAAGCCTTTGGTAGAGCTGTAACTTTTCCCAGGGTTGCCAAGATAAAGAACACGATTACATGTGCAACAACTGGGTGGACTTTAAGTTTAATGTAAGGCTTGATAATGCCTTTTGGTAAGCAATATCGCAGCCTGCTTGGGCTGGTTCAGTGATTGGCTTTTCTAACTTGCCGCATACCACGCTTCACAAATTAGCCGTTATGAGTAAGCTGCGCATAGACGTACACCACACATTGTAATAAACCTCAGATAACTTTTCGATTTGCATAGAGACACTCTTTTTTTTTATTTGTCCACTCAACTTTTTACCTTTTGTTCTCGATTTATTGCAAATAAGCTGCTTTAAAGTTTCAAGTTTTATTAGAAACTAGCCGACCCGGCGAACTTTGTTCCGTCTTAATGTCAATAAATAAGCAGATTTTTTTTATTGGACAAAATACAAAAAAAAATTAAATATGCATATTAATCATTTATAATTATTTCTGTATTTTAGTACATAGGTTGCGCTTCATTTAAGTACCTTGTGATACACGACATTTTTATACCCGTTACTCGTAGAGTAAAAGGGTATATTGTATTCGTGCAAAAGTATGTAACAGGTAGAAGGAAGCGTTTCCGACCCCATAAATTATATATATTCTTGTTCAGGATCACTAGCCGAGTCGATCTAGCCATGTCCGTCTGTCCGTCTGTCTGTCTGTCCGTATGAACGCTGAGATCTCGGAAACTACAAAAGCTAGAAGATTGGCATTTTGCATGTAGATTTTAGGAGTTCCTACGCAGCGCAAGTTTGTTTCAAAATGGTGCCACGCCCCCTCTGACGCCCACAAGCCACAAGCTGTGGCCACAGTTTTGATGCTGTTATGAAAATTTTAATTGATATGTATTTGTTTCGTCAATACCTATCGATTGTCCTAATAAAAGTTTGCCACGCCCACTCTAATGCCCAAAAACCCATTAAACGCTTAAGCCTGGCTAGCGCCTACATTTCCGCCTTTAATGGCCCGTAGCGCCATCTAACGGATGACTTTGGCTGGCCAAGGTGCTAATTCGAGCGGCGAAAAACATACAAGAAGGCATATTTATATTAAGTTGTTTAGCTGAGTAACGGGTATCTAATAGTCGAGGCACTCGACTATAGCGTTCTCTCTTGTTTGTTTTATTATCAGGCGCAAAAACAAACAACGCAGATGGTCTTCCGACCCGTGAACATGCCACGTATAATTGTCCATGGGAAAAACATGAATGTTCTAGATTTAAACCACAAACTTTTAAGGATTGGCCTTGTGATTTGTTGATGGTCATGGCAAATGCAAGTCGTATCGGAAATTAAAGTCTTTTAAATTCAAACGGCATACCGGTTGGGATCATCGGTATCCTCGGAATGGGAACTTCCTCACCTTTGAATTTTCCTATCATTATCGTAGCGTAAACTACATTGTTCATCAATTTTCTGGCAGTATTTGGCGAAAATCGCCAGAAAGTAAAATCATTTCTCCTCCAAAACATCTCGAGTCATTGCGTAAATCTTTTAATGTTCGGTTAAGTGCTTCTAATGCACGTTTATGCACCATTGTGCATTCGTCTCAGATGATGACTTTCGATAACGCTAAAACTTTGGCCATTGCTAAGTGTTTTGCAATATTACACGTTGGTTCTTCAATAGTTTGAAGATTTAACGGTAATTTGAATCCTAAATGAGCCGTATGGCATCCTTCTGACAATGTGGCTGCTATTCCAGAAGAAGCAACTCCAACCGCTATGTTAGATCTCGCCCGAACATTTGCTAAAACTAATGACATGAGGAATGTCTTTCCAGTTCCACCAGGGGCATCTAGGAAATAAAAACCACCATTTTCATCATCGATTGCATTCATTAAAGTTTCATAAACTTAATTTTGTTGGTACTTCAACGAAGTATCCTATGTCCTTCTCCTGGCTCTAAACTACCTCCCTGCCAATTTTCAGCTAAATCGGTTCAGCCGTTCTTGACTAACACGACTTTCTTTTATATATATAGATTAGAGTCTTGCGCCATAACCTGTTGGTTTTAGAGTTGCAATGTCTTAAAAACCGACATAACATTAAAACACGGAATAAAAATTGACACGTGTGGTTTATTCGAAGGTCGAAATTGGAAAGAGGACCGACATATAAAAGTATGACAGCATAACATGAGTGCTTATAGAGTACTGTTAATATGTGCTGCCAAAAATAGCATTTTTTAGAGGGCCGTGGAAAGCATTGTTCGCCCGAAATAAGAAATTTAATTATTAAATTAAAAAAATGAATGAAAAACGTAGAAGGAAATTGAAAACATCGTTGGATGCTCATCTACCATGATATTTAACGACATTCACTATAAATTGAAGCCAGAAAATCGGGCCGGAAAGCTAAAAATTACTGCGGTAGACGACAGACAGATTGCGCAATACGCTACGATTCACCCATTTGCTTCTGCAGGGCAGATTAAAAAATAATTAAATCTGGCGATAAGTCTTCAAACACTTTGAAGACGTCTGAGAGATAATAATTTATTTGCCAGTCTGGCCTAACAATGGCGCAAATTACTTTGGACTGATTAGAGCAATATTGTTCTGTTCGGGGCTACAAATGGCGCAAATTACTTTGGACTGATGAGAGCAATATTGTTCTGTTTGGGGCTTCTGGTTCTAAAGAGTATGTTCGACGTCCACCTAACCAGGAATTTCGGCCAAAGTTCACAAAGGAGACCGTTAAACACGGTGTCCTGAGCATCATGATTTGGGCATGTTTTTCTTATGCTGGGGTTGGTCCGATACATAAGATAAATGGGATTGATAATCCGGAAGAGTTTTCCCGGACAATTTAAAACAAAAAAGGCGACTACAACTGGCGACCTGGTTGGGGATTTTCCACGGCGATAGAAAAAGACGCAGCAGTCGATTCCAATATTTAATGCGCTGGCGCAGCCAACGATTCTCAGCGATAATGAGCGACTGACTCACACGAGCAGTGCCAAAATTTACAAGGGTCACGAAGTTACCAAAAAGCTTATCAGTATAAGAGTTCGCCGCTCAGCTATATGGAAAGCTGGAGCGCACGCTAAGCTAAGCTTGTATTACATCTTGATTGTTTACTTTTACATCTTGTCTATAACTTCATGTTTACATTCAACTTCATTATACCCTTGCAAAGGGTATTATAATTTTTCAAATGTGTGCAACGCAGTGAAGGAGACATCTCCGACTCTATAAAGTATATCAATTCTTGATCAGGATCACCTCCTGAGTTGATATAGCCATGTCCGTCTGTCCGTCTGTCTGTTTCTATGCAAACTAGTCTCTCAGTTTTAAAGATATCGAATTGAAACTTTGCACACACCCTTCATTCCTTTGCACGCAGTATATATGTCGGAACGGCCGGGATCGGTCGACTATATCCTATAGCTGCCATATAACTGATTGATCGGAAATGCCATAACTTTAGTGTTTGTAAAGTTAGGAAGCTGGGATTTCCTATGGGTTTTATTATTGGCCAATCAATCCGACCTACCAAATTTCATAAAGATCGGCCGACTATATCCTATAGCTGCCATATAACTAATTGATCGGAAATGCCATAACTTTGGTGTTGGAAGTTGGGATTTTCTATGGGTTTTATATTTGGCCAATCAATCCGACCTACCAAATGTCATAAGGATCGGCCGACTATATCCTATAGCTGCCATATAACTGAACGATTGGAAATGCCATAACTTTGGTGTTTTTAAAGTTAGGAAGTTGGGATTTTTTATAAGTATTAAGAATGCATCATATGAATAATTTTGGAGAATATAATTTACAGAGTATTCTGCAAGGGTACAGGGTTGCCCATATTCGACGGACCCATCTGACGACGCCATAACTTTTGACAGAGATGCCAGATCGCTTAATGACATACCGCGTTTGAAGCGTCAGTCCAAGCAGATTTTTACCATGGAACAATACACGCCACGCGAGCGCTCTGAAATAGTTGAAATTTACATTCAACAGAACAAGTCAATTGTGAAAACAAAATTATCATGTCCGATGAAGCCCATTTCACATTAAATGGGACCGTAAATAAGCAAAATTGCCGTATTTACGCCACTGAAAATCCTGAGAAGATTCAAGAAGTGCCTCTTCACGACGAAAAAGTCACAGTTTGGTGCGGCGTTAGTTCGAAAACGGTCATTGGGCCGTTTTTCTTCCAAAATGAAAATGGCCATGCTGTTACCATCAACCAGGAGCGTTATCGCGACATGATGACCAATTTTGTGATGCCAATTATTCGTCGAAAGCGTATGAGGCAGTTCTGGTTTCAACAAGACGGCGCTCCACCGCACACAAGTCGCATAACAATCGATTTTCTGAAGAAATTGTTTCCGGGCCGTTTGATGTCGAAAAGTGGTGATTTGGACTGGCCACCGCGTTCGCCCGATTTGACGCCGCCTGACTTCTTCTTGTGGGGATATTTAAAGTCAAAGGTTTACCTTAACAAGCCAAGGACCCTAGAAGAGCTCAAGGACAACATTCGTGAAGAAATAGCCGCTATTCCGGCCGAAATGTTGGCGAAAACGATGGAAAATGCTGCAAAAAGGGCACAATACGCCATCAACGCCAGAGGCGGCCATTTGAAAGATATCATATTCAAAAATTGATGTAAACAAATCTACTTGGAACAAATTAAATGATTAAGATTGCCAACAGCCAAATTTTTATTTTTTTCTTTGATTTTTTAAAAAAAACATGGGTCCGTCGAATATGGGCAACCCTGTATATCAACTTCGGCTCCGCCCGAAGTTGGCTTTCCCTTCTTGTTTTTATTTATATTCTACGTGCTACAACATTCTTGCCCCGTTGAAGCCCTCCGGCGCTTTAACGTCCTCGATTGTGCTGCCAACTGGCAGCAACGCCAAGTTGTGGATAGCGCGCTTGAGGATGACGCCTCGCCGAGTGTTGTTGCAACCACGCGTCCTGTGAGCCACCGCTGAGGCGGCAGGTTGTCCCGAGAGAACTAAGCGCCCGATGTCTATTACCTGGCCAGGTAATCCTTAGGCCAACTCTGCCAAAACTGTTGCTTGAGAGCGGACAGCATTCGCCACCGCACCAAGTACGCGTAGTCGGCCTTGCTGGAGATTCCGTTTGTGTCGGATTCTGGCGGCAGCGTGAGAAGAGTGTAGTATGCGCATATATTGAATATCTACTGTATAACACTTTGTTGCAGTGCATTCATAAGGGCCCGGTCAAAAAACCCAAGTGGCCGAACACGAGTCGATCGGCGCGCTCACAGAAAGTGCAAGTGTCAGCATTCTGTTACACGCGCCGGCCGAACTCAAGTGCATGCATATACCCTCGCGCTCCAGCTTAAGAGAGCATAATTTAATACATATAATATATAGGTACATAGCCGTCTCTCTGCCGCCGCCTGCGAGCAGCGCAGCTACGAGACTTAGACTTAATTAGGCTTAAAGAATATTGTAAAAACACAGAGACATTTTGATCGTTGGAGCGGCACCTTTGCTGCTCCTACTAAATAAAAAACACAAATTGAACCAAACAGAATAAACTTATTTCATGGCGACCGTGACAGGACCACAAGGAGCAGCGAATCGGGAAGATTAATAATACAATGAGGATACAAGGAGGATATACACAAAAAAACACTGAGTGAGTAGAGTGTGCGTGATGGTACGTGGAGGTCAGAAGAATAAAATTAATAAAAGAATAGCCCGCATAAAGTGGCTGCTATTTGCTCAATCAACACCGCCCGCGTGGACGACGGCGCAAAAATTTTATAATGAGCTTGAATTTTTAAAGGAAACCCTCCAAAATAGAGTACCACAAGGCACAACTCACTCAGCAACCCAAATACAAATAATAAATGAAAAACTAATAACGAAACCAAATATTCCCAAGCCACTGCCGAAACGACCACAAGTCTGCCCGACCGACTGCCCCGGACCTCTCAACTCTGCGGCATGCAATTCCGCATGCATGAAGCCGAAGACCAGTGCGAAGACCAGCACCGGCACCCAGGACAGCAGCAGCAGATATCAAGCGTGGGAGGCACGACCGCCACCTGCGCCTTCGAAGGAGCGTCAACGTAGCCAAACCGGCGACGACCAGTTGACGTAGAAGGAAGAAAGAGAAACCAACCAAGCTGGAAGCCAAAAAAAAAAAATTTTTTTTTACCCATGCACTGCGTTGCATAATTTTTTTGATTGCACTACGATGCATATTTTTTTTTATATAATATAATATTTTGTAAAATTGAGCGGAACCTTTTCTGCCCGATTAGATGTGTAGCCCGTAAAGCTATGCAAAAAACTAGGTAGGGGGTTGTTAATTTAAATGCGCAGTAATGCGATAAGTAAATTTTCAATAGAAGATCATAATAATTTTAGTAAAACACTTTATACACATAAAATAAAAGTATATGCAAAACCCACCAAAATGACTTTGGACATAAAAACAGTGGATTCCACTGCCAATGTCATCAACAAGGTAGAATCTAGCAACATCAATCTATATTGGGTACATATACTCTTGATAATCATTGTTGTTATCATGTGCGTCACTCTCTTTTACAAAATTTACAAGCTGCATATTAATTGTATGAAAAAAAGGTATATGAGCCGGGGAAATGACCTGGATAAAATATAAGCAGCAAAATAAATAAATAAAAAAAAATTAAATAAAATAAAATAAAAACAGCACAAACAACAGTGATTACACATAAATATATTTCATAAGAAAATGGAATACAATAAAAATGAATAAATAAAAATAAAAAATATATATTATATAAAAATGGCTACACTAAAGGCAATTAGAGACACGTATGATAGGGACATTCACTTTAAAGAAAGAATTCTGCAATTAGTTTCAGCAACTTCAGTGAGCATTTATGGTTTAGAAAATTTATATATTGAAACATTTAATTTAGATACTTCTCCATTAATACATTGCACAAGCACCCAAAAGGGAATTGTATTATCCACTATTCCAGGCGTACAAGTTAGATCGGTAGTAGACGAGCACCCAATACTAGGTAGAGCAATAGTAATGACAGTTTTCAAGAAATAATTCATATCCATAATATAATGGAATGGAATTATAGACGAATGAATTATACAAGCTAATAAAAAAAAAAAAAATATATAAAAATATTTCAATATATTCTTCTTACAAAGTATGGCTAAACTAAAGGCATGGAATGGAACAAATTGTACGGGGAATTATCAAACATTAAAACTAATTTTGACAGATCATACAAGTCACTAACCCAGAATAGACCTATCCAAAAGAACACGGTTAAGAAGCATGTTGAATTATTAGTAGAGTGCTTTAATGAAGCGCGAATGCTAATACATGATCACAGGGAAAGATTAAATCAAGATCATTGGTCACAGGTATCGAAACTTTTGATACGACTACGATCTAATTTAATATTTGTTAAACAAAAGTTCAGTTTAGAAATATCGGTACCAACCGTTTTAAACACTCCAATAGCAGTTGACACTGCACCTGACCCGGAATCAACAGAAACAAACGAATCGGAGTCAGAAGAGCTTCCCGAAGTAAACCTCAAAATAGAAGATGACGATTTGAATAATCTTACTATTCCGGCTATATATACTGATCTGGACAATTCAACAGATTCAGATACTTCGAGTGTAATAGAAAACAAAATAAGTAACTCTATAACAATGGCACAATCAAATATTGATTTTATTAAAACAGCATCCAAGCTTATACCAGTTTTTGATGGTAAGGCTGAAAATTTAACAAGCTTCATTGATGCTTTACAAATAATAGAATCAATAAAAGGCGAGCACGAAGAATTAGCTGTTTCCATAATTAAAAAAAAGCTAAAAGGTGTCGCCAGAAATCTAATCGGTGATGAAACAACAATTACTGAAGTGATTTCCAGACTAAGAGGCAACGTCAAAGGCAAAACTGTAGAAGTATTATCAGCAAAGCTGATGAACCTACAGCAGCGCAATAAAACTGCTAACCAATACACACAAGAAATTAAGCAGATGACGAAAGCCTTAGAAGGTGCATATATAACAGATGGTTTACCTTTAGAGCTAGCCAGAAGTTATTCCACGCAACATGCAGTCAAGGCAATGACTAAAAATTGCTCAATTGATAAGGTAAAACTTATCATGCAATCTGGCACCTTTAGTACTATGAACGATGCCGTTTACAAATTTGTCAATAGTTGCACTGAAGCAACTGGACAGTCAAATACCGTCCTATATTTCAAGAACTATCCACAGCGCGGCTCAAATCGCGGACGTGGAAATTATAGAGGTAATTTTCGTGGTAATCACAATAACTACAACAACAATAACTACAACAACAATAACTATAACAACAATTACCAAAATAACAATGGAGGACGAGGCCATTATAGTGGAAACTATAGAGGTGGTGGTAACTCGAACCGAGGCCACAATGGCAATAACCAAAGCAATGTCAGAATAACCCAAAATACTAACCAAAACACATCGGAAAACTCCCAAAGCCCTTTAAATACTCAACAATAAAAGAAGTCAGAGTTCACACCATTAATCTCAGCCAAAATATATTCGTTTCATTTTTCAATGTAGCTACTGGAAAAGAACTTATCTGTTTAATAGACACAGGTGCAGACATTTCCATTTTAAAAGAAACTTCGGATAACTTCCAAAACATCCAAGATGATTACATCATAGACATAAGAGGCATAAGTAAAGAAATAACCAAATCCCAAGGTTTAGTTTCTATGGAGATACAGACAACTAAATACATAATTCCACACGATTTTCATATCGTAAATTCACATTTCCCTATTCCATGCGATGGAATATTAGGCATCGACTTTATTAAAAAATACAACTGTCAATTAGACTTCAAGCCATCTGAAGATTGGCTCATAATTAGACCCAATAATTTAAAATTTCCAATTAATGTACCAATAGCTCATAGTTCTGGCAATAATTCAATACTTCTGCCAGCAAGATCCCAAGTTATTCGGAAAATTGAACTTAATTCAAAAGAAGACAGTGTATTAATTCCAAATCAGGAAATTCAGCATGGTATTTACGTTGCAAATACCATAGCAACATCCAATAATGCCTTCATAAGATTAATAAACACAACAAATACCGACTAAGTAGTCAGTACAGATAACCTAACATATGAATCACTTTCAACACAAATTCAGACAATAGAAAAAAATCCGTACTATCACAACTTTCAAAAAACTTCCCTCCACAGTTCAAGTCACAGCTTTCTAGCTTATGCACCCAGTATAGCGATATATTCGGATTGGAAACCGAATTAGTAACCACAAATAATTTTTATAAACAGAAACTGAGATTAAAAGATGATGAACCAGTCTATATAAAGAACTATCGAAGCCCACATAGTCAGGTGAACGAAATACAAAAGCAAGTAGGAAAATTAATCTCTGACGGGATTGTCGAACCGTCAGTATCCGAATATAATAGCCCATTGTTACTTGTTCCTAAGAAATCATCCCCCGGGTCAAATGTAAAGAAATGGCGATTGGTAATTGACTACCGCCAGATTAATAAAAAATTACTATCTGATAAATTCCCATTACCTAGAATTGATGATATTTTAGATCAACTAGGTCGAGCAAAATACTTTTCATGTCTTGACTTAATGTCAGGATTCCATCAAATTGAACTAGAAAAAGGTTCAAGAGATATAACGTCTTTTTCAACGAGCAACGGCTCATATCGCTTCACGCGATTACCATTCGGATTAAAAATAGCTCCTAATTCGTTTCAGAGGATGATGACTATTGCGTTCTCTGGTCTAGAACCTTCTCAAGAATTCCTTTATATGGATGACTAATAGTAATTGGTTGTTCCGAAAAACATATGCTTAAGAACTTAACAGATGTTTTTGAGAAATGTAGGAAATACAACCTAAAGTTACATCCAGAAAAATGTTCATTTTTTATGCATGAAGTGACTTTTCTAGGTCATAAATGCACTGATAAAGGAATACTTCCAGATGACAAGAAATACGATGTCATTACGAACTACCCAGTTCCTCACGACGCGGACAGTGCTAGACGTTTCATAGCATTCTGTAACTATTATAGACGTTTTATAAAAAATTTCGCCGACTATTCACGGCACATAACAAGATTATGTAAAAAGAATGTTCCTTTTAAATGGACGGATGAGTGTGAATATGCATTTCAATACTTAAAAACAAAACTTATGGAAGCTACCTTGCTACAATATCCAGATTTCACTAAAGAATTCTGTATAATAACAGATGCAAGTAAGCAAGCATGTGGAGCGGTTTAACTCAAAACCATAATGGTCTCCAACTTCCCATTGCATACGCATCAAGAGCATTTACAACAGGTGAAAGTAACAAATGTACTACTGAGCAGGAATTAGCTGCAATTCATTGGGCGATATGACATTTCAGACCATATATATATGGAAAACATTTCTTAATAAAAACAGACCATAGACCTTTAACATACCTTTTCTCAATGATCAACCCCAGTTCTAAACTGACACGTATGAGGCTCGAACTAGAAGAATACGACTTTACAGTCGAATATTTAAAGGGAAAAGATAATTATGTAGCTGATGCGTTATTAAGGATAACCATCAAAGATCTACAAAATATAACTGGAAATATATTGAAAGTCACTACTAGATATCAAAGTAGACAAAAATTCCGCGCTGAAAATCAAGAACAAGAATTGCCTATGCAATCTCTAAATAAAGCTTCTAAGCCCAACGCATACGACGTCATAAACAATGATGAAGTACGTAAAGTAGTGACTTTGCAGATAAAAAATACGTTATGTTTATTTAAACAAGGCAGAAAAATTACTGCAAGATATGATGTTAGCGATTTATATACTAATAGTTATTGACTTAGATCAACTTTTCCAAAGGCTTGAAATGCAAGCCGGTATCCATAAAATCAGCCAACTCAAAGTGGCACCGTGGGAAAATATCTTTGAACATACTTCAATAGATAATTTCAAATTAATGGGCAATAAAATCTTGAAAACATTAAGAGTAGCGCTACTCAACCCGGTGACCCAAATAACAAATTTAAAAGAAAAAGAAGCAATTTTGTCTACATTTCATGATGATCCAATTCAAGGAGGTCATACTGGCATATCAAAAACTTTGGCCAAAGTAAAAAGACATTAGTACTGGAAAAGTATGTCTAAAGATATAACTGAGTACGTAAGAAAATGTCAAAAATGCCAGAAAGCCAAAATAACTAAACACACAAAGACCCCATTAACAATTACAGACACACCAATAAATGCTTTCGACAGAGTGATAGTGGACACTATTGGTCCACTACCAAAATCAGAAAATGGCAATGAGTATGCAGTCACTTTAATATGTGATTTGACTAAGTATTTAGTTGCCATACCTGTTCCGAATAAAAATGCTAAAACTGTCGCTAAAGCAATATTTGAATCTTTTATCCTGAAGTACGGTCCAATGAAGACGTTCATTAGGGACATGGGAACAGAATATAAGAATTCAATTATAGACGATTTGTGCAAATATTTAAATATTGAAAATATAACATCCACAGCACACCACCACCAGACAGTTGGAACAATAGAAAGAAGTCATAGAACTTTCAATGAGTACATAAGATCTTACATATCGGTTGATAAAACTGATTGGGACGTATGGCTTCAATATTTTGTCTTTTGTTTCAACACGACCCCCTCTATGGCACATACTTATTGTCCATATGAGCTAGTATTCGGTAAAACAAGTAATTTACCGAAACATTTTAATAGCATAGACAGTGTAGAAGCACTATATAATATAGATGACTGTGCTAAGGAGAGTAAGTATAGATTAGAAGTAGCCTATAAAAGAGCTAGAGTTATGTTAGAAGCAAATAAGAATAGAAATAAACTAATATACGATCATAAAGTAAGGGATATAGATATATCAGTAGGTGACCAAGTTTTATTAAAAAACGAGACAGGTCATAAGTTAGATCCTAAATATACAGGTCCGTATAAAGTAACGGAAATAGGAGAAAGAAATAACATTATAATACTGAATAATAAACACAAAAAACAAAAAGTTCATAAGGATAGATTAAAAACGTTTATTTCATAATTGCATTTAGCATGGCCATGCATAGAAATACTTCTTTCTTAAATAAGATTACTATTATAAATTCCATTCTCTTTATATCAAAAAAAAATTTTTTAAAAAAATTAAAAAAATTTTAATAAAAAAAAATTATTATTATTCCTTTAAGTAAAATATACCAATAAAATAACTTCATAATATATTACGTTATTTTTCAAAAGGAGGGAGATGTAGTATGCGCATATATTGAATATCTACTGTAAACACACTGTAACACTTTGTTGCAGTGCATTCATAAAGGCCCGGTCAAAAAACCCAAGTGTCCGAACACGAGTCGATCGGCGCGCTCACAGAAAGTGCAAGTGTCAGCATTCTGTTGCACGCGCCGGCCGAACTCAAGTGCATGCATATACCCTCGCGCTCCAGCTTAAGAGAGCATAATTTAATACATATAATATATAGGTACATAGCCGTCTCTCTGCCGCCGCCTGCGAGCAGCGCAGCTACGAGACTTAGACTTAATTAGACTTAAAGAATATTGTAAAAACACAGAGACATTTTAATCGTTGGAGCGGCACCTTTGCTGCTCCTACTAAATAAAAAACACAAATTGAAACCAAACAGAATAAACTTATTTTAAGAGGCTGGCCGATCAGAAGATGTCCGGGGGTCAGCGCTTTTCCATCATTGGAGTCGTTGCCTGGCGACGCGATGGGACGAGAATTGAGCAGGGCTCCTATTTCCACCAGTTGGATGCTCAACTCGCCTGCTGTGAGCTTGGCGTTGCCGACCCCTCGCAGCAACCGATGCTTGGCGGCCTTGGCGTCTGCCTCCCACAGTCCTCCGAAGTGTGGTGACCTCGGTGGTATGAAAGACCACTCGACGCCTCGTTGAGCCGCGTACCCTCTGATCTGCTCCTGATTGAGGTGAAAGGCTGCGTTCAGCTCTTCGAGGATTTTGCTCGCTCCCACGAAATTGGTGGCGTTGTCGCTGTACATCTTCTCCGGAAGACCCCTCCGACCGACGAACCTTTTGAAAACAGATAAAAAACTGTCAGTAGATAGATCGACAACGAGTTCAAGGTGAACAGCCATTGACGAAAAACAAACAATTCAAAAAACCACGAATCTTAAGCGACCGCAGAAGTCTACTCCACAAGCCAAAAAAGGGCGAACTTTCCTGACCCGATCCATTACCCGTTATCTGACCCAGTAGCACAGGCTTGTAACGAAAACAGTGGACGCAACCACGGACAACCTTTGTACAAGCCTCTCGCGCATTGATCAGCCAAATCTGCTGCCACAAAAGTGACACCATCACCTTGACACCTGCATGATAATGGGTCCTATGTAAGTTGCGAAGAAACAATGTTATATGGCATCATACGGTATTGGCGCATTTAACAATCTGCCTCCAACCCGAATCAAGCGAAACGTCACACCATCTACTTCGCTGGTGTGTATGAAAGGGTTTAGACGTTGAAGATTTGGGGCCAACTTTCCGATTTCTCTAATTTGTTTTACTCTCATCCGAAATCAAATCTTTGAATTATTTGGAATACTTTTGTTACAAGAATAGTCACTTTATTTTAATTGCCATGGGCAGATCTTTATTATTGAATCGTCAAATTAATAATGAATTACAGCTAGCTATTTGCGGCTGCGCTGCCTGCAAACATTGGCAGCGGCCGTCATATATATCGAAGTATATGCTCGCAATTGTATTTGTGCTGGTAGCACTGAGAGCGCGAGGGAAGTTGTACATGCATGCCTTGTATGTGTCTGCACTCAGGCCATGGGAATATGCTGACACTAGCACTTCCCATAACTTGGGCTCTGAGGCGCATTCATATTTCGGCTGGCCGCAAAAGTTTAGCGGCCGGCGCTTTTGTATTTGTTTAAGTACACTGTAATACAATGTTGGTGTCGGTACAGTGGGTACTCGCTACAATGATACATGCATACTACATTTCCCTCCTTTTGAAAAATAACGTAATTCTATGAAGTTATTTTCATACTATATGTATATAAAATATAAATTAACATCTTGTTTTATAATAAAATATATTTATTATTTTTTTTGTTGTGTTATTTATTTAATTTATTAGTTTTTTTTTTCAAATCAGAAAGTATTATTTATTTTAGTATATTATTTTTTTTTTTAAATTTTGTATTATATTTCCAATAAATTATGGTTCTTAATTTATGTATGGCCATACGTAATATATTATAAGAGAATTAAAGTGATTGTGAAATAAAAATTTTTAACCTATCCTTATGTACTATTTGTTTTTTATTTTTGTTATTTGAAATTATTATGTTATCGTTTTCTTCTATACTTTCAACCTTATAAGGTCCAGTATATTTAAAGTCTAGCTTATGCCCTGTTTCATTTTTTCAATAAAACTTGATCTTCTATTATTAAATCAAAATCTAAGGTATTTTTGTCATATCTAAATTTTTGTTGCTTTTTATGAGATTCTAATATTAAACTAGCTCTCTTAAATGCTTGTTCTAGTCTAAACTTAGATTCTTTAGCGTAGTCACTACATTATATAGAAATTTATGTTGAGTATTAAAATTATACTATAACATATTTTTGCGTGATGCACTGATCGGCGCAAACAATGCCCGCCCACACCGAGCAGTGTGGTGCGCAGCCGTAGCGTCAAACGAGATCGCGAGAAGTGAAAAAGGAAATATAGAAGCGGACAGATAATTTAGAAATAGGTCGGGAGAAAAGTATAGTTAGCTAATTTTGTGCCAAGAAGATAAAATTAAACGGTTTATGATGGCATAGTTAATCTACAAAGATTTGATATTAGAGGAAAAGTTCCTGGTTGTTCTATTAGGCACGGATAAGTTTATGCGACCCAGTAGTCGGGTCTACATCCGTGAATAAGTTTATAAATAAGATTTAAGAACGGTTTATAAGGTTGAATTAATTAGAGAAGTCTACTGAGTAGGATGGTAAAATAAGGCTTGCATTCAGTTAAGGCCCTTAGAGCAAATAATAAAGTTATTTCACAATGTATAGGTTATAAATAAAGAGACTCCAAACTGCTACGCCTTCATTGGACGGTAAATAATCAAAAGAAGTCTACTAGAATAAGGGTAAGAAATTTTGACCACCTTTTAGATAAAGCAAAGATGGTTTTGTACAGATTCAATACGACCAATATGTATTCCGTATTGTGGACTCCAGACGGGAGACCCATACTCCAGAATCGGACGGACTAGCGAAATAAATAAAGTTTTAGTCAAATAAGGATCATCGAATTCTTTTGACCACCTTTTAATAAATCCAAGCACTCCTCTGGCTTTATTAACCATGGACGAAATGTGATTATAAAATTTTAGTTTAGGGTCCAAGAGAACGCCAAGATCGTTTACAAGAGTTATTCTATCCAAAGAGCTGCCACTTAACGTGTAAGTCGTGTATATCGGATTGGCCCGATAAAAAGTCATCAGCTTGCACTTGGAACCGTTTAAATTTGGTAAATTATCTCGGCACCAGTTTTGAAAATTATCTAGATCGGATTGCAAGTTTAAATGGCAGGAAATGTCCTTATACTGCACGCACAACTTAACATCATCTGCGTACATAAGTACGCGAGAATGACTTATAATTGCGGGAAGATCGTTAATAAATAATGTAAAAGTAACGGACCCAGATGGCTCCCTTGGGGGACACCGGAGGTGACACGGAGAATTTCAGAAATTGAATTTTTAAAAAGGACCCTTTGTGACCTGCCATTTAGATAACTTGAAATCCATTTAAGCAGATCAACTGGAAAACCTAAAAGGTCAAGTTTATGAATAAGAAGTAAGTGATTTACAGAGTCAATGTTTACTAAAGAGTGTAAATGACATCTGTTTGAAAATTACTATTGAAACCTTTTATCACATATGTAGTGAGCTCTAGAAGGTTTGTGATTGTGGATCTACGTTTAATAAATCCGTGTTGACACGGAGAAATGATTGATCTGCAAAGGTGCCGCAAATGAGGAGTAATAATTTTTCAAAAGCTTAGGAATAGCTGACAACTTAGAAATACCTCTGTAGTTACTGGCTTCTAACTTGTTACCTTTTTTGAAAAGAGGAATAACAAATGATTCCTTCCAAATATTTGGGAATTGGGACGTTTCTAGAGATAAGGTAAACAACTTGTGAAGAGGTTTGCACAGGGCCTTAGCGCAATACCTAAGCACGCACCCAGGAATACCATCGGGCCCTGGCGAATAAACAGGCTTAATATGAAGAAGATCCAAAAGAAGAGAGCTTTCTGTTAAAGTGGGACAGAATATGAGGTTTGACTTGGATATGGTGTAAGAATAAGGCTGTGGTGAATAATCTAAAGAAGAGAAAGTCGTTTGAAAAAATTGGGCAAGTAAAGCGGCTATTGCCTGATCTGTGGTTGCCGTCATGTTTTCGAACGACAGCGAGGAAGGAATAGAAATAGATCTACGCTTGGTGCTAACAAAATTATAAAACTGTTTCGGGTCCTGAGAGAACTGGACCTTACAACGGTTTAAGTAACTATTATAACACTGAGCATTAAGCACGGTAAATCTTGACCGAGCACTTAAATATCTAGTAAAACAGATTGGAACCGGTATTTTTATATTTCCTAAAAGTCTGGACTTTGCTTTAACTCTTTGCTAAACCAAGGTGATTTATTGGAAGTTGACGGATAGTACCACGGAACACAGGAATTAAAAATGAGTTTATTGCAGTGTAAAAAGATTAACTGCATCGGACATATTATTGCATAAGTAAAGATCAGACCAATTAAAGCCAGAAATAAAATTATTTAGCCTCAGAAAGTCTGCCTTGCGAAAACAATGTATTCGTTTGGATTTTTCTGATTTTTCTTCTATAACTCTACCCGTATCAAATGAAAGTTCGATTGTTGGGTGATATGGATCTTCAGGTTGCGTGAGTGGTGCTGCTCTGGACGAAACACACCTTCAGGTTTGATACAAAACACAAATCAAGTAGGCGACCTAATGAATTTCGAACATGGTTTACTTGAGATAGAGATATGTCAAGCAGGCCATCAATAAAATCATGCTGTGCTATAGGTAGTAAAACATTCGATCCATCCTCAGTGGACCAGTAACTCCAGGTATATTAAAACCACCTAGAACTATCAACTGATCCCTATCGGAGCTTATTTGCAACGGACTTAATAACGGATAGGTGATTTAAATAATCAGGAGTTCAGACAACGGCGGAATATAGGAAGTTATGTATATAAAGTTACCAGGAAGCGATAACTTTACACAAATAAATTCAATGGTATTGAATTCATTAAAAATAACTCCTCAGACGGGAAGTTTGAATCAATTCCAATTAAGACTCCACCTCCCGTCTAGAGGGACGGTCATACCTATATATTGTGTACTTACCTGGAAAAACTTCGTTAAAGATCTCCGGCTTTAACCAGGTTTCTGTGAACACAATAATATGAGTGCAAGGAAAGGCTATCGGAATACAATTTAGTGAGTTTGCTACGCAAACCTCTTGCATTCTGATAGGAAGAAGGAGGTTGAAGTTAGTTTTTTGAAATTGGTACACTGGTTTGGCCTCACTAGGAAGTTTTACTCCCACGGGCCCCTTCTTTTTATCTTAGCCTCGAACTCTTTTACAACCATATTATCCGGCCAAAAGTCGCCCGAGCATATGACTTCAAAAGCTCGTTAGGGACAGTTATCTTGAAAGATGAAATGTCTCTAGCATAAGAACTTAAACTTTTCCACCTTTACACTATTACAATCGGCTTTAGTTTTGTCTTGTATATAAGACAATACATCAGAAGATGTTTGATCAGGGAAAGCCGAGAAACGAAAATTTGTTTCTTTAGTGGAACCACTAAAAGGGATTTTGGTGGAGCAGACATTGTTTCTGCAAACCAACTTGGCCGGTTGTCGGACTCAGTAGTCCCTTGTGGTGGTGATGCTACATTCTGAGAGATAGGTGGATCCACTAATTGTGAAACCACTACGGACAAATCGATTCTTAGAGTCCGGTTGCATGCATTCTGTAACGGATTGTTCGGATACCGAATCTTTTTGCTGCTGATCTTAGCAAAGTTGAGGGTTTGTAAATCGCTGCTGATCCGCCGGAATGCTCCTTTTCTGCGCCTTTTTGCGCTTAGGGGACTCTTCAATTACGACTATTAAACTGCGAGTCCAGCGCGGGAGATCATCAGCTCGGCGAAAACTATCTGTTGAGGTAAATTTGAAGTTTTACCAAAAACTAACTCATATGGACAATAGTCATGTGCCATAGAGGGTGTTGTGTTGAAACAATATACGAAGTACTGGAGCCATACTTCCCAATCTGTTTTATCAACTGAGATGTATGAGCGGTTGAACTCATTAAATGTTCTGTGGCTTCGCTCCACGGTTCCTACAGTTTGGTGATGGTGTAAATCCTCAATTATCGAATTTTTATATTCTGTTCCCATGTCTGTTATGAACGTCTTCATTGGACCGTACTTCAGAATAAAATCTTCAAATATAGCTTTTGCTACTGTTTTTGCACTTTTGTTTTGGAATCTTTTCGTACCTCGTCATTTACAATGACTTTGTATACGTTGGGCTGAGAAGCTTAATTTAGAATATGCCTAGGCAAATCTATTTTTCCTTTCTCTGTTCCTGCGCAGGAATATTTCTGTTTACTTTGATTTCTGGTAGTGACTTTCAGAATTTTAGTATTTGTCTGCATATTTTTTAAATCCGTTATTGTTATTCTTGATAGTGCGTCGGCTATATGGTTGTCTTTTCTCTTAAGATATTCCACAGTAAGATCATATTCTTCCAAGTCTAATCTCATTCGTGTTAATTTCGAACTTGGATTTGTCATTTAAAATATATAGGTTAATGGCCTATGGTCTGTTTTGACTATGAAAAGTTTTCCATAAATATATGGTCGAAAATGGTTTATTGCCCAGTGGATAGCTGCTAATTCTTGTTCTGTTGTATTTTTATTGCTTTCTCCTTTCGTAAAGGATCTCGATGCATAGGCTACTGGTAGCTGAGTGTTATTGTAATCTTGAGTAAGAACAGCTCCACATGCTTGTTTGCTTGCATTTGTTGTTATGCAAAATTCTTTATTAAAATCGGGATATTGCAATAATGTGGATTTCATCAATTGGGTTTTTAGGTATTCGAATGCGTTTTGACATAATCTAGTTATGTGACGTGAGTAATCGGAAAATTTTTTAATAAAACGTCTGTAGTAATTGCAAAATGCAACGAATCTTCTAGCGCTGTCTGCGTCCGTTGGGACTGGGTATTTTTCTATTACTTCGTATTTTTTACTATCTGGTAAAATACCTTTGTCAGTACACTTGTGTCCAAGAAAGGTCACTTCGTGTCTGAAAAATGTGCACTTCTCTGGGTGCAGTTTAAGATTGTTTTTTCTACATAGATCAAAAACGTTTGTAAGATTTTTAATCATGTGTTTTTCTGAACAACCGATGACAATTAGGTCATCCATATACAAGAATGCCTGAGATGGTTCGATACCTGAAAATGCAATTGTCATCATTCTTTGGAAAGAATTTGGCGGTATTTTTAAACCATAAGGTAATCGTGTAAAACGATAGGAGCAATTGCTCGTGGAAAAGGACGTTATATTTCTAAACGTATCTTCGAGTTCTATTTGATGAAATCCTAACATTAGATCTAGACATGAAAAGTATTTAGCTCTACCTAATTGGTCAAGAATATCGTCTATTCTTGGTAGTGGAAATTTATTTGATGAAATTTTTTTGTTAATTTGGCGGTAATCAATTACTAAACGCCATCTTTTTGTATTGCAATTTGGTAATGATTTTTTCGGGACTATTAATAATGGACTGTTGTATTCTGAAACTGATGGTTCTATTATTTTATCTTTAATTAGTTTTTCTACTTGTTTTTCTACTTCTTCTTTTTGCCTGTGGGGGATTCTGTAATTCTTTATGTATACTGGTTCATCATCTTTCATTCTTAGTTTTTGTTTATAGAAATTATTAGTTGATATCGGTTCGGTTTCTATTCCGAATATATCTGTGTATTTGGTGCATAATTCTTTAAGTATTTCTTTAAATTGAGGCGGGAAATTTTTGTTAAGTTTTTCTAAGATTTCTTCTTTATTTGTATTTTTATTGGATTTAATTATATCGTAATTATCCAATGGTTCGACTTTAAGTGTATTTAATTGAAGAATTGCTGTTTTATTTGTTGTATTTAGAATTCGGACAAAAGTGTTTTTAGAATCTGCAATGGTATTTCCAATGAATACTCCATTTTGGATTTCTTGGTTTGGTATTACTATATACCTGGTTGCTGAATTTATAGTTATTTTTCGGACGACTTCAGATCTAGCTGGTAAAATTGTCGAATTATTTTCGAGTGTATGATTTATCGGAATATTAATCGGATTATAGAGATTATCTGGTCTCAGTATAAGCCAATCATTTTCTGGTTTTAAATCTATTTGACAATTGTATTTTTTCATAAAATCTATTCCTATAATTCCATCACATGGAATAGGAAAGTTGGACGTTACTATATGGAAATTATGTGGTATAGCATAGTTGCCTGATAGAAGTTCTATTGCTGCTAAACCTTTTGAATTTGTTGTTCCTTCACCAACGTCTGATATTTGCGTAATATTTTTATAGTCAACATTGTTAAATGAGTCTGAGGATTCTTTGATTAAAGAGATGTCTGCACCTGTAGCAACTAGTAATGTATATAATTTATTTGTGTTTTCATTTTTAAGTGAAATAAAAAGATTGAAGTTAAGATTAATAGTGTGAACCGTATTCTTTACTGGGTTTTTTATCATAAGGGTCTTTATTGGTTTTCCGAAGTTGTTTGTCGGACATTATTGTTGTTATTTTGTCTGTTTGCGTTTGTATTGGTATTGTTATTACCGTTGTCGTTGTTATTGGAGTTATATCCATTATTGTTTCCCCCACGGTTGTTTCCTCTATAATTACCACGACCTCTGTAGTTATTGTTGGTCTGGTTATTATAGTTTCGGTTATAACCGTTATTTTGGTTATAACCATTGTTTTGGTAATATCCAATATTTTGATAATTACCTCTGTTGTTACCCCTACCGCGATAATTATTTCTGAAGTTATTACCACGATAGTTGTTTCCTTTTTGTCTATATAGGATCGAGTTGGCGTTGCTTGTCATCTCAGTACTCACTGTATGTACTTCGTGACGTCTTCATTCATTGTTGAAAAGTAGCCAGCTTTTAGGATAGTCTTAAGTCGGCCATGCTCACAATTTTTGATCACTGTGGTTATAGCTTCCTTTGTGCTGAACTTTCGGCATGTTCAGCCGGTAGTCCTTCGTCAATATATGAAGCTTCAAGGAGCTTTCGTAGGTTATCTATTTCATTTGTAAATTTGTCTGCTGTTTTGCCTTTTTGGCTTGTTTTAGCCATTTTTGCTTTGACAACGTCAGATGTTTCACCGTCAATAGTGTCTTGCAGTTTTTGGATTATTGAGTTTATCGTTAGTTCATTTTGAACCTTATATAGTGTAGATCCGACAATTTTTGATTTGACGACTTCTACAGCCAAATCTTTAAACGTTCCCTTGTAAGGTCAACCAGCTTCAAAGCTGTTACAAATCTATGCAAGTGTAGTTTTTGTCCGTTAAATTCCGGAATGACACTTGCTATTTCTTTAATATATGCCCGTTGGGCAGCTGGATCTGCCATTATGTTTTCTTTTGTTTCTACTATATTTGTATCTGAATCTATATTTTCGTCTTCTTCTGTTTGTGACTCTACTGCTGTAATAAATGCAGGGATTGAGAGATCGTGTAGATCTTTTTCATTTATTTCGATATCTTTGCTTGTATCTGAATCTTCTTCTTCTGCTAGGGCTTTTTATTGGTCTAATGTTAAAGGCGTATTCAAAATTGTCGGGATATATATTTTTAAATCATACTTATCCTTGACAGTTATTAGGATTGCCCGCAACCTTATCAATATTTTGGATAATTTTGATAAGTTTGTTTTGTTAATTATTTCCCTATTTTCATGCAATAGGGTTCTTGCCTGATTGTAAGAGTCTACAAGAATTTTTGCATGTTTATCTACTGTTTCTTTTGTGTTTTTCATGCAATAGGGTTCTTGCCTGATTGTAAGAGTCTACAAGAATTTTTGCATGTTTATCTACTGTTTCTTTTTGTGTTTGCCTTTTTTGGCTTACACATTTGTAAGACTTTTCAAATGTTTCTTTTAATTCTTGGATATGGAGTATTAACTGCTCCCATTCTATATTAAATTTTAGTCATTTTTTTTTAAATTTTTACTTGTGCATAATTTTTAGCTCGTTAATATGTCCTAAGACTGGGTGTATGTCGATTTCGGAGAATACTTTACAGTTTCTCACGGTAGACAGTACTATGGCCTTTTGCGTTCTGCTGCAATGAATAATTGGAGAGAATACAAAATCGTACCTATTCATATATTCGTACTCAAAATCTGCAATTAATAGAGGCTCTGCTCTGTTCCTAATTAAGGCTAATACCCTATTCTTAAAATTTGACTCGTTAGCCAATGTAACTCTAAGGCACTCTGTTGTATTCATTTTAATAATTTTCTTTTTTTTAATGATTTTTATTTCTTTATTAAACGGGTGTTTTAATTCTCGTACATATACAATTTTTGTTCAAAATTTAATTTTTTTTTTTAATTAATTTCGTTTTTGTATTTTATTATTAATAATTGTCGCGATCAAACACTCTCCGAGTCAAGACGTGCCTAAATTCTACGTGGAAGCTACTCTTAAACTATCAATAACAGTTACTCGAGTTGCGAAAACAAAACAAAACAAAAACATAACAGCTGTTGCTGATCAGCAACCAAAAAGTGTTGTTGTCAACATGAGCAACGACGAAGACGACACATCGGTTTGGAGCTGACAAAGAATTAAACCTAAGCCAAAGGGAATCAAGAGACAAAACCAAGTTTCTCCGAGTCTGCTAAAGACAAAACTTGCCCTGGACACTTCACCCAGCACTAGCTCTAATCAATTCGCTATCTTAGCCAAACGCGCGCCAATTGAAAAAGGTAATGATACAGACGAAATCGAAGCACTGGACATGATAACTGAAGACAACATTGACGAACCTGCCAAGCCGCCACCTATTTTCTTATCGGATGTTAGTGATATAAGAAGTATGCTAGCCTACCTTGAAACCAAAATTAAAAAAGATAGTTTCCAATATAAATCTCAACGAGATGGTCAAATGAGAGTTATGGTTAAGTCTATTGATGAATACAGGTCCCTCGTTAAAACTCTTACTAGTGATTTTGTCAAGTTTCACACATACCAGCTTAAGCATGAAAGAGCATTCAGGGTCGTAATAAAGAATTTGCACTTCTCAACGGATATTAATGTAATTAAACAAGAGGTGGAGTCCAAAGGTCATTCTGTTAGGAGCATAAATAACATTAAAAGCCGTGGAACCAAAGAGCCATTAAATCTGTTCTTCCTTGACATTCAGCCCAACAATACTAACAAAGACATATACGAAGTTAAGCACATTGGTAACGCAATTGTTAAAACAGAGCCCCCTCATAAAGCAAAAGACATTGTTCAGTGTCACCTTTGTCAGGAATTCGGTCACACAAAATCCTATAGTTCCAAAACCCATAGGTGTGTAAAATGCTCTCGTAAGCATCCCAACGAAGAACACGCTGCCAGCTACAATAGGTGTGTAGTGTCTACAAGGAACTCATATCAAAAAAATTAGCTACTGGTCGCAAACAGATGCACAATAAAGACCAAAATAAAAATGATTCCGTTAGATTTCAATCATCTATTCTGCCTGATAAGCCGACCCAACATCCAAAAGATTACCAATCATACGCTCAAGTTACTGCAGGAAAAAGTAATTAGAAAAACAATTTGAACTCACCAATAACTTACTTAACATGATAATGTTACTAGTCAATAAATTATGCAAATAAGTATAAACTTAGAAATATGGAATGCCAATGGACTTTCCAACCATATTAATGAGATGTCTTTATTTTTAAAAACAAATGCAATCGACATCATGCTTGTTTCAGAAACACACTTCACCAGTAAATCTTTTTTTAAAGTAGTTGGATATGACACAATAAGAGCTGATCATCCGTCTGATAGAGCCCATGGAGGCGCAGCAATTCTCGTTAAGAACGGTCTGAAATTTAAAATCATGCACAGTAATAGAGAAAATGCTATACAGGCTGCCACAATTGAGATTAAATGCATCCATGCAGATGTCTCAATCACAGCAATATATCTCCCACCAAGATTTACAATAAAGGAGCTTGATTTTAAGAACTTTTTTCAAGGACTGGGAACAAAGTTTATTGTTGGAGGCGACTTCAAAGCCAAACACCCATGGTGGGGCTCCGGACTTATGAACCCAAAGGGATCCGAAATATACAAATGCATACGAAACAATAATATAACAACTCTCTCAACTGGTAAGCCTACATACTGGCCTACTGATAGTCGAAAAACCCCAGACTTGATTGACTTCGTAGCATTCTCTGTTATCCCACAATCACACATGCGTATAATAGAAAGTTTCGATCTTAACTCAGATCACTCTCCGATAATAGCGACCTATAGAACAAGAGCTCATATGCTAGACAAGCTGTATAAAGTCATATCTGCTTCCACAGACATTAACACGTTTAAAAGCCACCTAGAAGACGCCATAAACACGAATCACACCCACAGAATCCAACAACCAAGCCAACTGTACCTCTCTACCAAACTTCGAGAAAAAATTCGTCAAAAAAGAGACCTGAGAAAACGTTGGCAAGAAACCCACTATCCTGCTGACAAAAGGTTATACAACAAAGCTGCATCTGAGCTTAAGAAACATAATCTTCCGCAAAAGCAATGGAATCTGGTGTAGATCTGATAATGAACAAGCAGAAGCATTTGCACAACACCTGCACTCTGTATTCCAGCCAAATGATATTAACAATTCTATAACAGAATCTGAAGTAGAAAACTTTCTTGGGTCATCCTGTCAAAAGAGCTTGCCTATTGAAAGTATTCACTTTGACGAAGTCGTGACAGAAATTAAATGCTTAAACAACAAAAAATCACCAGGCCCGGATAGGATAGACGGCATCACTCTTAAAACTCTACCACCAAAATGCATACGGTTTCTCACACTAGTATTTAACGGTATTCTCAGGCTAGACCACTTCCCAAGTCAATGGAAATGTGCAGAAATCATTATGATTCTTAAGCCAAGCAAGACAGAAACTGAACTATCATCTTACCGTCCCATTAGTCTGTTGACAATATTTTCGAAAGTATTTGGAAAAATACTCCTGAAGAGGATGTTGCCAATTTTGGACGAACTTGCCATCATTCCTGAATATCAATTTGGATTCAGAAGAGGCCACGGGACCACTGAGCAATGTCATAGGGTTATCAATGAAATTGTATCCGCACTTGAGAACAAAAAATACTGTACTGCTACATTTCTTGATGTTCAGCAAGCGTTTGATCGTGTTTGGCACAATGGATTACTCTATAAGATAAAGAAATGGCTACCTGCTCCCTACTATTTACTACTGAGATCCCATTTGTCTAAGATATGCTTCTACGTACAGCAGAGAAATGATACGTCAACAATACTTCTCATAAACGCAGGCGTTCCTCAAGGGAGTGTATTGGGACCAGTCCTTTACTCTTTATATACAGCAGATATGCCAGTAACAAACAACTGTACCGTTGCAACATATGCTGTCGATACAGTCATTCTGGCAACAAGCTCATCCAGAGATGAAGCATCTCATCTCTTGCAATGTGAGCTCAGTCTGATTGAAGCCTGGTTTCTCCGCTGGAAAATTAAAATCAACTCCCTGAAGTCCGTCCAAATAAATTTCGCACTAAGACCAGGAAAATGCCAAAATGTCACACTTAACGGCTCAGCAATTCGACAAGATACTTGCACCTCGACCGCAGATTAACATGGAAGCCCCACGTAAAAGCGAAATGTCAACAACTCAGACTAAAATCACTGAAAATGTCTTGGTTGCTAAGTCGAAAATCAGCCGCCACTTTGGAAAACAAAGTTCTTCTCTACAAAGCCATTTTGAAGCCTGTTTGGACCTACGCTATCCAGCTCTGGGGCAATTCAAATATTCAAAGCAATTCAAAAATTGAAATACTCCACCGGTACCAATCAAAAACATTGCGACAAATTGTTAACGCTCCATTCTATGTAACCAATGCAAATATTCATAAAGATCTAAACATTTCAACAGTAAAAGAAGAGATAAACAAATTTAGTAGGAAATATACAGAGGGACACACATTCATGAAAATAATTTAGACCTAGGTCTATTAGACAATAGCATAACAGTAAAGATTTCACATTCTTGATCTCCCTGATAGGTAAACTTAAGTAAACGAGAAGTTATATTTAATAGCAGGTTTCATTGGAAATCTGCTATTCCTGTTATGTAAATATTAGTCATAAAATTTACCTATTGTCACAAGACAAATTGTAAATAAATAAATGAATTAAAAAAAAAAAAGTTTGTTTGGTGCTTGTTAAAATAGATTTTATCCAGATCATAAGCCTGGCTTCTGTTAATGGCTCTCTTTGATACACATTTGTTGTGGAACATATAGGCCTTATATAAAATATATGCACTCATAAAGAAAACAATTATTGATAGTAGAATATTCGTTAATTTGAAATCAATATTTTGTTATTCAATTGTATTTATTACGTTAGCAGTGGAATCCTCTGACTTAACGTCTACTAATCCCATATTTTTCCCGGAGCACAATAAATACACGTCTGCATGAGACGACGGTTTAAATGTGTGACGATTGTAATTTTTTATAAAATCTATTCCTATAATTCCATCACATGGAATAGGAAAGTTGGATGTTACTATATGGAAATTATGTGGTATAGCATAGTTGCCTGATAGAAGTTATATTGCTGCCAAACCTTTTGAATTTGTTGTTCCTTCACCAACGCCTAATATTTGCGTAATATTTTTTTAGTCAACATTGTTAAATGAGTCTGAGAATTCTTTGATTAAAGAGATGTCTGCACCTGTATCAACTAGTAATGTATATAATTTATTTGTGTTTTCATTTTTAAGTGAAATAAAAAGATTGAAGTTAAGATTGATAGTGTGAACCGTATTCTTTACTGGGTTTTTTATCTTAAGGGTCTTTATTGGTTTTCCGAAGTTGTTTGTACTTGTCGGACATTATTGTTGTTATTTTGTCTGTTTGCGTTTGTATTGGTATTGTTATTACCGTTGGCGTTGTTATTGGAGTTATATCCATTTTTGTTTCCACCACGGTTGTTTCCTCTATAATTACCACGACCTCTGTAGTTATTGTTGGTCTGGTTATTATAGTTTCGGTTATAACCGTTATTTTGGTTATAACCATTGTTTTGGTAATATCCATTATTTTGATAATTACCTCTGTTGTTACCCCTACCGCGATAATTATTTCTGAAGTTATTACCACGATAGTTGTTTCCTTTTTGTCTATATAGGATCGAGTTGGCGTTGCTTGTCATCTCAGTACTCACTGTATGTACTTCGTGTCTTTATTCATTGTTGAAAAGTTGCCAGCTTTTAGGATAGTCTTAAGTCGGCCATGCTCACAATTTTTGATCACTGTGGTTATAGCTTCCTTTGTGCTGAACTTGTCGGCATGTTCAGCCGGTAGTCCTTCGTCAATGTATGAAGCTTCAAGGAGCTTTCGTAGGTTGTCTATTTCATTTGTAAATTTTTCTGCTGTTTTGCCTTTTTGGCTTGTTTTAGCCATTTTTGCTTTGACAACGTCAGATGTTTCACCGTCAATAGTGTCCTGCAGTTTTTGGATTATTGAGTTTATCGTTAGTTCATTTTGAACCTCATATAGTGTAGATCCTACAATTTTTGATTTCACTTCTACAGCCAAATCTTCAAACGTTCCCTTTCTCAGGTCAACCAGCTTCAAAGCTGTTACAAATCTATGCAAGTGTAGTTTTTGTCCGTTAAATTCCGGAATGGCACTTGATATTTCTTTAATATACGCCCGTTGGGCAGCTGGATTTGCCATTATGTTTTCTTTTGTTTCTACTATATTTGTATCCGAATCTATATTTTCGTCTTCTGTTTGTGACTCCACTGCTGTAATAAATGCAGGGATTGAGAGATCGTGTAGATCTTTTTCATTTATTTCGATATCTTTGCTTGTATCTGAATCTTCTTCTTCTGCTAGGGCTTTTTTTTTGGTCTAATGTTAAAGGCGTATTCAAAATTGTCGTTTTTAAATCATACTTATCCTTGACAGTTATTAGGTTTGCCCGCAACCTTATCAATATTTTGTGTAATTTTGATAAGTATGTTTTGTTAATTATTTCCCTATTTTCATGCACTAGGGTTCTTGCCTGATTGTAAGAGTCTACAAGAATTTTTTCATGTTTATCTACTGTTTCTTTTTGTGTTTGCCTTTTTTGGCTTACTTATTTGTAAGACTTTTCAAATGTTTCTTTTAATTCTCGGACTTGGAGTATTAATTGCTCCCATTCTAAATGAAATTTTTAGTCATTTTTTTTTTAATTTTTACTTGTGCATTATTTTTAGCACGTCCTAAGACTGGGTGTATGTCGATTTCGGAGAATACTTTACAGTTTCTCACGGTAGACAGTACTATGGCCTATACATATATTCGTACTCAAAATCTGCAATTAATAGAGGCTCTGCTCTGTTCCTAATTAATTAGCCTCTGCTCTGTTCCTAATTAATTAGCCTTAATTAGGAACAGAGCAGAGCCTCTATTCCCTATTCTCAAAATTTGGCTCGTTAGCCAATGTAACTCTAAGGCACTCTGTTGTATTCATTTTAATAATTTTTTTTTTTTTTAATGATTTTTATTTATTTTTTAAACTGGTATTTTAATTCTCGTACACATACAATTTTTGTTTAAAATTTAATTTGCTGTTTTAATTTCTTTTTTTGTATTTTATTATTAATAATGGTTTGGCGCTTGTTAAATTAGATTTTATCCAGATCATTAGCCTGGCTTCTGTTAATGGCTCTCTTTGATACACATTTGTTGTGGAACATATAGGCCGTATATAAAATATATGCGCTCATAAAGAAAACAATTATTGATAGTAGAATATTCGTTAATTTGAAATCAATATTTTGTGATTCAATTTTATTTATTACCATAGCAGTGGAATCCACTGGCTTAACGTCTACTAATCCCATATTGGGTATTTTTTCTGTCTCGTTTGTGGGGTCTGTTTTGGATATTGAATTGTTTTTAAATGAGACTTTCATACATATAAAATTGTACAGTATATTAGTATATCATTTTTTTGAACATGTATATTCGCAATTAGGGTTTTCGAAAGGACCTTTACAATCAGGAGGGCACTTAGGCTTCCTCGCTTCTTTCATGTCCTGCTTATTTTTATAAGCTTGTAATTCCCTATATGTGTTTTCTAATTCTTGTTTAATTTTTAGGTTCTCTTCCCATGGTACTGGGGTTGATTTTGTATAATAAAGTTGCCTATTTAATTCCTTAATCTTGAGATTTAGGAAATTTTTCTGTCCTCCTCTTTTTTTTACTTATTTTTCTTGATTTAGGCATGTATAGTTTTTCTTTTTGTACTATGGAGGTATTTATTTATTTTACAGGTATCCCTACGTAGGTAAAAAAAATGTGAAGACCCGCAGCTAGAAACTGCCTGGTTTGTACAATATTATTAATATTATTTTTGCATCGCAGATGCTTAAATTTATATAAAAAAAAGTAATGTTGGGCACTCTTGGGAGCGCTGTCGGTTCACTTTTCCGTGGTCCGGCTTGGCGCTATCGTTGGGATACACTTCTAGTCTCTGTGCATCCCTTTGCTCAATAGGAGCAGGTGCCGCCCACGAAGGTGAAGAAGGCGGATTGCCTTCCGCACTCATATATTTCCAGCGTTGGTGTAGAAGGATTTGCCATTCCTTCCACACTTGTTGAATTTTCGTTGTCCGGGGCCTCTGGGCTCAGGCGGTACCAGTGCCGGTCATCGCACAGGTGTAGTTGGTTGTTATAGTTGTTGGTTGCTGGGTTTCTCCGTTATTTGTTGTATTTCAAAAGTTTATGTTGCTCGGACATTTGGTTGTTGCTTGTTATAATTGTTGGTTGCTGGGTTTTTCCTTTATTTGCTGTAGCTCAAAAGTTTATGTTGCTCTAACATTTGGTTGTTAGTTGTTATAGCTGTGTGTGTTATATTTGCATTGTTTTGCTGAGGGCTTGCTTCCGTCTGATCTTTGAATCGATAATCGCATTTTTCAAATTCTTGCACTCCTTTGCTTTTGTGCATTTATTTATGTCACTCGCACTCACACGCATATTTTTCACACTAAATTATATGTTTTTTTTTTCAACTATAACCTTAGTCACGGTCGCCATGTGTGGATTTTCTTTATGAGACTTTTTTAAAATAGTTTCTGTTGAATTGGGAGCGACTCAGAGGTACGCTGTCAAGCTTTTTATTTTCAATTCTGGTTTCTTAATTCTCTTACATGTTTGCATAAAGCTAAAATCGGCCGGCTATGTCGGCAGAGACGCCGGCAGAGATGCGGTCGACGCTTATGTATAATTGTGTTTATATATGAGAGAGAGAGAGATACTATTTTCACTTGGCCGTCGGAGCGGTCGCACATATCAAATATGCTGACATTGCAGTTCCCACGCATTTGAGGGCGGTCATATAACCGGGCACTCGAGAACTGCTAGGTTTATATATTTGTGTTTTGTTATTGTGGCCAAATGCAAAATGCCAAATAAGGTGTCTGTACTTAAATCGATGCGTAACACTGAGTACAGTGTGCATTCGATATGTGAACATACTACAAGACCCAAAGAAGCTACATTGGAAGACTTCGGGGAAAAGTGATGTTAGGTTGGTGGATACAGATCCAAAGAAGGTACGACTGAGATTAGATTGAAGGTCTGACCGGGACATGTGTCCTATAGGGAAAAAGTGCGTGCTTCTCTTTGTGAGACAGTTTTTGTTTCTCTATTTCGTCTTTTACCGCGAGGATGTGAACGACCCTGTAGATGATTTCGGTGCGAAAATACCATGTCCGCTGTATAATGTCTATGATGCTGCTCTTCGCGTTCCCCATATGCTCTTGAAGCCATATGCTCAGATGAGTTTAGGAGTTGAGCAGTAGAGCAGGATTTAGTAGTCCAGGCCTAGAGGTTGGTTTGGTTGGTTTAGTGTTGGCTTTTAGTTTTAAATGCAGCTTATGCATTCGATGTGTCTACGCCAGGCTAATCGCATGTCGAGGTGGACGCCTAGTTTCGTTACTTCGTTGGCTTGGGGGATCTGCGTACCGTTTGTTTATTAAGAGTTGTAAGGATGCTCTCTTGCTTGCGTACAACTCTAAGTCGGATCCAGAGGTCCTTTTACAAGAAATTTGTAAAAACACTGAGACACTGGGCTAGACAGTAATGTCCGTGGGGCGAACGATGATTTTCAATTAATTCTCCCGGAGATTTACGCCTATCCGCTCGAGGGGGGTATTGCAGGACCTTCGAGGCTATGGTGACTTTGGAACACAAAGTCCTCTCTTGATGGAAATTTCCACGGGCTGGACCTATGGGCGAGGGAATGACAAGTGGGAGAGTGAGGGGATCTTTCGCCTCACTGCGCAGATGGGTTAATGGATGAATATTTCCACCGCTCCCAATTGGATCGCCGGCCATCGATAACCTAAGTCACTTGGGGAAAAGGGTGCGTGGGGGTAAAAATAATACACGTTAAAACCATCCTTTGTCGTTTTTTATATATATTTATCTTGGTGCATCCAGAATTTGCTGAATAAATCGAAATGTAAATATTCTATTGGGTCGAATGATCTTGAACGCATAAATTCCGTAACAGACCTTGGAGTGTTATTCAACCACAAGTTAAACTTCTCTGATCACATTGGCACTATTGTTAGTAGAGCTAAAGGGGTTTTTGCCTTTGTTAAACGTTGGTCTAAGGAATTTGAGGATTCCTATATAACAAAACACTTATATATTTCCTTGGTTCGTCCAATTCTGGAATACTGATCGTGTGTTTGGTCTCCTCAATATACCAATCATCAAGACCTTATCGAATCGGTACAGAAACAAATTCTTTTGTTTGCTTTACGTGGTTTAAACTGGGAAACACTTCTTACGTGGATAGACTGCGTCTACTGAACATGCCCTCCCTCAAAGATCGTCGAATCTGTCACGGTGTGAAGCATGTTCCTTCATAAATTAATAACTGGTCTTGTAAATTTAAGCTACCTACTGGGTCAAATACGGTTCTCCATCCCTGTAAGGTCTACTCGTTACTTTCGACCTATTTCCCTTGATATTTGTACGACGATTTTTGAAGTACATGACTCATTTCGCGTTTTATGTTCGCATTATAACGAACTGTATTTTTTGATGTATACAGAATATCTCTGTTAATTTAATTGTAACGAACATCCTAACTCACCTGTCCTTGCCCCCTCCCACTTGATGTGAGTCGGGTACTATGTTTATGTTGGCAGATATTTGTTAACTTTAATGTAATAAATAAATAAATAAAAATATATATTTCACTTGTTTTCATTCACTGTCACCTTTCTTCGTGTTTAAATATATTTTGTTTCACTGCGCCGATTACACTTGTTTACTGTCCTTATTTCCTTACCGACCGCGTTTTACTTCTCCGCGTGTTTTGTTTGCCGAATTCTCTCCGCGTCGTCTGCGTGCGCGACCGTCTACCTCGAGGTACCAGAGCAACAGAGTGACCCGGAAGACGCCGTGTGACCGTCTCGTACTCTCCGGTCTTTCCCTTGCCAGATCGGTTTAGTATTTGTCACTAGTTTCCTAGTTTGGGCATCTGGAGCGACTCCGCATCGCAGTATCGTCGGCAAACGAGGACGTTGTTTGAATATCGTTCCGCATGTTCATGTTTTCATCCGATGCTGCTGCTTTGCATCTCAATAAAAATAGTCTACAGTAGAGATACGACTAGAGAAGCTTGTGGGGGTAGATAGGCAAATGCATTTTGATTTTATGCATGGTACCATGAGGCCCGAGTCGGTCGGAGGCTTGAGATATGGCTAGAATATTTTCGAAGCTCAAAATATGAGCGTATTTCTGATGTTATTCTGTCAACTTTCTGGATGGTTTAATAGTTGCTTCGGATGCCAAAGTGTATTTAAGAAAGTTAGTTCTGTCAGCCTGAGGGGGTGTTGGATAATTTCAGGGCTTTGAAGAAGTGTTATTAGCACAGACGAGTGGTCTAAAGGTGATATGTTTTTGTCAGCGCAAAATCAATAAGATCTAGGAGCCTTGGCGGTCTGCTGGCCAGTATTTGGGGCTTTCAATGGAAACATAGTGAAATTTGTTTCTTAAATTTCTAATTGTATGGTACAATTTCCTTCCTTTTGGCAGTCAAAAACCCATGATCCCAATAGCTTATGTTAGGTATTGTGGTCTCCTGCGGGTATGAAACGTTTCCCAAGTGTCTGGTAGAAGTCCATGAATTGTCATTCCGAGATTGTAAGTCGAATCGGGCAGTAGACGGCAGCAGTTGAAAGGTTTCCGTTACTTGATTGAATTTTGATAGATGTGGCCTGGAAGTAATTCTCTGTCCGGGGTATTACCTCAATCGGGGCCAAGGAACCAATACAAGAAATTTATATAGAAGGGTGGAACCTGTAGTAGGAATTTGTATGGGAGGTGGTAGGACATATAGAAACGGGTGCTATTCGATGGTGGCTAACGATCGTAAAGGTTTCCGCACAGTTTCCAGCCGTCTCGTACGCTTCCTAACGGTGGAGCCGTAAGTGGATCCGATCGTAGTGCGCGGTTGACGACCCGAGATGTACATTAGGACGCCGCCTGGCTGCCTGTGGAGGCGATAGGGCCTTCTACATTGCTTGGCGCGAAACCCGAGAGGACCCTGTTTGCGACGCCCTCTGGTGGCAGAACGAGGTACTGAGAGGGCGATCGCACTGCTTGGTCGTGAACTGGGATGACTGCGACTGGTGTTGGCTACGGGGATTCCGCCAAGCGTGGACGGCAGGGTTTATCTACTCCGGGTGAACTCGGAATCTACGGCAGTCCTACACTCCGGATATTCTCGGAGTCTACGAGGTTTCTACGCTCCGGATACTCTTGGAGACTACGAGGGTACTGCACTCCGGATATCCTCGGGGTCTACGAGGGTTCTACACTCCGGATATTCTCGGAGCCTAGGGTTCTACACTCCGGATATTCTCGGAGCCTATGAGGTAAGTAAACTCCGGTTATTCTCGGAGGCTACGAAGGTACTACACTCCCGTTAATCTCGGAGTCTACAAGATGATTACACTCCGGATATTCTCGGAGTCTACGAGGTGTCAAACTGCGATAGAAATCGCCCTCAAAAAGTTTATTGCCACAACAGACCGGGTTAGCCAATTTCAAACGGATATTCATACTCCGAGCGCGGCTGAACCAGAACGACTTTCCCCTGGCATGTGCCAAGTCCATCGGGACCAAATCCGGCCCCTGTGGAAAAAGGTGGAGAAGAGCTATGAAAGTTGCTCCGATCTTCTTTCCGCATCCACCGACAGTACGGCAACCTCGACAGTGCTTGAATCGAAGTAGAGTTACTGCTACTCCGTATATTCGAGATGTTTGGTCCAGCTTCTGGACATAATAGACGAGGTTTTTAAGTTTATGCATTTTTATTGGCAATTGATCAGAATAAGGGCCCTGGCTGCTGCCCTCACAATGGGTTCCTTTGCTTTCGTGTAGTTTGGTGCGCTGGTCAGTGTTGCGCGGATCGACGCGTTTATCACGTGAATGTGTCGGTAGTGATGTACCGGAGGGAGTTTGATGCACTGGTCGGTGTTGCGCGGATCGACGCGTTTATCACGTGTGTGTGTCGGTAGTGGTGTGCCGGAGGGACGCTCGAGCACACGTCCACTCTCGGCGAAAAGTCAAAACGAAAGAGACCGAGGTTAGGAATCAGAGATCGCACTTCAGTCGAGCGTCGCGCTCGCTGAACCAGTTCCCCGCTATCGATTGTGCTATCGATCGCGGGCCTCACGAGTGCGATAACGCGTTAGGGGATCTTTTCTAGGGTGCGTGTCTTGGCTCAAGATTAATACTGGCTTAATTAGTTTCCTTAGTTCCTATTATTTCAATTAATAACACGGGACTTCATGTCCGATCTTAAATTTTATTACAAAACTTATGACTAAGATTACAATGTAATGTAATAAACAAAATATGGTCCTCGTCATGACTCGTGAGATTTGTGCGCACTCGATTTAGGGCGTTACATCCCCTCCCTACTTCGGGGAAGAAAGGAAACGTTTCCTGCGCCGTTCGGCTTCAGGGTGACCTGGTAGTGAGACTCGGGTTCTCGAGCTTGTAGAAGAAAGGCTGGGCTATACCCGGTCGATTCCGAGACACGAGTGATCGCGAGTGATAGTTCTGGTAGCAAACTGTCCCAGGTGTTCTGTCCATTCTCACGTACTTTGCGATCATCGTCTTGACTGTGCGATTCGCGCGCTCGGTCGGATTCTCTCGTGGGCAGTATGGGGCGGTGAATTGGGGTTCCACTGCCGTTTCCTTAAGGAAGTCCTTGAACGCCTTGCTGGTGAACTGTGAACCGTTATCGCACACCAGCTTCCTTGGGGCTCCGAAGTGGCTTCGCGGAAGGCTCCTATCAGAGTCGCCGTGGTTGCCTTTCGTAGGGGTCGAAAAATACGAGGAGTGTGGTATTCCCCTTTTTGGAGCGGGGCAACGGTCCGACGAAATCCGCACACAGTATGCCCAAGGGTTCGCTGACCTGTCTCGTTAGCATCTTTCCGGCTTGTTGTCGCTGTTCTGACTTGTATTTTTGGCACGGGAAACATTGAGGTACGTATCGTCGCACATCACGAAACATCCCTGGCCAGTGCTACTTCTGCGAGATTCTGATGATGGTCTTCCTAACGCCAAGCTGTGCGGCTGTGGGTGCATCATGGCATTTGTGTAGGTTTCGAGCTCGATGTTCGGCTGCTACGCACAGCTTCCACGGTACGCCTCATCTGGACGGTGGCCGAGGTGGCTGATTATTACGTCGAACCTATAGCCTTCGAGGTAGCATCGCAATTTCCGTATTCCCCAGACAATGGCCAAGCACTCTTTTTCCGTGGGTGAATAATTCAACTCCGCGGCATCGAGCTTGCGGCTGACGTAGGCAATGACTCGTTCCTGGCCGTCGATCTCCTGGGTTAGTCAGAGTCCGTAGTTGCTGGCGTCCGTCTGGAGTGTCATCTTGACGGATAAATCTGGACATGCCAGCACGGGTGCGTCTGTCAGTAAATTTTTCAGGAAATCGAAGGCACTCTATTGCTCCGGCTCCCACTTCCACCGTTGGTTTTTACTCAGCAGGGTCGTCATGGGCTGGAGCACTGAGGCGAAGTTGGGCACGAATCGCCGGTACCATGAGGCCATCCCGAGACATCTCCCCTGCTCCCGTAAGCTCATGGGAGTGCTCAGGTTTCGTACGGCGGCTACCTTGTCCGGATCGGTGGATGCCTGGTCACTGATCACATTTCCGAGGTAGGCCAGTTTCCTCTTGAAGAATGAGCACTTTTCCTGGTTTATGCGCAGGTTGGCTTTCCTGAATCGTTCAAAGACTTTTCGCAGATTGTCCATGTGTCATCGAGGTAGGCGAACACGTATGTGTCGAGGTCTGGCCCGATCACGCTATCTACAGCACGCTGAAATGTGGCCGGTGCCGAATGCAAACCGAGAGGTATGACTCGCCACTGAAATAGGCCTCTTCCGGGTACCGTAAATGCGGTACATGCCCGGCTGTCCTTGGCCATGGGTATCTGCCAGTATGCCGAAATGTATTTTGCGTTTAGTTTAGTTGTCGGTAGTCCACGCACATGCGCCACTGGCCGGTTTTCTTCCGGACCAGAACCAAAGGGGCACTGTGCGGGCTATGCGACACCCTTACGACACCAAGCAGTGCTTGTTACGCGCGGAGCCTTATAGGCGTAAAAAGGAGATCGTGAGAAGTTAAAAGCACAATGTAGAAGCGGACAGAGACTAATACTAATACTAATTTTGTGCTAAGTAAGATAAAATTAATGCTTTTAGGCTTGGCAAAGAGTCGGTAGTAGAAATAATGTTGTACAGTCTATTATAGTCGTTACACAGTACTTTAAACGGTTCATGCATATCAAAGTTAGATCTACAAATATTTAATGTAAGAGGAACATAGTTCCTGGTAATTCTATTAGGCACGGAGAAGCTTATGCGACCCAGTAACTTCGGGACTCTCCACATCCCCGTGTATAAGTTTATAGATTAAGGTAGTGCCAAGCATCGTTCTACGGTTTACTAAGGATGGTAGATTAATTAGGAGAAGTCAACTAAAGTAGGATGGTAAAATAAGGCTTGCATTCCAGTTAAGGCCCCGAAGAGCAAATAATAAAAAGTTCTTTGGCACAGACACTATCTGGTCTATATGTACACCATACTGAGGACTCCAAACTGCTGAACAGTACTCCAGGATTGGACGGACTAGTGAAACGAACAGAGTCTTTGTAACATAGGGATCATCGAATTTCTTTGACCACCTTTTAATAAATCCAAGTACTCCTGGCTTTATTCACCATAGAAGTAAAATGGTCACAAAACTTAAGTTTAGGGTCAAGGAGGACGCCAAGCTCATCAACATGCGTAATTCTAGACAACGCGCAACCACCTAGCGTATACGTTGCATGTTGTGGGTTCACCCGAAAAAACGTCATTACTTTGCATTTAGCGCTATTTAAATCCAAAAGATTTTCACAACACCATGTTTGAAAAGCATTTAGGTCAGATTGTAAGTCTGAACTGCTAGAAATTTCGTTATATTGCAGGCATAACTTAACGTCATCTGCGTACATAAGGACACGCGACTTTGTCAAGACTAGAGGGAGATCGTTTATAAATAGAGTAAAAAGAAGTGGGCCAAGGTGGCTTCCTTGTGGGACTCCTGAAGTAACTCTGATGAAATCAGAGATCGAGTTTTTAAAGAGGACTCGTTGAGTCCTACCACTCAGATAACTTGAGATCCATGTTAGAAGATCACATGGAAACCCTAATAAGTCTAGCATTAATACAAGAAGCGAGTGATTTACTGAATCAAACGCATTCATTACAAAATACGTTAGCTCCAAGAGGTTTGTCGTCGTAGATCTTCGCCTTAAAAATCCATGTTGACATGGAGATATAATCGATCTACAAATTTGTTGTAAATGGGGTGTAATAGTGTTTTCGAAAAGCTTTGGGATGTCGGATAATTTGGATATGCCTCTGTAATTACTTGTATTGCATTTATTACCTTTCTTATGAAGGGGAATGACAAATGACTCCTTCCAAATAAGTGGGAAATGAGATGTTTTTAAAGACAAAGTAAACAATTTGTACAGAGGTCTACACAGAGTTTCAGCACAGTATTTAAGTACGCAGCCTGGAACTCCGTCCGGACCCGGTGAATAGACAGGCTTAACTTTATGGAGTTCCAAAAGAAGGGAGCTTTCGCGTAACTTCGGACAAAAAATTAAGTTCGACTTGGGTATGGCATTTGAATAAGACGGATTTGGACGGGATGAAACAGAATATGTTGTCTGGAAAAACTGGGCAAATAGATCGGAAATTGCCTGATCAGAGTTTGCCGTAGAGTTTTCGAATGATAGCGATGCAGGCTAACAGGCTGATTTACGCTTAGTGTTAACAAAATTATAAAACTGTTTTGGATCTTGTGAAAATTGGACCCTACAACGAGTCAAATAGCTTTTATAACACCGGGCGTTGAGCACCATAAAATTTGACCGAGCCCTTAGGTACCGAGAGAAGGCAGATTATGAACCGCACATTTTAAATTTATTGAAAAGTCTGGACTTAATATTTTTTAGGTATGACAACTCTTTATTAAACCACGGAGGTTTATTTGAAATTGACGGATAGTATAACGGAACACTCAGATAAAAGAAGGAATTCAATGCATTATAAAAGATATTAACGGCCTTAGCCACGTTAGTGCATGAATAAAATTCGGACCAGTCATAGCCGGATATAAAAGTATTTAAAAGATGAAAGTTTGCCTTACGAAGGCAGCGGATTCGTTTAACCGACTTTTCGGATTTTTTATTCAGCTCTGTTCTTGCGTCTACAGTCAGCTCTAGAGTTGGATGATAAGGATCTTCCGGTTGTGTAAGTGGTGACGTTCTTGATAGGCCTTCTGAATTTGAAACAAAACACAAGTCCAGTAAACGTCCTAAGGAGTTCTTAACATGGTTCACTTGGGATAGCCCAATGTCAAGCAAGCCGTCAATAAAGTCATGCTGCGTCAAAGGAAGTAAAATGTTAGAGTTTTCGTCAGGGGACCATGTCGCACTAGGTATATTAAAATCACCCAATAGTTCTTGTATTCTGAAGAAAAGAGGAGGATAGTTTTTTGGGACAGAAGAGGATGTGGAGGGCGCTTACCCCTGAACTACTCTTTTTTCTCTTAGCTTCGTACTCTTTTACAAATATGCCCTCTGGCCAGAATCTGGTGCAACACACAGATGCAAAAAGAGCACAAGGAATACCAATCTTAACTGATGATACTTTCCTAGCATAAGAAAATTCAAGTAAGCCGTCAATAAAGACATGCTGCGCTAAAGGAAGTAAAATGATAGAGTTTTCGTCAGGGGACCATGTCGCACTAGGTATATTAAAATCACCCAATACTATTAACCGATCTCGATCTGACAGTTTTTTGGAAATTGACTAAATAACGGAAATGTGATTTGCGTAAATAGGGAACTCAGATGATGTGCGTTATATGAACAAGTAATATATACAAAACTACCGAGAAACGATAATTTTATACCTAGGAATTCGATGTCATAAAATTCTTCGAAAGTTAGTAATTCCACCTCGCCGTCTGGACTGACGATCATGCCTGTAAATTGTCTACTAACCCTGGAGAATATCCGAGCTAAGAATATCCGGCCTTAACCAGGTATCTGTACACATTCGTCTTTGACTTTCAAAGTGAACGGTCGTGTTTTTTTTCTGCGCTTCGAATTTTGTATTTTGTTTTCGTTTATTCCCATTGGTGGGTTTTATCAAAACAATTTTTATTTTCTTCCGGTTATTTGAACATAAATTTAAACTCCGTTCGTTTCGCGAGTGCACTTTTGTATTAATACTAATAAATTGTGTTAGTTTTCGTAATTCTTATCTGTTTTCTTTTCTTATATCCCCGCCGTTTCTCTTTTGTGCATGCACTTTAACTTATTTACGCTCCCGCTCTCTTGCTCTCTTTGCTTTGAAAGTTCTAAGCGTGCAGTTTCTGCGTAATTTATTATTATTATTATTAAGTTAAGTTATTTATTTAATATTATATTTCAATTCGCTTTCTTGGTACAGTGGTCCCAATAAATAAAATGAATAATAAAAATTTAGTCTGCTTCTGCAAAAAATGCAGCCTCGTAATCAGGGCTGACCAGTCAAATATGACTTGCTGGCTGTGTGAAAATATGGTGCACACCAAGTGCGCTGGTTTTACTGGACGGACAAGTGATGACCTTTCGAAGGGGCCCAATTTGCAGTTTTGTTGTGACGCTTGTGTCGAGGTTGCGAACGAGATGAAATCGTTCATGCCGCAAACTAAAGGCGGCCTGATGGGGCTGATTAGCTGTTTCGGAGTTGCTAGAGATAGTTTTCGCCGAGTTGATGATCTCCTCTCTGCGCTGGACTCGCAGTTTAATAGTCGTAAGCTATTAGAAGTGTCCCCTAAGCGCAAAAAGGCCGCTGGTGGTAAGGAGCAAAAGGGGAACACCCCGCAACCGAAATCAAAAGAACAACAGAGCATTCCGGCGGATCAGCAGCTGATTTCAGCAAACCCTCAAATGTTGCTAAGATCAGCAGCTAAAAAAGATTCGGTATCCGAACAATCCGTTACAGAATGCATGCAATCAGGGACTTCTAAGAATTCCGATATGTCCGTAGTGGTTTCACAATTAGTGGATCCACCTATCTCTCCGAATGTAGCATCACCACCACAAGGACCTACTGAGTCCGGACAACCGGCTCAAGTTGGTTTTGCAGAAACAATGTCTGCTCCACCAAAATCCCTTTCAGTGGTTCCACTTAAGATAAAAAGTTTCGTTTCTCGGCTTTCCCCTGATCAAACATCTTCTGATGTATTGTCTTATATACAAGACAAAACTAAAGCCGATTGTAATAGTGTAAGGGTGGAAAAGTTTAAGTTTTCTTATGGTAGAGACATTTCATCTTTCAAGATAACTGTCCCTAACGAGCTTTTTGAAGCCTATGCTCGGGCGACTTTTGGCCGGATAATATGGTTGTAAAAGAGTTCGAGGCTAAGATAAAGAAGAAGGGGCCAACCCAGTGTACCAATTTCAAAAAACTAACTTCTAACCTCCTTCTTTCCTATCAGAATGCAAGAGGTTTGCGTAGCAAACTCACTAAATTGTATTCCGATAGCCTTTCCTTTGCATCTCATATTATTGTGTTCACAGAAACCTGGTTAAAGCCGGAGATCTTTAGCTCCGAAGTTTTTCCAGGTAAGTAGATAATATATAGGTATGACCGTCCCTCTAGACGGGGAGGTGGAGTCTTAATTGGAGTTGACTGAAACTCCCCGTCTGTGGAGTTATTTTTTGATGAATTCAATACCATTAAATTTATTTGTGTAAAGTTATCGCTTCCTGGTAACTTTATATACATAACTTTCTCATATATTCCGCCGTTGTCTGAACTTCCTGATTATTTAAATCACCTATCCGTTATTAATTCCGTTGCAAATAAGCTTTCCGATAGAGATCAATTGATAGTTCTAGGTGATTTTAATATACCTGGAGTTACTTGGTCCACTGAGGATGGATCGAATGTCTTACTAACTATAGCACAGCATGATTTTATTGATGGCCTGCTTGACATATTGTGAGGAGTTAAATAACTCCACACAAAATATCTCAAAAATAACTGCATGGAAAACCTGCCAGTTGCTACTTACGCAACTACTTCGCGTAGTAACGGCAACGCAGGAAAAGAGAGTTTGGAGAAAGCAGTTGGAGAGTACGAGGAGAGAAAGTACAGAGTACGAACCCAAAGAGAGTTTGGAGAGATTGGGAGAGACGGAGCGGAGAGAGGCGCCAGAGCGAGACGGCACTAGTCAGAGCGAGAGTCCAGAGAGCGCAGGCGTGCCGTGAGCAAGGAAGGAACGGTACAGCGCTGCACTTTGGACTTCAGTGTGGTGCCGTGTGCAGAGGGCGAAAGGTCAAGCGGTAAAACCGTGGACTTTGGACCTTGGAGTGGAGAGAAGAAAAGGAATGGCCGAGGATTAACGGGACCCGGAGGCCTATATAAACGGGCCCAGCGCTGGCATCAGGACAGTCATCGAGCATCAAACTACGAGTGAACATCGTCTAGGGAAAGTCAAAGTCAAGAATATACCACCGTGAGAACCAACCGTGAACAAGATCGCTACGTCGAGAGGTTCGGGACCGAGCAAGTCACCGAATTGAGACACAGGTAGCTGAGTCCTCGAACGGCAACCCACGGCCAAGTCTACAGAACATCAAGATTGGCTGTAATACCGAGTAGTCCGACGAAGTTGGCTGTAATACCGGTCAGTTTAGCTGCATTGGCTGTAATACCGATCAGGCTAGCTGTGCCGGCTGTAATACCAATCAGTCCGGCTACATTGGCTGTAATGCCAATTTATTATAACCGTGTGCGTCTAAGTTGGCTGTAATACCGGTCAGTTTAGCTGCATTGGCTGTAATACCGATCAGACTAACTGTGCCGGCTGTAATACCAACCAGGCCGACTACATTGGCTGTAATACCGATGAGTCCAGCTGCGTCGGCCGTAATACCGATCAGTTGTGCCGGTTATAGGCAGATTTAGCTCGGCACGTCAACAACAACAGAGTGAGCGACACGAGCAGTGGGCCTCAAGGGAGCAACGTGGAACAACGCCACAACCAGTCGCGCAGGACGACGACGCAGACAAGCCGCCAGAGACCGCAACAAGAGCCAAGCCTCAGGTACGATCGCAACAGTCGGGAGGGAAGGCCAGGGTGGAACGTTCGTCTTTCTCTGGGCGCTGGCTATAGGGACTGCTGACGTGATCTGGCCGTAGTACCAGAGCGTCAAAGGAAACTGAGTGAGCGTCTAGTGGGACCGGCCGGGACAGAGCAAGGGACAGGAGGCTGCGGCTGGCAGGACGAAGGTCTTACGAGCGTGGTGCCTGTTCACCCTAGTCTGAGAACGGTGACGCTTCCCTAAGCCCAACGGTCCAACTCCACGCCCTCGTCTATGAGCGGCAGCGAAAGTACTCGGAGCGACTAGGACCATCGGCAGCAAGGAATCACCGAGCGGCGACGCAGGAGCATCACCCACGCAAGATATATTCAAATATTGTCAACCAGAGACGTAAATAAACGCCACCTTAACTGAATTCTGAAGTTTTGTTATTGTTAACCGGGCAGTCACGTTTAATATAAATTTGGTGGGACGAACGCACAAATTCTACTGAGCTAGCCGCACGAATTTCGTAGCGAGCAAACCATAAAAAACAGTTCGTTACATCTTTACTCAAAGAACTCTGGTACGAACTAGAAGCTATGCACCCAGAAAAACCAGGTCTAAAATTAACAAACCCCGAGGGAGAAGACGCATGGACAGGCCTTAGCATTGAAGAGATGCAACAAGAGGGCCAGCGAAGAGATTCAATTCAAGATAGAAAGACAGCCCCGAAGGCACAAAGACCTAGCGAGCCCGACTACGCTAAAGTCGCGAAGCAGGTCAGAGAATGGTCTTTTAGATTCGAGGGCACAGAGAAACCCCTTGAATTCTTGGAACAGGTGGAATGGTCCGCGAGCACCTACGGGTTGGACTTAGACATGGTACCGCGAGCAATGCCAGAACTACTACAAGGCAGAGCATTAAAGTGGTTTATCTCGAACAACCAGCACTGGAAAACGTGGGAAGACTTTATTGAGAGTTTCCAAACGTTCTTCCTGCCCAGAGGATATTTGGCGAAACTAGAGGACCAAGTCAAAGCTCGGAAGCAGGGATTCAGAGAGCCATTCAAGGATTACATGGTGGACATGCAGACCATGATAAGGCCACTCGGGTACAATCCGGGGAAAGTACTCGAGGTCATAAGGGAGAACAGCACACCTGACCTACGAATTTCCCTCAGAACGTACAAGATCGACGACCTGGAAGCCCTCATGATCCTGGCCACAGAATACGAAGAGCTCGAAAAGGAGCGGGAAATGTTCTCCCAGGAAAATAAGTTCAGCAGGACAAAGACGACAGTCCCGCCTCCGGTGACATGTAGAAGATGCGAGGATACCAGCAGGCAAGGCAGGCCAGCCGAAACATCGCGAAACACGCAGAAAACAGAATATCAAAGGCAGCATACCAATACTCTATGGAGACCACCAAACACTACCCAGAGACCACAAAGCGCGACAGCAGGAAGCAACCAAACCCAAGAATACATAACCAACCCACAGGAGGCATGTCGCAAATGTGGCGGAAACGGGCATTGGGCAAGAGGTTGCCGAAACCAGCGAATGCTATTCTGCTGGATATGCGGAAAGGTGGGAGTGAGATGCATGGAATGCTGTCAGAGAGCGGAAAATGGCCAGCGATCCCAGCCGCAGAGAGGCGAGCGGGGGTCGCACGCGGATTCCTCTCCAATCTAACTGGCAGGCTAATCGAAGAGGAGCAGCATTTGTCCGCAGCGGTGACGATTGGTGGAAACTCGTACAAAGCCACAATCGACACCGGGGCAACAGCGAGCTTTATTAGCGAAGAGCTGGCGGACAATCTGGCTGCTCTAGGAAAGATTACACGGACGAGACGGCAAGTTAGGTTGGCAGACGGAAGGTGCAGCGGAATAAGCGCGCAGCTCGAGGTAGAAGTCGCATTCGGCAACAAACGACTGACCATGAGCCTGCTGATATTACCAGGAGTAGTACACGCACTGGTGCTGGGCTGGAATTTTCTCACACAGGTTGGGGCTGAGATAAAGTGCGCAGGTCACGAAATCCGCATACCGGCCAGGAACAGACACAACGGATGGCTGGAGGAAAAATTGTCAGTGGCAGTTGTTCATGAAGACAACGAGGAAGAAACATCGAGCAATTCCTAGAAGCAGAGCTGGCAGAATTCCAAACAATGAGCGGAACTTCGAATGTGGCCGAGCACCAGATCACCATGAAGGACGACAAACCTATAAAACAAAGATACTACCCTAAGAACCCTAAAGTTCAAGGGGAGATCAATACAAAGGTGGATGAACTTCTGGAAATGGGTTTCATAGAACACTCGAAGAGCCCGTATAGCTCGCCCATAGTAATGGTTAAGAAAAAAACCGGCAAGTGGAGATTATGTGTCGACTTCCGACAGATAAACGCGAAATCGGTGAAGGACGCGTACCCAATGCCACGTATTAACTACATCCTGGACCAATTACGAGAAGCACGCTATATCAGCAGCCTGGATTTAAAGGATGGATACTGGCAAATTCCTCTAGAAGAAGCAAGTAGAAAGTTCACGGCGTTCACAGTGCCAGGTAAGGGGCTTTTCCAATGGAGAGTGATGCCATTCGGATTACACTCGGCATCAGCAACATTTCAAAGGGCCTTGGACCAAGTGATTGGACCCGAGATGTCTCCTCATGCGTTCGCGTATCAGGACGACATAATCGTTATCGGACGCACTCAGCAAGAACACAAGGACAATCTCAGAGAAGTGTTTCGCCGTCTGAAGGAGGCAAACCTGAGAATAAACCCTGAGAAGTGTCAGTTCTTCAAGCAGGAGCTGCTGTACCTAGGACATCGAGTCACAAGCCAAGGAATCGGTACAGACCCAGACAAGGTCGCTGTCATAGCCCACCTAGAACCACCTGCAACCATCCGTGAGCTAAGGCAGTACCTAGGGGTGGCATCGTGGTACCGACGATTTGTACCAGACTTCGCACGCATCATTAAGCCGCTCACAGACCTACTCCGCAAGGGCGTAAAGTGGGTATGGACGCAATACCACCAGCAGGCATTCGAGGAGGTGAAGGCGAGACTGGTGTCTGACCCAGTATTAGCGTGTCCAGATTTTGGAAGAACATTCATCCTGCAAACAGACGCCAGCGAATACGGCATAGGCGCGATCCTGACACAAAACACGGAAGACGGAGAGAAAGTTATCTCATACTCCAGCCGGACGTTAAACGGAGCCGAGAAAAACTACTCGACAACGGAAAAAGAGTGTTTGGCCATTGTATGGGCAATCAGAAAACTAAGGCCCTACCTGGAAGGCTACCACTTCAAGGTGGTAACAGATCACATGGCGCTAAAATGGCTGAACAGCATTGAAAGCCCATCCGGAAGAATCGCCAGATGGGCCCTTGAGTTACAACAATATGACTTCGAGGTTGCGTACAGAAAGGGTCAATTGAATGTGGTAGCCGACGCGCTGTCCAGACAGCCGATGCCGGAAACCCTCCGGAGAGCAAAAGAGTTGGTGCAAAATTCGGAATGTAACTGGATCAGGGACATGCGCGAGAAGATAAAGACACACCCGCAGAAATTCCCGGACTATGTGTTCAACGGCGAAACACTGTACAGGCAGATCCCACACAGAGCTGGCAACGAGGATGTGGTGGCATGGAAGTTGTGCGTCCCCAAGGAGCTAAGGGAAAGGTCCTGCAAGAAAATCACGATGCCCCAGCCGCCGGCCATGTAGGAAGCCGAAAGACGATTGCCCGTCTAGCTGCCAGATACTACTGGCCAGGAATGCAAGGGACGCGAGAGCATACGTTCGGAAATGCGAAGAGTGCCTAAAATTTAAGCCAAACCAGCGTCAGGCGGCGGGTAAGATGCTGACACAAGTCCCTGAGGAACCATGGGCAACGGTGTGCGCGGATTTTATTGGACCCCTGCCAAGATCGAAACACGGTAACCAAATGTTATTGGTTCTAATCGACCGTTTCTCAAAATGGACAGAATTAGTGCCATTACGAACTGCTACAGCAGAAACCCTGCAAAAGGCGTTTAAACAACGGATAATCGCTCGATTTGGAGTACCAAAAGTGGTGATTACAGACAACGGGGTGCAGTTTGCCAGTCGGGCATTTAAGAAGTTTCTTCACGACATGGGAATAAAACAACAGTTCACAGCACCATACACTCCTCAAGAAAATCCCACCGAGCGCGCGAATCGAACCGTAAAAACCATGATCGCACAGTTTGCCGGACAAAACCAAAGGAACTGGGACGAAAAGTGGCCAGAGATAATGCTAGCAGTTAACTCAAGCATATCCGAGTCCACAGGATACTCGCCTTCATTTCTAACGCAGGGCAGAGAACCGCGGCTGCCAAACGCGTTGTACGACAGAGAAACGCTGGGCACAGGAAGGCACACAGAGTCACCGGAGGGGAATGCCGAAAAACTGAAGGAAATCTTCGAAATTGTCCGACGAAATTTGGAAAAGGCAGCACAGGATCAAGCCAGGCACTACAACCTCAGAAGGAGACGGTGGAATCCACAAATCGGCGATGTCGTCTGGGCCAAGGAGCACCATTTGTCTAAAGCGGCGGAAGGCTTCGCGGCCAAACTAGCGCCGAGATATGATGGTCCATATCAGGTAGTCGATTTTGTATCCCCCGTAATCTGCAAAATTCGCCACCAAAGAAGCAAGAAGCAACGCACAGTGCACATCAGCGATCTAAAGCAGCAGGAGGAGACACAAAAAACGAACGAGGACGGAAATACAGGCAGGTCTCAAGCAGTGGACGAATAAAGGATCGGGATTGCGGAAATCCGTTTAATCGTCAGGACAAAGCCGGAGTCAACGGAAAAGGAGGTGGACAGGCAGACAGGATATCGTTTAATCGTCAAGCGAATGCAGAACAACCAGCGTCCAAGACCGCATGAGACAATAGCACCCGTTTAGTCGTCAGGCCAAAACCGGAGTCAACAGAGCACGCCTCAACACGAGCAAGAACTCTGATCAAGTCAGCATACACCTAAGTCAACGACGAATAAAGGATCGGTACTACGAGAACCCGTTTAATCGTCAGGACAAAGCCGGAGTCAACGGAAAAGGATGTGGACAGGCAGACAGGATATCGTTTAATCGTCAAGCGAATGCAGATCAACCAGCGTCCAAGACCGCATGAGACAATAGCACCCGTTTAGTCGTCAGGCCAAAACCGGAGTCAACAGAGCACGCCTCAACACGAGCAAGAACTCTGATCAAGTCAGCATACACCTAAGTCAACGACGAATAAAGGATCGGTACTACGAGAACCCGTTTAATCGTCAGGACAAAGCCGGAGTCAACGGAAAAGGAGGTGGACAGGCAGACAGGATATCGTTTAATCGTCAAGCGAATGCAGAACAACCAGCGTCCAAGACCGCATGGGACAATAGCAACCGTTTAGTCGTCAGGCCAAAACCGGAGTCAACGGAGCACGCCACACACGAGCAAGGGCCCTAATCATACCAGTACACACCCAAGTCAACGACAAATAAAGTATCGGGATGGCGAGAGTCCGTTCAATCGTCAGGACAAAGCCGGAGTCAACGGAAGAGGGAGTTGGATAGACAAGAAGGACGATCTTGCAAATAAAAACCAGACAGATCCCAGACTAGATGGGGCAGAGGCAACCGTTTCTACGTCAGGCCAAAGACCGGAGTCAACAGAGCATACACCCAATAGAAAGGGACATTATCAACGAAAGCATTCACCGGACCTGCGAAACGATCACAAGGAAAACACGTGGAGAGCAACGACAGAATACATGTCACCGAGGAAAGGGGAGAGACGGTACGGGGTACCGTAAAGCTAGGAAAACCATGCGTCAGCAACGACCACCAAAAAGTAACTGAAGAGACCGAGCCAAAAACGAAAGAAGACCTAGGCATCGGAGGAAAGTGTCAGCATCAGACACGCAGGGTTAAGAGAAAACGGCCTCCCCAAAAGAGAAGACATAAGCCGCAAAGAGAGCCGATAGGGATATAACGGTACGGCATAAAAGGAATCCCCGAAACCGAGGCTTCATGGTAAAGGGAATTGCAAGGGAACGGACAAATCAAACCAAGAAGTCAACATGAGTACCCGAGTTACAAGAGCAGCAGCAAGGAGGCAGGCCGCGCTTCAGCGAGGTCCTGAAGGACCCGTCGCGGAGCAAGGACGGTCGGAGGCTAGGCCGCTGCCTAACTTCCGGCCCACCCAAACCCCGCGGCGCGGTGCCGCGGACGATGGAGCTCGCTCGGAGCCCGAGCCCATAGTCACCTCGGACGAGAGCGACATGGAGTGGGCCGAGGACCCGGTCAAGGAGAGGCGGGAGTGGCGCCTAAAGAGGGCCAGGGACCCGAAGGTCGACGCAATCCCGCCGGGATACGCCCGAACGTTTAAGGGTGCGGCGAAGAGACCAAGGGGCAGCGGAAGCACCTCGTTGGAGATGGCTGAGGCGAGAGCCAAGATGCTGAGGGACGAGGTCGAGCGGATGCGGACGACGAGAGCCCCATACGAGGACCGCAGAGCAGTTAAGAAGGACCTCGAGACCGCGCAGCAAGAATGGGAGCGGATGAAGCAAGCCGCCGCTGAAGCCATCGTCCAGGAGGCATATCGCCTCAAGCGAGGAGAGGAGAAGGCCCGGAAGGAGGCGGAAGTTGAGGAGGCCAAGAGAAGGGCGGAGGAGGAGAAACGGTCCAGGAACCCCGAATGGCAGCAACGGCTACAGAAGTGGGAAGAGGAGGAACAACAACTGTGGTCGGGCGAGGTTCTGGTGGAGGCGGTGCCCTTAATCCCAGGAGGGATGCAAGGAATTCCCCCGACTCCCCGATCCGACGACGACGGAAGTGCCAGTCGTGGACCCGAGGCCCCGAGCCAGTGGGCCCAGTCGGATGGATGGGTTCCCCACCAGTACCCAAACCCCCATCCCCAAAATTGGCACGAGCCACCTCCGACCCCCCGCCCGCAAGAATGGCCGGAGGATGTCGACCGGGATCCCGCTCCAAGCTCCTCACCACGTCAACAGGAGGCGGAGTTCCCACGCCCACCGAAGTGGACCCCGGCACGACCGCCCACACCACGGTATGGCCAGGAGGTCCGGGGAGAAGAGCCCGAGGATAGCAGTCCGGATTCCGCTCCCAGCCCCCCTCCAAGTCATCCAGAGGCAGAGCACCCCCACCCACCGAAGTGGACTCCGGCTCGACCGCCCACGCCTCGGCACGGCCAGGAGGTCCAAGAGGAGGAACCGGAGGAACACACCCAGGAGGAGGTTCCCAGACCAGGAGGAGGGGAGGAGCAGTGGCAGTACTGCCGGACAGAGATCCCGCAGGCCCACGTCGCGCATGCGCTAAATGCGTTTGTGGCCGGCGGCGTCCAGTGGCGGCAACACACCGTCACGTGGACCTGGCCTGTCAGCGACGAGGCGAAGGCCACGGAGGAGACGGAGACCCCAGCGCAGGACACTCCAAAATCAAACCCGCGAGACCCCAGGGTGCGCCGCGAAGACGCCGGGTGGTTGCCGCCGACACCGGAGACGGGAGATGTACTGGAGAAAGGGCCATGGGTGTGGCCGACACCTACGGACAACCCGAGGCCCAAACTCCAGCGGCAGATCTCCGCCCCAGAGGCACGCGGCCCAGTGGCCAGGCCCACACTGGTGCGGATGGCGTCCCGGACAGAGGGCGGATCCTGGCAGGATATCGCCGAGGAGGAGTGGCCAGTTGGTCTATTGGAGCAGCCGGTGATCAAGCATGCCAGGCGACGAGGGGGCCGACGCTGCGTGATGGCAGAGATAGGCTACAAGAAATACCGCATCCGGTTGGCGGCCTCTGGCCAAGTTAGTGTACGCCGTTTCGATTGCTAGCCGTATAAAAAAAAAAAAAAATAATAATAAAAATCAAAAAAAAAAATATATATACAAAATAACCCTATCACACACGTAAACACTGACACTGGGACTTGAAACGCGGACAAAACTAGCACAAACACTTAAAATAATAACGCCATAAAAAGCCGGGGAGTTTATTTACAAAAAAAAAAAAAGGAGAAAGAACAATTCATCTGAAAAAAAATATAAAACCAATCAGTTGAATGCCAAAACAAAAGCAAAGGCACAACTCACCTGTACATCAAAGAATGGTGGAGAGGGGTAGCTGCTTGGATGAAAGGGGCAGTCCATATATGTCCCAGGTCATCTTTATCTTTATCTCCTTGGGAAAGCCGTTCAGCTGAAAACAGAAAAAGGAAGGCAAATGAGTTGAGCAACAAAAAAAAAAGAAAAAGTAAAGGCACAAACTCACGTGTACTTCGAAATGATGGGGAGGGGTAGCGGCTGGAGAGCGGGGGGGAACGATCGTGGCGGCAGTCAATCCATTTTACCTTTTATCCTCTCTGTTTTCCATCTCCGCCCGTAGGCGAGGGCCACGGTCCAAGGGCAAGTCGAGGGAAAGGGGGGGTTTAAAGAGAAAGAAAGTTAAGAGAAAGGGGAAATGGAAAATTAAAGAGAAAACTTACCGGCAAGAAAAATTCTCCGCGTCATCATGTGCTTAGGGAAGGGGGCGCCAGCGATATAAGGCGGTCGATTGGCACTATCGTATAACAGCCGATCGATGGGCACGAGACATTGGAATTATCGGCATATGAGAGGCACACTAATAAACATCGCGATGATGAGGTGGCAACGCCACCCCAAGGTAATATCGATATGCAAGTCATGTTATCGATCGCAAAGGATTAGTGTGACCAAGACGAACCACAGGAGACCGCGAACAAGGTTGGAGCGGGATGTTTAAAAAATTTCGACGGCAGCATCGGGATTTAAGGAAGCATACATCGACGAGGGAAGCTTCATGGGAGAAAGTCAAGGATCGGCGCAGTATAACTCAACAAGGAGCTGTGGGCGTCGATGGAAGGATCAAGAAGACTCAAAGGCAACAAGGATACACAGGATAAAAGCCAGAGAGGAACTACGAGAATTCGTACGTCTAAGGATGGAATCAGAGCGGGGAGAAGAACGAGAGGACTCGAAGGCTACAAGGATACACAGGGTAACAGCCGGAGAGGAGGATCGAGCTCACTTTCGTTATCCGAAGAAAGAGGGGAATGTGAGGAGTTAAATAACTCCACACAAAATATCTCAAAAATAACTGCATGGAAAACCTGCCAGTTGCTACTTACGCAACTACTTCGCGTAGTAACGGCAACGCAGGAAAAGAGAGTTTGGAGAAAGCAGTTGGAGAGTACGAGGAGAGAAAGTACAGAGTACGAACCCAAAGAGAGTTTGGAGAGATTGGGAGAGACGGAGCGGAGAGAGGCGCCAGAGCGAGACGGCACTAGTCAGAGCGAGAGTCCAGAGAGCGCAGGCGTGCCGTGAGCAAGGAAGGAACGGTACAGCGCTGCACTTTGGACTTCAGTGTGGTGCCGTGTGCAGAGGGCGAAAGGTCAAGCGGTAAAACCGTGGACTTTGGACCTTGGAGTGGAGAGAAGAAAAGGAATGGCCGAGGATTAACGGGACCCGGAGGCCTATATAAACGGGCCCAGCGCTGGCATCAGGACCAGTCATCGAGCATCAAACTACGAGTGAACATCGTCTAGGGAAAGTCAAAGTCAAGAATATACCACCGTGAGAACCAACCGTGAACAAGATCGCTACGTCGAGAGGTTCGGGACCGAGCAAGTCACCGAATTGAGACACAGGTAGCTGAGTCCTCGAACGGCAACCCACGGCCAAGTCTACAGAACATCAAGATTGGCTGTAATACCGAGTAGTCCGACGAAGTTGGCTGTAATACCGGTCAGTTTAGCTGCATTGGCTGTAATACCGATCAGGCTAGCTGTGCCGGCTGTAATACCAATCAGTCCGGCTATATTGGCTGTAATACCAATTTATTATAACCGTGTGCGTCTAAGTTGGCTGTAATACCGGTCAGTTTAGCTGCATTGGCTGTAATACCGATCAGACTAACTGTGCCGGCTGTAATACCAACCAGGCCGACTACATTGGCTGTAATACCGATGAGTCCAGCTGCGTCGGCCGTAATACCGATCAGTTGTGCCGGTTATAGGCAGATTTAGCTCGGCACGTCAACAACAACAGAGTGAGCGACACGAGCAGTGGGCCTCAAGGGAGCAACGTGGAACAACGCCACAACCAGTCGCGCAGGACGACGACGCAGACAAGCCGCCAGAGACCGCAACAAGAGCCAAGCCTCAGGTACGATCGCAACAGTCGGGAGGGAAGGCCAGGGTGGAACGTTCGTCTTTCTCTGGGCGCTGGCTATAGGGACTGCTGACGTGATCTGGCCGTAGTACCAGAGCGTCAAAGGAAACTGAGTGAGCGTCTAGTGGGACCGGCCGGGACAGAGCAAGGGACAGGAGGCTGCGGCTGGCAGGACGAAGGTCTTACGAGCGTGGTGCCTGTTCACCCTAGTCTGAGAACGGTGACGCTTCCCTAAGCCCAACGGTCCAACTCCACGCCCTCGTCTATGAGCGGCAGCGAAAGTACTCGGAGCGACTAGGACCATCGGCAGCAAGGAATCACCGAGCGGCGACGCAGGAGCATCACCCACGCAAGATATATTCAAATATTGTCAACCAGAGCCGTAAATAAACGCCTCCTTAACTGAATTCTGAAGTTTTGTTATTGTTAACCGGGCAGTCACGTTTAATATAAATTTGGTGGGACGAACGCACAAATTCTACTGAGCTAGCCGCACGAATTTCGTAGCGAGCAAACCATAAAAAACAGTTCGTTACAATATCTCTATCTCAAGTAAACCATGTTCGAAATTCATTAGGTCGCCTACTTGATTTGTGTTTTTTTTTTATCAAATCCTGAAGGTGTGTTTCTGTCCAGAGTAGCACCACTCACGCAACCTGAAGATCCATATCACCCAACAATCGAACTTTCATTTGACACGGATAGAGTTATAGGAGAAAAATCAGAAAAATCCAAACGAATACATTGTTTTCGCAAGGCAGACTTTCTGAGGCTTAATAATTTTATTTCTGGCTTTAATTGGTCTGATCTTTACTTATGCAATAATATGTCCGATGCAGTTAATGTTTTTTACACTGCAATAAACTCATTTTTTAATTCCTGCATTCCGTGGTACTATCCATGAATTTCCAATAAATCACCTTGGTTTAGCAAAGAGTTTATACTTAAGAAATGTAAAGTCCAGACTTTTTAGGAAATATAAAAATACCGGTTCTCAATCTGTTTTTTTTTTTTTTTTTTTTTTCGCGCGGAGTCCCACGGCCCACTTACCCGCCCAACTGACCGCGGGGCGCAGCCGTGTATTGTACGGCACGATTCTCGTTAGGATAGACGCGAGATAGGAAAATAAAGGTAAAGGTCCGGGCAAAAAAGTAATAGTTAGATCAATCTTGTGCCAATGAAGCAAGTATTAATCGTTTTAGGAGCGACCGAGAGTCAAGATTTGATATTACAGGAAAAAGTCTATTATAGTCAGAACATAATACTCTGAAAGGCTCATGCAAGGCATAGTTAGATCTACAATGATTTAAAATTAGGGGAATATAATTTCTAGTTAATCTACTTGGCACAGAAAAGTTTAGCCGACTTAACAAGTCGGGGCAGTCAATATCACCATGTATAAGGTTATAAATAAAGATAGTACCAAGCGTCGTTCTACGGTTGGCTAGGGATGGTAAATTAATCAAAAGAAGTCTACTAGAATAAGAAGGTAAGATAAGATTTGCATCCCAGTTTAGGCGCCATAAAGCAAAAAGAAGGAAGTTTTTTTGTACAGATTCAATACGACCAATATGTATTCCGTATTGTGGACTCCAGACGGGAGACCCATACTCCAGAATCGGACGGACTAGCGAAATAAATAAAGTTTTAGTCAAATAAGGATCATCGAATTCTATTGACCACCTTTTAATAAATCCAAGCACTCCTCTGGCTTTATTAACCATGGACGAAATGTGATTAGAAAATTTTAGTTTAGGGTCCAAGAGAACGCCAAGATCGTTTACAAGAGTTATTCTATCCAAAGAGCTGCCACTTAACGTGTAAGTCGCGTATATCGGATTGGCCCGATAAAAAGTCATCAGCTTGCACTTGGAGCCGTTTAAATTTAGTAAATTATCTCTGCACCAGTTTTGAAAATTATCTAGATCGGATTGCAAGTCTAAATGGCAGGAAATGTCCTTATACTGCAGGCACAACTTAACATCATCTGCGTACATAAGTACGCGAGAATGACTTATAATTGAGGGAAGATCGTTAATAAATAATGTAAAAAGTAACGGACCCAGATGGCTCCCTTGTGGGACACCGGAGGTAACACGGAGAATTTCAGAAATTGAATTTTTAAAAAGGACCCTTTGTGACCTGCCATTTAGATAACTTGAAATCCATTTAAGCAGATCAACTGGAAAACCTAAAAGGTCAAGTTTATGAATAAGAAGTAAGTGATTAACAGAGTCAAATGCTTTACTAAAGTCAGTGTAAATGACATCTGTTTGAAAACTACTATTGAAGCCTTTTATCACATATGTAGTGAGCTCTAGAAGGTTTGTAATTGTGGATCAACGTTTAATAAATCCGTGTTGACACGGAGAAATAATTGATCTGCAAAAGTGCTGCAAATGAGGAGTAATAATTTTTTCAAATAGCTTAGGAATAGCTGACAACTTAGAAATACCTCTGTAGTTACTGGCTTCTAACTTGTTACCTTTTTTGAAAAGAGGAATAACAAATGATTCCTTCCAAATATTTGGGAATTGGGACGTTTCTAGAGATAAGGTAAACAACTTGTGAAGAGGTTTGCACAGGGCCTTAGCGCAATACCTAAGCACGCACCCAGGAATACCATCGGGCCCTGGCGAATAAAAAGGCTTAATACGAAGAAGATCCATAAGAAGAGAGCTTTCTGTTAAAGTGGGACAGAATATGAGGTTTGACTTGGACATGGTGAAAGAATAAGGCTGTGATGAATAATCTAAAGTAGAGTTTGAAAAAATTGGGGAAATAAATGGGCTATTGCCTGATCTGTGGTTGCCGTCATGTTTTCGAACGACAGCGAGGAAGGAAAAGAATTAGATTTACGCTTGGTGTTAACAAAATTATAAAACTGTTTCGGGTCCTGAGAGAACTGGACCTTACAACGGTTTAAGTAACTATTATAACACTGAGCATTAAGCACGGTAAATCTTGACCGAGCACTTAAATATCTAGTAAAAACAGATTGAGAACCGGTATTTTTATATTTCCTAAAAAGTCTGGACTTTACATTTCTTAAGTGTGTCAACTCTTTGCTAAACCAAGGTGATTTATTGGAAGTTGACGGATAGTACCACGGAACACAGGAATTAAAAAATGAGTTTATTGCAGTATAAAAAACATTAACTGCATCGGACATATTATTGCATAAGTAAAGATCAGACCAATTAAAGCCAGAAATAAAATTATTAACAATGTATTCGTTTGGATTTTTCTGATTTTTCTTGTATAACTCTACCCGTATCAAATAAAAGTTCGATTGTTGGGTGATATGGATCTTCAGGTTGCATGAGTGGTGCTACTCTGGACAGAAACACACCTTCAGGATTTGATACAAAACACAAATCAAATAGGCAACCTAATGAATTTCGAACATGGTTTACTTGAGATAGAGATATGTCAAGCAAGCCATCAATAAAATCATGCTGTGCTATAGGTAGTAAAACATTCGATCCATCCTCAGTGGACCAAGTAACTCCAGGTATATTAAAATCAACGAGAACTATCAACTGATCCCTATCGGAAAGCTTATTTGCAACGGACTTAATAACGGATAGGTGATTTAAATAATCAGGAAGTTCAGACAACGGCGGAATATAAGAGCAAGTTATGTATTTAAAGTTACCAGGAAGCGATAACTTTACACAAATAAATTCAATGGTATTGAATTCATCAAAAAATAACTCCTCAGACGGGAAGTTAGAATCAATTCCAATTAAGACTCCACCTCCACGTCTAGAGGGACGGTCATACCTACATATTGTGTACTTACCTGGAAAAACTTCGGAGCTAAAGATCTCCGGCTTTAACCAGGTTTCTGTGAACACAATAATATGAGATGCAAAGGAAAGGCTATCGGAATACAATTTAGTGAGTTTGCTACGCAAATCTCTTGCATTCTGATAGGAAAGAAGGAGGTTAGAAGTTAGTTTTTTGAAATTGGTACACTGGTTTGGCCTCTACTAGGAAGTTTTACTCCCACGGGCCCCTTCTTCTTTATCTTAGCCTCGAACTCTTTTACAACCATATTATCCGGCCAAAAGTCGCCCGAGCATATGACTTCAAAAAGCTCGTTAGGGACAGTTATCTTGAAAGATGAAATGTCTCTAGCATAAGAAAACTTAAACTTTTCCACCTTTACACTATTACAATCGGCTTTAGTTTTGTCTTGTATATAAGACAATACATCAGAAGATGTTTGATCAGAGGAAAGCCGAGAAACGAAACTTTTTTTCTTAAGTGGAACCACTGAAAGGGATTTTGGTGGAGCAGACATTGTTTCTGCAAAACCAACTTGAGCCGTTTGTCCGGACTCAGTAGGTCCTTGTGGTGGAGATGCTACATTCTGAGAGATAGGTGGATCCCCTAATTGTGAAACCACTACGGACAAATCGGAATTCTTAGAAGTCCCTGGTTGCATGCATTCTGTAACGGATTGTTCGGATACCGAATCTTTTTAGCTGCTGATCTTAGCAACATTTGAGGGTTTGCTGAAATCAGCTGCTGATCCGCCGGAATGCTCTGTTGATCTTTTGATTTCGGTTGCGGGGTGTTCCCCTTTTGCTCCTTACCACCAGCGGCCTTTTTGCGCTTAGGGGACTCTTCTAAAGCTTACGACTATTAAACTGCGAGTCCAGCGCAGAGAGGAGATCATCAACTCGGCGAAAACTATCTCTAGCAACTCCGAAACAGCTAATCAGCCCCATCAGGCCGCCTTTAGTTTGGCGCATGAACGATTTCATCTCGTTCGCAACCTCGACACAAGCGTCACAACAAAACTGCAAATTGGGCCCCTTTGAAAGGTCATCACTTGTCCGGCCAGTAAAACCGGCGCACTTGGTGTGCACCATATTTTCACACAGCCAGCAAGTCATATTAGACTGGTCAGCCCTGATTACGAGGCTGCATTTTTTGCAGAAGCAGATTAAATTTTTATTATTCATTTTATTTATCGGGACCACTGTACCAAGAAAGCGAATTGAAATTTATAAACGAGCTTAGTACCGCAAGAGCGCAGAAACTGCACGCTTAGAACTTTCAAAGCAAAGAGAGAAAGAGAGTGGGAGCGTAAATAATTTAAAGTGCATGCACAAAAGAGAAACGGCGGGGATATAAATAGAAAAGAAAACACAGATAAGAATTACGAAAAACTAAAACAAATTTATTAGTATTAAATACAAAGTGCACTCGCGAAGCGATTTAATTTTTAAAATTTTTTTAAAATGGGAATAAACGAAAACAAAATGCAAAATTCGAAGCGCAGAAAAAAAACGACCGTTCACTTTGAAAGTCAAAGACGATAGAAAAAGAGATTCTTGCGATCGTTTGGTCTGTAGGACATTTTAGACCCTACCTATTCGGGCGCCGATTCAAAATAGTGACCGACCACAAGCCGTTAGTCTGGCTGGAAAATCTTAAGGGCCAAAACCCAAAATTACTTCGGTGGAAAACCACCCTAGCCGCTTATGACTACAAGTGGTCTATAAAAAGGGATCTCAGAATGTCGTCGCTGATGCACTCGGCAGAATAGAACCCAACCTAAATGTAAATGAAGACCGAGCTAGAATAACAGTTGTTCAGAAAACACTGAACTATTTTAACATCCAAACAATCTTTCAAATTCGACCATCAATTCCAGTACAATTAATTACTCCATTTCCTCATAAGATAAGACGAATATTTTCGGAACCAGAGTACACATTTGACGCAATTACAAAAATACTACAGACTATTCTAAAGCCAAACAAAACGCATGCCGTATAAGCACCAGACAACGTTTTTTATATAATCGAAGAAGCATTCAACAACTATTATACAGGAAATAACCTGTATAATATTTGCCGTTGCTCATCATTTCTAACCGACCTTCCCGATCTGCAAGAACAAAAACAAAGAGTTCAGTCATACCATCTTAATAGTAACCACAGAGGTATCGACGAAACCCTTAATCATCTTTTAAGAGAGACATTTATTTACCACGTATGAAGGAAATTATGACACAAATAATTAAAGACTGCGAAATTTGCCTAACACTCAAGTATGATAGACAACCTCACAGACCTTTCTTCCAAACCCCACCGGCACCAACAGGACCTTTAGATGTCATTCATATTGACATTTATGTAATCAACAATATAAATAACTTGACCATCATTGATAAATTCTCTAAATTTGCACAAGCATACCCATTAACTAATGGAAACTCAATTAAAGTAATAGCAGCACTTTTAAAATTTTTCAGTACCTTCGGCTTACCAAAAAAAATTGTCTTTGACCAGGGTGCAGAATTTTCAGGAAACCTGTTCACTGATTTTATGAACCAGTATAATATAGAAATTCACATTACCTCATTCCAACAATCAACGGGAAACGCACCTGTTGAAAGACTCCACTCGACATTCACGGAACTCTATAGAATAATTGCTAACCGCAGGAAAGAACTCCAACTCTAATCTGATCACGCGGAGATATTCGCAGAGGTATTGACAACATATAACAATGCAATACACTCTAGCACTGCTCATACACCGTTCGAACTTTTTCATGGCAGAACCCACGTGTTTGAAAAAACAGTGAAATTCGACAGCCACCATGACTATTTGACAAAACTGAACGAATTTAGGAAAGAAATATACCCCAAAATTCAAGAACAACTAGATAACCAAACAGGAAAGAGGTTAACCAAATTAAACGAAGATAGGGAACCACCAATTCAAGTCGAACCCGACGATGTTATCTTTAGGAAAGAAAATAGGAGAAATAAACTAACACCTAGATTTTCCTTACACAAAGTCAGGACCGATAAAGGAGTTACATTACTAACAACCAGACAACAAAAACTACACAAACAGAAAGTAAGAAAGATAATCAGGAGAAATAATAACACCCAATGAACTACTTCATTCCAGAACTACTCATTCCGCCACGCAGTCCTTCTCTTTAGAAAGACTCAATGGATCCTCACCCCTCGCCTTCATTCATCTGGGAGACGCTCATATAACGCAGAGCTATACAATTCTAACCCATGTCGTAGATGTCCAAGAGTTTAATGTATGCCTTTCCAGAATAAAAAACACATTATAAGCCCTCAGACTAGATGAAACATTTGACATTTCGATAGGAATTATAAAGGGAAAACTACAACAACTAGAAGCCAGAATAGACACCCTACTCCCACAAGCTAGAACAAAAAGAGGTTTAATTAACGGCCTAGGAACCATTCTCAAATCAATTTCGGGTAATTTAGACAACAACGACGGACAAAACATACTTGCAGAAATCAATATCGTAAAAGTTACCTCCCACGTATTACAAAATGCCCAGGAAAAACAGGAAAACTTCGATAAGCAGGTTATTATTAGACTTAATAATATTACGAACCATATAAATGGCGAACAAATCAAAATACAAAATTTTCTAGCACAACACAAAACAGTATCTTCAAAGAACTTAGGGAAGATAGAGAGAACATTTTTACACTCCAATATATTAATCGAATAAATTTCCATATTGACACTTTGAAGGAACACATTAATAATATAGCTGAGAGCCTTCTGGCCAGCAAATTGGGCTTAATCCCAAAATTTTTGTTTAACAAACAAGAAATAAATACTATAAGAAATATTATCAATTAGATGAACACATCTATAATACTTACACCATCTTGTTTTACTTTTAATAACAAACTATTGTTTAACGTTAAGATACCAATTTTCGATACAAAATACCAGTAAATAATTCACATTTCATAATTTCCCCCGAATTCTTGGCACATGATAACAACAGTCTACATCAATTTCTCGACTCGACAATAAAAAACAACAAATGTCTGTCAGACATTGTCAAAAACGAAAAAGAGACAAAATGTGACATGATAGATACAGGTCACGAAATGAACATATTCGAGCCGGAAAAAGGGTTTATTTTCATTTTCAACGGAAGGAACACCACCCTTATAATAAGTTATAAGTTATAATAATATAATTATAAGTACCGCAAGAGCGCAGAAACTGCACGCTTAGAACTTTCAAAGCAAAGAGAGCAAGAGAGCGGGAGCATAAATAAGTTAAAGTGCATGCACAAAAGAGAAACAGCGGGGATATAAATAGGATAGAAAACACAGATAAGAATTACGAAAAACTAAAACAATTTATTAGTATCAATACAAAGTGCACTCGCGAAGCGAACGGAGTTTAAATTTATGTTTAAATAACCGAAAGAGAATTTAATGTTGTTTTTATAAAACCCACCGATGGGAATAAACGAAAACAAAATACAAAATTCGAAGCGCAGAAAAAAAACACGACCGTTCACCTTGAAAGTCAAAGACGATAGATATTTAGAAAGATATTTAAGTGCTCGGTCAAGAGTTACCGTGCTTAATGCTCAGTGTTATAATAGTTACATAAACCGTTGTAAGGTCCAGTTCTCTCCCGAAACAGTTTTATAATTTTGTTAACACCAAGCGTAAATCTAATTCTTTTCCTTCCTCGCTGTCGTTTGAAAACATGACGGGAACCACAGATCAAGCAATAGCCGATATAAATTTTCCCAATTTTTTCAAACGACTTACTCTACTTTATTTTATTCATCCCAGCCTTATTCTTACACCATGCCCAAGTCAAACCTCATATTCTGTCCCACTTTAACAGAAAGCTCTCTTCTTTTGGATCTTCTTTGTATTAAGCCTGTTTATTCGCCAGGGCCCGATGGTATTCCTGGGTGCGTGCTTAAGTATTGCGCTAAGGCCCTGTGCAAACCTCTTCACAAGTTGTTTACCTTATCTCTAGAAACGTCCCAATTCCCAAATATTTGGAAGGAATCATTTGTTATTCCTCTTTTCAAAAAAGGTAACAAGTTAGAAGAGGTATTTCTAAGTTGTCAGCTATTCCTAAGCTTTTTGAAAAAATTATTACTCCTCATTTGCAGCACTTTTGCAGATCAATTATTTCTCCGTGTCAACACGGATTTATTAAACGTAGATCCACAATTACAAACCTTCTAGAGCTCACTACATATGTGATAAAAGGCTTCAATAGTAGTTTTCAAACAGATGTCATTTACACTGACTTTAGTAAAGCATTTGACTCTGTTAATCACTTACTTCTTATTCATAAACTTGACCTTTTAGGTTTTCCAGTTGATCTGCTTAAATGGATTTCAAGTTATCTGAATGGCAGGTCACAAGGATCCTTTTTAAAAATTCAATTTCTGAAATTCTCCGTGTTACCTCCGGTGACAAGGGAGCCATCTGGGTCCGTTACTTTTTACATTATTTATTAACAATCTTCCCTCAATTATAAGTCATTCTCGCGTACTTATGTACGCAGATGATGTTAAGTTGTGCCTGTAGTATAAGGACATTTCCTGCCATTTAGACTTGCAATCCGATCTAGATAATTTTCAAAACTGGTGCCGAGATAATTTACTAAATTTAAACGGTTCCAAGTGCAAGCTGATGACTTTTTATAGGGACAATCCGATATACGCGACTTGCACGTTAAGTGGCAGCTCTTTGGATAGAATAACTCTTGTAAACGATCTTGGCGTTCTCTTGGACCCTCAACTAAAATTTTCTAAACACATTTCGTACATGGTTAATAAAGCCAGAGGAGTGCTTGGATTTATTAAAAGGTGGTCAAAAGAATTCGATTATCCTTATTTGACTAAAACTTTATTTATTTCGCTAGTCCGTCCGATTCTGGAGTATGGGTCTCCCGTCTGGAGTCCACAATACGGAATACATATTGGTCGTATTGAATCTGTACAAAAAACTTCCTTCTTTTTTCTTTACGGCGCCTAAACTGGGATGCAAATCTTATCTTACCTTCTTATTCTAGTAGACTTCTTTTGATTAATTTACCATCCCTAGCCAACCGTTGAACGATGCTTGGTACTATCTTTATTTATAACCTTATACATGGTGATATTGACTGCCCCGACTTGTTAAGTCGGCTAAACTTTTCTGTGCCAAGTAGATTAACTAGAAATTATATTCCACTAACTTTAAATCATTGTATGTAGATCTAACTATGCCTTGCATGAGCCTTTCAGAGTATTATGTTCTGACTATAATAGACTTTTTCCTGTAATATCAAATCTTGACTGAAAATTCGGAGCGCAAAACAAAAACACGACCGTTCACTGTGAAGACGCATAAAAGAAAGTCAACCTACGAAGAAGTAGCTTTGTGCTAATGCAATAACTGTTGCCTACAAATATCACGTCAAAGAAGCGAATGGAAATTTTACGAATTTTGGTTTCTATGTGTTGATAAAGCGACCACGTGCTATCAATGCTTATTCGTAAAGTTTCTTATATGTACAGATTTTCCAAATATTTTTTAAATATACTACACTTGAGTATGCAATTCAAACGGCGATACGTTGGCTTCCAGAGTGCACTCCCGTGTGTGTTAGATGGAGCCGGCAAATCCAACGAAGTGTGTATATGTGCCCAAGCGGCAGCTACGATCTGGCTTCCACCTTAACAACGTTGAGGGACTTGTGGACAATCAAAGTCCTCGACGACGAAGTTGGCGATTACTTCTGGAAAACATACGGAGGCACGGTGGAGAGTTGGCGACGTTTCCAGTAAAAGGCACCAGTTTACGCAGATGTATGTGTGCGAGCGGCGACGGCGGAAATTGAAACAAATTATTTGTTTAATTAATTCTAAATTCGTGTCGCAGTCCACACGAAGGCGCCAAAATGTTTGCTGAATGCAAAGAAATAATAATAGCAACTTGTGAACCCAGACCGAATTTAGAAATAATATATTATTATGTAACGATGGTTCTCCCTTTAATCTTTTATTCCAACTGCTTGTATTCTTGTTTTCCTTTTGTGCGAAAACGGCGGCAGATTTAACAGATAACAGAGCGGGTTTCCATAATTTTTATAAAAAAAGGAGCTTTTAATGCCGAGCCGTTGGGGAGTTTGATTGGCGATTTTAGCAGGCAGTGCCCGGCTTGACAGCTTTTAGGCCTGGCATGTTACAACTTTACAAAGTTATTTATAAGATTAATATTATTATAAAAATCCTGAACACGCCAAAATCCTAACCACACCGTCGTTAAATAATCCGATAAAGGAAAAAGTTTGTGAATTAAAAATCCTAAACATGCCGTCGTTGAAATATCCGGTAACTAAGAAATTAACGATATACAAGTATCAACTACAAATTAAAAAAAGATTTGACGTATAAAAAATAAATATCAGTGGGGAGCATTCGAAAATAAATATGAAGATTCCTTTTATGACATCCATTGATGTAGACAATAAGATATTGGAACCCATCATTTTTTTTTATTACAGACTTTGCACCTATTTATTGAATCTTCTTTTAATTTTGAGACTAACAATAAGTTTACGAATCCTAGCATTAAAATTTAACTAACAGTATAATAAGACTGCATTCTGGTTGCGCGTCCCTCAAGTCGGTCGCTGGGTGGGTAAGTCATTGCGACGAAGGCGTGATTGGTTGATCAACCTTGTGAGACCTCTCGCCAGGTGGTTAGGGTGCAACGATAGCTTGAAAAGTACTTTTCCTTCTGTTCTGCGATCACTTCTTTCACTGGTAGAATGTTTAAGTTGCGATGTATTTTTTCGATGCGAACGTACAACGGTGCCCCGGTGATGGACTATGGACTATGTCAATATTGCTATTGCTGGCATTCCCCCATAACTGAGAGCCGTACATCCATATAGGTTTTAGTACCGAGTTATATAGCAGGACTATATATTCAAGACTAAGGGAAGACCGAGCGTTGATAAGCCAGTGAAGGCTACTGGCTTTTAGCTTTAGGTGTGTTCTTTTGGCTTCAATGTGCCGGCGCCATGTGAGTCTTCTGTCGGGAGTAGAGTATGGTTTAACATGAGCGGTGGGAAGTTTTGCCAGTTCAGGGTGAAAGTAACGTGCTTGCATTTTTGTTCGTACACTTTAATTCGCCAATCTGATAGCAACTTTTCAACATCGACCAGATGAAGAACTAGCTGCGCAGTTGCTTGCATCGGGCATTTTGAGCGGCTGAGAATGGCTCTATCATCAGCAAACGTAGATGTTCTTAGTCGTGTGCTTGTTGGGATGTCTGCTGTGTAGAGGACATATAATGTTGGCCCAAGCACGCTTCCTTGAGGAACTCCAGCTCCAATAGTGAAATCGTCAGTTATAGCAGTGTTGTATCTCACAGCAAATTTTCTGTCGTAGAAGCTTGTGGGTGTTGTAGGGGAGCATCGTCTTGACAATTTTAACAGGCCAAGTATATTAAAGATAAGCTGGTGACACTATTAGAGCAGTTGCTCTCTCCTTCAAGAGTGGTGCTATCCCTCTCCCTCAAGAAAGAGCGCCAGAGAGAGCTGCCTGCGTGCAGCGAAGCTCAGTCTCGATCGAACCAAGAAGTCAAGACAACGTGTGTGAGATATAAAAGTTAAATAAAGAGACCTGATTATTCCTGGTAAAATCTCAGAAGTGGGATTCATAAAAAACTTTTGTTTTATCAACCGAAAACGCCTAAAATAATAAATAAAAATATGGATATAAACATATCGGAAGTGACAGTTTTAAATTTTTCGACGAAGGGCACCAAATCTGAACTTTTTGCTCGGCTTTGCAGCGTTCCTGAAGAAATTCGCGGAAGGGTGCCCGAGAACCCTGTGGAGCAAGCAGAATCGGAAAATGTTGAGGAGAATTGCAGTGAGCTGGAAGATGACGCTGAGACTTTTGGAAATTTGCGAGCCTAAATTTCGAGAGCTCAGAAAATTCTGGAGAACTTAAACTAGCAGATAAACAGCGAAATAACGGAGGCATTGGAGGCGAAAATGCGGTTCAGCAAAACAGCGGCGGCAGAGACAGCGGTGGCGAAGTCGAGAACGAGCAACGGCGAAACAGCGGAGGCGGCGGAGACGGAAATGCGTTTCAGCGGAACAGCGGCGGCAGAGACGGGGGAGACGAGAACGAGCAACGCCGAAACGGCGGAGACGAAATGCGTTTCCGAAAAACAGCGGCGGCAGAGACAACGGCGACGGAGACAGCGGCGGCAGGGACGGCGTTAGCGAAAGAGGCAGTGGTAGAGGCTTCGCACAGTGGTTGATTTCATAGTCCAAAAATAAAAAAAACAAAAATTTGGAATTGGGTATTTTTTGTCTTAAAAATATTTCTTAACAGAGCAATAAATCGTACGGTAATTTCATTTTTCGTCTCTCTAATTCGTACGCGCTACGAATAGCGAGGGAAGTGAGACAAAAAGACACGCGCACGTTACAGCGAACGCAGCTTGAAAATTAGCTTCCACTAAAAAATTAATTTCTACTACTAAATCGCGTCCAATCGTCGGCATATAAAATGAATAATGAAAATAAAGGTATGTACTATAAAACTGAATAATTTTTATGTCATTATGGGTTGTGTTATCGTTTTAAAATTAATGTTTTATCAGTGACCTGTCAAGTGGCGTATTTTTCTGCATACATAGATTTCAGATAAAGAAAAAGTTGTGAATCCCGTCTCACCCTTTAGTGAAACTAATTTATAAATAATAGTGAATGTTTTCTTAGTCTATGTTATACATTTGAGCTGCAACTTTTTTCAACTTTCTGATTTATACGCTCTTTTCCATTCGTGCATAATTTGCGTTTTGTTGTGTTCGTCGTATCCGTATGTGCTTTGAAATCTCAATTGGTCAATAGAGATGCAGAAAACTTCGCCTTTCCGCCTATATTCGTTTCTTTGAATATTTTCTTCACGTTTCCTATAAACTCGAAATTAGACGGTGGCAAATAAGAGGTGAAGAAAATATAAGACTATTTCAGAAAAGGAAACAAAGCATTCAATCCGAATTTCGAGAAATTTCGGGTCGATAAACCAAAATCAGGTGGCTGTGGAAATTCAAATGATGGCAACATTGCATTTTTCAATAATCCCCACTTATCTACAAAAATAATTGGCATTGAACAACATTTGATTGAAAATTGTGCAACATTACTGCAATCCTTGTCCTCCGGATATAAAATTAACATAGAAAAATTTCAAAAAATTAGCCCTAGATACATTAAAAGAACTGACATCAAAATATTCCTGGTATTATTTGCCTTCCTCAGTGCATAAAATATTAATACATGCTCCAGATGTTATTCAATATGCTTTAGTTTCAATTGGAGAGCTGTCAGAAGAATCTACGGAGTCAAGGAACAAGGACGTTAAGATGTATCGACTCAATCATACACGTTAAACCTCACGTCTTGCCACTAATAAAGACTTCAGATCCTTTCATAACTGGGCAACGTAATTTACCCAACAAGTGTAAAACGATTCTTTCGAAACGTATTTTTGATTTGTTAGAATAAAAATATATATAGAATATATATTTAGAAAAATATTTTTTTTGCACTGTTTTATTTAATTTAAATACAAAGAGCTACTATATATTTGAACAACCTGTTTTTATTTCATTTTGTATAGATAAAATAAAATATATTTTGAGATTTCCTTACCCTAAAGGTATGCAATTGAATTAAAGTCATAAAATGTTGTTTTCTAATTTTTTCGGGCTTTAACGTATCGTTTTTTTTTTTATTGTATTTATCAAATTGGGTCCATATAGCAGTACAAAAATTTTCAGCTCAACTGGAAGTATTTTTGGCCGCCTCTGCCGTACTAGATCAACCAGTGTGCGTCGGCAGCGCCGTTTATGAAGAAATAGCATCGGCTGGTGGTGGATTTTCGTCACCAGGATTCAACATGGCCAAGGAAATGTTGATGAACTTCACCGATAAAGTGCCTGTTCGATCCTGGATCGCTCAATGCCACAACATATCGGCTCTATATAGCCTTTCAGACATGCAACGACGTGTCTTGCTGATCAGCAAGTTAAAAGGCAGTGCCTTGCAGTGGTTGTGGATGAAGGACGTTTCGCCAAGCCCACGTATGAGCTGCTTGAACAACTGCAGCTAGCTTTCGGGGGCGTCGAATCGAAGGCTGCATTAAGGCGCAAGTTTGAGGCACGTATCTGGTTGCCAACTGAAAAATTCGCTTTTTACTTTGAAGAAAAATGTAGACTTGCTCGAGAGGTCAGCATGGAGGCGGATGAACTATTGGACGGATCCGTGGAGGGCATTCCAGCTCTAAGCTTGCGTACATAGGCCAAGCTTCAATGTTTTGATAGCCCGGAGCGCATGCTTCTTGCTTTTGCGGACATCATGCTGCCGAGAAGGGCAATAACAACTAAAGTGGCAACATCAAAGACGGATCCAGCAAACAGCGAGACGCGGTGTTTCAACTGCAACGCAAAAGGGCACCAGAAGAGGAAATGCACCAAGCCGATAAGACCGCCAGGATCATGCTATGGTTGTGGCGCAGAAGATCGCCGCTTGGTTGAATGTCCCCAGAACAAGAAGAAGGTCGAGAATAAATATGTAAGATTATTTAAAATTTTTAGTATTGAAAACCATAACCAGCCCATTGTTACAGAGTGCCTAATAGATTCGGGAAGCCCGGTGTCATTGATAAAACGTTCATACTTTGGCCTAAACAAAAGCTTATTAAAAAGTTATGGTAGAATATTATGTTTTATATTTAAAAATGAAATAAAGATTTGGTTTAACTTAATTATGGCTGACGAATCTATGGGTTGTAATGTTGTGCTGGGTAGAGATTTCATGGATACTTGCGATTTAAAAATTGATTTAGAAGCGCTGAAAATGGTTACTGTAGAGTGAATTGAAACCGAAGTCGAGAAGAAAGCAAAAGATAAAGTACTTTCTAATAATTGTATGGAAATTAGGAAATTTAAAACCGATTCGGAGGGTGAAGCGGAAAAGTTAATTACAAAGAGTTTAGATGAGGAAAATTTAGGTAAAAGTTTAGATGAAAAGAGCTTAGGTGAAAAGAGTTTAGGTAAAAGTTTAGGTACAAGTTTGGTAGAGGTTTAGGTGAGAAGAGTTTTAGTATATATTTAGGCGATGATGATTTAGGTGAGAATGGTTTAGGTAATATTTTAGATGAGGAAGCTTTAGGTTCAGGTGGTTTAGGAAAGAGCAAAGAGGATAAGGGAAGTTTAGGCTCGCACGTATTGGGACAAAAAAGTGTAGAAGTGTTGGAGGATAATTTTGAAAGGGAAATGTTAGATATAAACATTTTAGAACATGAGTTATAAGGACCAAATGAAATTTATTGAATGGTTAGAGGAAAATTATATTAAGGCATTGCGACCTCAAAGTCCGAGAGTGTAATGTGAGTTAAATATTATTTTAGAGCACACAAAATTGTTTAGCTGTGCACCTAGAAGGCTGTCTTACAATGAAAAAGAGGCATTGCAGGAATTGTTAGATGAATACTTAGAAAAAGGAATTATTCAGAGTAGTAAATCGGAATACGCCTCTCCGATCGTTTTAGTGAAGAAAAAGACTGGGGAGTTTAGGTTGTGCATTGATTTCAGACGGTTGAATAAAATTATGGCTAAAGATAATTATCCTATCCCCTTAATTGATGATTCGTTTAATAAATTGGTGGAAAAATCGGTTTTTACTAAATTAGATTTAAAGAATGGGTACTTCCACGTTTTCGTGAACAAAGAGAACTAAGAATGGATAAATGCAACTTTCTTCAAAATAAGGTGAGATATTTAGGTTTTCCAATTTCAAATGAAGGAATAAAACCTGATGATAGGGGATTAGAAGCTATAAAGAGCTTTCCTATGCCAAATAAAGTGCAAGCTGTACAAAGTTTCTTATGTCTTTGTACGTACTTTCGCCGCTTTATAAAAAACTTTTCGATATTGGCGAAACCATTATATGATTAAGAACTAAGAATGGATAAATGCAACTTTCTTCAAAATAAGGTGAGATATTTAGGTTTTCCAATTTCAAATGAAGGAATAAAACCTGATGATAGGGGATTAGAAGCTATAAAGAGCTTTCCTATGCCAAATAAAGTGCAAGCTGTACAAAGTTTCTTATGTCTTTGTACGTACTTTCGCCGCTTTATAAAAACTTTTCGATATTGGCGAAACCATTATATGATTTACTGAGGAAAGATAGGATGTTTGAATTTGGAAATGAAGAGTTACCTTTTTTACACTTTTGAAAGAGAAATTAGTTGCAGCCCAGGTGTTAGGTTTATACGATTACAAGGATGAAATTGAGCTCCATTGCGATGCGAGTGCGTTAGGGTTTGGGGCCGTACTGTTTCAGAGAAAGGAAGACCAGAAGTTGCATTCCATTTTTTATTTGTCGAAAAGATCAACAACTACTGAAGCTAAATACCATAGCTTTGAATTAGAGACGTTAGCCATTATTTACGCACTTAGAAGGTTTAGGATATATATGTTAGGATATATTTACAGGGGAAACGTTTAAAGATTGTTACAGAATAAGATAGATTTTATGAATTAAAACACAGGACAGGAAAACAATTGCAACAATGTAATGATAATAGAGGCAAACACGTTTGAGAATAATTTGGTAATTTGTCAGTCAAGAGATAGTAAGGTACAAAAAATTAGTGAAATTTTAGAAAACAGAGAGCATAAGTGGTTTAAAATGAGGAATGGGGTTATATATAGAAAGAATAATAATAACAAGTTACTGTTTTATGTACCAAATCGAATGGAGGAACACGTTATATATAAATATCATGACGAATTAGGTCACATTGGAAGGGATAAGATGTTAGATGCGATTAGTAAAATTTATTGGTTTCCGGTCATGAAACAAAAGGTTTGTGACCACATTCAAAACTGTTTGAAGTGAATAGCCTTCTCTCCTAAATTAGGCAAAGGACCGGGAGCGTTGCACAGTATACCCAAAGAAAATAGACTATTTGATGTTATTCATATTGATCACTAAGATTGTTAGGCTTTATACAACAAAAACAACAAATACATAAGAAGTTATGAGTGCTTTAACAGACTACTTTCGGTCATACAGCAGACCAGCAAGTGTATTATTTCGGATCGTGGGAGTTGTTTTACGTTAACGGATTTTCCAAACTTTACCGAGGAAAGAAAAATAAAACACTTTAAAATTGCTACGGGGTCACCACAAGCGAATGGGCAAGTTGAGCGAGTAAATAGGAGTTTGGCACCGATGATTGCAAAACTATCCGAACCAGAGAGAGGATTACATTGGGATGTAATTATTGAAAAAGTGGAGTACTCGTTAAACAATACACTTCATAGCAGCATCATACAGCTTCCCAATGAAACTTTATTTGGAATAGCTCAGAGAGGAGAATATAGTGATGAATTAAAGGAAAAATCAGGAGAGGAAGAAAAGATTGAGGATAATAGACAAAATTTAGAACAGATTAGGCAGAACGCGGAAGAAAATCAAATAAAATCTCAAACAAAAAACGAAGCCTATTACAATGCGAAAAGGTTGCTTAATACAGAATGTAGAGAAGGATATTATGTCATGGTAAAGAATTTTGATAGTACTGCAGGGGTTTCGAGAAAGCTTATACCGAAGCACAAAGGACCATACATTATTGGAAAAGTTTTAAGAAATGACAGATTCTTATTAAAGGACATCGACGGGTTTCAGTTATCTCGGAATCCATACCAAGGGGTTTGGAGCGCCAGTAATATTCGTCATTGGATAAAAGATGAAAATAAATCATAATGAATTAAATAGTATTAAAATACTTATAATAAGAATTAAATTGTAAAATATTGTAACCTACTTCTAAGACTTAGCTTATGATATGTTGTTTCGCTGAGATAGTGGGCTACCTCAAAGCCAGTATGGCCGAGTTGTAACAGGCCAAGTATATTAAAGATAAGCTGCTCAAACTATTAGAGTAGTGGCTCCCTTTCAAGAGAGGTGATATCCCTCTCTCCTAAGATAGAGCGCCAGAGAGAGCTGCCTGCGTGCAGCGAAGCTCAGTCTCGATCGAACCAAGAAGTAAAGACAACGTGTGTGAGATATAAAAGTTAAATAAAGAGACCTGATTATTCCTGGTAAACAATGTACATTAGACCTTCTAGCCAAACTCTATCAAATGCTCATGCATTTGACATGAAATATACATATAAAATATGGCAGTAAAGTACTCTTGTTTTTCGAACGCGTTCCGAATTTCTGATGCTATCCGATCGACATGCTCAATTTTTCCGTGCTTTTCACGAAACCCATATTGGTGTGACGGAATTCCTTCCTGGATTCTTAGGTATGTGTTTTCAAAGAGTTTAGATAAGCATGAAAGTAGTATACGACGTGGGGATCGTGTGCCTTTGCCCGGCTGTGCTATCATTATTATATTTGACTTTTTCCATCTCACTGGAAAGTGGTCAAGTTTTGCGATGTTATTAAAAAGCTGGGTGATAGTGCAAACGGCGCAATATGGGAGCTCAATGATCATTTTGGGAGTTATGAGGTCGCAGCCCGGGGATTTTTTCGGATTCAGCTGATTTTTGATGAAGCTAACGATTTCGTTTGGGCGAAACTCAATTGGCTCATGTTGAAGCTGAGGCTCATATGGTAAAGTCGGCAAAGTGAACGCACTTGTGGCAGGATTTGGTTTAAAGACATTTTTAAGGTGGTTGGCAAACGTGCTGGCTCTGTTTGCATCGCTGCGCGCCCAGCCGCCTGTGGGATTTATAATAGGCATCACAGTTACTTTCGGTGAGCTTAGAGTTGGGTAAGCTCTCCATAGTGAGTATTTCGTACTAGATGTTGACGATTGCTCTATTTAGCGTCGGTGGACATATGCTTCTTCTTGCTGTAAAGCTTTTGTGAGTTGACATGAGGCATGTTTTAAGCGTTGCCTAATAACCCAAATAGTTTTCTGAGATGTAAATTTACAAGATTGTTCCAATGCTCCTGGATATCGGAGTAGAACCAAACAGGTCATGCAAGTTATCAGATGAAAGATCCGAAAGGCATTCGGCGCTTATCAGATTTTTATGAATGTTTTTGGTAATTGCAAAGTCTATTAAATCGGGTAGTTTCTTTGCGTCTGCCGGCCAGTATGTTAATCTGCCAGAAGAAACATAGTACAGCTTGTTCTTGGCTGCTTTCCTTTTGAAGTCACGGGATGTGATCCCCAGTGTGTGTGCATGACTTTTTAATATACAAATATATTATGTCAACTGATTCGGAACCTCATTTAATATTATTAACATATTAAGGGGTTAAGGGAGTTTTGATTTTTTTATATATGTAGCAATTTTTTTATTAAATGAATGATTATATTTTCTGAAAGTTTAGTTTGTTGATAATGTTTTTGCAAAAATTTGTAAAAAAAATATTGAAAAGTTTTTAAGGATTTTAAGTTTTTTCCCGTAATCGCCTTTTTTTGAAGAGCCTTGCGGTGATAATTCCCCAGGACGAACGGGTCAACTGAAACCGTAAAAATACAAATATTTCATTAGTTCAGAGTAATTCCCTGTAACTGAACGATCGTTTTTATATATTTTTTTAATTTGAATAACGTGGTAGGGCGTTATATGACACGTTTTAAAGGGTCCCTACCCTAATTATAAACAACTTTCTTCTTTTGGCCTAGCTTACAAAAATAAATTTTGTTTGTATTATTTATTTTTTAGTGTTAATTTTTAAAATATTGTCTTCCTCGGACTGTTATGGCATTTGAGCCTTAATAAATTTACAGTGCCTTACGAAAGTTTTTTTTTTATAACATTTACCAGTGTATATACAGTTGAATCCGGTTATAACGACTCCGCTTATAGTTTCCCTCCGGTTATTGCTACGAAAACTCGTTGGCTTGGTTGGTCCCCATACAAACTTATATGGTACAAACTACATAAGGTCTGTGCGTTTTCTGGGTATAACGACGTAAAATCGTCGGTCCCTTGAAAGTCGCTATAACCGGATTCTACTCTATATGTTGAAGTCGCATGATGCAACTCCATCGAAGATTTTATCACCTGGTGAATTGAGTCTTCAAATTACAATTCACTTTTTCGTAGATTCATCACCGGGTGAATTGTGTCTTTAAAATGTAAGACTACGAAAAAAGGTTTAAGAATTAAACAAAAGAGAAACGCTGTAATCGAATGCCTCTACTATGAGATGCATATTACTCAGCATACCAATTTCAAAATAAAACAAGAAGGGAAGCAAACTTCGGCAAGTCGAAGTTTATATACCCTTGCAGTTATTACAAAACGACTACATTTCGATTTCTATGCCTTTGTTACTATAAACAAGGAAGGTATTTTTTGCGCTGCATTTTGCCATCATTTCTAAAGGAGCTTTATTATGTTGTTGTCTGATTTTGACAAAACTAAAAACTTAATTCTGAGACTGTTAAAAATTACTATATATCAAAGGAATATTTTAATAAATAGAAAAACAGCAAATTAAAAATGTTTTTTCATTTTTTATTTTTTTAATTCTTTGATTTTTCTATGGGAGCTGTATTCTATATTATAATTATTTAATTTAGTTAAATCCGTAATTCAATATTATTTAAATATTACCAAACCCCAACGAATAAAAAAAAAATTAAAAACAACAAAGTTATTCCCATAGAGTCCATCCGTTCGAAACGGTTGGGATTTTTGACAAAAGTGAAACTCCGATTCCTACAGACACATCCACCATCCGATAACAGCTGATCTGAACAGCTGGGGCTCATCATTTTAGCCCGTTGCATTTTGCACAACATTTAAAATGCGCACACAGCGTTCTAAATGATACTTGGTAACAGACTGCAAGTGATCTACGGGAACAACCAAATCGAAATAATATGTCTGCAGATTTTTGCCAGCCTGCAGAAAAAATATGAACCGCTTTTACCCAATATTGCCTAACTGGTAACAAATCAACTTCATTATATAAATATAAATATACATATAAAATATGGCAGTAAAGTACTCTTGTTTTTCGAACGCGTTCCCAATTTCTGATGCTATCCGATTGACATGCTCAATTTTTCCGTGCTTGAAGCTGAGGCTCATATGGTAAAGTCGGCAAAGTGAACGCACTTGTGGCAGGATTTGGTTTAAAGACATTTTTAAGGTGGTTGGCAAACGTGCTGGCTCTGTTTGCATCGCTGCGCGCCCAGCCGCCTGTGGGATTTATAATAGGCATCACAGTTACTTTCGGTGAGCTTAGAGTTGGGTAAGCTCTCCATAGTGAGTATTTCGTACTAGATGTTGACGATTGCTCTATGTAGCGTCGGTGGACATATGCTTCTTCTTGCTGTAAAGCTTTTGTGAGTTGACATGAGGCATGTTTTAAGCGTTGCCTAATAACCCAAATAGTTTTCTGAGATGTAAATTTACAAGATTGTTCCAATGCTCCTGGATATCGTAGTAGAACCAAACAGGTCATGCAAGTTATCAGATGAAAGATCCGAAAGGCATTCGGCGCTTATCAGATTTTTATGAATGTTTTTGGTAATTGCAAAGTCTATTAAATCGGGTAGTTTCTTTGCGTCTGCCGGCCAGTATGTTAATCTGCCAGAAGAAACATAGTACAGCTTGTTCTTGGCTGCTTTCCTTTTGAAGTCACGGGATGTGATCCCCAGTGTGTGTGCATGACTTTTTAATATACAAATATATTATGTCAACTGATTCGGAACCTCATTTAATATTATTAACATATTAAGGGGTTAAGGGAGTTTTGATTTTTTTATATATGTAGCAATTTTTTTATTAAATGAATGATTATATTTTCTGAAAGTTTAGTTTGTTGATAATGTTTTTGCAAAAATTTGTGAAAAAATATTGAAAAGTTTTTAAGGATTTTAAGTTTTTTTCCCGTAAACGCCTTTTTTTGAAGAGCCTTGCGGTGATAATTCCCCAGGACGAACGGGTCAACTGAAACCGTAAAAATACAAATATTTCATTAGTTCAGAGTAATTCCCTGTAACTGAACGATCGTTTTTATATATTTTTTTAATTTGAATAACGTGGTAGGGCGTTATATGACACGTTTTAAAGGGTCCCTACCCTAATTATAAACAACTTTCTTCTTTTGGCCTAGCTTACAAAAATAAATTTTGTTTGTATTATTTATTTTTTAGTGTTAATTTTTAAAATATTGTCTTCCTCGGACTGTTATGGCATTTGAGCCTTAATAAATTTACAGTGCCTTACGAAAGTTTTTTTTTTTATAACATTTACCAGTGTATATACAGTTGAATCCGGTTATAACGACTCCGCTTATAGTTTCCCTCCGGTTATTGCTACGAAAACTCGTTGGCTTGGTTGGTCCCCATACAAACTTATATGGTACAAACTACATAAGGTCTGTGCGTTTTCTGGGTATAACGACGTAAAATCGAATGCCTCTACTATGAGATGCATATTACTCAGCATACCAATTTCAAAATAAAACAAGAAGGGAAGCAAACTTCGGCAAGTCGAAGTTTATATACCCTTGCAGTTATTACAAAACGACTACATTTCGATTTCTATGCCTTTGTTACTATAAAAAGGAAGGTATTTTTGCGCTGCATTTTGCCATCATTTCTAAAGGAGCTTTATTATGTTGTTGTCCGATTTTGACAAAACTAAAAACTTAATTCTGAGACTGTTAAAAATTACAATATATCAAAGGAATATTTTAATAAATAGAAAAACAGCAAATTAAAAATGTTTTTTCATTTTTTATTTTTTTAATTCTTTGATTTTTCTATGGGAGCTGTATTCTATATTATAATTATTTAATTTAGTTAAATCCGTAATTCAATATTATTTAAATATTACCAAACCCCAACGAATAAAAAAAAAATTAAAAACAACAAAGTTATTCCCATAGAGTCCATCCGTTCGAAACGGTTGGGATTTTTGACAAAAGTGAAACTCCGATTCCTACAGACACATCCACCATCCGATAACAGCTGATCTGAACAGCTGGGGCTCATCATTTTAGCCCGTTGCATTTTGCACAACATTTAAAATGCGCACACAGCGTTCTAAATGATACTTGGTAACAGACTGCAAGTGATCTACGGGAACAACCAAATCGAAATAATATGTCTGCAGATTTTTGCCAGCCTGCAGAAAAAATATGAACCGCTTTTACCCAATATTGCCTAACTGGTAACAAATCAACTTCATTATATAAATATAAATATACATATAAAATATGGCAGTAAAGTACTCTTGTTTTTCGAACGCGTTCCCAATTTCTGATGGTCCCAGTATGTTGGTCTGCCAGAAGAAACATAGTCCAGCTTGTTCTTGGCTTTTATAACTGCATTATAGAGCTGCTTTCCTTTTGAAGTCAAGGGATGTGATCCCCAGTGTGTGTGCATGACTTTTTAATATACAAATATATTATGTCAACTGATTCGGAACCTCATTTGATATTATTAACATATTAAGGGGTTAAGGGAGTTTTGATTTTTTTATATATGTAGCAATTTTTTTATTAAATGAATGATTATATTTTCTGAAAGTTTAGTTTGTTGATAATGTTTTTGCAAAAATTTGTAAAAAAATATTGAAAAGTTTTTCAGGATTTTAAGTTTTTTCCCGTAAACGCCTTTTTTTTGAAGAGCCTTGCGGTGATAATTCCCCAGGACGAACGGGTCAACTGAAACCGTAAAAATACAAATATTTCATTAGTGTAGAGTAATTCCCTGTAACTGAACGATCGTTTTTATATATTTTTTTAATTTGAATAACGTGGTAGGGCGTTATATGACACGTTTTAAAGGGTCCCTACCCTATTTATAAACAACTTTCTTCTTTTGGCCTAGCTTACAAAAATAAATTTTGTTTGTATTATTTATTTTTTAGTGTTAATTTTTAAAATATTGTCTTCCTCGGACTGTTATGGCATTTGAGCCTTAATAAATTTACAGTGCCTTACGAAAGTTTTTTTTTTTTATAACATTTACCAGTGTATATACAGTTGAATCCGGTTATAACGACTCCGCTTATAGTTTCCCTCCGGTTATTGCTACGAAAACTCGTTGGCTTGGTTGGTCCCCATACAAACTTATATGGTACAAACTACATAAGGTCTGTGCGTTTTCTGGGTATAACGACGTAAAATCGTCGGTCCCTTGAAAGTCGCTATAACCGGATTCTACTCTATATGTTGAAGTCGCATGATGCAACTCCATCGAAGATTTTATCACCTGGTGAATTGAGTCTTCAAATTACAATTCACTTTTTCGTAGATTCATCACCGGGTGAATTGTGTCTTTAAAATGTAAGACTACGAAAAAGGTTTAAGAATTAAACAAAAGAGAAACGCTGTAATCGAATGCCTCTACTATGAGATGCATATTACTCAGCATACCAATTTCAAAATAAAACAAGAAGGGAAGCAAACTTCGGCAAGTCGAAGTTTATATACCCTTGCAGTTATTACAAAACGACTACATTTCGATTTCTATGCCTTTGTTACTATAAACAAGGAAGGTATTTTTTGCGCTGCATTTTGCCATCATTTCTAAAGGAGCTTTATTATGTTGTTGTCCGATTTTGACAAAACTAAAAACTTAATTCTGAGACTGTTAAAAATTACTATATATCAAAGGAATATTTTAATAAATAGAAAAACAGCAAATTAAAAATGTTTTTTCATTTTTTATTTTTTTAATTCTTTGATTTTTCTATGGGAGCTGTATTCTATATTATAATTATTTAATTTAGTTAAATCCGTAATTCAATATTATTTAAATATTACCAAACCCCAACGAATAAAAAAAAAATTAAAAACAACAAAGTTATTCCCATAGAGTCCATCCGTTCGAAACGGTTGGGATTTTTGACAAAAGTGAAACTCCGATTCCTACAGACACATCCACCATCCGATAACAGCTGATCTGAACAGCTGGGGCTCATCATTTTAGCCCGTTGCATTTTGCACAACATTTAAAATGCGCACACAGCGTTCTAAATGATACTTGGTAACAGACTGCAAGTGATCTACGGGAACAACCAAATCGAAATAATATGTCTGCAGATTTTTGCCAGCCTGCAGAAAAAATATGAACCGCTTTTACCCAATATTGTCTAACTGGTAACAAATCAACTTCATTATATAAATATAAATATACATATAAAATATGGCAGTAAAGTACTCTTGTTTTTCGAACGCGTTCCGAATTTCTGATGCTATCCGATTGACATGCTCAATTTTTCCGTGCTTGAAGCTGAGGCTCATATGGTAAAGTCGGCAAAGTGAACGCACTTGTGGCAGGATTTGGTTTAAAGACATTTTTAAGGTGGTTGGCAAACGTGCGGGCTCTGTTTGCATCGCTGCGCGCCCAGCCGCCTGTGGGATTTATAATAGGCATCACAGTTACTTTCGGTGAGCTTAGAGTTGGGTAAGCTCTCCTTAGTGAGTATTTCGTACTAGATGTTGACGATTGCTCTATGTAGCGTCGGTGGACATATGCTTCTTCTTGCTGTAAAGCTTTTGTGAGTTGACATGAGGCATGTTTTAAGCGTTGCCTAATAACCCAAATAGTTTTCTGAGATGTAAATTTACAAGATTGTTCCAATGCTCCTGGATATCGGAGTAGAACCAAACAGGTCATGCAAGTTATCAGATCAAAGATCCGAAAGGCATTCGGCGCTTATCAGATTTTTTATGAATGTTTTTGGTAATTGCAAAGTCTATTAAATCGGGTAGTTTCTTTGCGTCTGCCGGCCAGTATGTTAATCTGCCAGAAGAAACATAGTACAGCTTGTTCTTGGCTGCTTTCCTTTTGAAGTCACGGGATGTGATCCCCAGTGTGTGTGCATGACTTTTTAATATACAAATATATTATGTCAACTGATTCGGAACCTCATTTAATATTATTAACATATTAAGGGGTTAAGGGAGTTTTGATTTTTTTATATATGTAGCAATTTTTTTATTAAATGAATGATTATATTTTCTGAAAGTTTAGTTTGTTGATAATGTTTTTGCAAAAATTTGTGAAAAAATATTGAAAAGTTTTTAAGGATTTTAAGTTTTTTCCCGTAAACGCCTTTTTTTTGAAGAGCCTTGCGGTGATAATTCCCCAGGACGAACGGGTCAACTGAAACCGTAAAAATACAAATATTTCATTAGTTCAGAGTAATTCCCTGTAACTGAACGATCGTTTTTATATATTTTTTTAATTTGAATAACGTGGTAGGGCGTTATATGACACGTTTTAAAGGGTCCCTACCCTAATTATAAACAACTTTCTTCTTTTGGCCTAGCTTACAAAAATAAATTTTGTTTGTATTATTTATTTTTTAGTGTTAATTTTTAAAATATTGTCTTCCTCGGACTGTTATGGCATTTGAGCCTTAATAAATTTACAGTGCCTTACGAAAGTTTTTTTTTTATAACATTTACCAGTGTATATACAGTTGAATCCGGTTATAACGACTCCGCTTATAGTTTCCCTCCGGTTATTGCTACGAAAACTCGTTGGCTTGGTTGGTCCCCATACAAACTTATATGGTACAAACTACATAAGGTCTGTGCGTTTTCTGGGTATAACGACGTAAAATCGTCGGTCCCTTGAAAGTCGCTATAACCGGATTCTACTCTATATGTTGAAGTCGCATGATGCAACTCCATCGAAGATTTTATCACCTGGTGAATTGAGTCTTCAAATTACAATTCACTTTTTCGTAGATTCATCACCGGGTGAATTGTGTCTTTAAAATGTAAGACTACGAAAAAAGGTTTAAGAATTAAACAAAAGAGAAACGCTGTAATCGAATGCCTCTACTATGAGATGCATATTACTCAGCATACCAATTTCAAAATAAAACAAGAAGGGAAGCAAACTTCGGCAAGTCGAAGTTTATATACCCTTGCAGTTATTACAAAACGACTACATTTCGATTTCTATGCCTTTGTTACTATAAACAAGGAAGGTATTTTTTGCGCTGCATTTTGCCATCATTTCTAAAGGAGCTTTATTATGTTGTTGTCCGATTTTGACAAAACTAAAAACTTAATTCTGAGACTGTTAAAAATTACTATATATCAAAGGAATATTTTAATAAATAGAAAAACAGCAAATTAAAAATGTTTTTTCATTTTTTATTTTTTTAATTCTTTGATTTTTCTATGGGAGCTGTATTCTATATTATAATTATTTAATTTAGTTAAATCCGTAATTCAATATTATTTAAATATTACCAAACCCCAACGAATAAAAAAAAAATTAAAAACAACAAAGTTATTCCCATAGAGTCCATCCGTTCGAAACGGTTGGGATTTTTGACAAAAGTGAAACTCCGATTCCTACAGACACATCCACCATCCGATAACAGCTGATCTGAACAGCTGGGGCTCATCATTTTAGCCCGTTGCATTTTGCACAACATTTAAAATGCGCACACAGCGTTCTAAATGATACTTGGTAACAGACTGCAAGTGATCTACGGGAACAACCAAATCGAAATAATATGTCTGCAGATTTTTGCCAGCCTGCAGAAAAAAATATGAACCGCTTTTACCCAATATTGTCTAACTGGTAACAAATCAACTTCATTATATAAATATAAATATACATATAAAATATGGCAGTAAAGTACTCTTGTTTTTCGAACGCGTTCCGAATTTCTGATGCTATCCGATTGACATGCTCAATTTTTCCGTGCTTGAAGCTGAGGCTCATATGGTAAAGTCGGCAAAGTGAACGCACTTGTGGCAGGATTTGGTTTAAAGACATTTTTAAGGTGGTTGGCAAACGTGCGGGCTCTGTTTGCATCGCTGCGCGCCCAGCCGCCTGTGGGATTTATAATAGGCATCACAGTTACTTTCGGTGAGCTTAGAGTTGGGTAAGCTCTCCATAGTGAGTATTTCGTACTAGATGTTGACGATTGCTCTATTTAGCGTCGGTGGACATATGCTTCTTCTTGCTGTAAAGCTTTTGTGAGTTGACATGAGGCATGTTTTAAGCGTTGCCTAATAACCCAAATAGTTTTCTGAGATGTAAATTTACAAGATTGTTCCAATGCTCCTGGATATCGGAGTAGAACCAAACAGGTCATGCAAGTTATCAGATCAAAGATCCGAAAGGCATTCGGCGCTTATCAGATTTTTATGAATGTTTTTGGTAATTGCAAAGTCTATTAAATCGGGTAGTTTCTTTGCGTCTGCCGGCCAGTATGTTAATCTGCCAGAAGAAACATAGTACAGCTTGTTCTTGGCTGCTTTCCTTTTGAAGTCACGGGATGTGATCCCCAGTGTGTGTGCATGACTTTTTAATATACAAATATATTATGTCAACTGATTCGGAACCTCATTTAATATTATTAACATATTAAGGGGTTAAGGGAGTTTTGATTTTTTTATATATGTAGCAATTTTTTTATTAAATGAATGATTATATTTTCTGAAAGTTTAGTTTGTTGATAATGTTTTTGCAAAAATTTGTGAAAAAATATTGAAAAGTTTTTAAGGATTTTAAGTTTTTTCCCGTAAACGCCTTTTTTTTGAAGAGCCTTGCGGTGATAATTCCCCAGGACGAACGGGTCAACTGAAACCGTAAAAATACAAATATTTCATTAGTTCAGAGTAATTCCCTGTAACTGAACGATCGTTTTTATATATTTTTTTAATTTGAATAACGTGGTAGGGCGTTATATGACACGTTTTAAAGGGTCCCTACCCTAATTATAAACAACTTTCTTCTTTTGGCCTAGCTTACAAAAATAAATTTTGTTTGTATTATTTATTTTTTAGTGTTCATTTTTAAAATATTGTCTTCCTCGGACTGTTATGGCATTTGAGCCTTAATAAATTTACAGTGTCTTACGAAAGTTTTTTTTTTTATAACATTTACCAGTGTATATACAGTTGAATCCGGTTATAACGACTCCGCTTATAGTTTCCCTCCGGTTATTGCTACGAAAACTCGTTGGCTTGGTTGGTCCCCATACAAACTTATATGGTACAAACTACATAAGGTCTGTGCGTTTTCTGGGTATAACGACGTAAAATCGTCGGTCCCTTGAAAGTCGCTATAACCGGATTCTACTCTATATGTTGAAGTCGCATGATGCAACTCCATCGAAGATTTTATCACCTGGTGAATTGAGTCTTCAAATTACAATTCACTTTTTCGTAGATTCATCACCGGGTGAATTGTGTCTTTAAAATGTAAGACTACGAAAAAAGGTTTAAGAATTAAACAAAAGAGAAACGCTGTAATCGAATGCCTCTACTATGAGATGCATATTACTCAGCATACCAATTTCAAAATAAAACAAGAAGGGAAGCAAACTTCGGCAAGTCGAAGTTTATATACCCTTGCAGTTATTACAAAACGACTACATTTCGATTTCTATGCCTTTGTTACTATAAACAAGGAAGGTATTTTTATACCCTTGCAGAGGGTATTATAATTTTGGTCAAAAGTGTGCAACGCAGTGAAGGAGACATCTCCGACCCTATAAAGTATATATATTCTTGATCAGGATCACCTCCTGAGTTGATATAGCCATGTCCGTCTGTCCGTCTGTCCGTCTGTCCGTCTGTCCGTCTGTCTGTTTCTACGCGAACTAGTCTCTCAGTTTTAAAGATATCGAATTGAAACTTTGCACACACTCTTCTTTCCTTTGCACGCAGTATATAAGTCAGAACGGCCGGGATCGGCCGACTATATCCTATAGCTGTCATATAACTGAACGATCGGAAATGCCATAACTTTGGTGTTTTTAAAGTTAGGAAGTTGGAATTTTCTATGGGTTTTACATTTGGCCAATCAATTTTACGTACCAAATTTTATAAGGATCGGCCGACTATATCCTATAGCTACCATATAACTGAACGATCGGAAATGCCACAACTTTGGTGTTTGTAATGTTAGAAAGTTGGGATTTTCTATGGGTTTTACATTTAGCCAATCAATTTGACGTACCAAATTTTATAGGGATCGGCCAATTATATCCTATAGCTGCCATATAGCTGATTGATCGGAAATGTCACAACTTTGGTGTTTGTAAAGTTAGGAAGTTGGGATTTTCTATGGGTTTTATATTTGGCCAATCAATCTGACCTACCAAATTTCATAAGGGTCGGCCGACTATATCCTATAGCTGCAATATAACTGAACGATTTGAAATGCTATAACAATAGTGTTTTTAAAGTTAGGAAGTTGGACTTTTTCATGACTATTGAGAATGCATCATATGAATAATTTTGGAGAATATAATTTATAGAATATTCTGCAAGGGTATATCAACTTCGGCTCCGCCCGAAGTTAGCTTTCCTTTCTTGTTTGCGCTGCATTTTGCCATCATTTCTAAAGGAGCTTTATTATGTTGTTGTCCGATTTTGACAAAACTAAAAACTTAATTCTGAGACTGTTAAAAATTACTATATATCAAAGGAATATTTTAATAAATAGAAAAACAGCAAATTACAAATGTTTTTTCATTTTTTATTTTTTTAATTCTTTGATTTTTCTATGGGAGCTGTATTCTATATTATAATTATTTAATTTAGTTAAATCCGTAATTCAATATTATTTAAATATTACCAAACCCCAACGAATAAAAAAAAAAATTAAAAACAACAAAGTTATTCCCATAGAGTCCATCCGTTCGAAACGGTTGGGATTTTTGACAAAAGTGAAACTCCGATTCCTACAGACACATCCACCATCCGATAACAGCTGATCTGAACAGCTGGGGCTCATCATTTTAGCCCGTTGCATTTTGCACAACATTTAAAATGCGCACACAGCGTTCTAAATGATACTTGGTAACAGACTGCAAGTGATCTACGGGAACAACCAAATCGAAATAATATGTCTGCAGATTTTTGCCAGCCTGCAGAAAAAATATGAACCGCTTTTACCCAATATTGTCTAACTGGTAACAAATCAACTTCATTATATAAATATAAATATACATATAAAATATGGCAGTAAAGTACTCTTGTTTTTCGAACGCGTTCCGAATTTCTGATGCTATCCGATTGACATGCTCAATTTTTCCGTGCTTGAAGCTGAGGCTCATATGGTAAAGTCGGCAAAGTGAACGCACTTGTGGCAGGATTTGGTTTAAAGACATTTTTAAGGTGGTTGGCAAACGTGCGGGCTCTGTTTGCATCGCTGCGCGCCCAGCCGCCTGTGGGATTTATAATAGGCATCACAGTTACTTTCGGTGAGCTTAGAGTTGGGTAAGCTCTCCTTAGTGAGTATTTCGTACTAGATGTTGACGATTGCTCTATGTAGCGTCGGTGGACATATGCTTCTTCTTGCTGTAAAGCTTTTGTGAGTTGACATGAGGCATGTTTTAAGCGTTGCCTAATAACCCAAATAGTTTTCTGAGATGTAAATTTACAAGATTGTTCCAATGCTCCTGGATATCGGAGTAGAACCAAACAGGTCATGCAAGTTATCAGATGAAAGATCCGAAAGGCATTCGGCGCTTATCAGATTTTTATGAATGTTTTTGGTAATTGCAAAGTCTATTAAATCGGGTAGTTTCTTTGCGTCTGCCGGCCAGTATGTTGGTCTGCCAGAAGAAACATAGTCCAGCTTGTTCTTGGCTTTTATAACTGCATTATAGAGCTGCTTTCCTTTTGAAGTCAAGGGATGTGATCCCCAGTGTGTGTGCATGACTTTTTATACCCTTGCAGAGGGTATTATAATTTTGGTCAAAAGTGTGCAACGCAGTGAAGGAGACATCTCCGACCCTATAAAGTATATATATTCTTGATCAGGATCACCTCCTGAGTTGATATAGCCATGTCCGTCTGTCCGTCTGTCCGTCTGTCCGTCTGTCCGTCTGTCTGTCCGTCTGTCTGTTTCTACGCGAACTAGTCTCTCAGTTTTAAAGATATCGAATTGAAACTTTGCACACACTCTTCTTTCCTTTGCACGCAGTATATAAGTCAGAACGGCCGGGATCGGCCGACTATATCCTATAGCTGCCATATAACTGAACGATCGGAAATGCCATAACTTTGGTGTTTTTAAAGTTAGGAAGTTGGAATTTTCTATGGGTTTTACATTTGGCCAATCAATTTTACGTACCAAATTTTATAAGGATCGGCCGACTATATCCTATAGCTACCATATAACTGAACGATCGGAAATGCCACAACTTTGGTGTTTGTAATGTTAGAAAGTTGGGATTTTCTATGGGTTTTATTTTTGGCCAATCAATCTGACCTACCAAACTTCATAAGGATCGGCCGACTATATCTTATAGCTGCCATATAACTGAACGATTGGAAATGCCATAACTTTGGTGTTTTTAAAGTTAGGAAGTTGGGATTTTTATGAGTATTAAGAATGCATCATATGAATAATTTTGGAGAATATAATTTATAGAATATTCTGCAAGGGTATATCAACTTCGGCTCCGCCCGAAGTTAGCTTTCCTTTCTTGTTTGCGCTGCATTTTGCCATCGTTTCTAAAGGAGCTTTATTATGTTGTTGTCCGATTTTGACAAAACTAAAAACTTAATTCTGAGACTGTAAAAAATTACTATATATCAAAGGAATATTTTAATAAATAGAAAAACAGCAAATTAAAAATGTTTTTTCATTTTTTATTTTTTTAATTCTTTGATTTTTCTATGGGAGCTGTATTCTATATTATAATTATTTAATTTAGTTAAATCCGTAATTCAATATTATTTAAATATTACCAAGCCCCAACGAATAAAAAAAAATTAAAGGAATATTTTAATAAATAGAAAAACAGCAAATTAAAAATAATTTTTTTCATTTTTTATTTTTTTAATTCTTTGATTTTTCTATGGGAGCTGTATTCTATATTATAATTATTTAATTGAGTTAAATCCGTAATTCAATATTATTTAAATATTACCAAGCCCCAACGAATAAAAAAAAAATTAAAAACAACAAAGTTATTCCCATAGAGTCCTTCCGTTCGAAACGGTTGGGATTTTTGACAAAAGTGAAACTCCGATTCCTACAGACACATCCACCATCCGATAACAGCTGATCTGAACAGCTGGGGCTCATCATTTTAGCCCGTTGCATTTTGCACATCATTTAAAATGCGCACACAGCGTTCTAAATGATACTTGGTAACAGACTGCAAGTGATCTACGGGAACAACCAAATCGAAATAATATGTCTGCAGACTTTTGCCAGCCTGCAGAAAAAATATGAACCGCTTTTACCCAATATTGTCTAACTGGTAACTAATCAACTTCATTATATATAAATGCTTTTTTTTTGTTTTATTATAATTTCATATTTTATTTCATTTTAAATGTTCTGCTCCATGTTGTGATTACGGTATGCGCCTAGGAAAGAGTGGAACAACACCTAATACTGCCACACGGATGGAGCAGTAATTAATTAATTATTACAAGTATAAACAACATTTTTTGAATTGGCGCCTTCCTTTTTCAAAAGTTGCTCGCCATTACTTTTTAAATTTTCGTAGTGAATGTTTCAATGTTCACTGTCTAGAAGAAGAACTCAGAGTTGCACCGAAAAAACATCGCCTAACTATCGCATAAAAAAGCCCATCAAATTTGGATGGGGAACTAAATGGGAATTTTCGGAACGGCAAAACCTTATGGACCATCCGTTCAACGGATGGTGGATGGATCTCTGTAGGAAGAGGGCAATATACATGTTTTAGTTTTTTTCCTATTGTTCTTATGGGAGCTATTTGATCCGGCTCGTTCCGACCTATAGCGGCTTCCTGAAACAAAAAGACATATTTTGGGAAAGTTTCTAGCAGATAGCTTTAATAGGGACTAGCTTTGAGGAACTAGAAATGGTCGGGCGGACAGACGGACTGGCGACGTGCGGGCGGGCAGTCGGACGGACGGACAGACATATGATATTTACTATGTACTATGTTCTTTAATAATTCATTTCAATAGAAAATTTTGACTTTACCGCTCGTCAAAAGTTTATTATGTACTTCATTGGTTCAAAAGTAGATCCCATTATTTCTCGCGCAGATTTTTTTACAATACATGCCTGCTCCTCTCGGCCGGTTGGACGCTAACATGCCGTAAGACTCCACTTAAAAAATAATAATCAAATTAAAAGTACTGAGTTAGCAAATAAACGAAAAACAAAAGAAGAGCACACCACAATCAAATTTAACTTAAGGCGTTGGTATTGAGGTACCAAAGTTTAAATGTATTGTATGTTGTTGTAGGGGGCCGATCCTGCCACAAAAAAGACTCCCGAAATGAATAAAAGTCGGGGGCGTCGTGGAAATTCAATAGTCAGCTTTAATCGGCTGCATACATGAGACTAAAAAGACTTAAACGTAAAACCGCGCTCCCGCCCGCTTTACTCCGCTGAAGCGAGAGCTCGCGCTCCGGAGCGCGGACGTTGCGAGAAGTGAGCGAGTGAGCGCAAGAGGGGCGAGAGTGAAAGCTCGGAGAGCTCAGTGAGCAGCGGCGATGCAGTAGGCCGCTGACCTAAACATATGTGTAAAATATATTAGTTTGCCTACAATAGTTGCAGTTAATTTAATTATAGCCAAATATCAAAACACTCAGTTTATTTGTTTTCGAAAAAATTATATATATTTATTACGTCCGGCTCTTGGACCTAGGAATAGTGAGATGTTTCCAAAAGCACCAAGCTGGGGCGACCGAGATGGTCGCAGATCGCTGTAAATATCAGGTGGTCATAACAAGCTCGTTTTGAACTGGAAAACAATCCACTGCACAGTGGTTGATTTCATAGGCCAAAAATAAAAAAAACAAAAATTTGAAATTGGGTATTTTTTGTCTTAAAAATATTTCTTAACAGAGCAATAAATCGTAAGGTAATTTCATTTTTAGTCTCTCTTATTCGTACGCGCTACGAATAGCGAGAGAAGTGAGACATAAAGACACGCGCACTTCCACTAAAAAATTAATTTCTACTACTAAATCGCGTCCAATAGTCGGCATATAAAATGAATATCGAAAATAAAGGTATGTACTATTAAGCTGAGTAATTTTTATACCCGTTACTCGTAGATTAAAAGGGTATATTGTATTCGTGCAAAGGTATGTAACAGCTAGAAGGAAGCGTTTCCGACCCTATAAAGTATATATATTCTTGATCAGGGTCACTAGCCGAGTCGATATAGCCATGTCCGTCTGTCCGTCCGTATGAACGCTGAGATCTCGGAAACTATAAAAGCTAGAAGATTGGCATTTTGCATGCAGATTCTAGGAGCTCCTACGCAGAAAGGTGCCACGCCCCCTTTAACGCCCACAATCGCTTATATACGATTTTAAAAATTTAAATATTTCGTAAAAATTCAGAAAATGCAGTTTTATTGTGCAAATTTTTCAAATCGGACCATTCGTTAAAAAGTTATGCGTGATCAAAGTTTCTATCTCCATCTTCCTCGCACTCCCTTTACCTGAGTAACGGGTATCTGATAGTCGGGGCACCCGACTATAGCGTTCTCTCTTATTATGTCATTATGTGTTGTGTTATTGTTTTAAAATTAGTGTTTTATCAGTGACCTGTCTGCATACATAGATTTCAGATAAAAAAAGTCCCGTCTCACCCTTTAATTAAACTAATTTATAAATACTAGTGAATGTTTTCTTAGTCTATGTTATAAATTTGAGCTGCAACTTTTTGCAACTTTCTGATTTATACGCTCTTTTTGTGTTCGTGCTCATTTTGTGTTTTGTTCTCTTCGTCATATGCTTTGAAATCTCAATTGCTCAATAGAGATCCAGAAAACATCGCTCGACCTTCGTCGACTCGTTATTGCCGCCCGATTCGAATTCTATTTCAAAAGGAATCAGTAGATTTAATTAAAAATGAAGAACTATATTTTAAAAACAAAATTAAACAATTGACTCCCACGGAATTTAAAACCGCCACCAACCGGATATTCCATATCGATCATATTATTCAACTCACTATGGTGGATGGCAAAGTTTGCAATGCCTTAAGTGAAACACCATCTTCAAAGTGCTACATATGTCAAGCGAAACCTAAGGAAATGAACGACATTAAGAAATGCCTACAAAAAGAAATCAGAACCGATCGATACGAATTTGGATTGTCTCCATTACATGCCTATATTCGTTTCTTTGAATATTTTCTTCACGTTTCCTATAAACTCGAAATTAGACAGTGGCAAGTAAGAGGTGAAGAAAATAAAAGACTATTTCAGAAAAGGAAACAAAATATTCAATCCGAATTTTGAGAAAAGTTGGGTCTTATTGTCGATAAACCAAAATCAGGTGGCAGTGGAAATTCAAATAATGGCAAGACAATTTTTCAATAATTCTCACTTATCTGCAGAAATAAGTGGCATTGAACAACATTTGATTGAAAATTGTGCAACATTACTGCAATCCTTGTCCTCCGGATATAAAATTAACATAGAAAAATTTCGAAAATTAGCGCTAGATACACCAAAATAACTGACATCAAAATATTCCTGGTATTATTTGCCTTCCTCAGTGCATAAAATATTAATACATGCTCCAGATGTTATTCAATATGCTTTAGTTTCAATTGGAGAGCTGTCAAAAGAAGCTACGGAGTCATGGAACAAGGACGTTAAGATGTATAGACTCAATCATACAAGTAAAACCTCACGTCTTGCCTCTAATAAAGACCTTATAAATCGGTTGTTATTAACTTCAGATCCTTTCATAACAGATAACTTTCATAACGTAATTTACCCTACAAGTGTAAAACGATTCTTTAGAAACGTTTTTGATTTGTTAGAATAAAAATATATATAGAATATATGTAGTGTTATTGAATTACTCGCGGTCATACGTTGGTTATATTTTAATTTCTTCTATAACACAAAGATTTATTCCACTTAACTTTCATCACACTTACACTCCCTGGGGAGTGAACCCGACTATGATAGGACTAGCTAGTTTCGTCTGCACGTCACCTCAGACTCATCAGCTATCTACGGGGATGGAAGCAGATCAATCTTACGATCAGAGAAGCTTTTTGGCAATTGTGAGTTGCCAAAGTTCATTGGTTTTAACATAGGTGGAGTTCTGTCGTTAAAGCTTCAATCAGTGTGTGAAAGTTTTCAGTCGATAAAAAACCAACATATGGAATATATATTTAGAAAAATATATTTTTTTGCATTGTTTTATTTAATTTAAATATATATTTGAACAAAATGTTTATACCCGTTACTCGTAGAGTAAAAGGGTATATTGTATTCGTGCAAAAGTATGTAACAGCTAGAAGGAAGCGTTTCCGACCCTATAAAGTATATATATTCTTGATCAGGGTCACTAGCCGAGTCGATATAGCCATGTCCGTCTGTCCGTCTGTCCGTCTGTCCGTCTGTCTGTCCGTCTGTCTGTCTGTCCGTATGAACGCTGAGATCTCGGAAACTATAAAAGCTAGAAGATTGGCATTTTGCATGCAGATTCTAGGAGTTCCTACGCAGCGCAAGTTTGTTTGAAAAAGGTGCCACGCCCCCTTTAACGCCCACAATCGCTTATATACGATTTTAAAAATTTAAATATTTCGGAAAAGTAAAAATGCAGTTTTATTGTGTTTATCAATACCTATCGAAATGTTGAAGAAATTTTTCAAATCGAACCATTCGTTAAAAAGTTATGCGTGATCAAAGTTTCTATCTCCATCTCCCTCGCACTCCCTTTACCTGAGTAACGGGTATCTGATAGTCGGGGCACCCGACTATAGCGTTCTCTCTTGTTTTATTTTATTTTGAGATTTCCTTACCCTAAAAGTATGCAATTGAATTAAAGTCATAAAAAGCTGTTTTCTAATTTTTTCGGGCTTTAACGTATGGTTTTTTATTTTTTTTATTTTATTTATCAAATTGGGTCCATATAGCAGTACAAACATTTTCTGCTCAACTGGAAGTATTTTTGGCCGCCTCTGCCATACTAGATCAATCAGTGTGCGTCTGCAGCGCCGTTTACGACGAAATAACATCGGCTAGTGATGGATTTTCGTCACCAGGATTCAACATGGCCAAGGAAATGTTGATGGACTTCACCGATAAAATGCCTATTCGATCCTGGATCGCTCAATGCCACAACATATCGGCTCTATATAGCCTTTCAGACATGCAACGACGTGTCTTGCTGATCAGCAAGTTAAAAGGCAGTGCCTTGCAGTGGTTGCATGCGGATGAAAGACGTGTCGCCCAGCCCACGAATGAGCTGCTTGAACAACTGCAGCTAGCTTTCGGGGGCGTCGAATCGAAGGCTGCATTAAGGCGCAAGTTTGAGGCACTTTGAAGAAAAATGTAGACTTGCTCGAGAGGTCAGCATGGAGGCGGATGAACTATTGGACGGATCCGTGGAGGGCATTCCAGCTCTAAGCTTGCGTACATAGGCCAAGCTTCAATGTTTTGATAGCCCGGAGCGCATGCTTCTTGCTTTTGCGGACATCATGCTGCCGAGAAGGGCAATAACAACTAAAGTGGCAACATCAAAGACGGATCCAGCAAACAGCGAGACGCGTTGTTTCAACTGCAACGCAAAAGGGCACCAGAAGAGGAAATGCACCAAGCCGATAAGACCGCCAGGATCATGCTATGGTTGTGGCGCAGAAGATCGCCGCTTGGTTGAATGTCCCCAGAACAAGAAGAAGGTCGAGAATAAATATGTAAGATTATTTAAAATTTTTAGTATTGAAAACCATAACCAGCCCATTGTTACAGAGTGCCTAATAGATTCGGGAAGCCCGGTGTCATTGATAAAACGTTCATACTTTGGCCTAAACAAAAGCTTATTAAAAAGTTATGGTAGAATATTATGTTTTATATTTAAAAATGAAATAAAGATTTGGTTTAACTTAATTATGGCTGACGAATCTATGGGTTGTAATGTTGTGCTGGGTAGAGATTTCATGGATACTTACGATTTAAAAATTGATTTAGAAGCGCTGAAAATGGTTACTGTAGAGTGAATTGAAACCGAAGTCGAGAAGAAAGCAAAAGATAAAGTGCTTTCTAATAATTGTATGGAAATTAGGAAATTTAAAATCGATTCGGAGGGTGAAGCGGAAAAGTTAATTACAAAGAGTTTAGATGAGGAAAATTTAGGTAAAAGTTTAGATGAAAAGAGCTTAGGTACAAAGTGAGGTGAAAAGAGTTTAGGTAAAAGTTTAGGTACAAGTTTGGTAGAGGTTTAGGTGAGAAGAGTTTTAGTATATATTTAGGCGATGATGATTTAGGTGAGAATGGTTTAGGTAATATTTTAGATGAGGAAGCTTTAGGTTCAGGTGGTTTAGGAAAGAGCAAAGAGGATAAGGGAAGTTTAGGCTCGCACGTATTGGGGACAAAAAGTGTAGAAGTGTTGGAGGATAATTTTGAAAGGGAAATGTTAGATATAAACATTTTAGAACATGAGTTATAAGGACCAAATGAAATTTATTGAATGGTTAGAGGAAAATTATATTAAGGCATTGCGACCTCAAAGTCCGAGAGTGTAATGTGAGTTAAATATTATTTTAGAGCACACAAAATTGTTTAGCTGTGCACCTAGAAGGCTGTCTTACAATGAAAAAGAGGCATTGCAGGAATTGTTAGATGAATACTTAGAAAAAGGAATTATTCAGAGTAGTAAATCGGAATACGCCTCTCCGATCGTTTTAGTGAAGAAAAAGACTGGGGAGTTTAGGTTGTGCATTGATTTCAGACGGTTGAATAAAATTATGGCTAAAGATAATTATCCTATCCCCTTAATTGATGATTCGTTTAATAAATTGGTGGAAAAATCGGTTTTTACTAAATTAGATTTAAAGAATGGGTACTTCCACGTTTTCGTGAACAAAGAGAACTAAGAATGGATAAATGCAACTTTCTTCAAAATAAGGTGAGATATTTAGGTTTTCCAAGTTCAAATGAAGGAATAAAACCTGATGATAGGGGATTAGAAGCTATAAAGAGCTTTCCTATGCCAAATAAAGTGCAAGCTGTACAAAGTTTCTTATGTCTTTGTACGTACTTTCGCCGCTTTATAAAAAACTTTTCGATATTGGCGAAACCATTATATTATTAAGAACTAAGAATGGATAAATGCAACTTTCTTCAAAATAAGGTGAGATATTTAGGTTTTCCAATTTCAAATGAAGGAATAAAACCTGATGATAGGGGATTAGAAGCTATAAAGAGCTTTCCTATGCCAAATAAAGTGCAAGCTGTACAAAGTTTCTTATGTCTTTGTACGTACTTTCGCCGCTTTATAAAAAACTTTTCGATATTGGCGAAACCATTATATGATTTACTGAGGAAAGATAGGATGTTTAAATTTGGAAATGAAGAGTTACCTTTTTTACACTTTTGAAAGAGAAATTAGTTGCAGCCCAGGTGTTAGGTTTATACGATTACAAGGATGAAATTGAGCTCCATTGCGATGCGAGTGCGTTAGGGTTTGGGGCCGTACTGTTTCAGAGAAAGGAAGACCAGAAGTTGCATTCCATTTTTTATTTGTCGAAAAGATCAACAACTACTGAAGCTAAATACCATAGCTTTGAATTAGAGACGTTAGCCATTATTTACGCACTTAGAAGGTTTAGGATATATATGTTAGGATATATTTACAGGGGAAACGTTTCAAGATTGTTACAAATTGTTACAGAATAAGATAGATTTTATGAATTAAAACACAGGACAGGAAAACAATTGCAACAATGTAATGATAATAGAGGCAAACACGTTTGAGAATAATTTGGTAATTTGTCAGTCAAGAGATAGTAAGGTACAAAAAATTAGTGAAATTTTAGAAAACAGAGAGCATAAGTGGTTTAAAATGAGGAATGGGGTTATATATAGAAAGAATAATAATAACAAGTTACTGTTTTATGTACCAAATCGAATGTAGGAACACGTTATATATAAATATCATGACGAATTAGGTCACATTGGAAGGGATAAGATGTTACATGCGATTAGTAAAATTTATTGGTTTCCGGTCATGAAACAAAAGGTTTGTGACCACATTCAAAACTGTTTGAAGTGAATAGCCTTCTCTCCTAAATTAGGCAAAGGACCGGGAGCGTTGCACAGTATACCCAAAGAAAATAGACTATTTGATGTTATTCATATTGATCACTAAGATTGTTAGGCTTTATACAACAAAAACAACAAATACATAAGAAGTTATGAGTGCTTTAACAGACTACTTTCGGTCATACAGCAGACCAAAGTATATTATTTCGGATCGTGGGAGTTGTTTAACGTTAACGGATTTTCCAAACTTTACCGAGGAAAGAAAAATAAAACACTTTAAAATTGCTACGGGGTCACCACAAGCGAATGGGCAAGTTGAGCGAGTAAATAGGAGTTTGGCACCGATGATTGCAAAACTATCCGAACCAGAGAGAGGATTACATTGGGATGTAATTATTGAAAAAGTGGAGTACTCGTTAAACAATACACTTCATAGCAGCATCATACAGCTTGGGAAGCTTATTTGGAATAGCTCAGAGAGGAGAATATAGTGATGAATTAAAGGAAAAATCAGGAGAGGAAGAAAAGATTGAGGATAATAGACAAAATTTAGAACAGATTAGGCAGAACGCGGAAGAAAATCAAATAAAATCTCAAACAAAAAACGAAGCCTATTACAATGCGAAAAGGTTGCTTAATACAGAATGTAGAGAAGGATATTATGTCATGGTAAAGAATTTTGATAGTACTGCAGGGGTTTCGAGAAAGCTTATACCGAAGCACAAAGGACCATACATTATTGGAAAAGTTTTAAGAAATGACAGATTCTTATTAAAGGACATCGACGGGTTTCAGTTATCTCGGAATCCATACCAAGGGGTTTGGAGCGCCAGTAATATTCGTCATTGGATAAAAGATGAAAATAAATCATAATGAATTAAATAGTATTAAAATACTTATAATAAGAATTAAATTGTAAAATATTGTAACCTACTTCTAAGACTTAGCTTATGATATGTGGTTTCGCTGAGATAGTGGGCTACCTCAAAGCCAGTATGGCCGAGTTGTAACAGGCCAAGTATATTAAAGATAGGCTGCTCAAACTATTAGAGTAGTGGCTCTCTTTCAAGAGAGGTGATATCCCTCTCTCTTAAGATAGAGCGCCAGACAGAGCTGCCTGCGTGCAGCGAAGCTCAGTCTCGATCGAACCAAGAAGTAAAGACAACGTGTGTGAGATATAAAAGTTAAATAAAGAGACCTGATTATTCCTGGTAAACAATGTACATTAGACCTTCTAGCCAAACTCTATCAAATGCTCATGCATTTGACATGAAATATACATATAAAATATGGCAGTAAAGTACTCCTGTTTTTCGAACGCGTTCCGAATTTCTGATGCTATCCGATTGATATGCTCAATTTTTCCGTGCTTTTCACGAAACCCATATTGGTGTGACGGAATTCCTTCCTGGATTCTTAGGTATGTGTTTTCAAAGAGTTTAGATAAGCATGAAAGTAGTATACGACGTGGGGATCGTGTGCCTTTGCCCGGCTGTGCTATTATTATTATATTTGACTTTTTCCATCTCACTGGAAAGTGGTCAAGTTTTGCGATGTTATTAAAAAGCTGGGTGATAGTGCAAACGGCGCAATATGGGAGCTCAATGATCATTTTGGGAGTTATGAGGTCGCAGCCCGGGGATTTTTTCGGATTCAGCTGATTTTTGATGAAGCTAACGATTTCGTTTGGGCGAAACTCAATTGGCTCATGTTGAAGCTGAGGCTCATATGGTAAAGTCGGCAAAGTGAACGCACTTGTGGCAGGATTTGGTTTAAAGACATTTTTAAGGTGGTTGGCAAACGTGCTGGCTCTGTTTGCATCGCTGCGCGCCCAGCCGCCTGTGGGATTTATAATAGGCATCACAGTTACTTTCGGTGAGCTTAGAGTTGGGTAAGCTCTCCATAGTGAGTATTTCGTACTAGATGTTGACGATTGCTCTATGTTGCGTCGGTGGACATATGCTTCTTCTTGCTGTAAAGCTTTTGTGAGTTGACATGAGGCATGTTTTAAGCGTTGCCTAATAACCCAAATAGTTTTCTGAGATGTAAATTTACAAGATTGTTCCAATGCTCCTGGATATCGGAGTAGAACCAAACAGGTCATGCAAGTTATCAGATGAAAGATCCGAAAGGCATTCGGCGCTTATCAGATTTTTATGAATGTTTTTGGTAATTGCAAAGTCTATTAAATCGGGTAGTTTCTTTGCGTCTGCCGGCCAGTATGTTAATCTGCCAGAAGAAACATAGTACAGCTTGTTCTTGGCTGCTTTCCTTTTGAAGTCACGGGATGTGATCCCCAGTGTGTGTGCATGACTTTTTAATATACAAATATATTATGTCAACTGATTCGAAACTCTCATTTGATATTTTTAACATATTAAGGGGTTAAGGGAGTTTGGATTTTTTTATATACGTAGCAATGTTTTTTATTAAATGAATGATTATATTTTCTGAAAGTTTAGTTTGTTGACAATGTTCATGCAAAAATTTGTGAAAAAATATTGAACAGTTTTTAAGGTTTTTAAGTTTTTTCCCGTAAACGCCTTTTTTTGAAGAGCCTTGCGGTGATAATTCCCCAGGACGAACGGGTCAACTGAAACCGTAAAAATACAAATATTTCATTAGTTTAGAGTAATTCCCTGTAACTGAACGATCGTTTTTATATATATATTTTTTAATTTGAATAACGTGGTAGTCCCTACCCTATTTATAAACAACTTTCTTCTTTTGGCCTAGCTTACAAAAATAAATTTTGTTTGTATTATTTATTTTTTAGTGTTAATTTTTAAAATATTATCTTCCCCGGACTGTTATGGCATTCGAGCCTTAATAAATTTACAGTGTCTTACGAAAGTTTTATTTTTTTATAACATTTACCAAATTATATACATTTGAATCCGGTTATAACAACTCCGCTTATAGTTTCCCTCCGGTTATTGCTACGAAAACTCGTTGGCTTGGTTGGTCCCCATACAAACTTATATGGTACAAACTACATAAGGTCTGTGCGTTTTCTGGGTATAACGACGTAAAATCCTCGGTCCCTTGAAAGTCGCTATAACCGGATTCTACTCTATATGTTGAAGTCGCATGATGCAACTCCATCGAAGATTTTATCACCTGGTGAATTGAGTCTTCAAATTACAATTCACTTTTTCGTAGATTCATCACCGGGTGAATTGTGTCTTTAAAATGTAAGACTACGAAAAAAGGTTTAAGAATTAAACAAAAGAGAAACGCTGTAATCGAATGCCTCTACTAAGAGATGCATATTACTCAGCATACCAATTTCAAAATAAAACAAGAAGGGAAGCAAACTTCGGCAAGTCGAAGTTTATATACCCTTGCAGTTATTACAAAACGACTACATTTCGATTTCTATGCCTTTGTTACTATAAACAAGGAAGGTATTTTTGCGCTGCATTTTGCCATCGTTTCTAAAGGAGCTTTATTATGTTGTTGTCCGATTTTGACAAAACTAAAAACTTAATTCTGAGATTGTAAAAAATTACTATATATCAAAGGAATATTTTAATAAATAGAAAAACAGCAAATTAAAAATAATTTTTTTCATTTTTTATTTTTTTAATTCTTTGATTTTTCTATGGGAGCTGTATTCTATATTATAATTATTTAATTTAGTTAAATCCGTAATTCAATATTATTTAAATATTACCAAACCCCAACGAATAAAAAAAAAAAAAAAAAAAACAAAAAAATTATTCCCATAGAGTCCATCCGTTCGAAACGGTGGGGATTTTTGACAAATGTGAAATTCCGATTCCTACAGACACATCCACCATCCGATAACAGCTGATCTGAACAGCTGGGGCTCATCATTTTAGCCCGTTGCATTTTGCACAACATTTAAAATGCGCACACAGCGTTCTAAATGATACTTGGTAACAGACGGCAAGTGATCTACAGGATCAACCAAATCGAAATAATATGTGTGCAGACTTTTGCCAGCCTGCAGAAAAAATATGAACCGCTTTTACCCAATATTGTCTAACTGGTAACAAATCAACTTTATTATATATAAATTCTTTTTTTTTGTTTTATTATAATTTCATATTTTATTTCATTTTAAATGTTCTGCTCCATGTTGTGAGTACGGTATGCGCCTAGGAAAGAGTGGAACAACACCTAATACTTCCACACGGAAAACAGACAATAAACAACATTTTTTGAATTGGCGCCTTCCCTTTTCAAAAGTTGCCCGCCATTACTTTTTAAATTTTCACTGTCAAGAACTCAGAGTTGCACCGAAAAAACATCGCCTAACTATCGCATAAAAAAGCCCGTCAAATTTGGATGGGGAACTAAATGGGAATTTTCGGAACGGCAAAACCTTATGGACCATCCGTTCAACGGATGGTGGATGGATCTCTGTAGGAAGAGGGCAATATACATGTTTTAATTTTTTTCCGATTGTTCTTATGGGAGCTATTTAATCCGGCTCTTTCCGACCTATAGCGGCTTCCTGAAACAAAAAGACATATTTTGGGAAAGTTTCAAGCAAATAGCTTTAATAGGGACTAGCTTTGAGGGACTAGAAATGGTCGGGCGGACAGACGGACTGGCGGACGGACAATCAGACGGACGGACAGACATATGACATTTACTATGTACTATGTTCTTTAATAATTTATTTCAATAGAAAATTTTGACTTTACCGCTCGTCAAAAGTTCATTATTGACTTCATTGGTTCAAAAGTAGATCCCATTATTTCTCGCGTAGATCTTTTTACAATACATGCCTGCTCCTCTCAGCCGGTTGGACGCTAACATGCCGTAAGACTCCAGTACTGAGTTAGCAAATAAACGAAAAACAAAAGAAGAGCACACCACAATTAAATGTAACTTAAAGCGTTGGTATTGAGGTACCAAAGTTTAAATGTATTGTATGTTGTTGTAGGGGGCCGATCCTGCCATAAAAAAGACTCCCGAATTGAATAAAAGTCGGGGGCGTCGCGGAAATTCAATAGACAGCTTTATTCGGCTGCATACATGAGACTAAAAAGACTTAAACGTAAAACCGTGCTCCCGCCCGCTTTACCCCGCTGAAGCGAGAGAGGGAGATCGGCAGCGTCCGACCGAGGAGTTCGGATCCGAAACCCGAAGCTCGCGCTCCGGAGCGCGGACGTTACTAGAAGGGAGCGAGGGAGCGCAAGAGGGGCGAGAGCGAAAGCTCGGAGAGCTCAGTGGGCAGCCGTGAAGACATCGGTGGTTCGTGGATCACCTCGTCGACACGCTCCGTCGGAGTGTTCGTGGGCCAAACAGCGGTGACAGTACCGGTTGGCAAGGATAGCCCGGAGCCCCTTCTCGGCACTCAGACGGAGGAACCGACGACATTTCCGAAGCGGATGGATCCCGCTACAGGCTCAGCAAACGGTAGGATTGCATACCTCGAGCTCGTCTGTTTTCCAATGCGATGGCGCTGCGTGGACGTGGAGACATCGTGTGAGATCTGATTGGCGGAATAGGACAAATGAAAAATTTGGATCAGTACTGATAAGAACTACGAATTGGAACTACGGGTTGGAACTATTAATTAAAGCTACGAATCGGAGTGACGAATTGGAACACCGAAGTGAAGGGGCGACTGGTTATTGTGGGCAGGCGGACGTTTCCATCGGAAGTAGAACGACATTCGCTATGGGACGCTTAATGAGTTCCCGCGCAGTGCGGATGTCGACCACACAAACATGGATCCATCGTATTCTGGAAACGCCGCGTCAATTCTGCCTAATCGCCACTCATTGGACGGAAGGTTATCTTCCTTGACTACCACCATGTCCCTTGAGGTACTCCTTCTTCCATCGCAGACGAAATTGTTGCTGAAGAGCCTTCAGGTGTCAGCGGTTTATAATAGAGGTGGTGTCCCCCTTTATCTCGGGCTCAACCATGTCGAGGATTGGCCCTCGACTGACCTGAGCGAGGGGCGTTTCGTTCGGAACTTAAGGATATTCACCGTTAAGCTCTCGGCACGATCTGAGTCGCCAACGAGTTGGTCGTCGCTGCAAATGAACGAACTAAAAAAAACCCAAGTCGTTGCTGCCACAGGAGGAGCTATTGGGCGTATTTGACGCCGGTTGAATTTTTTTTGTTTTAGTATGAAAACAGGGCTTAAAACACAACCAGAGATGGAAAAAAACCACAGAGAACGGTCACACTGTTAATTTGTGCGGAGTATAAAGCACAGTGCCGTTAAAAACAAGAAGACTCGGAATATGATATTTTGAAATCGATGAAAATGTATTTATTTATCTTGTTACTCCCTTTGTTGACTTCTGTTTTTGGAATAAAATTTTAGATTTTTTTGTTTATTTTAATTTTTACATTAGTTTTTGTTTGCCAAATGATTTAATTGTATTTATTTAATTTTTTTGGGGTTGGAAAATATCTTCGATCGCAAAAAACATCAGGAAAACCGCAATAAAAAATAAATTAATTAATTACTATCCATTGGCCGTAAATAATTCATTAATATTTGTAATTAAATAATAATTATAATTATAAATTAATAATATTTATAATGCGTGAGGAGCCCGGGAGAAAGAGAGAAGGGAAAACCAGTAACAATAACAGCACGGCCGCTGTGGCGGTTAATGCGGCAATTTAGAACAAAAAAACAATCGCAGTCGCACCCTTGTGGATTTGAATTTATTTTATTTTATTTTATTTTTAATGTTGCTATTTTGTCCCGTTTTATTTTCTGTGGCTTGGTAGGTTAGTTCCTGTATGTGGAGGCGGAAAATATATAAATGTGGGATGAGCATGCACAATATGTATGTGTGAGCGTATGTGTTGGATGCTGCTCTTTGTCATACAGTGCAAGCCTGATAAGTGAACTGTAATTATTATGGCATACAAAACATTTTTGGAAGCAGAAAATACATTTATGTGGATATGGGCATGCATGCGTTTATGAATATTTGTAAATGTATCGGTACAGTAGAGCGTCGAGGAGTGGACTGTATTTGAAGTGACGGAGCAGATGAAATTATGTGGAGAGAAAAAAAACACTAGACAAAAAAAGGGGCGGAATGTTCGACGAACAGGGAAACTCCCGAAATTACTTCACACCGAGTGGCTGATATTAGTTATGCCTTTTTATTTTCCACCACACAATTGACCTTTTGTCATATTTCTTTTTTTCTTGGAGGCACAATTGCATTGAACTATGTGCACAAGTTGGCACCAGCGTGTGTGTGTATGTCTGGATGCACATATGTCTTGACCGTTGGCAAGTTGGTATAAAACGGGGAACGAAGAGGGGGACGGAAACTGCTGGTAGAATGGCGGAAGGATATCCTTATCCGGCTACGAAATTCCGACGGCGCGAACGCAAAGAGAACGAAATGAATAAAAGTTGGGGGCGTCGTGGAAATTCAATAGTCAGGTTTATTCGGCTGCATACATAAGACTAAAAAGACTTAAACGTAAAACCGCGCTCCCACCCGCTTTACTCCGCTGAAGCGAGAAGTGAGCGAGAGAGCGCAAGAGGGGCGAGAGTGAAAACTCGGAGAGCTCAGTGAGCAGCGGCGATGCAGTAGGCCGCTGACCTAAACATATGTGTAAAATAGATTAGTTTGCCGACAATAGTTGCAGTTAATTTAATTATAGCCAAATATCAAAACACTCAGTTTATTTGTTTTCGAAAAAATTATATATATTTATTACGTCCGGCTCTTGGACCTAGGAATAGTGAGATGTTTCCAAAAGCGCCAAGCTGGGGCGACCGAGATGGTCGCAGATCGCTGTAAATATCAGGTGGTCATAACAAGCTCGTTTTGAACTGGAAAACAATCCACTGCACAGTGGTTGATTTCATAAAAAAACAAAAATTTGAAATTGGGTGTTTTTTGTCTTAAAAATATTTCTTAACAGAGCACTTAATCGTACGGTAATTTAATTTTTGGTCTCTCTAATTCGTACGCGCTACGAATAGCGAGATAAGTGAGACATAAAGACACGCGCACGTTACAGCGAACGCAGCTTGAAAACTAGCTTCCATTAAAAAATTAATTTCTACTACTAAATCGCGTCCAATCGTCGGCATATAAAATTAATATCGAAAATAAAGGTATGTTCTATAAAACTGAGTAATTTTTATGTCATTATGTGTTGTGTTATTGTTTTAAAATTAGTGTTTTATCAGTGACCTGTCGAGTGGTGCATTTTTCTGCATACATAGATTTCAGATAGAGAAAAAGTCCCGTCTCCCCCTTTAATTAAACTAATTTATAAATACCAGTGAATGTTTTCTTAGTCTATGTTATAAATTTGAGCTGCAACTTTTTGCAACTTTCTTTTGTGTTCGTGCTTATTTTGTGTTTTGTTGTGTTCGTCATATTCGTTTGTGCTTTGAAATCTCAATTGCTCAATTGCAATGCCTTAAGTGAAACACCATCTTCAAAGAACCGATCGATACGAATTTGGATTGTCTCCATTACGTGCCTATATTCGTTTCTTTGAATATTTTCTTCACGTTTCCTATAAACTCGAAATTAGACAGTGGCAAGTAAGAGGTGAAGAAAATATAAGACTATTTCAGAAAAGGAAACAAAATATTCAATCCGAATTTCGAGAAAAGTTGGGTCTTATTGTCGATAAACCAAAATCAGGTGGCAGTGGAAATTCAAATAATGGCAACACTGCAAGAACATTTTTCAATAATTCTGCAGAAAATTTTGAAAATTAGCGCTAGATACACCAAAATAACTGACATCAAAATATTCCTGGTATTATTTGCCTTCCTCAGTGCATAAAATATTAATACATGCTCCAGATGTTATTCAATATGCTTTAGTTTTAATTGGAGAGCTGTCAGAAGAAGCTACGGAGTCAAGGAACAAGGACGTTAAGATGTATCGACTCAATCATACACGTAAAACCTCACGTCTTGCCTCTAATAAAGACCTTATAAATCGGTTGTTATTAACTTCAGATCCTTTCATAACTGGGCAACGTAATTTACCTAACAAGTGTAAAACGATTCTTTCGAAACGTGTTTTTGATTTGTTAGAATAAAAATATATATAGAATATATGTAGTGTTATTGAATTACTCGAGGTCATACGTTGGTTATATTTTAATTTCTTTTATAACACAAAGATTTATTCCACTTAACTTTCATCACACTTACACTCCCTGGGGAGTAAACCCGACTATGATAGGACTAGCTAGTTTCGTCTGCACGTCACCTCAGACTCATCAGCTATCTACGGGAATGGAAGCAGAGCGTCAGAAACTCCCCAATGTTACGATCAGAGAAGCTTTTTGGCAATTGTGAGTTGCCAAAGTTCATTGGTTTTAACATAGGTGGAGTAATGTCGTTAAAGCTTCTATCAGTGTGTGAAAGTTTTTAGTCGATACAAAACCAACATATGGAATATATATTTAGAAAAATATATATTTTTGCATTGTTTTATTTAATTTAAATACACAGAGCTACCATATATTTGAACAAAATGTTTTTATTTTATTTTGAGATTTCCTTACCCTAAGAGTATGCTATTGAATTAAAGTCATAAAATGCTGTTTTCTAATTTTTTCGGGCTTTAACGTATGGTTTTTTATTTTTTTTTTTATTTTATTTATCAAATTGGGTCCATATAGAAGTACAAAAATTTTCAGCTCAACTCGAAGTATTTTTGGCCGCCTCTGCCATACTAGATCAACCAGTGTGCGTCGGCAGCGCCGTTTATGACGAAAATACATCGGCTGGTGGTGGATTTTCGTCACCAGGATTCAACATAGCCAAGGAAATGTTGATGGACTTCACCGATAAAATGCCTGTTCGATCCTGGATCGCTCAATGCCACAACATTTCAGCTCTATATAGCCTTTCAGACATGCAACGACGTGTCTTGCTGACCAGCAAGTTAAAAGGCAGTGCCTGGCAGTGGTTGCATGCCACTATGGGGAATTTGCCCGATTTTTTGGAATAAATGTATTTTTCAAAAGTATGCCGATTTTCTATTTTTTTTTTAATGTATTAAGAAAACATCAAGCTGTTTGGTAACATACCGCAAATGTTAACTTAAAAGTCTAGTATTTAAATACTAACTGTTAAAGTCAGCTGTTGCAAGCGCACATGGTTTGTTTACATTTTGCTTAACTTTGAAGTTCACTTTCAAATCACTATCTCTGCAACAAAATGACGTAAGACAGTCAAATTTGAAATGATTACCAATTCTCCAAGTATGTTCTTTATGAAAATACTTATATGTTGCTTAATATGTGCGTCCAATTTTAACAATTTGTAAATGTAGCAGGTGATGTTTTCGTTTGAGTGTTGGAAAGAAAGTTAAACTTTCAATAGAGTTTTAAAAAAATGTTTAACTTTGTTCAGTGAGTGTCTATATCCATGTTGTAGAGTCATTCATTGCGAATTTGGAACATATTGTCTCATCGTGCGCTTCGTGCGACTTTTCGCGTAATTTCATTTTTTGGAAACCAATCTCTTGATCAAAAACGCAGCCCTGCTGGAAGTTTTGCATAAGCAAAAGGGTCTTCGAGAAAAAGAAGATGGCGAATTGTCTTTTGTTAGCAAGCAAGTTGATCCCACAGTCTAATTTCCAACTTTACAGATGTTTTTTAGAGAGCCATGCCATACTTCAGACCCCATCATTTTATCAATAAATTTGAAGAAGCGCGTCCGAAAACATAAGCTGCTTTCTCTTCCACCAGAAGTAATTCAATTGTTATTATGCGAATATGAACCTGGAGAGGAGTCTTTAGATGTTGATGATTATGAAAAGAAACGACTATGATTTTTTGTACAACATTGAAATTGAAAATGAAGAGCATATAGAACTAAATTTGTTATAAAAAATTAAAAAAAATTCGGTGGGGGGGTGAGGGGGTGGTGGGTATACTTTCACTTTTACAATAGGTGTGTATAGGTATGTAGAACACTATAAAAAAAACCTCACTGAAATATGTTACATAGTTCACGAGTTATTAATTTATTCAAAAAATCGGGCAAATTCCATGCGGATGAAGGACATTTCGCCAAGCCCACGAATGAGCTGCTTGAACAACTGCAGCTAGCTTTCGGGGGCGTCAAATCGAAGGCTGCATTAAGGCGCAAGTTTGAGGCACGTATCCGGTTACCAACTGAAAAATTCGCTTTTTACTTTGAAGACAAATGCAGACTTGCTCGAGAGGTCAGCATGGAGGCGGATGAACTATTGGACGGATCCGTGGAGGGCATTCCAGCTCTAAGCTTGCGTACACAGGCCAAGCCTCAATGTTTTGATAGCCCGGAGCGCATGCTTCTTGCTTTTGCGGACATCATGCTGCCGAGAAGGGCAATAACAACTAAAGTGGCAACATCAAAGACGGATCCAGCAAACAGCGAGACGCGTTGTTTCAACTGCAACGCAAAAGGGCACCGGAAGAGGGAATGCACCAAGCCGATAAGACCGCCAGGATCATGCTATGGTTGTGGCGCAGAAGATCGCCGCTTGGTTGAATGTCCCCAGAACAAGAAGAAGGTCGAGAATAAATATGTAAGATTATTTAAAATTTTTAGTATTGAAAACCATAACAAGCCCATTGTTAAAGAGTGCCTAATAGATTCTGGAAGCCCGGTGTCATTGATAAAACGTTCATACTTACCAGTCAACATAAAATTAGAACCTCAAGAAGATGAATACTTTGGCCTAAACAAAAGCTTATTAAAAAGTTATGGTAAAATATTATGTTTTATATTTAAAAATGAAATAAAGATTTGGTTTAACTTAATTATGGCTGACGAATCTATGGGTTGTAATGTTGTGATTAGAGATTTTATGGATGCTTGCGATTTAAAAATTGATTTAGAAGCGCTGAAAATGGTTACTGTAGAGTGAATTGAAACCGAAGTCGAGAAGAAAGCAAAAGATAAAGTACTTTCTAATAATTGTATGGAAATTAAATTGAAGCGGAAAAGTTAATTACATAGAGTTTAGATGAGGAAATTTTAGGTAAAAGTTTAGGCGAGGAAAATTTAGGTAAAAGTTTAGATGAAAAGAGTTTAGGTACAAAGTTAGGTGAAAAGAGTTTAGGTAAAAGTTTAGGTGAAAAGAGTTTGGGTAAAAATTTAGGCTAGAACAATTTAGGTAGAGGTTTAGTTGAGAAGAGTTTTAGTATATGTTTAGGCGATGATGATATAGGTGAGAATGGTTTAGGTAATATTTTAGATGAGGAAGCTTTAGGTTCAGGTAGTTTAGGAAAGAGCAAAGAGGATAAGGGAAGTTTAGGTTCGCACGTATTGGGACAAAAAAGTGTAGAAGTGTTGGAGGATAATTTTGAAAGGGAAATGTTAGATATAAACAAATGAAATTTATTGAATTGTTAGAGGAAAATTATATTAAGGCATTGCGACCTCAAAGTCCGAGAGTGTAATGTGAGTTAAATATTATTTAGAGCACACAAAATTGTTTAGCTGTGCACCTAGAAGGCTGTCTTACAATGAAAAAGCGGCATGGCAGAAATTGTTAGATGAATACTTAGAAAAAGGAATTATTCAGAGTAGTAAATCGGAATACGCCTCTCCGATCGTTTTAGTGAAGAAAAAGACTGGGGAGTTTAGGTTGTGCATTGATTTCAGACGGTTGAATAAAATTATGGCAAAAGATAATTATCCTATGATTCGTTAAATAAATTGGTGGGAAAATCGGTTTTTACTAAATTAGATTTAAAGAATGGGTACTTCCACGTTTTCGTGAACAAAGAGAACTAAGAATGGATAAATGCAACTTTCTTCAAAATAAGGTAAGATATTTAGGTTTTCCAATTTCAAATGAAGGAATAAAACCTGATGATAGGGGATTAGAAGCTATAAAGAGCTTTCCTATGCCAAATAAAGTGCAAGCTGTACAAAGTTTCTTATGTCTTTGTACGTACTTTCGCCGCTTTATAAAAAACTTTTCGATATTGGCGAAACCATTATATGATTTACTGAGGAAAGATAGGACGTTTGAATTTGGAAATGAAGAGTTACCTTTTTTACACTTTTGAAAGAGAAATTAGTTGCAGCCCAGGTGTTAGGTTTATACGATTACAAGGATGAAATTGAGCTCCATTGCGATGCGAGTGCGTTAGGGTTTGGGGCCGTACTGTTTCAGAGAAAGGAAGACAAGAAGTTGCATTCCATTTTTATACCCGTTACTCGTAGAGTAAAAGGGTATATTGTGTTCGTGCAAAAGTATGTAACAGCTAGAAGGAAGCGTTTCCGACCCTATAAAGTATATATATTCTTGATCAGGGTCACTAGCCGAGTCGATATAGCCATGTCCGTCTGTCCGTCTGTCTGTCCGTCCGTATGAACGCTGAGATCTCGGAAACTATAAAAGCTAGAAGATTGACATTTTGCATGTAGATTTTAGGAGTTCCTACGCAGCGCAAGTTTGTTTCAAAAAGGTGCCACGCCCCCTTCAACGCCCACAATCGCTTATATACGATTTTAAAAACTTAAATATTTCGGAAAAGTAAAAATGCAGTTTTATTGTGTTTATCAATACCTATCGAAATGTAGAAGAAATTTTTCAAATCGGACCATTCGTTAAAAAGTTATGCGTGATCAAAGTTTCTATCTCCATCTCCCTCGCACTCCCTTTACCTGAGTAACGGGTATCTGATAGTCGGGGCACCCGACTATAGCGTTCTCTCTTGTTTATTTGTCGAAAAGATCAACAACTACTGAAGCTAAATACCATAGCTTTGAATTAGAGACGTTAGCCATTATTTACGCACTTAGAAGGTTTAGGATATATATGTTAGGATATATTTACAGGGGAAACGTTTCAAGATTGTTACAAATTGTTACAGAATAAGATAGATTTAAACCCAAGAATTGCCAGGTGGGCTTTAGAGTTACAAGAATTCGATTATGAATTAAAACACAGGGCAGGAAAACAAATGCAACAATGTAATGATAATAGAGGCAAACACGTTTGAGAATAATTTGGTAATTTGTCAGTCAAGAGATAGTAAGGTACAAGAAATTAGTGAAATTTTAGAAAACAGAGAGCATAAGTGGTTTAAAATGGGGAATGGGGTTATATATAGAAAGAATAATAATAACAAGTTACTGTTTTATGTACCAAATCGAATGGAGGAACACGTTATATATAAATATCATGACGAATTAGGTCACATTGGAAGGGATAAGATGTTAGATGCGATTAGTAAAATTTATTGGTTTCCGGGCATGAAACAAAAGGTTTGTGACCACATTCAAAACGGTTTGAAGTGAATAGCCTTCTCTCCTAAATTAGGCAAAGGAGCGGGAGCGTTGCACAGTATACCCAAAGAAAATAGACTATTTGATGTTATTCATATTGATCACTAAGATTGTTAGGCTTTATACAACAAAAACAACAAATACATAAGAAGTTATGAGTGCTTTAACAGACTACTTTCGGTCATACAGCAGACCAAAGTGTATTATTTCGGATCGTGTGAGTTGTTTTACGTTAACGGATTTTCCAAACTTTACCGAGGAAAGAAAAATAAAACACTTTAAAATTGCTACGGGGTCACCACAAGCGAATGGGCAAGTTGAGCGAGTAAATAGGAGTTTGGGACCGATGATTGCAAAACTATCCGAACCAGAGAGAGGATTACATTGGGATGTAATTATTGAAAAAGTGGAGTACTCGTTAAACAATACACTTCATAGCAGCATCATACAGCTTCCCAATGAAACTTTATTTGGAATAGCTCAGAGAGGAGAATATAGTGATGAATTAAAGGAAAAATCAGGAGAGGAAGAAAAGATTGAGGATAATAGACAAAATTTAGAAGAGATTAGGCAGAACGCGGAAGAAAATCAAATAAAATCTCAAACAAAAAACGAAGCCTATTACAATGCGAAAAGGTTGCTTAATACAGAATGTAGAGAAGGATATTATGTCATGGTAAAGAATTTTGATAGTACTGCAGGGGTTTCGAGAAAGCTTATACCGAAGCACAAAGGACCATACATTATTGGAAAAGTTTTAAGAAATGACAGATTCTTATTAAAGGACATCGACGGGTTTCAGTTATCTCGGAATCCATACCAAGGGGTTTGGAGCGCCAGTAATATTCGTCATTGGATAAAAGATGAAAATAAATCTTAATGAATTAAATAGTATTTGTAACGAACATTCATAATTCTCAGGCCAAGATGTTGCCTAAGAGAAGCGCTCACGCGAAATTATTCTCCGGCTTGGCTCGTCGACAATTGGTGTAGGTTTTGGCTACTTCTCTCGGATGGCCTATTTTCATTATTAATTCTAAAAAATATTCGCGTGACAGGACAAGCTATAACAAAGGCACTACATATTTTAACCAGACATTTACGGACATCTAAAACTAGGGGTTCTATTGCACTTTACCTACTCTGTGAACACTTTAAAATCTCAGATGTTGTGGAGATCTATATTGCCTACAAAAACCCATATTCCTTGAAACGGTCCCTTGGTGTTCAGGGGTGCCAGGGGGTCATTTATGCCGAGTCAAAAAATTGGGGATTTAAAACATTATAAAATATTTATTTAACAACTAAAAGAAGATTACGAATAATTCCTGGAGACTGCTATACATCATAATAAATCAGAGAACAGCAAAAATATAATAAATGGGACAATATAAAAATATATATAATTAAAATTGGGATAAAATATGGAATAAAAATATAGTTTATATAAAAAAGTTAGGCATTCATGCGATGAGATTGGATTTAAGTATATAAAGATGAAATTAAAAAACAGACAAAATTTAGAAAGGCGAATCAGATTTCTTTGGCAACTATAGCCATAAATTTGAGCAGCAAATGGGCAAACAAAACTCCTTAAATTTTTAGAAGTGTATAATTGATTTTTCGCCACTCACTTTGGATTTACTTTAGGTTTTCATTCTTTTGTGGGATCTTTTTTTTATTGATTTTACTTTAACGAAAAGATTATATATCGCATTTTCTTTTTAACTGGGGATTTCTTCGGTTATGTCATCATTTATGTGAATAAAAATATCAGGAACTTTTGTTCGCTCACCAAAATTTCAGCTGGAGTCCTCCTCGACGAAAGCGCTTTCTCGGGATAGACCTGGAACTTTAGAAAATACGCTTTTTCTGGCACACACGTACCGCATTTATGATAAAAAAAACGACACAAAAAAAGTGCGATTGAGTCCCCGGACGGAAATCACTCAATATTTTTTTTCAAAAGAAAACCACTCAAATTGGCCTCTGCCCTTTCATCATCATTTTCGCTCGACTTTTTTTTCACCGCATGGCCGTTATGCAATTACATTAACTTAAATAAAAAAAAGAATTCGGCTTCTTGACTTCTGCTCTTTTCTTTTACATAATATTTTTTTCCACTTTTGGGTATTCGACCCTTTGGAGAACTTGCTGAGGGATTTTCTGTGGGCTTTGGGGACTTTAACAGAATTTTTTAAAACTTTTCACGCCACTAAAATCGGGCACACATGATAAGAAAAATTTCCCTCTTTTCCCGGGACTGCAATTTTTCTGATTCCGGCGACGTTTAACGATTCCGAGTCATACTTTCCCCGGCGTAAAATAACACGCCCTCGAAGGCGGCTGCGCGACAACTGCGCGAACCCAAAAAAACTCAATCTGGGCGGCGTTTTGGAGACTCTTTGTTGCTGCAAGACTTCGGTGTTCTTCGTTTTTAGGCTCGCCAATATGCACTCAATTTCGGTCTGTTTGCTTCCCAATTGATTTTGTTAAGCGCCAAGCCTAATTAAATAAATTCCAAGCTAAGTTTAAACTCACCCAGACCCTACGCTTTAGAAACTTACCAGCTAGGACTCAGCGCTGCGCTGGATATTTAAGCTGTGGTTTTTCGGTTCGCTGATATGCCGGGGATAACTTTCGCACTAAAAATGTAACTTTGGAATATATACTTTCACCCGGCACAACTTGCACCTTTGACGCCACGATTGGAATAGACCGATCTAGACGCCACAATTATGGCGGTAACCCCTAGCCGAGTAGATGAGATGGAGAAAGGGAAAGTTGACAGAAAGGTCTGTTGCTCTCCTTGCCGCTTTTCTTTAGCCACATCCCGTACCGCAGAGCGACTCCTAGATGGCGCTTACCACATTTTACATCCAGCTAGCTACAAAAAAGCCCCCCTCCTAAGAGCAGACTTGGGGTTTACAAACCCGAAGGATGATCACCACCAAGCTTGTAGTTCATTCAGACTACTGTTACAGGTCCTTGGCGTGGAAACGACCTACCAAATTCCCCTGTAAATCTTCCAGCTCATAACACGAATTCCCTAACTTCTTCCGGACTCTGGCTTTAACATATGTTGGTCCTAATTTTGAACTGTATCCGCCTGGAAAACTACTCTGCTTAAAGTTCTTTCGGTACACTTCTTGCCCTTCGCTGTATGCAACCTCTCTTGTCCGCAAATTGTATTGACGCTCATTTTTGGCGTTTTGGCTACTCATAACTTCCTGAGCCTTTTTCCTGACCAACTCCAGAGAGTCTTCTCCCGTAAACACCGCAGATCTATCCTCCAAAATTCCCAGAGCTCTCAACAGTTTATAGGAAGATCCGGACGAGAGGAAATGCTGCCCAAATACCATGTAGTACGGTGTGGTCCCTATAGCTGAATGGACTGCAGAACGAAGAGCGCAGCATATACTACTAAGCTGCTCATCCCAATCCTTTTGGTCAGCTCTCACGTACGACCGGATGGCGGCAATCACGGATCGATTCACCCGTTCGGAAGCATTCGCCTGAGGCGAATAAGCCGCTGTAAGGGTATGCGATATCTCATATTCCCTTAGAAACCTTTGGAAGGCTTCCGCCTTAAACTGGGAACCATTTTCAGATACTATGGTCTCTGGGAATCCGAACGTATGGAATAATTCCTGTTGCATATATTTTATCACCACGTCTGCTGTGAGCTTCTTGACCGCTTTCAGAAACACGAACTTTGAATAATGGTCCAAAACAATGAAAATTGCCACATTGCCAGACCGAGATCTGGGATATGGGCCTAAAAAGTCAACATACAATCGCTGAAAGAATCGCTGTAACTCTGGTGCCACGCCCATCGGTGGCCGCTGTATTCTGTTCGGATACTTGGTGGTCTTGCATGTTTCACAGGATTGAATATATGACTTGACATCATTAATCAGACCAGGCCAATAATAATACCTACGAATCCTTTCTAACGTTTTATGTACGCCTCCATGTGAAGTAAGTGGGTCATCGTGGGATTTCTTTAACACCTCTGAGACTAACTCGTCGGGAATCCAAAGCTTCCAAATAAAGGTATCATGCAATGGGTCTTGGAATAATTTGCGATACAAGATTGATGAAACTCATGCTTGCATTTAGTTTTATATGTCTTGCCGGAGTCTAAATAACACTCGCACAGCGAACACTGGCGGGTTTCGGCACCTTCACCATCAGCCATATTGAATAGATAAACAAAATCCTAGTCTAATAACTAAAAAAAAGTATAAGCTAATATATAAAAGAAATTATAATGTGAAAACTAAACTCAAAGTAACATATAAATACGAGATATATAAAACGAGAAAATTGCATAAAACGAGTGCGAAATTACAACACGTTACATAAACCAGAAATATTGGTCTTCTTATCTCCTTTTGTTTGCGAGGTCGATGACCTCCGCTGAACAATCAGCTGTCCAACTCTCTATGCAAAACTACTCAAGATTCGAACTCAAACAAAAATGCAATCGAACTGCTCGAATACACCGAGAAAAATCAAATATCGATTGACAGCAAAAATATGAACATGTAATGATAATATCAATAAAAAATAAAATATAAATTTGAATAAATAAAATAAAATAAATTTGTAATCAAAAGCAAAAGAAATAAATATCATAAATTAATTTGACGTCGGACATAAATATTCCCCCTCTGACAAACCTAACAAAGATAAGAAAAGTGCATAGAAAAAAACATAAAATGCAATTGCATGTGCATTGCGCTTATCGCTTTGCCAAAAACTACAACAACAACAATAAGCGCCACTCGCAGACAGCGGCTAGCCGATCGTACGACCTTCGCGACAATGCCTATAATCCGAGCCGTCTGCTTCGCACTTTACAATTGCGGAGCATGTTAGCTATGCCTTTCATCGTGGTCAGCGAATCTTTATGTAAATAAAATCCACTGCATATCCAATGCGAATTTTGGCAAGCTGATCTGTCTGATGAGTAATTAGGTTACTCCTGTAATGTTTAAACTTTGAATTTTGGTTCATTAACCGTGGTCAGGTAGCGAAATTATCGCTACAAATCTCAAAACCTGCAGTTCCTAAGCGTTTAATAACCAAACCTATTGACTTTAAAAATGTAAGGGTATACTAGAGGGCCTTCTTCCTCTTCCTAAAATTTTTGGTCAAGCGTGGACGAATGACTCATCTCTCTGGACTCTGTCTCTTCGTTTCCGAAGCGTTTGAGTGGAATTCTAAGCGAGGTTCGAAGGTGAATTGAGTGAAAATATCTGAAAGTCTCCAATAGCAATACGAGAATTATTTGCTCGATTTTTGCACAAGTAAAATCAAATATTTATAATCTAGCTAACACATAAAATTGTATCTCGTGAGCAACGTAAAAACGTGGCCATGAAGTTGGGCGCCATAAAATAATAATGATTATTTGAATATAATTATAAATGTAACGAACATTCATAATTCTCAGGCCAAGATGTTGCCTAAGAGAAGCGCTCACGCGAAATTATTCTCCGGCTTGGCTCGTCGACATTGGTGTAGGTTTTGGCTACTTCTCTCGGATGGCCTATTTTCATTATTAATTCTAAAAAATATTCGCGTGACAGGACAAGTTATAACAAAGGGACGAGACACTACATATTTTAACCAGACATTTACGGACATCTAAAACTAGGGGTTCTATTGCACTTTACCTACTCTGTGAACACTTTAAAATCTCAGATGTTGTGGAGATCTATATTGCCCTCCCTTCCTTCGACCGTTTCTTTACCTATAAAAACCCATAACGGTCCCTTGGTGTTCAGGGGTGCCAGGGGGTCATTTATGCCGAGTCAAAAAATTGGGTATTTAAAACATTATAAAATATTTATTTAACAACTAAAAGAAGAGTACGAATAATTCCTGGAGACAGCTATACATCATAATAAATCAGAGAACAGCAAAAATATAATAAATGGGACAATATAAAAATATATATAAATAAAATTGGGATAAAATATGGAATAAAAATATAGTTTATATAAAAAAGTTAGGCATTCATGCGATGAGATTGGATTTAAATATATAAAGATGAAATTAAAAAACAGACAAAATGTAGAAAGGCGAATCAGATTTCTTTGGCAACCATAGCCATAAATTTGAGCAGCAAATGGGCAAACAAAACTCCTTAAATTTTTAGAAGTGTATAATTGATTTTCCGCCACTCACTTTGGATTTACTTTAGGTTTTCATTCTTTTGTGGGATCTTTTTTTTTTATTGATTTTACTTTAACGAAAAGATTATATATCGCATTTTCTTTTTAACTGGGGACTTCTTCGGTTATGTCATCATTTATGTGAATAAAAATATCAGGAACTTTTGTTCGCTCACCAAAATTTCAGCTGGAGTCCTCCTCGACGAAAGCGCTTTCTCGGGATAGACCTGGAACTTTAGAAAATACGCTTTTTCTGGCACACACGTACCGCATTTATGATAAAAAAACGACACCAAAAAAGTGCGATTGAGTCCCCGGACGGAAATCACTCAATATTTTTTTCAAATGAAAACCACTCAAATTGGCCTCTGCCCTTTCATCATCATTTTCGCTCGACTTTTTTTCACCGCATGGCCGTTATGCATTTACATTAACTTAAATAAAAAAAAGAATTAATCTCTTATGCTAAAACTTAACTACAAGAATTTCGGCTGCTTGACTTCTGCTCTTTTCTTTTACATAATATTTTTTTCCACTTTTGGGTATTCGACCCTTTGGAGAACTTGCTGAGGGATTTTCTGTGGGCTTTGGGGACTTTAACAGAATTTTTTTAAAACTTTTCACGCCACTAAAATCGGGCACACATGATAAGAAAAATTTTTTCCCGGGACTGCAATTTTTCTGATTCCGGCGACGTTTAACGATTCCGAGTCATACTTTCCCCGGCGTAAAATAACACGCCCTCGAGGGCGGCTGCGCGACAACTGCGCGAACCCAAAAAAACTCAATCTGGGCGGCGTTTTGGAGACTCTTTGTTGCTGCAAGACTTCGGTGTTCTTCGTTTTTAGGCTCGCCAATATGCACTCAATTTCGGTCTGTTTGCTTCCCAATTGATTTTGTTAAGCGCCAAGCCTAATTAAATAAATTCCAAGCTAAGTTTAAACTCACCCAGACCCTACGCTTTAGAAACTTACCAGCTAGGACTCAGCGCTGCGCTGGATATTTAAGCTGTGGTTTTTCGGTTCGCTGATATGCCGGGGATAACTTTCGCACTAAAAATGTAACTTTGGAATATATACTTTCACCCGGCACAACTTGCACCTTTGACGCCACGATTGGAATAGACCGATCTAGACGCCACAATTATGGCGGTAACCCCTAGCCGAGTAGATGAGATGGAGAAAGGGAAAGTTGACAGAAAGGTCTGTTGCTCTCCTTGCCGCTTTTCTTTAGCCACATCCCGTACCGCAGAGCGACTCCTAGATGGCGCTTACCACATTTTACATCCAGCTAACTACAAGCGCTACATATTAAAATACTTATAATAAGAATTAAATTGTAAAATATTGTAACCTACTTCTAAGACTTAGCTTATGATATGTTGTTTCGCTGAGATAGTGGGCTACCTCAAAGCCAGTATGGCCGAGTTTTAACAGGCCAAGTATATTAAAGATAGGCTGCTCAAACTATTAGAGTAGTGGCTCTCTTTCAAGAGAGGTGATATCCCTCTCTCTTAAGATAGAGCGCCAGACAGAGCTGCCTGCGTGCAGCGAAGCTCAGTCTCGATCGAACAAAGAAGTAAAGACAACGTGTGTGAGATATAAAAGTTAAATAAAGAGACCTGATTATTCCTGGTAAACAATGTACATTAGACCTTCTAGCCAAACTCTATCAAATGCTCATGCATTTGACATGAAATATACATATAAAATATGGCAGTAAAGTACTCCTGTTTTTCGAACGCGTTCCGAATTTCTGATGCTATCCGATTGATATGCTCAATTTTTCCGTGCTTTTCACGAAACCCATATTGGTGTGACGGAATTCCTTCCTGGATTCTTAGGTATGTGTTTTCAAAGAGTTTAGATAAGCATGAAAGTAGTATACGACGTGGGGATGGTGTGCCTTTGCCCGGCAGTGCTATCATTATTATATTTGACTTTTTACATCTCACTGGAAAATGGTCAAGTTTTGCGATGTTATTAAAAAGCTGGGTGATAGTGCAAACGGCGCAATATGGGAGCTAAATGATCATTTTGGGAGTTATGAGGTCGCAGCCCTGGGATTTTTTCGGATTCAGCTGATTTTTATACCCTTGCAGAGGGTATTATAATTTTGGTCAGAAGTTTGTAACGCAGTGAAGGAGACGTTTCCGATCCCATAAAGTATATATATTTTTGATCAGGATCAATAGAGGATTCGATATAGCCATGTCCGTCTGTCCGACTGTCCGTGTGTCCGTCCGTCCGTCTGTCCGACTGTTTCAATACCGTTTGCGAGCTAAGTTTAAAAACTAGCGATCCGAAACTTTCACAGTTGTCCTAAAACATGTGTACGCACACCGCCCAGATCGGTTGTCTATACCCTATAGCTCCCATAGGAACAATCGGATATAACTTTCAAGAATGGAAGATATTTCGCGCAGTGTAAAAGCTATTAAAATAAATCTTTCCAAATCTTATTTTTTGATGCATACCTTGATCAGGGTAAAAACGCTTGGCGATCGGACGTCTATATCCTATAGCTCCCATAAGAACAATTGGGTGAAATCGGTTAAAATTTAATCATTTTTAGGATAATTCGCACAGTATATAAGAAATTGACATGAATCTTTCAAAATCGTATTTTTTTATGCATACCTTGATTAGGGTAAAAGCACGTGACGATCGGACGTCTATATCCTGTAGCTCCCATAGGATTAATAGTGTGAGGAGTTAAATAACCCCTCACAAATAAATGAGAGTTTGGAGGAATTCAGCTGGTGAGAGTTTGGAGGAATTCAGCTGGTGAGAATACAGCTGGTGAGAGTTTGGAGAATACAGCTGGTGAGAGTTTGGAGAGAAACAAGAAGAGAGTTTGGAGAGTACGGCTGGAGAGAGTTTGGAGAGAACGTGTAACGGTAGAAGGCGGCGGACTTTGGACCGAGGATGGTGCCGTGCGCAAAACCGAAAAAGGAGAAGCCAAGAATTAACGGGATACGCCGGCCTATAAAAGCGGGCCGAGCGCAGGAAGCGGATCAGTCGATCACAAGGAGTCAATCCAGCAAGATCAGAAGACAAGCAGAAAACCAGTGAATAAAACAAGTCAAGTCAACATCAGGAGGAAGCAGAGCCGCGCCGAGTCAACAGGAGCAAGATCGCTACATCAAGACGTTCGGGACTTAGAGTTGAAGTCTCCGAGCTGAGAAACAGGTAGCTGAGGTCCTTAAGGCATCACGCGGCTAAGTCCAGGCGTTTCATTCTAATTCGTGTCGCGATTTGAGCTTGGCGTATTGCTCGGCGAATCCGACAGAAGTGAATAAAAAGAGTCCTTCGACAAAGAACCGTGGGCTCGGAAGGGAAGCTGTCCAGAACCAGCTGCCGTGCGAAAACAATTGCCTTGTCGAATTCCGTCGTACGCCTGAACCGACAGGCGAGAATTGTGCAGGCCCTGGTGCGACTAGCCAAGAAGGACGCGCGTCCGAACCACGGGTGTCTCGAGAGGCGTATGCGTTCAGAGCACAGTAGTTCACCGCCAGAGTCCTAGACGGGTAGCTAACCAAATCCCGAGAGCCAAAGACCCGCTGCATCTAGTCTCACAAGAGCACGCGGACAACGGAGCCAGGATTCACGCCGCGAGCAGAGCGAGGACATCGAGGACACGAGACACGACGAGCAGTCATCGCAGGCCCAGCAACAACCAAGCTACACTCCGACGTATCTAGTCCACGGCGAAGAGGCGAGGGCGGAAGCGTTCGTCTTGAACCTAGCGTCCTGCCACAGGGACTACATTGGCGGCCTTCCGGCGTATGCTTGAACCGTCAGGTAGAAACTGTGTAGGCGTCTGGTGTGACCGGCCGGGACAGATCCAGGGACAGGAGGCTGTGGCTGCGAAAGGCGTACGCTTTGAGAGCCCAGTGCCTGTTCACCCTGATCTGGGAACGGTGACGCATCCCTAGACCCTCAAAAGCCCCGAGGCCAAAGACAGCGGAGGCGTTACGGAGCAGCGAGCAGCGAACAGCGAGGCAGCGGAGAGCGACGGTGGAGCGACCACAATTCTTCAAGGGAGGCATTGATTTACCCATCTGTCACCATTAGTCCCAGGCCGAGGGACAAGTCGGCGAATAAATATCTTTGTAAATATCCTAACCTTCTGTGCGTTCGCACTAGACAATCGGGCGGTCACGTTTATATAAATTTGGTGGGACGAACAACACAAATCTTCTGAGCTAGCCGCACGATTCTCGTAGCGAGCAGACATACAAAAATCAGTTCGTTACATCTGGCGCCCAAAACGTGATTGTCCGGTCGGTGAGAATCAGCAACAAACAGAAACGGCACAAGAGCAGACGGCGGACACATCAGAGGACTAGGACAAGGATTTTACATTGATACAGACTGCGAGGCAACAGGACTAGGCGTCAGGCCGAAGCAAGAGTCATCCATACGCCACGCCGAAAGGAAAATCACAAGGATAAGACACAGATTATACATGGAAAAGGATGCTAGGGACCCCGACTACGAGGCAGACGGATTCAGCGTCAGGCATACGCCCGAGTCATCCATCGATACGCCGCGTAGATAAGGTGTAACAAAAGAAAGGGTGCATAAAAAAAAACCCCCCAACGAGGCAGTCGGATTCAACGTCGAGCATACGCCCGGGTCATCCGCCTATACGCCGCGTAAATAGGGTACCTAAGGAAAAGAAAGATTGCATAAAAACCCAAACGAGGCAGTCGGATTCAGCGTCGGGCATACGCCCGAGTCATCCGCCTATACGCCGCATGAAATAGGCTTATAAAGCACGAGCAGCAACGCCAAGCCCGTAGCGTCAGTAGACTCTATACGGAGTAGATCAGGCTGAAGCTACTGGCTGCCGAAGAAAGGGGAGAGACGGCACAGCAGAGCTGCACCGTACGATGCAAATAAATGACACAAAATAACACAAGCGGCATCGGTCCTCCCGTATACAACATCGAGGCCCTACGGCCAAGGGCGACTGGAGGGCGAAAGGCTAAAAGAGAGAGTACAAAGTGAGAAGAGTGAAAGTGGAGAAAGAAAGGAAAAAACTTACCATTGAACCTTTCTTGTCATGTCGCTCATCTAAAGGGGTGGGGGCGCTTCGATTTATAAGCGGTCGATTGGCACTAGACGATAGTGTCGATCGATGGGCACAGAACACTGGAATGACGGCACATGAAGGGTCACACTAAACTATCGCCACCACCGAATGGCAACGCTGCACTATTTCAAATCATCGAGATCGGCTGGAAAACCGATCGGGAAAGCAGTAGTGTGACCAAACAACGAAGGAAAGGAGATGCTTAGAACGCGAAGCATATGGGGGAAACATCTTGGGCGGGACATTCAAAGGAGATACGAAGGAGAACACGAGACGTCTATGGGGAAACATCTTGGGCGGGAAAAGGAATGGAGCATCGGCGCTGTGGAACTCAAATACGAGATGTGAGCGTCGAGGGAACCATTTGGAGGAGCAAAAAGACTCGAAGGCTACCGGGATTTACAAGGAAGACAGCCGGAGAGAAGGAAATCAAGTCTATGGGGGAAACATCTCGGGCGGGAAGAGGAATGGAACATCGGCGCTGTGGAACTCAGGTACGAGCTGTGAGCGTCGAGGGAACCATTTGAAGGAGCAAGACGACTCGAAGGCTACAAGGATTTACAAGGAAGACAGCCGGAGAGAAGAAAATCAAGTCTATGGGGGAAACATCTTGGGGCGGGAAATACATAGAACGAGAAGGAGCGACGTCGAGGGAAGGAGGACCAACATCAGCGATCCAGAACAGCGGATCCAAGGAGAACTCCAAGATAACAGCCGGAGAAGAGGGTCAAGTCTCATTTCGTTCCCGAAGAAAGGGGAGAATGTGAGGAGTTAAATAACCCCTCACAAATAAATGAGAGTTTGGAGGAATTCAGCTGGTGAGAGTTTGGTGAATACAGCTGGTGAGAGTTTGGAGAATACAGCTGGTGAGAGTTTGGAGAGAAACAAGAAGAGAGTTTGGAGAGTACGGCTGGAGAGAGTTTGGAGAGAACGTGTAACGGTAGAAGACGGCGGACTTTGGACCGAGGATGGTGCCGTGCGCAAAACCGAAAAAGGAGAATCCAAGAATTAACGGGATACGCCGGCCTATAAAAGCGGGCCGAGCGCAGGAAGCGGATCAGTCGATCACAAGGAGTCAATCCAGCAAGATCAGAAGACAAGCAGAAAACCAGTGAATAAAACAAGTCAAGTCAACATCAGGAGGAAGCAGAGCCGCGCCGAGTCAACAGGAGCAAGATCTCTACATCAAGACGTTCGGGACTTAGAGTTGAAGTCTCCGAGCTGAGAAACAGGTAGCTGAGGTCCTTAAGGCATCACGCGGTTAAGTCCAGGCGTTTCATTCTAATTCGTGTCGCGATTTGAGCTTGGCGTATTGCTCGGCGAATCCGACAGAAGTGAATAAAAAGAGTCCTTCGACAAAGAAGGCTCGGAAGGGAAGCTGTCCAGAACCAGCTGCCGTGCGAAAACAATTGCCTTGTCGAATTCCGGCGTACGCCTGAACCGACAGGCGAGAATTGTGCAGGCCCTGGTGCGACTAGCCAAGAAGGACGCGCGTCCGAACCACGGGTGTCTCGAGAGGCGTATGCGTTCAGAGCACAGTAGTTCACCGCCAGAGTCCTAGACGGGTAGCTAACCAAATCCCGAGAGCCAAAGACCCGCTGCATCTAGTCTCACAAGAGCACGCGGACAACGGAGCCAGGATTCACGCCGCGAGCAGAGCGAGGCAGCGGAGAGTGACGGTGGAGCGACCACAATTCTTCAAGGGAGGCATTGATTTACCCATCTGTCACCATTAGTCCCAGGCCGAGGGACAAGTCGGCGAATAAATATCTTTGTAAATATCCTAACCTTCTGTGCGTTCTCACTAGACAATCGGGCGGTCACGTTTATATAAATTTGGCGGGACGAACAACACAAATCTTCTGAGCTAGCCGCACGATAGTCGTAGCGAGCAGACATACAAAAATCAGTTCGTTACAATAGGGTGAAATCGGTCCAAATTTGATGATTTTCTGAATTTTTCGCGTAGTGTGTAAGCTACTGACATAAATTTTTCCAAGTCTTATTTTACTTACGCATATATTGATTAGGGTAAAAGCGCTTGCCGATCGGACGTCTATATCTTATAGGTTCAGTAGGAAAAATTGTTAAAGCCTGCGAAAGTATCCCTTTTTTCTATTTTTATATGACATTTTTGCAGTATAAAAGCAATTGACATCATACGATGCAAATCTAGTTTATTTATGTATACCTTTCGCTATTTTTTCAGTTTTAGCAATTTCGGCAAAGTCTGCAAGGGTATTAAAACTTCGGCTTGCCGAAGTTAGCTTCCGTCCTCGTTGATGATGTTAACGATTTCGTTTGGGCGAAACTCAATTGGCTCATGTCAACGCTGAGGCTTATATGGTAAAGTCGGCAAAGTGAACGCAAAGTGAAATTTTGGCAGGATTTGGTTTAAAGACATTTTTAAGGTGGTTGGCAAAGGTGCTGGCTCTGTTTGCATCGCTGCGCGCCCTGCCGCCTGTGGGATTTATAATAGGCATCACAGTTACTTTCGGTGAGCTTAGAGTTGGGTAAGCTCTCCATAGTGAGTATTTCGTACTAGATGTTGACAATTGCTCTATATAGCGTCGGTGGACATATGCTTCTTCTTGCTGTAAAGCTTTAGTGAGTTGACGTGAGGCATGTTTTAAGCGTTGCCTAGCAGATGGCGATCTGTGGAATTGCCACTCTCGACGTAAGCGTCGTTATTCGAGGACGAGCTGTTCGATTTTTGTTTTGAGCTCCGAATTTTCATTTTTCTTATTGAAACCACCAGGGCTTACTTAAATCTCTTTAACGTTTCTACACCTTTAAGTGTTTTCTAACAACTTTCCGTTCGCTTCGCGAGTGCATCGTGATTAACTTGTGTTTAGTAAACCAAAAGTTTTTATCATAATTTAATTCGGTGCTGGTTTGTTGTTATTGTTTTCTATTGCCCTCTTTTCAGTCTTTCTCTTCGTCGTTGAACGCTGTTGGAACGGCACGCACTCCAACGGTAATATCTCTCAGAGGTGTTTTATACCGGAGTTAATCGGTTAATAATCCCGCTCTCTCTCTGTTTTCGTTTCTATATCGTTTCGTGGTGCCTAACATCAAAGTTATTCGGTGTTTCGCTCCCGCTCTGTCGCTCTGCTTGATCTCTCATTAAAAAGTTCTTGAGCGCTTTCGATTTTTTTGTCCGCTATAGTGCACAGTGGTCCGTGGTCAGCGAAAATGGCTTTCTGTTCATTAAAAAATTGCAAGAAAGTTATCTCGGCGGGACAGCAAAGTATTCCCTGCCATACATGTGATAAAATTTATCACGCAAAGTGTCTTGGCTATTCTGGCCTGGTTCGTGATGCCATCGATAAGAGGAGTGGCCTACGCTACTACTGCGATGAATGCATTGTATACGAGAACCAGGCAATAACTATTAGGCGGCTCACAAAAAGCAGTGTTACGGAATTAATCCGGAACTGCCGTAAAAATACGGACCTGCACGTGGCGCTTGAATCTCAGCTCACTAGCCGCATGCTAGCTGAGCCCGATTCCCCAAAGCGCAAAAAAGTCGCGGTCGGTGGGCATTCTATGGCAGGTACCGGGCACCCTGCTGCAAGCGATTCGATTCCAGCTCAGCTGCCAATCTTAGGCGCCACTCAAATGGTACTAAGATCGGGACCAAAAAGTTATTCGGTACACGAAGTTGCTGGAACCGATGTGGCGCCGCTAGGTACTTCCGCTCTGTCCGATCAAAATAAAGTAGTGGCACCAACACCTCATGTAGACCTAACGTCCGGATTACCGGCCGATACTGGTAGTACAGATACAAATTCTGTAGTACCAAAAAGGGTTCGGGTGCCCCAGCTAAAACATGTATTTGTTTCACGGCTCGCCCCAGACCTCTCATCACTGGATATTACAGCTTATATGCGTAACAAAATCCAAGTTGATGATTTGAAGGTCGAACAATTTAAATTTTCTTATGCTAGGAGAGTATCATCATTTAAGATTGATATTCCTTGTGCTCTTTTTGCATCTGTGTGTTCCACCAGTTTCTGGCCCGAGGGCATATTTGTAAAAGAGTACGAAGCTAAGAGAAAAAAGAATAGTTCAGGGGAAATGGAAAATACCATTAAAGAACCATCCACAGCGCCCTCCACATCCTCTTCTGTCCCAAAAAACTAGCCTCCTCTTTTCTTCCTTGCTATCAGAATACAAGAGGCTTACTTAGTAAGCTGACTAAATTGTATTCGGATAGTTTTTCTTTCCCATATAATATTATGGTATGTACAGAGACCTGGTTAAGGCCGGATATTCTTAGCTCCGAAATTCTCCCGGGTAAGTACACAATTTATAGGCTTGATCGTCAGTCCAGACGGGGAGGTGAAGTCCTGATTGCTGTCGACTCCACCTTTTCGTCTGAATTACTAACTTTCGAAGAATTTTATGACATCGAATTCCTAGGTATAAAATTATCGTTTCCCGGTAGTTTTGTATATATTACTTGTTCATATATCCCACCATCATCTGAGTTCCCTATTTACGCAAATCACCTTTCCGTTATACAGTCCATTTCCAAAAAATTGTCAGATCGAGATCAGTTAATAGTATTGGGTGATTTTAATATACCTAGTGCGACATGGTCCCCTGACGAGAACTCTAACATTTTACTTCCTTTAGCGCAGCATTTTACTTCCTTTATTGACGGCTTGCTTGATATTGCGCTATCCCAAGTGAACCATGTTAAGAACCCCTTAGGACGTTTACTGGACTTGTGTTTTGTTTCAAATTCAGAAGGCGTTTGCCTATCAAGAACGTCACCACTTACACAACCGGAAGATCCTTATCATCCAACTCTAGAGCTGACTGTAGACGCAAGAACAGAGCTGAATAAAAAATCCGAAAAGTCGGTTAAACGAATCCGCTGCTTTCGTAAAGCAAACTTTCATCTTTTAAATACTTTTATATCCGGCTATGACTGGTCCGAATTTTATTCATGCACTAACGAGGCTAAGGCCGTTAAAATCTTTTATAATGCATTGAATTCCTTCTTCTATCTGTGTGTTCCGTTAACTATCCGTCAATTTCAAATAAACCTCCGTAATATAATAAAGAGTTGTCACACCTAAAAAATATTAAGTCCAGACTTTTCAATAAATTTAAAATGTGGTATGTGGTAGGGCGTTATATGACACTTTTAAAGGGTTCCTACCCTATTTATAAACAAATTTCTTTTTTTGGCCTAGCTTACAAAAATAAATTTTGTTTGTATTATTTATTTTTTAGTGTTAATTTTTAAAATATTATCTTCCTCGGACTGTTATGGCATTCGAGCCTTAATAAATTTACAGTGTCTTACGAAAGTTTTTTTTTTTATAACATTTACCAATGTATATACAGTTGAATCCGGTTATAACGACTCCGCTTATAGTTTCCCTCCGGTTATTGCTACGAAAACTCGTTGGCTTGGTTGGTCCCCATACAAACTTATATGGTACAAACTACATAAGGTCTGTGCGTTTTCTGGGTATAACGACGTAAAATCGTCGGTCCCTTGAAAGTCGCTATAACCGGATTCTACTGTATATGTTGAAGTCGCATGATGCAACTCCATCGAAGATTTTATCAGCTGGTGAATTGAGTCTTCAAATTACAATTTACTTTTTCGTAGATTCATCACCGGGTGAATTGTGTCTCTAAAATGTAAGACTACGAAAAAGGTTTAAGAATTAAACAAAAGAGAAACGCTGTAATCGAATGCCTCTACTATGAGATGCATATTACTCAGCATACCAATTTCAAAATAAAACAAGAAGGAAGGCAAACTTCGGCAAGTCGAAGTTTATATACCCTTGCAGTTATTACAAAACGACTACATTTCGATTTCTATGCCTTTGTTACTATAAACAAGGAAGGTATTTTTTGCGCTGCATTTTGCCATCGTTTCTAAAGGAGCTTTATTATGTTGTTGTCCGATTTTGACAAAACTAAAAACTTAATTCTGAGATTGTAAAAATTTTCAGGATTTTATAATGCAAATTAATAATTTTTTTCATTTTTTATTTTTTTAATTCTTTGATTATTCTATGGGAGCTGTATTCTATATTATAATTATTTAATTTAGTTAAATCCGTAATTCAATATTATTTAAATATTACCAAGCCCCAACGCATAAAAAAACGAGGACGGAAGCTAACTTCGGCAAGCCGAAGTTTTAATACCCTTGCAGACTTTGCCGAAATTGCTAAAACTGAAAAAGTAGCGAAAGGAATAAGGTATACATAAATAAACTAGATTTGCGTCGTTTGATGTCAATTGCTTTTATCCTGCAAAAATGTCATATAAAAATAGAAAAAAAGGGATACTTTCGCAGCATTTAACTATTTTTCCTACGGAAGCTATAAGAAATAGACGTCCGATCGCCAAGCGCTTTTACCCTAATCAAGATATGCGTAAATAAATAAGACTTGGAAAAATTTATGTCAGTAGCTTACACACTACGCGAAAAATTCAGAAAACCAACAAATTTGACCGATTTCACCGAATTGTTCCTATGGGAGCTATAGGATATAGACGTCCGATCGCCAAGCGCTTTTACCCTGATCAAGGTATGCATAAAAAAATAAGATTTGGAAAGATTTATGTTAAATGCTTTTACACTGCGCGAAATATCTTCCATTCTTGAAAGTTATATCCGATTGTTCCTATGGGAGCTATAGGATATAGACGTCCGATCAGCACGCGCTTTTACCTTGATGAAGGAATGCATAAAAAAATACGATTTGAAAAAATTTATAGCAATAGCTTTTACACAGCGCGAAATATTCTGAAAAACATCAAATTTGGACCGATTTTACCCTATTGTTCCTATGGGAGCTATAGGATATAGACGTCCGATCGCCACGCGCTTTTACCCTGATCAAGGTATGCATAAAAAAATACGATTTGGAAAGATTCATGTCAATAGCTTTTACACTGCGCGAAATATCATCAATTCTTGCAAGATATATCCGATTGTTCCTATGGGAGCTATAGGATATAGACGTCCGATCGGGGCGATTTTCAAACTTGATCTGCGTACACATGTTTTAGGACGAGTGTGAAAGTTTCAGATCGCTAGCTTTTAAACTGAGCTCGCAAACGGTATTGAAACAGACGGACAGACGGACAGACGGACATGGCTATATCGACTCAGGAGGTGATCCTGATCAAGAATATATATACTTTATAGGGTCGGAAACGTCTCCTTTACTGCGTTACAAACTTCTGACCAAAATTATAATACCCTCTGCAAGGGTATAAAAAATAAAAGCAACAAAGTTATGCCCTCGAAACGGTTGGGATTTTTGACAAATGTGAAGCTCCGAATTCTACAGAGCACATCCACCATCCACCATCCGATAACAGCGGATCTGAACAGCTGGGGCTCATCATTTTAGCCCGTTGCATTTTGCACATTATTTAATGCGCACAACAGCGTTATAAATGATACTTGGTAACAGACTGCAAGTGATCTACGGGAACAACCAAATCGAACTAATATGTCTGCAGATTTTTGACAGCCTGCAGAAAAAATATGAACCGCTTTTGCCCAATATTGTCTAACTGGTAACAAATCAAGTTCATTATATGTATGTAAATGCTTGTTTTTTGTTTTATTATAATTTCATATTTTATTTCACTTTAAATGTTCTGCTCCATGTTATGAGTACGGTATGCGCCTAGGAAAGAGTGGAACAACACCTAATGCTGCCACACGGATGGAGCAGTAATTAATTAATTATTACAAGTATAAACAACATTTTTAGAATTGGCGCCTTCCCTTTTCAAAAGTTGCCCGCCATTACTTTTTAAATTTTCGTAGTGAATGTTTCAATTTTCACTGTCTAGAAGAAGAACTCAGAGTTGCACCGAAAAAACATCGCCTAACTATCGCATAAAAAAGCCCGTCAAATTTGGATGGGGAACTGAATTTTCGGAACGGCAAAACCTTATGGACCATCCGTTCAACGGATGGTGGATGGATCTCTGTAGGAAGAGGGCAATATACATGTTTTAATTTTTTTCCGATTGTTCTTATGGGAGCTATTTGATCCGGCTCGTTCCGACCTATAGCGGCTTCCTGAAACAAAAAGACATATTTTGGGAAAGTTTCAAGCAGATAGCTTTAATAGGGACTAGCTTTGAGGGACTAGAAATGGTAGGGCGGACAGACGGACTTCCGGACGGACAGTCGGACGGACGGACAGACATATGATATTTACTATGTACTATGTTCTTTAATAATTTATTTCAATAGAAAATTTTGACTTTACCGCTCGTCAAAAGTTCATTATGTACTTCATTGGTTCAAAAATAGATCCCATCTTTTTACAATACATGTCTGCTCCTTTCGGCCGGTTGGACGCTAACATGCCGTAAGACTCCACTTAAAAAAAAATAATCAAATTAAAAGTACTGAGTTAGCAAATAAACGAAAAACAAAAGAAGAGACACCACAATCAAATTTAACTTAAAGCGTTGGTATTAAGGTACCAAAGTTTAAATGTATTGTATGTTGTTGTAGGGGGCCGATCCTGCCACAAAAAAGACTCCCGAAATGAATAAAAGTCGGGGGCGTCGTGGAAATTCAATAGACAGCTTTATTCGGCTGCATACATGAGACTAAAAAGACTTAAACGTAAAACCGCGCGCCCGCCCTCTTTACCCCGCTGAAGCGAAAGAGGGAGATCGGCAGCGTCTGACCGAGGAGTTCGGATCCGAAACCCGAAGCTCGCGCTCCGGAGCGCGGACGTTACTAGAAGATCGGTGGTTCGTGGATCACCTCGTCGACACGCTCCGTCGGAGTGTTCATGGGCCAAACAGCGGTGGCAGTACCGGTTGGCAAGGACAGCCCGGAGCCTCTTCTCGGCACTCAGACGGAGGAACCGACGACATTTCCGAAGCGGATGGATCCCGCTACCGACTCAGCAAACGGTAGGATTGCATACCTCGAGCTCGTCTGTTTTCCAATGCGATGGCGCTGCGTGAAGACATCGTGTGAGATCTGATTGGCGGAATACTTGTAAGAACTACGAATTGGAACTACGGGTTGGAACTATTAATTAAAGCTACGAATCGGAGTGACGAATTGAAACACCGGAGTGAAGGGGCGAATGGTTATTGTGGGCAGGCGGACGTTTCCATCGGAAGTAAAACGACATTCGCTATGGGACGCTTAATGAGTTCCCGCGCAGTGCAGATGTCGACCACACAAACATGGATCCATCGGATCCTGGAAACGCCGCGTCAATTCTGCCTAATCGCCACTCATTGGACGGAAGGTTATCTTCCTTGACTACCACCATGTCCCCGGCACGGAGATTTCTTGTTGGGGTTCGGCACTTATTCCGCTTATGGAGTTCCTTTAGGTACTCCTTCTTCCATCGCAGACGAAATTGTTGAAGAGCCTTCAGGTGTCAGCGGTATATAATAGAGGTGGTGTCCCCCTTTATCTCGGGCTCAACCATGTCGAGGATTGGCCCTCGACTGACCTGAGCGAGGGGCGTTTCGTTCGGAACATAAGGATATTCACCGTTAAGCTCTCGGCACGATCTGAGTCGCCAACGAGTTGGTCGTCGCTGCAAATGAACGAACTAAAAAAAACCCAAGTCGTTGCTGCCACAGGAGGAGCTATTGGGCGTATTTGACGCCGGTTGAATTTTTTTTTGTTTTAGTATGAAAACAGGGCTTAAAACACAATCAGAGATGGAAAAAAACCACAGAGAACGGTCACACTGTTAATTTGTGCGGAGTAGAAAGCACAGTGCCGTTAAAACAAGAAGACTCGGAATATGATATTTTGAAATCGATGAAAATGTATTTATTTATCTTGTTACTCCCTTTGTTGACTTCTGTTTTTTTTTTGTTTATTTTAATTTTTACATTAGTTATTGTTTGCAAAATGATTTAATTGTATTTATTTAATTTTTTTGGGGTTGGAAAATATCTTCGATCGCAAAAAACATCAGGAAAACCGCAATAAAAAATAAATTAATTAATTACTATCCATTGGCCGTAAATAATTCATTAATATTTTTAATTAAATAATAATTATAATTATAAATTAATAATATTTATAATGCGTGAGGGGCCCGGGAGAGAGAGAGAAGGGAAAACCAGTAACAATAACAGCACGGCCGCTGTGGCGGTTAATGCGGAAATTTAGAACAAAAAACAATCGCAGTCGCACCCGTGTGGATTTGAATTAAAATAAGTTGAATTATTATTTTATTTTTAATGTTGCTATTTTGTCTCGTCTTAATTTTCTTTGGCTTGGTATTGACTGTGCGTAGGTTAGTTCCTGTATGTGGAGGCGGAAAGTATATAAATTTGGGATGAGCATGCACAATATGTATGTGTGAGCGTATGTGTTGGATGCTGCTCTTTGTCATACAGTGCAAGCCCGATAAGTGAACTGTAATTATGATGGCATACAAAACATTTATGGAAGCAGAAAATACATTTATGTGGATATGGGCATGCAAATTAACTTTCTCCTTAATGATTTGGTTAAAAATATTTATTTATATTTAATTAACTTCACTTATCACTAACATTTCATAGGTTGCACTTAGAATAGTTCACTGCTCCGATCTTATAATTTATTCACTTCTATTGTTCTTATTCTTTCGGATCTCAAAAACGGACTGCCGCACTTGGGCTGAATGATTAATAATCAAACCTCGGCTTAAGAGATTTTATCTTCAAAAATTGATTAAGAGATTGACTCGTCAAAATAGGATGATGAAATTTGGCAATTAAATCTGAAATCGAGATTCTGTTGTTTAGAATATCTGCTGAGGATGTTTACAGAATCCGTTCAATGCGGAGTGTGAAATGATATGGGTGGGAACCAGTCCAAGGCGTAGTTGAATGAAATAGCTGACTACGGGTTTATCTCGGAGTCAATTCTGAATTATTTGGAAATTGGGCTGGGCTCAAAGTTGTATATAAATCGGGTAAGTGGCCCTAAGTAATGTGCTATATAACTCCCCCATCCTAAATTGAATCGTCCCGATTCATTGGAACTGAAGGGTATATTGACTGTAATTGATTAGTCAGTTCGACAATTATATTTTCTTCTAGGGTGCCTTTATTGTCGGGAATATTGGTATTTTCATTTTCGGGTATATTATTTTCTTCATTAATTTCTACATGGGCTTGCCGTGGTTTGAATATTAAAAAATTTCTGTATTTAATTATAAGCATAATCATTAAATATATAAATGTAAGTATTACCAATATTAACGAAATTGGTATTTGGGTTTGTTTGATTTGAATAAAAGGATTTAGTATGTTAATATTATCGAATGAAAGTTCCGAATTATTTGACATTATATATTCGGTTACTAAAAAATTGGTATGTTTACGAGCAGTGATGTATTCCAATATCTTATTTTCTACATTAGTGTAGGTTACATTATTAATTATAGAAGTGCCATTAAAAGTTACTAAATACGACCCTTCTAAATGGGTGTCATTGATTACATTTTTTCCGTTTACAAATATGGCTCCTTCTTGGATTACATCTACATTGATTTCTGATTTTTTTACATTTTGTTTTTTCTCCATTTAATAAATTTGTAAAACACGATCCTTCTGGATTTATTGTGCAGTAATTATTAAACAATTCTTTCTTAAAATTAGACATTACATAATACTTGTTTTTACATTTTGCGACGTGATTGTCGATTAATAATTTTCCATCTTTATGTGAAATTGATCTTGAATTGTATACTTCGCAACGATCGGTAATAATGGGATATTTTATGTATATTATAAAAAGTTCTTGGTGCAAAGCAATTTTAAATTCAGATATATCCAATAGGTCAGTTATAATTACAGGCTTTTGTTCATGTTTACAAATTTCTTGTAGGTCCTCATTGTTTAAAATTTTGGTGTTAAAAACATCAATTTTTGCAAGTGTAATTGTATCCATTAAATTTGTAAGATCGTAAGTAAGCAAACGTAAACGATATTTTCTAAGTGGATTTTCTTGATTTTTAAATGCAGATTTGAAATCATCAGATAACGTTTTTATTTCTTTAGGTGCAAGCCTGCCTTAAATATTTTAGAGTTAATAACGAATTGATCGTTATTATTTTGTATTAAATCATTGATTTTATTCTGAACAGCTATGAAATCATCATGATCTGGAGTACCAGCTAACCATATCCAAATAGTGCCTAATTCATTAATTCCTCGCTTTGATCTATTGGGTATAATTTGTGCGATAAATATTTTAATTATTTTTAAATCCTGTGCTATTTCGCAATGCTGGTCAGTATTTATAAATTCTGATTCAAGATTAATTATTTCTGTATAAAAACTTATATTAGTAATATGAAATAAATCCGCGTATAATTCATAAATAAGAGCATCTTTGGTATCCTTGTAAAGGAAGAAATCATGGTTTGTATAAACCATAATTTCGGCTTTGGATGTAGCCACCATCAATAATAAGAAAGTTAATGATATCATTATCTGGAATTTGAATTTAAACATTTTTATTTAGTATTTAATATTGTCTTTATGAATCGTACGGTTTCGATTATTAATAATAACCTTATTAGGATGATTCTCCTTTACTACTTGTTTTTTGTATCTTGAATTAAGTTTGTTTCTTTCCCCGTGTTTTTTCAAAAATTACCTCACCTACGTGATAGTTTTTCCCTCGTTTATTTTTATTGTGAAAATCTAACATTTTTTCCTGAACTTGTTTAAGCAGTTGGGGAGTTGTATTATGCTTAATTTTATTAAATAATACCATGACAGGTCGTTGATTAGTATGGTTAAATTATATTTTTGTGCTGCTCTAATAATAATTTCTGAATAATCGACAATATTAAGCTCGTCTTCAATGCAACGGGCAATTTCTGTCAGTGTCGAGTGTGCCCTTTCAATTTGTCCATTGGAGGTACTGTGCCGTGGGTCAGCGAAATATAATGATAACCCATTTCTTTGTGCAAAAGATTTAAATTGGGAAGATGAAAAACTTGGCTCGTTATCTAACATTATAGTTTTGGCTAATGGAAATTGTTGTAAAATTTCCGAAACTTTATTTTCTATATTTAATTTATTTTGGATTTCTTTAACTATTAAATATTTTGAATAGGAATCAATACAAGTATAATATATATCAATATGTAAATTTTCACCCTCTCTTTCTGGAATAGGTGCCTCTCCGATAGGAATTTGCACTGGGTGTCTATCGTATTTATTCTGATTACAGATTTCACAATTTTTAATATATTCTTTAAGTTTCTTGTATAAATCATCAAGCCCTCTATGATCTCTACAATGAGTTTCCGTGATAATAAGAGCCTGGTCTTCCGCATTTTCGACATCTTGGACAAATATTTTCATATATCAAAATATATTAATAAAATTATCTTTAAGTGGTTTTTGTATTCTATAAAAATCTTCCAAAGTAGAATGAATTCCTATAGTTATATTTGGTGGATTATATTCCCTTAGAATTGATACCAAATTTTCTGGAGTATCATATTCTATTATATGCATTGTATTTCCAAATGAGTTTATCGACTCATGTATTGTATACCTCCCCGTTGCTATTAGCAATTGTTGCTTAAACTGGTTTAAGGGCTTTCGGGTTTCTTGTATAACATTCTCAAAACTACTCTCTGCTGAATGCTGAGTGTTTTGATCTGAAACCGATTCATTACTTTCTGTCAAGTTATTTATTTGGATTCCTGATAAGGCATCAGCGACAACATTTGTTACTCCTGGCTTATAAATAATTTTTGGTGAATAACTTTCAATAAAAGAATACCATCTCTTCATTTCAATATTTGGGTTTTTTTTAAGAAATGGAAAATGATATAAGTTGATGATCTGTATAGATCTCAATGTTATTAACTCCATATAAATAATTCCGTTAATTTTTAAATGCCCAAACTATGGCTAAAAGTTCCTATTTATTAGTAGCATATAATTGTTCAGTTTTGGATAAAGTTTTAGAAATAAAAGTAATTGGTTTTCCTTCTTGAGAGAGAACAGCTCCAATTGCTAAATCAGATGCGTCAGTGGTTAAAGTAAATTTTTTATTATAATCGGGTTGTACTAATTCTATTTGTGCGATTAAATTATCTTTGAGCTCGTTAAAAGCTCTGACAGCTGAGTCATCCAACTGTATGAAAGTTCTACGTGAAGCTTTTTTAGATACTTTGCCAGTTTCGCCTTCCAAATATTTGGTTAATGGTTTTGCAATTTTGGCGTAATTTTGCACGAATTTTCTGTAATAACCTGTTTGGGTTAGGAAGCTTCTAAGCTCTCGAATATTTTTTGGAATTGGGTAATATAAAATTGTAGAAATTTTTTCGGGATCGGTTTTGATCACATTGTGAGAAACAACGTAACCAAGAAAATTTGTTTCTAATTAAAAGAATTTTGATTTTTCAATAGAAATTTTCATGTTTGCGTTCAGCAAAATTTTAATTATGACAATTAAATCTCTGTAATGTTGTTCAACAGTATTCGAAAAAATAATAATGTCATCCATATAGACATGACAAATTTTACCAACTTCATTTCTTAATATATCATCCATTGCTCTTTGGAAAATTCTGGGAGCGTTAGTTAATCCAAATGGCAATCGACGGAATTCGTATTTACCATTATTTATTGAAAAAGAGGTTTTTTAAACCAATTGTTGAAAAGTATTTTGCCTTTCCAAGGTTTGACAAAATTACTGAAGGATCCTGTATTGGGTATCTGTCAGGTATTGTATTTTCGTTTAATTTTTTAAAGTCAATTACGAGACGGAGTTTTGGAGTTCCATCTTCGTTAAAGCCCTTTTTGGTACTACAAATACAGGGGAATTATAAGGACTCCTACTTGGCCTTATAATTTCTTCGTTTAACATTCGGTTTATTTCCGAATTTACAAAATCTGATGCTGACAAAGCATACTATATATGGGTCTACCATTTTCTGTATTTATTTCACCTCGAATATCAGTTCTAAATGGAATCTGCATATTTATTTTCGAGTGTTCTTTGTTGATAATGTTTTGAATCTCATTCTTCAAATCATTTAATTGATTTAAAGATGATATTTTATATTGTTAATTAAATCTTTGTCGGATACTTTCTCGGCTGTTCAGGCTTTTTATTCTCCAAACTTTTAATTTTGTCGGATATTTCTATGACGGCGTGTTCAGGATTTTTATTTCCCAAACTTTTTTCACTTTGATTGCCCACTTTAGAATCGGATCTGACTTGAGTCTCTTTATCAAAATATTTTTTTATGATAAATTCTCTTAACGGAAGAATGGTATTTTCTTCAGATAAAGAATGTTGATTTAAAATGTTCCCATTATCGTAATTCAATTTTTCTTTTTTTCCATTATATTTAAGTATTCCCTTAGCTGTATCGATTACAGCTCAAATTTTCTTTAATAGATTATTTCCTATTAATAAATCTGATTCTAGTCCCTCTATTTCATAAAACGTGTATCGCATATTAAGTATAGTTATCATATGATAATATTTAATTATTGAATATCCATTCACTGTGGATACCCTTTTATAAATTGGAAGTTCATTCTTGTTTTTATATATTCCTGTCTTTATATAACAAGAAGTTGCCCCCGTGTCAATTAATATTTTTAATTTTTTATTAATTGTTTTATCTGTACGAATTAAGTAGGGTAAGCCTACTCCTGAGCTTGGCCTAAAAATGATTTTCCTCAATATTGTTGAGCCTCATTGTTTTGTTAACCGGTTGATTAACAGTTTCAGCGGGCATTCTTTTATTTTGTACTTGTTCCTGCTGATTGTATGGTTTCCTATTTTTATTCCATTTATTATAATTATTATTCTGATAATTATTTCCCTGATTAAAGTTATTATTGGGCCTTGTAGAGATGGGGCGTCGGGGATGATCGTCGCTTGGGGGCAGCTTCGTCGGTGGTTGCGGCTGTCGCACGTAGCCGGGTAGCAAGCTGGAAGAGATGGTGAAGAGAAACACTCGATCGCGGTGCGCAAAGGAAGGAAAAAAACTCGATGTGGTTTTCAGTAAAAGCGCGGACCGGCCGGGCGATGTATTTCACTAAAAGACAATGAAAGACTAACTTAAACTTAACATGCGTTTCAAAGCGCAGTGGAGAGATTCCGGGAGCGGGAAGGCGGGAGAGCCTGGAATCGCAAGCGTCCAGTGCGGGAGAGCGGGAGAGCCTGGAGTCGCGAGCATCCAGTGCGGGCGAGTGGGCATTCGCTACGAGGGAAGCGCGGGCAGTTTAAAAGAGGGGAGAGCGGCGTAAACATTCCGCCCCCTTGCAATCGCTAGCGTTGCAAAAGAAAAAAAACAAGCCCACTCCTGTCGTCTAGGCTTGACTGCAGGCACCGGACAGGATCCACCCGAATGCCGTCTTCTGGGCCACTGGGAGTCCCTCGTCGACCATATGGAAGCCCGGTCGGATGACCTTGGCGTAGACATCCGCACCCAGGACTACAGAGATGGTTGCCGGCAAGTAAAAGCGTTTGTCGGCCAACGGGAGGTCTCCGTATCTGCCGACCACGGTGTCCGAGAGCTCTCGGATGGGGGTGCGGATGCGGACGTTCGGCTCCACTTTCAAGACCACCTCTAGCTTGAAGCCGTTGTCGCACTTCGACCGAATCGTCGCCGTGCAGATGCTCTCGTCGCCGACGGTCGTAGTCGGCAAGCGGAATGCGGACGCCAATGATGCGTCGATGCAGCTCGTTGGCGTACACGGGTCGATGAGGGCGGCCGTGTCAAAGGTCTTCAGCCCGGTCTCCAAAGTGACCATGGCCGTCGGCAGGACATTCACGCTATGCCGTTGAAGGATGGACGCAAGTGACGGAGCTGGTGCCGAGGAGGCTGAGCGCGGCGGAGAGGCAAGCGCTCTGCGAGTTGGCGGATCTTGCCGGCGCGAGCGCTGCTGAGAAGCGGCGGATGCCGAGCGCCTTGCCGGGGCTAGCGCTTGGCGAGTTGGCGGATTCTGCCGGCGCGAACGCTGTTGAATAGCCGACGGCAGGGGACGCTCGTGCATATGGAGGAGCGTGTGGTGCTTGCCGTTGCACGTTTTGCACTTGTCGCCACTGCGACAACTCCCGTCGGAGTGCTCGTGGGCGAGACAATTTGAGCAGTACTTATTAATAAGCACTGCCCGAAGCCGCTTCTCTGCGCTCAGCTTTAGGAACCTCTGGCACTTTCGAAGCGGATGGATTCCACGGCAGACCCGGCATCGGTAGGAATGTATACCTCGAGTACGTCTGCTTTCCAATGCCTGAGCGCTGCGTGGACGAGGAACCATGATGTGATCTGGTAGGGAGTAATGGATAAAAAAAAGGAGATGATTTGAAACTGCTTAGATGGCGAGGATTGTTGGGGAATTATGTGGAGGATGTTGGTTGAGGAAGACGGTTGGAGTGTTCTCCTGGCAGAAGAACCACCTTGGTCACGGGACGCTTGATAATCCTGCGTGCCGTGAGAATGCTGACGACACGGACATTGCCGTCAGCCCCCGGAAAGACAGAGTCGATTCTGCCAAGGCGCCACTCATTCGAGGGCAGATTGTCCTCCTTGACGACTACCATGTCGCCAACGCGGAGATTTGCGGTCGGGGACTGCCACTTGTTACGCTTGTGGAGCTCTTTGAGATACTCCTCTTTCCATCGAGCTTGGAATTGTTGATGGAGCGCCTTTAAGTGTTGCCACCGATTCACAATGGACTTGGATTCCCCTTTTAATTCGGGTTCCACTATGGACAGAAGAGGTCCGCCGACTAGAAAATGCCCTGGTGTCAATGCTAAGAGATCAGTGGGATCTTCAGACATAGGAGATAGCGGTCTGGAATTTAGACAAGCTTCAATTTTCGCTAGGAGGGTTGAAAGTTCTTCAAAAGTGTACTTTCGAGTAGCGGTGGACTTGTAAAACAAGGTTTTGAAGCTTTTGACACCCCCTTCCCACAGGCCTCCCATATGGGGTGCCCCCGGAGGAATGAATTGCCAGTTGAGCTGCTGATGACTATACGCATCAGTCACAGACTCTTTTACGGCTTGTAGAAAATCTCGGGAGAGCAGGGTGGCAGCGCCGACAAAGGTTTTCCCATTGTCGGACTGCACTTGACGGGGACAACCTCTTCTGGATACGAACCGAGCGAAAGCGGCGAGAAATTTCTCGGTCGTCAGATCGGATGTAGGCTCTAGATGGATGGCCTTTGTAGAGAAACACACGAAAACCAACACATACCCTTTTGTAATTAGGCAAGCTCTGCCTGTGTAATTTTTATGTCGAAAGGGCCAGCGTTGTCCATCCCTGTGTACGTGAATGGCCGGGAAAAAGAGACTCGCTCTTTCGGAAAACTCCCCATCATCTGAACTTGCAATCGCTTCTTATGGATAACGCAGACCTTGCAGGAGTTAATAACGGCCTTTACCAAGTTCTTTATTTTCGGAACCCAATATCTTGACCGGGTGAGACGTACGACTAACTGGTTACCTCCGTGCAACGTTATGAGATGCGTGAAGTTTACCAGTAGTCGCGAGAGTGCACATTCGTACGGGAGGATTATAGGATGTCGTTCATCATATCGCAAATTTTCGGAGGCCGTTATTCGGCCGCACGCCCTTATAAGCCCTTTCTTATCTAGAAAGGGGTTCAAGGAAAGGATGGAACTTGTCGCGGACACAGGACGCTTTTGACTCAAGCAGCGATATTCATTAGCAAAATATCTGCGCTGAGTGCTAATGACCATGAGCCGTTCAGCGGCGACAAGTTCTTGGGCTTCTAGATGGACTTCCGGAATCGGCGACTGTTTCCTACATCGCTGGACAAAACGGTGGACATACTCAAGGACCCGTAAAGCTCTATTTAACTTGGAAAAGCGATCAAGGATGTCTTCTGTCGGAATGGACGCAACATGGGCCTTGACAGGACGCCTTTCCACTTCGGTCACCTGTAAGTCGGTGCTCTGGGCAGGCCACTGATCTCGTGGCTTTTGCAACCAAGTGGGCCCATGCCACCAAAGGGAGTTTTCGACCAGTTCTTGTAATGGCACGCCCCGACTGGCCAAGTCAGCTGGATTGTGTTCGACGCGCACATAGATCGCAGCACCGTACGCCTTTTGAGAGGCATCACAGAATCCGTGATGTTCCACTCGGAATTCTGGGCGGAAGGAAACCCATCTGGGAATTCGGACTTGATCTAGGACTGAGTAGCTTTTAAGGAACTCACGCCACTTTTGGCACAGTTCAATTGGAAGTTCATCATCCCACCCTAGATCACGCAGCCAGATCTCCTGCATGAAAATCTTGGCACAGACCACGAAAGGAGCGAGCCAGCCTGCTGGATCAAACAGCTTCGCAATTTGGGAGAGAACATGCCGTTTTGTGAGTGTAGCTTCGGTGGATTGGTCGGGGAGGGCGAAGAAAAACTCATCGGATGTTGCTTTCCAACGGACTCCGAGAGTTTTCGCCGTGCTTTCCGTATCTATTTCGAGGAAATCGGCAGTTAAAAGATGATCAGTTCCGATATGAGCCAGAACTTCTTTGTGGTTGGAGGTCCATTTCCTCAATGGAAAACCAGCCGAATCGAGGGCACTCTGCAACTCGCGAATGGTGAGGTGAGCCTCTTCTGCAGAGTCAGCTCCCGAAAGGACATCATCGACATACATGCAACCACGAATAACTTTACTCGCCCTTGGATGGGTTAGTTGCACGTCGGTCGCCAGCTGTTGCAGAACCCGAATTGCCAGGAACGGCGCACAATTGAGCCCAAACGTAACAGTTTTTAGCTCAAAATCTCGAATGTATCCTTCCCTATCGCGGAATAAGATACGTTGGAACGCTGTCTGCTTCGGATCTACCCAGATCTGCCGGTACATTTTCTCAATGTCAGCACTATACACAAATCGGAAATATCGCCACTTCAGGATCTGGATGGTTAGATCGGACTGTAGGACCGGGCCAGCATGAAGGATATCATTTAAGCTGACCCCATTGTCTGAAGGGCTGGAAGCGTTGAATACCACTCGAAGCTTGGTGGTCGTACTCACCGGTTTTAACACTGCATGGTGTGGCAGGTAGTAACATGCTGAATCGTGGGTAGGAAGGACTTCTCTCATGTGATTGAGGTCGAGATATTCTTGAATAACTGAGTCGTACTTGGATTTTAACGTACTGTCCCTTTTTAGCCGCTGCTCGTTTCTTAAAAATTGAGCCAGCGCCTGGGATCTGGAATGTCCTAGGGAGCAATTAATGTTCTCAGGATCTCGAAAAGGAAGACTCACGACATACCTGCCGGTCTCGTCTTTTGTGGTGGTCCGAAGGAAATTGTCCTCACAAATCACGTCGGATTCTTTTACCACTTTTACTGGCAGATCCTCCACCTCCCAGAATTTGGTGAGGAGTTTATCGAGAGACGCTTCATACGTGTGTGCAACTTGCGTGGAAAAGGATGATATTTGATCATGCCTCGGAGCGGGTACTGGTCCTGTTAGAATCCAGCCGAAAATGGTCTCTTGACCGAGTAGCGAGCCACAGATGTTCGCTCGGGTACCGCTTAGTAGAATGGATGGAAGTATATCGGCCCCGATTAGAATATCTATTTGTGCGCTCTCATAAAACTTTGGATCCGCTAGCGGAAGTTCGGGAAGGTCTCGCAGGAAATGTTGCGGAAGCGGACATGAAGGAAGATTTCCGGCTATTTGTGGAAGCACGTAGGCAGTGGTGCTTAACTGCAAGCTAGGCCGGGTCGGAGAACGGATCGTGAATTGACAGATCTTTTTGGTCTCAGCGGAGACCGTTTGATTAAGTCCTGAGACCTGTGCTCGGATAACCTGGAACGGCAGTTTAATCAGGTTGAAAAGGCGCTCAGTGATGAAGGTCGCCTCAGATCCGGAGTCTATTAAGGCTCGCGCTTGGAAATTGGAACCTCGATGGCATATATTAATTATAGCGGTGCCTAGGAGGACTGACCTAGTGCCTGCCGCAAAATAATTCTGAAGCGTTGACTGCGTGCCACTGGCAGCCGAGGGACCGAGAGTATTTGGTCTGGATCTGGGCGTTGGCATTGGATTTGCGCGCGCTGGGGATGGGCTGCCTCGGTGTAGGAGGGTGTGATGGCGGCCGCGGCACGTGAAGCAGTTATGTGCGCTTTCGCAGTCGCGCAACTGATGTGTCCGCGCAAAGCAGTTTAGACACAGCTGTTTTCTTTTTATATATGCGATGCGTTGGTCGACCGTCATCTGGAGAAATTTGGCGCATGTGCGTACAGGATGGTTCTCTCTATTACAGAGATCGCACCCTCTAGGTTGCCTAGGTGCTACCCTTGTCTCGTATGAATTTATTCTTCGAGACGCCGAGTTGGAAGTGGATGCCCTGGGCTGAGTCTGACTAGAACCTGATGGTCGAACATAATCTATGGCTTCTAGTGTCCTGTGACGCTCCGTGGCTCGTGCCACGTAGGGATCTCGGCTTTGTTATGGAGGGACTGCTCCCATAGGGAAAACGTAAGCTTTGGGAGTTTGGACGAGCACATATACACCAAGAGGGAATCCCAAGTTTCGACCTGAATACCGGACATTTCTAGTGCAGTAGGGCAACCCTGGATGGTACTTTGAAGTTCTTTCAAAGCTGACCCAGACTCCTGTGTGACGGACGGTACATTGAAAAGTATCTTTAATTGACTGCTTACTAACAATCGCTTGTTTTCGAAACGCTCAGTGAGGTAAGGGGTGAATTTGAAACTATATTGTGAGCGTCGCCACTCGTTTTAGCATTAAGGTGAAATAATTTTTCGACAGGAGTGAGTCTGGGATTGTTGATATAAATTGCCGTGAATAGATCCCTAAAGGTTGGCCAACGAAGATAGTCGCCGGTAAAAACTTCGGTATCGCACGGCGGAAGCCGGCAGCCTGACGGAATGTATGTCTGAGAAGGATCAGCTGGCGTTGGGGGAGGTTGCCGAAGTTGCGGAGTTTGCGCTATCATATCTGCTATCTGGGCGCCGCACCTTTCGTACGCGCTGTAGCAATACCCGTACTTAGCCTTGAGGACTGGCAAGCTTTCAGCTGCACCTTCTCCGGCTGCTACAAGGCATGCGGTACAGGCATCGTATTCTTTTTTGATGCGGACCCATACCTCTCGGATTTCGTCTCGGCGAATATTGAGGACGGATAACGTAGGAGGGACCGCCGAGGGAATATTTATTCGCGATTCCAATTCGGACAGTCGATCCGAGACTTCAATAAACTGGCTCATAGCGAGGTCGGCAGCCGTTGCAACCATTTTTGTGCTGGCTCGCGTGGTTCTTTCGATGGAAGAAGGAGCCTTTTTGGGAGGTGGCGTCTTGACCTTTTTAGGTGTGGGCGTCCTTACCGTGATTTTTGGTATTTTCGGTGATGGAACAGGGGATAGTTTGTTGGAACTTTCCCTGGACATACCAAACTAGGATGCTGTTAGGATGGAATGTGCGCGCTGATATTTCGGACAAAAAATCAGCGAAACAATTACGGACCCACTTATGGACCGGTGGAAATAGGGTATCGACAATAGTCGATATGCGTGGCTGAATTATTGTTAAAATATTCCCCAGGCTTTTGGTGGAACGATGGAGCAAGAATGGAAAAAAATACCAAAAAATACTACAAAATAAAAATACTGAAAAAATACTGTATTTGATGAGGTATTTGTTGTTTGTATTTTATAGGGGGTGGTTGGCCGAATTAGGATGGGATTGGATGTCCCCGGCAGTGTTTGGAGCTTATTGGTTTTGTTTTTCTTTATTTTTAAAAAATATTCGGAGACAAAAAAAAAAAAAATACCTTGCAGTGGTATGCGGGTGGTATTTTTTCCAATTTTTCTTTTTATCCCCAAAAAAAAAAAATTGAGTATCGATATATATGTAGATTTACCAAGCTCAATAAATAAGAAAAAATACTGGAATGGGCGTTTTTTGGTAAAAATGTGAAACCGAAGAAACAAATTAATAAATCAATAAATTAATAAATTGATTCCACTAGTTCCGCGATGGCGACCGTATTTTTATATTTCTCCCTTTTTTTTTTTTTTGGAACTGGCAGTAATTCTCAGTATTTGTTTAATTTTATTGGAGTTGAGCTTGGTGTTTATTAATTTTGTTGGAATTTATTTATGGGATGATTGAAAACAACTGCCCGAACTTTTGCGGGCTGTGTTTGGTGACGCTGGGTGCGCGGGATTATCGAGCTTTTTGCGGTACTGCAATTCGCGTGTATGTGTAGATGTATGGATGGATAGTGCCCAAAATATGTAAATAAGAAAAACACACTGAGACACAAAAGTTATTTCACGTCGGCTTTAGGAATTTATTTAATATATATTTATTGGATGGCCGACGGAAATACTTGAGCTTTCGGAATTGGGGTGTAGTTATGTAGAAAAATATGTATAAATGTATGTATGTATATATATATGGAATATGTAATATATGTAATATGGATGTAATATATGTAATATGGATGTAATATATGTAATCAATATGGCGGAAAATTTTATTGTAAATTTTGCCGGCGGGTATGTGTTGTAAATTTTCGATTTATTGTGGACTGTATTTGGATTTTTAATAATGTAAGCAAATATTGTCACAGCGGATGTACAATAAAAAATCAATATCAAAAATATTTGTGGGCCGAACACTTAATTTTTGTTTCACTTTTTTGTAGAAAATTAATTGGATCTCAATTTTGAAATTAATTTTTTTTCACTGTTCACTGAATTTTTTTGAAATTAATTTATTTTTCACTGTACGCTTGACTTTTTATTTGCACACTTTAATTTGGATTTATATTTTTTATTTTCTTCGATTTGATGGTGGATGTATATTTAGTGGATGTACGGCCAAATGCGAATATGAAACTTGTACATCTATATGCACACGAAAAGGAATTAGAAAATAGGCAATATGGCCGCACGTTAAAAGAGAACGAAGAAATGAAAGACGGAATTGGAATTGTAATTTACTAACTGCCGTCGTCGGATTAAATCGGACTTGGATTTTAGACAAATCGTACAGAAAGTCAAACGAATTATGTTCTTCGAATGGCTGTCTGTCGACCGGCAGTTAATAAAAAAATTAATAAATTGGCACTTATCCGGCTCGAAGGACCAAAAAATGTAGAGATGGGGCGTCGGGGATGATCGTCGCTTGGGGGCAGCTTCGTCGGTGGTTGCGGCTGTCGCACGTAGCCGGGTAGCAAGCTGGAAGAGATGGTGAAGAGAAACACTCGATCGCGGTGCGCAAAGGAAGGAAAAAAACTCGATGTGGTTTTCAGTAAAAGCGCGGACCGGCCGGGCGATGTATTTCACTAAGAGACAATGAAAGACTAACTTAAACCTAATTGAGCGCTGCGTTTCAAAGCGCAGTGGAGAGATTCCGGGAGCGGGAAGGCGGGAGAGCCTGGAATCGCAAGCGTCCAGTGCGGGAGAGCGGGAGAGCCTGGAGTCGCGAGCATCCAGTGCGGGCGAGTGGGCATTCGCTACGAGGGAAGCGCGGGCAGTTTAAAAGAGGGGAGAGCGGCGTAAACAGGCCTATTCTGAATCTGCAAAGATTAATCTATTTCCATAGGCTCTGGCTTATTCTGAGGTTGTCTGTATGAATTCCATTGATTTTGTTGATTATAAAAAGGTCTTCACTGATTGAAATTTTTATTTCGGTTCTGATTAAAATTGTTTTGATTTTGCCAATTTTTATTAAAGTTATTATTTTCCTGATTAAATCTAAAGTTATTATTGTTTCTTTGATTATTGTTATAATTGTTTAGTTGTTTTGGTTTGTTGTTTAAAATTATAATACCGTTACCACTTTGGTTGGGCTCGGTGATTTTTTCTGTGTAGTTGTAAACGAATTTGCAAAATGTGCTCTCATGCTATTACTTTGAAGTTCCTGTACTATAGCCATAGCATTAGGTAAATCTGGGGGATTCATAGAAAAGATTGTGTCGGAAATTTGACCGTTAAGGCCAGTTATAAAAACTCGAAGGGCGGTTTTTCTATGTTTTTCATTCATTTCTTGAGTAATCGGTTTCTTTCGTCCGTAAGTCATAATTGTTTTGTTAATTAATAAAGTCAATTTTCTACTGACTGTTCCATAATAGTCCATTATGGATAATTTACCCTGGCTGAGTACACTTAACTCCTGTTCAATAAAATGGATAGGACGTTTGTCACTGTAGACAAAGTCTAGTCTGGCCATTATGGCATCGAAGTTTAAAACTGTACCGTTATGGGTTAAGGCGTCATTGGCCATCCCTGTTATTTTGTTTCTTAGTATTGATATTGCTGAATAAAATCTTTCGCTACCTCTGGCATATTGACCCATAGCTATTTCAGCTGATTCCCTCCAGTTAACATATTTGTCTTCTTCACCCCTATACTCTCTAACAGATTTGATGATCTCATAGGATGTCTCGCATTTAATATTTGGATCAACTATTTCTACTTGATAATCTTCAACTTCCTTTATTTTATTAGCAAGCTGTAATTTTAAACTTACTATCTCTTCTTTTAATGGATTCAATTCACAATTAACAATTTGTTTAATTATTTCTCCTACATTTATCATTGTGTTATTTGCATTTGTAGGCTCTTGAGTGGTAATTACATTGTGAAGCCTTTTATTACTTGGACCTGCTTGTTCTGGATTCATTTTTAAAATATTTTCAAAATCTTGAATTAACTCTTCCACTTTGTATTCTTATATTTCTTATAATTTTTTTTAATTAATATATATAAAAAAAATAAAATATTCTCGCTCACGACTTGTCCTTCTTCCAGCCGATGATCCTTGTTGGGGTCCTCTATTAGCCTTCCTTCTAAATTAATTTGTCTTCCTTTTATTTTGTCTTCCTTTTTTATTTGGCGAGGGATTGCCCTACAGCCTGGTATTTTTTGTTTTTTCTTTTTGATGAAATCTTGTAGATTTTTGTATTCAACTTATTAGTTGAATTTTTTATTTTGTAGTTTTTGAATTTTTTTTTCTTTTTAGATTTTTCTTTTGTATAATTAATTGTTACTTTTTTGAATTTTTGCTGGTGTTGGTTCTTTTTTATTTTATTGTGCTCTTTTATAAATTTTTGGTTGGTAATTTTATTTTTATTAATTTTATAAATTTATGTGTCCGGAGCAGTATACAAAAATTTTTTTGACAAGCACTACTTTTATTATGGAGGTTTTTATATTTTTAAAAATAGATTATTGCATTTATTGATTTCCACTTTTAAAGATTTGTTTAGATCAACACACACTATTTTGGTTATCATTGGTTATTTTGATTTAAGGAGGATTATTACATTTATTGATTTCCTGCCCTATTTTTTATAACAACTTTTTTATTTTCAGCGGGTTGTATCTGGGTTTTTTTGGCCGCACTAAATTCCTTTTTCACATAAAAACTTTTTTGAACTTTTTTTAATTTTTATGGCTTGTTTTAGAATTTGTTTTAACTATGCGGCCCCACGTTGGGCGCCAATTAACTTTCTCCTTAGTGATTTGGTTACACAAATTTATTTTTATTTAATTAACTTCACTTATCACTAACATTTCATAGGTTGCACTTAGAATAGTTCACTGCTCCGATCTTATAATTTATTCACTTCTATTGTTCTTATTCTTTCGGATCTCAAAAACGGACTGCCGCACTTGGGCTGAATGATTAATAATCAAACCTCGGCTTAAGAGATTTTATCTTCAAAAATTGATTAAGAGATTGACTCAAAAGAGTCGGCAAAATAGGATGATGAAATTTGGCAATTAAATCTGAAATCGAGATTCTGCCGGAAATCGGTGTTTACATTATCGAGCTTCGAGGGTCGCTTTGGGTCTCCGATGTTTAGAATATCGGCTGAGGATGTTTACAGAATCCGTTCAATGCGGAGTGTGAAATGATATGGGTGGGAACCAGTCGAAGGCGTAGTTGAATGAAATAGCTGACTACGAGCTTATCTTGGAGTCAATTCTGAATTATTTGGAAATTGGGCTGGGCTCAAAGTTGTTTATAAATCGGGTAAGTGGCTTTAAGTAATGTGCTACATAACTTGCATGCGTTTATGGATATATGTAAGAGTATCGGTACAGTAGAGCGTCGAGGAGTGGACTGTATTTGAAGTGACGGAACAGATGAAATTATGTGGAGAGAAAAAAAACACAAGACAAAAAAATATCGAGACAGCGGCGGACTGCTCGCCGAACAGGGAAACTCCCGAAATTACTTGACACCGAGTGGCTGATATTAGTTATGCCTTTTTATTTTCCACCACACAATTCACCTTTTGTCGTATTTCTTTTTTTCTTGGAGGCACAATTGCATTGAACTATGTGCACAAGTTGGCACGCGCGTGTGTGTGTATGTCTGGATGCACATATGTATTGACCGTTGGCAAGTTGGTAAAACGGGGAACGAAGAGGGGGACGGAAAAGACTCGTAGTTATCTTTTTTTGCTGAAAAATCGCCGGAACTGCTGGTAAAATGGCGGAAGGATATCCTTATCCGTCTACGAAATTCCCACGGCGCGAAAGCAAAGAGAACTAAATGAATAAAAGTTGGGGGCGTCGTGGAAATTCAATAGTCAGCTTTATTCGGCTGCATACATGAGACTAAAAAGACTTAAACGTAAAACCGCGCTCCCACCCGCTTTACTCCGCTGAAGCGAGAGCTCGCGCTCCGGAGCGCGCACGTTGCGAGAAGTGAGCAAGAGGGGAGAGTGTGAAAGCTCGGAGAGCTCAGTGAGCAGCGGCGATGCAGTAAGCCGCTGACCTAAGCATATGTGTAAAATAGATTAGTTTGCAATAGTTGCAGGTAATTTAATTATCGCCAAAAATCAAAACACTCAGTTTATTTGTTTTCGAAAAAATTATATATATTTATTACGTCCGGCTCTTGGACCTAGGAATAGTGAGATGTTTCCAGAAGCGCCAAGCTGGGACGACCGAGATGATCGCTGTAAATATCAGGTGGTCATAAGGGTGAAACCAATCCCGTGTAACAAACTCGTTTTTGAACTGGAAAACAATGATTTCATAGGCCAAAAATAAAAAAACAAAAATTTGAAATCGGGTATTTTTTGTCTTAAAAATATTTTTTAACAGAGCAATAAATCGTACGGTAATTTCATTTTGGGTCTCTCTAATTCGTACGCGCTTAGATAAGTGAGACATAAAGACACGCGCACGTTACAGTGAACGCAGCTTGAAAACTAGCTTCCACTAAAAAATTAATTTCTACTACTAAATCGCGTCCAATCGTCGGCATATAAAATGAATATCGAAAATAAAGGTATGTACTATAAAACTGAGTAATTTTTATGTCATTACGTGTTGTGTTATTGTTTTAAAATTAATGTTTTATCAGTGACCTGTCAAGTGACGTATTTTTCTGCATACATAGATTTCAGATAAAGATAAAGTTGTGAATCCCGTCTCACCCTTTAGTGAAACTAATTTATAAATAATAGTGAATGTTTTCTTAGTCTATGTTATTCATTTGAGCTGCCACTTTTTTCAACTTTCTGATTTATACGCTCTTTTCCATTAGTGCATAATTTGCGTTTTGTTGTGTTCGTCGTATTCGTATGTTTTTGAAATCTCAATTGGTCAATAGAGATTCAGAAAACTTCGCCTTTCCGCCTATATTCGTTTCTTTGAATATTTTCTTCACGTTTCCTATAAACTCGAAATTAGACGGTGGCAAGTAAGAGGTGAAGAAAATATAAGACTATTTCAGAAAAGGAAACAAAGCATTCAATCCGAATTTCGAGAAATTTCGGGTCGATAAACCAAAATCAGGTGGTTGTGGAAATTCAAATGATGGCAACATTGCATTTTTTAATAATTCCCACTTATCTGCAAAAATAACTGGCATTGAACAACATTTGATTGAAAATTGTGCAACATTACTGCAATCCTTGTCCTCCGGATATAAAATTAACATAGAAAAATTTCGAAAATTAGCGCTAGATACACCAAAATAGCTGATATCAAAATATTCCTGGTATTATTTGCATTCCTTAGTGCATAAAATATTAATACATGTTCCAGATGTTATTCATTATGCTTTAGTTCCAATTGGAGAGCTGTCAGAAGAAGCTACGGAGTCAAGGAACAAGGACGTTAACATGTATCGACTCAATCATACACGTAAAACTTCACGTCTTGCCTCTAATAAAGACCTTATAAATCGGTTGTTATTAACTTCAGATCCTTTCATAACTGGGCAACGTAATTTACCCAACAAGTGTAAAACTATTCTTTCGAAACGTGTTTTTGATTTGTTAGAATAAAAATATATATAGAATATATATTTAGAAAAATATATTTTTGCATTGTTTTATTTAATTTAAATACAAAGAGCTACCATATATTTGTTTTATTTTATTTTATTTTGTATAGATGAAATAAAATATATTTTGAGATTTCCTTACCTTAAAAGTATGCAATTGAATTTAAGTCATAAAATGCTGTTTTTTAATTTTTTCGGGCTTTAACGTATGGTTTTTTAAAATTTTTTTTATATTTTATTTATCTAATTGGGTCTATACAGCAGTACAAAAATTTTCAGCTCAATATCCCAATTGGAAGTATTTTTGGCCGCCTCTGCCATACTAGATCAACCAGTGTGCACTGCCGGGGTGTTTAAAGCCACGTAGAGGATTGTTTAGAAATGATATTAAACAGTTTGTACAGACATGCCAATGTGCCGGCTATACAAATGCACTTAAGATGATGAAATGGTGGTCCCTGCTAAAGGAGGAAGAGGTGATCTGGACGTTAGTCTTACGTAAATAAGACACTCAATGAGTACAAATCCATTGTGAACGCGAGTTACCTGCCCTTTGGACTCTCCAGGCCAGCCACCTCGAGCTACCATAGGAAGTGGCCACTAACTATCGGTCAGTGGCCCCATAAAATGAAGAGAATGAGCTACCAACAGAATGTACCAATATGACACAGCCATTGAAGGTTTAAAGATAATAATGTTGAAATTAATGTAAATTTCTACCGAAATCTGTTTGCTGAAAATATTTTTTTGGTTTATTATCAGCTTACAGCAATAATAGCCTAAATAAGCAAATACATCTACCAGATGGTCGGGTTAAAGTTTCCCAAGGGTTATGACAGATGGTGTGAAGACACGCCTGTCGGATGGGTGTATATGGTTTATGACCCGTTATCACATGCAGATGTGCACAGACCAAAGTAGCTATCAGCAACGAACGAATTTCTGCTAAGTCGAAATCGTACATACTCCCGGCCGTTGAACTTATGTTCAACAATCGTTAATGTTGATCGTGAAGGGCTAGATCGAAGAACCGTCTCTATTTACAGTTGTGGCCGGCATCTGATTCACCTGAAGGTCATTTCTAGGTTTTCCCCATTTCTTTATAAAATGAATAACGACTATGATTATGATAAAAACTAATGCAATATAAATAGCAACACGATTATGTTCAATAGTCTCAAGATTATGTGGTAATTTAAAACTATTGGCAGGAAAGAGTTGCGCTACTCTTTGTATTTTAGCTTTGGGTCTTCCTTCGAACTTGTAGAGGTAGATCTTGTTGAATTCAGTCGTAGATTTTCAGTGAGTTCACCTTCTCCAAAGCGAGCATACGATGTACTTAATTCGGTTTTTCAGCACATCTTGACTTGTAACTGTCATTAAAGGTATTGTAATCATAAATCCTGAACCTTTTAAATTTATATTAGAGGTTCCGTCTAAACAAACTAAAGATAATGTTAGCGTTGATCTTGTTGTAAAGATCCTTTGATTTTTGGCATGTGTTCTTAACCAGTCAAAAGGTCTTTCTGTTTTTATTAAGTTGCAAAAAGAATCCGTTTTATTATAAAACATTTGCATTTCACAGCTAGTTTCCAAAGAAATCATTTATTGTTTGTTACATATAAAATCATCTTTTGCTCTTTCCTAACAAGCTTTAAAATCAATTTCCGACATCTCAAAGTATTCCTCTCGATGACTGTCTTAATTGCAAACAAACTGATTCCATCTTCAGACAAAAATGGAATTGGTGTCAATCTATAGATGTCCAAAATCTTAGTAGACACGATAACGTCTGGAAGCGTTTGTCCAGGCTTCAAATTTTTGCGTATTTGTTCTGACTGATCCTTTAATTGTCTAGGTGACGGCAACATTGGGCTTATTGTCCTTTGCCGAATATCTGTTAAAACGTTTAGGAACTCTGTTTGCATTCGTTGCAGACTAGAAGCTAATAGAGATAGTTGAGTCGCAAGTGTTATGTACCATGAAAATTTATTAAATCTACTTGCAGTACCAGTAGTTTCTGCAATATAATTATACCCGTTACTCGTAGAGTAAAAGGGTATATTGTATTCGTGCAAAAGTAGGTAACAGCTAGAAGGAAGCGTTTCCGACCCTATAAAGTATATATATTCTTGATCAGGGTCACTAGCCGAGTCGATATAGCCATGTCCGTCTGTCCGTCTGTCTGACCGTCTGTCTGTCCGTATGAACGCTGAGATCTCGGAAACTATAAAAGGTAGAAGATTGGCATTTTGCATGCAGATTCTAGGAGTTCCTACGCAGCGCAAGTTTGTTTCAAAAAGGTGCCACGCCCCCTTTAACGGCCACAATCGCATATATACGATTTTAAAAATTTAAATATTTCGGAAAAGTAAAAATGCAGTTTTATTGTGTTTATCAATACCTATTGAAATGTAGAAGAAATTTTTCAAATCGGACCATTCGTTAAAAAGTTATGCGTGATCAAAGTTGCTATCTCCATCTCCCTCGCCATCTCCCTTTACCTGAGTAACGGGTATCTGATAGTCGGGCACCCGACTATAGCGTTCTCTCTTGTTTTCTATTGATTTTAACCGCTTGGAGTTTGAGATTTCTCCCTTTTGATGACATTGATTGTAGAGTCAATCTAAGACGTTTGATTTCTCAGCAACGTAAGTAAATGCTTCTCATTAGCTTAAACCTCTGAGATCGTTTGCACCATTTTATCCGCGTACGTGGAGTCTAATACACCAAAAAGGCTTTTGGCAATATTTCCAACGATGTCCAACGGTGCTCTTTGCTGACGTGACTTTACTATCAGCATATTTTCAGCTTGAGGATCCTCCTCGATGTGTTTAAAATGCTGATACATGCCTCTGTTTCGGGAAACTGTTTGCATACGTGTCCAATTTTTGTAATGCCCATTGAAAGGGTATTCATATCCTTCCAGTAAGATCGCAAACTGTAGTACACAATTAAAGTCCAATCGGTTTTAGCAAGTTGGCTCTTTCCAATCCTTTCAAAAAATATTCCTGGCTTTGAGGCAAATTGAGTAGTGTTGATTGATTGTGCTGCTACTAGGGGTAGCAGAAGAAGCATAACAAATAATGTCATTGTCAGCGAAGGCATTGCTGAATTTTTAGGCCTTTTTACATTTCTTTCATCAGTGGGTCGACATGCTGAATATCTCGTTTAAAAATTCCTTTACTCGTTTTCACTTCTACAAAATTATCTTTGTCATGGATTGTCTTAATTATTCGTCCCATTGACCATTGCAGGACTGGAGTATTATCCTCTTTTATCAGGACTAAAGCTCCTTCCTTCACGTTTGCCGAAGATCATTGTAGATAGTAATTTGACCATTGAGTCCAAAACGCATGCTTTAATTTTGATACGGCTTGCCAAGAATGCTTCCCTGGTTAAATCACTAACCAGTTTAGTCGCAAAGCAACAAAATATAGCTATGTAAGCAGTATGTGGCTTCTTTCCCCGAATTTTTTAATGAATCTTAAAAGGCTCACAATAGTCAACTCCAGAATTAAGAAACGGTCGAGCTTGTGTAATTTTGGCTTAGTTCTTGTGCATTTGACGCATTTTAAAATGACATTTCGAGCTATGGTTTTTGCCTTTATTGTCCAATATTTTTGCATTGATTTAGCTAGTAGAGCTTGGGCACAACAATGCATATTTTCTTTGTGGATTTTTTCAAGTACTAATTTTACTATAGGATCATTATATGGCAATAGTATGGGATGTTTTGCATCGAATGAAAGTTCAGATGCTTTCAATCTGCCTCCAACTCGAATTAGATCATCCTGATCCAAGAAGGGTGTTAATCTTGATTACGTGATTTCTTTAAATCTTTGACTTCAGCGCTAAGATTGTTCTAATTCTTCAAATTTATCCGTTGCCGTTGTATCTGATGATTTATTTTTAAAGCGCATGATGTAGGCTACTATTCTTAATAGTTTATTGAAAGAATTGCCATGGTTTATACCATTAAGCCAATTCGGACTTCTCGTTGTAGCTAAGTCGATTTCTGGGCTTTCGTGGTGAATTGCATGCTGATGATGATTCTTGAATGGTGGTGATACTTGTAGCCACAAATTTGTCCTTTATTGTTTTTGGGCTATTTATCCAAGCAACAAAATTTCAGAATCAGCCCAAAAATACGTTGTAGTTCCTTGCAGTAATAATTGCTCCTTTATGGGAGCTGTTAATTAAGCACCTAAAAGAGCTGCCTTCAATTCCAATCTCGGGAGTGTGATAGCACTTACTGGGGCCAAACGCGACTTTGCACATAATAATTGTACAGTCACTCGTTTATCCTTGTGAACTGCACGCAGATAAATAGCTGCAGCATATTCATTTACTGAAGCGTCGACAAAAGTGTGTATCTCCTTGGATACCGGAATTTTTCCATCAAAAACATGACGAGGAAGTTTAATGTCATTCAACGTTTTTAAGTTTACCCGGAATTGCTTCCATTCCAACTGTAAATGCGTAGGCAATTCTTCGTTGTATTCGAATTTTTCTTTTGTCAAGACTTGCATAAATATTTTGGCCTTTATGACTACTGGAGAAAATAGTCCAAGAGGAATTTTATTTATCGAATATTTTGAATATTTCCGAAACTACATCGCGTCTCGTTATTTTGTCTGTGGTCACGGCTTGGGTTTTTCTACAGAGTTTGTCTGCAGTCCTTATAAGCAGAATTTCAAATTGTACATTAGGAATTATATTTTCTTTATTCAATCCTTTAAGAAGATAGTTATTATTTTCGCACCATTTTCTTAATTTAAATACGAAACTTAAAAGAATATGGTTATGTTCCTATACAAATGCACTTAAGATGATGAAATGGTGGTCCCTGCTAAAGGATGAAGAGGTGATCTGGACGTTAGTCTTACGTAAATAAGACACTCAATGAGTACAAATCCATTGTGAACGCGAGTTACCTGCCCTTTGGACTCTCCAGGCCAGCCACCTCGAGCTACCATAGGAAGTGGCCACTAACTATCGGTCAGTGGCCCCATAAAATGAAGAGAATGAGCTACCAACAGAATGTACCAATATGACACAGCCATTGAAGGTTTAAAGATAATAATGTTGAAATTAATGTAAATTTCTACCGAAATCTGTTTGCTGAAAATATTTTTTGGTTTATTATCAGCTTACAGCAATAATAGCCTAAATAAGCAAATACATCTACCAGATGGTCGGGTTAAAGTTTCCCAAGGGTTATGACAGATGGTGTGAAGACACGCCTGTCGGATGGGTGTATATGGTTTATGACCCGTTATCACATGCAGATGTGCACAGACCAAAGTAGCTATCAGCAACGAACGAATTTCTGCTAAGTCGAAATCGTACATACTCCCGGCCGTTGAACTTATGTTCAACAATCGTTAATGTTGATCGTGAAGGGCTAGATCGAAGAACCGTCTCTATTTACAGTTGTGGCCGGCATCTGATTCACCTGAAGGTCATTTCTAGGTTTTCCCCATTTCTTTATAAAATGAATAACGACTATGATTATGATAAAAACTAATGCAATATAAATAGCAACACGATTATGTTCAATAGTCTCAAGATTATGTGGTAATTTAAAACTATTGGCAGGAAAGAGTTGCGCTACTCTTTGTATTTTAGCTTTGGGTCTTCCTTCGAACTTGTAGAGGTAGATCTTGTTGAATTCAGTCGTAGATTTTCAGTGAGTTCACCTTCTCCAAAGCGAGCATACGATGTACTTAATTCGGTTTTTCAGCACATCTTGACTTGTAACTGTCATTAAAGGTTTTGTAATCATAAATCCTGAACCTTTTAAATTTATATTAGAGGTTCCGTCTAAACAAACTAAAGATAATGTTAGCGTTGATCTTGTTGTAAAGATCCTTTGATTTTTGGCATGTGTTCTTAACCAGTCAAAAGGTCTTTCTGTTTTTATTAAGTTGCAAAAAGAATCCGTTTTATTATAAAACATTTGCATTTCACAGCTAGTTTCCAAAGAAATCATTTATTGTTTGTTACATATAAAATCATCTTTTGCTCTTTCCTAACAAGCTTTAAAATCAATTTCCGACATCTCAAAGTATTCCTCTCGATGACTGTCTTAATTGCAAACATACTGATTCCATCTTCAGACAAAAATGGAATTGGTGTCAATCTATAGATGTCCAAAATCTTAGTAGACGATAACGTCTGGAAGCGTTTGTCCAGGCTTCAAATTTTTGCGTATTTGTTCTGACCGATCCTTTAATTGTCTAGGTGACGGCAACATCGGGCTTATTGTCCTTTGCCGAAAATCTGTTAAAACGTTTAGGAACTCTGTTTGCATTCGTTGCAGACTAGAAGCTAATAGAGATAGTTGAGTCGCAAGTGTTATGTACCATGAAAATTTATTAAATCTACTTGCAGTACCAGTAGTTTCTGCAATATAATTTTCTATTGATTTTAACCGCTTGGAGTTTGAGATTTCTCCCTTTTGATGACATTGATTGTAGAGTCAATCAAAGACGTTTGATTTCTCAGCAACGTAAGTAAATGCTTCTCATTAGCTTTAACCTCTGAGATCGTTTGCACCATTTTATCCGCGTACGTGGAGTCTAATACACCAAAAAGGCTTTTGGCAATATTTCCAACGATGTCCAACGGTGCTCTTTGCTGACGTGACTTTACTATCAGCATATTTTCAGCTTGAGGATCCTCCTCGATGTGTTTAAAATGCTGATACATGCCTCTGTTTCGGGAAACTGTTTGCATACGTGTCCAATTTTTGTAATGCCCATTGAAAGGGTATTCATATCCTTCCAGTAAGATCGCAAACTGTAGTACACAATTAAAGTCCAATCGGTTTTAGCAAGTTGGCTCTTTCCAATCCTTTCAAAAAATATTCCTGGCTTTGAGGCAAATTGAGTAGTGTTGATTGATTGTGCTGCTACTAGGGGTAGCAGAAGAAGCATAACAAATAATGTCATTGTCAGCGAAGGCATTGCTGAATTTTTAGGCCTTTTTACATTTCTTTCATCAGTGGGTCGACATGCTGAATATCTCGTTTAAAAATTCCTTTACTCGTTTTCACTTCTACAAAATTATCTTTGTCATGGATTGTCTTAATTATTCGTCCCATTGACCATTGCAGGACTGGAGTATTATCCTCTTTTATCAGGACTAAAGCTCCTTCCTTCACGTTTGCCGAAGATCATTGTAGATAGTAATTTGACCATTGAGTCCAAAACGCATGCTTTAATTTTGATACGGCTTGCCAAGAATGCTTCCCTGGTTAAATCACTAACCAGTTTAGTCGCAAAGCAACAAAATATAGCTATGTAAGCAGTATGTGGCTTCTTTCCCCGAATTTTTTAATGAATCTTAAAAGGCTCACAATAGTCAACTCCAGAATTAAGAAACGGTCGAGCTTGTGTAATTTTGGCTTAGTTCTTGTGCATTTGACGCATTTTAAAATGACATTTCGAGCTATGGTTTTTGCCTTTATTGTCCAATATTTTTGCATTGATTTAGCTAGTAGAGCTTGGGCACAACAATGCATATTTTCTTTGTGGATTTTTTCAAGTACTAATTTTACTATAGGATCATTATATGGCAATAGTATGGGATGTTTTGCATCGAATGAAAGTTCAGATGCTTTCAATCTGCCTCCAACTCGAATTAGATCATCCTGATCCAAGAAGGGTGTTAACGCACTGAGATTGCTATTTCGTCCTAATTTACGTGATTTCTTTAAATCTTTGACTTCAGCGCTAAGATTGTTCTAATTCTTCAAATTTATCCGTTGCCGTTGTATCTGATGATTTATTTTTAAAGCGCATGATGTAGGCTACTATTCTTAATAGTTTATTGAAAGAATTGCCATGGTTTATACCATTAAGCCAATTCGGACTTCTCGTTGTAGCTAAGTCGATTTCTGGGCTTTCGTGGTGAATTGCATGCTGATGATGATTCTTGAATGGTGGTGATACTTGTAGCCACAAATTTGTCCTTTATTGTTTTTGGGCTATTTATCCAAGCAACAAAATTTCAGAATCAGCCCAAAAATACGTTGTAGTTCCTTGCAGTAATAATTGCTCCTTTATGGGAGCTGTTAATTAAGCACCTAAAAGAGCTGCCTTCAATTCCAATCTCGGGAGTGTGATAGCATTTACTGGGGCCAAACGCGACTTTGCACATAATAATTGTACAGTCACTCGTTTATCCTTGTGAACTGCACGCAGATAAATAGCTGCAGCATATTCATTTACTGAAGCGTCGACAAAAGTGTGTATCTCCTTGGATACCGGAATTTTTCCATCAAAAACATGACGAGGAAGTTTAATGTCATTCAACGTTTTTAAGTTTACCCGGAATTGCTTCCATTCCAACTGTAAATGCGTAGGCAATTCTTCGTTGTATTCGAATTTTTCTTTTGTCAAGCCTTGCATAAATATTTTGGCCTTTATGACTACTGGAGAAAATAGTCCAAGAGGAATTTTATTTATCGAATATTTTGAATATTTCCGAAACTACATCGCGTCTCGTTATTTTGTCTGTGGTCACGGCTTGGGTTTTTCTACAGAGTTTGTCTGCAGTCCTTATAAGCAGAATTTCAAATTGTACATTAGGAATTATATTTTCTTTATTCAATCCTTTAAGAAGATAGTTATTATTTTCGCACCATTTTCTTAATTTAAATACGAAACTTAAAAGAATATGGTTATGTTCCTATACAAATGCACTTAAGATGATGAAATGGTGGTCCCTGCTAAAGGATGAAGAGGTGATCTGGACGTTAGTCTTACGTAAATAAGACACTCAATGAGTACAAATCCATTGTGAACGCGAGTTACCTGCCCTTTGGACTCTCCAGGCCAGCCACCTCGAGCTACCATAGGAAGTGGCCACTAACTATCGGTCAGTGGCCCCATAAAATGAAGAGAATGAGCTACCAACAGAATGTACCAATATGACACAGCCATTGAAGGTTTAAAGATAATAATGTTGAAATTAATGTAAATTTCTACCGAAATCTGTTTGCTGAAAATATTTTTTGGTTTATTATCAGCTTACAGCAATAATAGCCTAAATAAGCAAATACATCTACCAGATGGTCGGGTTAAAGTTTCCCAAGGGTTATGACAGATGGTGTGAAGACACGCCTGTCGGATGGGTGTATATGGTTTATGACCCGTTATCACATGCAGATGTGCACAGACCAAAGTAGCTATCAGCAACGAACGAATTTCTGCTAAGTCGAAATCGTACATACTCCCGGCCGTTGAACTTATGTTCAACAATCGTTAATGTTGATCGTGAAGGGCTAGATCGAAGAACCGTCTCTATTTACAGTTGTGGCCGGCATCTGATTCACCTGAAGGTCATTTCTAGGTTTTCCCCATTTCTTTATAAAATGAATAACGACTATGATTATGATAAAAACTAATGCAATATAAATAGCAACACGATTATGTTCAATAGTCTCAAGATTATGTGGTAATTTAAAACTATTGCAGGAAAGAGTTGCGCTACTCTTTGTATTTTAGCTTTGGGTCTTCCTTCGAACTTGTAGAGGTAGATCTTGTTGAATTCAGTCGTAGATTTTCAGTGAGTTCACCTTCTCCAAAGCGAGCATACGATGTACTTAATTCGGTTTTTCAGCACATCTTGACTTGTAACTGTCATTAAAGGTTTTGTAATCATAAATCCTGAACCTTTTAAATTTATATTAGAGGTTCCGTCTAAACAAACTAAAGATAATGTTAGCGTTGATCTTGTTGTAAAGATCCTTTGATTTTTGGCATGTGTTCTTAACCAGTCAAAAGGTCTTTCTGTTTTTATTAAGTTGCAAAAAGAATCCGTTTTATTATAAAACATTTGCATTTCACAGCTAGTTTCCAAAGAAATCATTTATTGTACATATAAAATCATCTTTTGCTCTTTCCTAACAAGCTTTAAAATCAATTTCCGACATCTCAAAGTATTCCTCTCGATGACTGTCTTAATTGCAAACATACTGATTCCATCTTCAGACAAAAATGGAATTGGTGTCAATCTATAGATGTCCAAAATCTTAGTAGACACGATAACGTCTGGAAGCGTTTGTCCAGGCTTCAAATTTTTGCGTATTTGTTCTGACCGATCCTTTAATTGTCTAGGTGACGGCAACATCGGGCTTATTGTCCTTTGCCGAAAATCTGTTAAAACGTTTAGGAACTCTGTTTGCATTCGTTGCAGACTAGAAGCTAATAGAGATAGTTGAGTCGCAAGTGTTATGTACCATGAAAATTTATTAAATCTACTTGCAGTATCAGTAGTTTCTGCAATATAATTTTCTATTGATTTTAACCGCTTGGAGTTTGAGATTTCTCCCTTTTGATGACATTGATTGTAGAGTCAATCAAAGACGTTTGATTTCTCAGCAACGTAAGTAAATGCTTCTCATTAGCTTTAACCTCTGAGATCGTTTGCACCATTTTATCCGCGTACGTGGAGTCTAATACACCAAAAAGGCTTTTGGCAATATTTCCAACGATGTCCAACGGTGCTCTTTGCTGACGTGACTTTACTATCAGCATATTTTCAGTTTGAGGATCCTCCTCGATGTGTTTAAAATGCTGATACATGCCTCTGTTTCGGGAAACTGTTTGCATACGTGTCCAATTTTTGTAATGCCCATTGAAAGGGTATTCATATCCTTCCAGTAAGATCGCAAGCTGTAGTACACAATTAAAGTCCAATCGGTTTTAGCAAGTTGGCTCTTTCCAATCCTTTCAAAAAATATTCCTGGCTTTGAGGCAAATTGAGTAGTGTTGATTGAGTGTGCTGCTACTAGGGGTAGCAGAAGAAGCATAACAAATAATGTCATTGTCAGCGAAGGCATTGCTGAATTTTTAGGCCTTTTTACATTTCTTTCATCAGTGGGTCGACATGCTGAATATCTCGTTTAAAAATTCCTTTACTCGTTTTCACTTCTACAAAATTATCTTTGTCATGGATTGTCTTAATTATTCGTCCCATTGACCATTGCAGGACTGGAGTATTATCCTCTTTTATCAGGACTAAAGCTCCTTCCTTCACGTTTGCCGAAGATCATTGTAGATAGTAATTTGACCATTGAGTCCAAAACGCATGCTTTAATTTTGATACGGCTTGCCAAGAATGCTTCCCTGGTTAAATCACTAACCAGTTTAGTCGCAAAGCAACAAAATATAGCTATGTAAGCAGTATGTGGCTTCTTTCCCCGAATTTTTTAATGAATCTTAAAAGGCTCACAATAGTCAACTCCAGAATTAAGAAACGGTCGAGCTTGTGTAATTTTGGCTTAGTTCTTGTGCATTTGACGCATTTTAAAATGACATTTCGAGCTATGGTTTTTGCCTTTATTGTCCAATATTTTTGCATTGATTTAGCTAGTAGAGCTTGGGCACAACAATGCATATTTTCTTTGTGGATTTTTTTCAAGTACTAATTTTACTATAGGATCATTATATGGCAATAGTATGGGATGTTTTGCATCGAATGAAAGTTCAGATGCTTTCAATCTGCCTCCAACTCGAATTAGATCATCCTGATCCAAGAAGGGTGTTAACGCACTAAGATTGCTATTTCGTCCTAATTTACGTGATTTCTTTAAATCTTTGTCTTCAGCGCTAAGATTGTTCTAATTCTTCAAATTTATCCGTTGCCGTTGTATCTGATGATTTATTTTTAAAGCGCATGATGTAGGCTACTATTCTTAATAGTTTATTGAAAGAATTGCCATGGTTTATACCATTAAGCCAATTCGGACTTCTCGTTGTAGCTAAGTCGATTTCTGGGCTTTCGTGGTGAATTGCATGCTGATGATGATTCTTGAATGGTGGTGATACTTGTAGCCACAAATTTGTCCTTTATTGTTTTTGGGCTATTTATCCAAGCAACAAAATTGCAGAATCAGCCCAAAAATACGTTGTAGTTCCTTGCAGTAATAATTGCTCCTTTATGGGAGCTGTTAATTCAACGTTTTTAAGTTTACCCGGAATTGCTTCCATTCCAACCTGTAAATGCGTAGGCAATTCTTCGTTGTATTCGAATTTTTCTTTTGTCAAGCCTTGCATAAATATTTTGGCCTTTATGACTACTGGAGAAAATAGTCCAAGAGGAATTTTATTTATCGAATATTTTGAATAGTTTAAGTTTTCTTATGCTAGAGACATTTCATCTTTCAAGATAACTGTCCCTAACGAGCTTTTTGAAGCCATATGCTCGGGCGACTTTTGGCCGCATAATATGGTTGTAAAAGAGTTCGAGGCTAAGATAAAGAAGAAGGGGCCCGTGGGAGTAAAACTTCCTAGTCGAGGCCAAACCAGTGTACCAATTTCAAAAAACTAACTTCTAACCTCCTTCTTTCCTATCAGAATGCAAGAGGTTTGCGTAGCAAACTCACTAAATTGTATTCTGATAGCCTTTCCTTTGCATCTCATATTATTGTGTTCACAGAAACCTGGTTAAAGCCGGAGATCTTTAGCTCCGAAGTTTTTCCAGGTAAGTACACAATATATAGGTATGACCGTCCCTCTAGACGGGGAGGTGGAGTCTTAATTGGAGTTGATTCAAACTTCCCGTCTGAGGAGTTATTTTTTGATGAATTCAATACCATTGAATTTATTTGTGTAAAGTTATCGCTTCCTGGTAACTTTAAATACATAACTTGCTCTTATATTCCGCCGTTGTCTGAACTTCCTGATTATTTAAATCACCTATCCGTTATTAAGTCCGTTGCAAATAAGCTTTCCGATAGGGATCAGTTGATAGTTCTCGGTGATTTTAATATACCTGGAGTTACTTGGTCCACTGAGGATGGATCGAATGTTTTACTACCTATAGCACAGCATGATTTTATTGATGGCTTGCTTGACATATCTCTATCTCAAGTAAACCATGTTCGAAATTCATTAGGTTGCCTATTTGATTTGTGTTTTGTATCAAATCCTGAAGGTGTGTTTCTGTCCAGAGTAGCACCACTCATGCAACCTGAAGATCCATATCACCCAACAATCGAACTTTTATTTGATACGGGTAGAGTTATACAAGAAAAATCAGAAAAATCCAAACGAATACATTGTTTTCGCAAGGCAGACTTTCTGAGGCTTAATAATTTTATTTCTGGCTTTAATTGGTCTGATCTTTACTTATGCAATAATATGTCCGATGCAGTTAATGTTTTTTATACTGCAATAAACTCATTTTTAATTCCTGTGTTCCGTGGTACTATCGTCAACTTCCAATAAATCACCTTGGTTTAGCAAAGAGTTGACACACTTAAGAAATGTAAAGTCCAGACTTTTTAGGAAATATAAAAATACCGGTTCTCAATCTGTTTTTACTAGATATTTAAGTGCTCGGTCAAGATTTACCGTGCTTAATGCTCAGTGTTATAATAGTTACTTAAACCGTTGTAAGGTCCAGTTCTCTCAGGACCCGAAACAGTTTTATAATTTTGTTAACACCAAGCGTAAATCTAATTCCTTTCCTTCCTCGCTGTCGTTCGAAAACATGACGGCAACCACAGATCAGGCAATAGCCCATTTATTTCCCCAATTTTTTCAAACTCTACTTTAGATTATTCATCACAGCCTTATTCTTACACCATGTCCAAGTCAAACCTCATATTCTGTCCCACTTTAACAGAAAGCTCTCTTCTTATGGATCTTCTTCGTATTAAGCCTTTTTATTCGCCAGGGCCCGATGGTATTCCTGGGTGCGTGCTTAGGTATTGCGCTAAGGCCCTGTGCAAACCTCTTCACAAGTTGTTTACCTTATCTCTAGAAACGTCCCAATTCCCAAATATTTGGAAGGAATCATTTGTTATTCCTCTTTTCAAAAAAGGTAACAAGTTAGAAGCCAGTAACTACAGAGGTATTTCTAAGTTGTCAGCTATTCCTAAGCTTTTTGAAAAAATTATTACTCCTCATTTGCAGCACTTTTGCAGATCAATTATTTCTCCGTGTCAACACGGATTTATTAAACGTTGATCCACAATTACAAACCTTCTAGAGCTCACTACATATGTGATAAAAGGCTTCAATCGTAGTTTTCAAACAGACGTCATTTACACTGACTTTAGTAAAGCATTTGACTCTGTAAATCACTTACTTCTCATTCAAAAACTTGACCTTTTAGGTTTTCCAGTTGATCTGCTTAAATGGATTTCAAGTTATCTAAATGGCAGGTTACAAAGGGTCCTTTTTAAAAATTCAATTTCTGAAATTCTCCGTGTTACCTCCGGTGTCCCACAAGGGAGCCATCTGGGTCCGTTACTTTTTACATTATTTATTAACGATCTTCCATCAATTATAAGTCATTCTCGCGTACTTATGTACGCAGATGATGTTAAGTTGTGCCTGCAGTATAAGGACATTTCCTGCCATTTAGACTTGCAATCCGATAATTTTCAAAACTGGTGCCGAGTTAATTTACTAAATTTAAACGGTTCCAAGTGCAAGCTGATGACTTTTTATCGGGCCAATCCGATATACGCGACTTACACGTTAAGTGGCAGCTCTTTGGATAGAATAACTCTTGTAAACGATCTTGGCGTTCTTTTGGACCCTAAACTAAAATTTTCTAATCACATTTCGTCCATGGTTAATAAAGCCAGAGGAGTGCTTGGATTTATTAAAAGGTGGTCAAAAGAATTCGATGATCCTTATTTGACTAAAACTTTATTTATTTCGCTAGTCCGTCCGATTCTGGAGTATGGGTCTCCCGTCTGGAGTCCACAATACGGAATACATATTGGTCGTATTGAATCTGTACAAAAAAACTTCCTTCTTTTTGCTTTACGGCGCCTAAACTGGGATGCAAACCTTATCTTACCTTCTTATTCTAGTAGACTTCTTTTGATTAATTTACCATCCCTAGCCAACCGTAGAACGATACTTGGTACTATCTTTATTTATAACCTTATACATGGTGATATTTACTGCCCCGACTTGTTAAGTCGGCTAAACTTTTCTGTGCCAAGTAGATTAACTAGAAATTATTTTCCCCTAATTTTAAATCATTGTAGATCTAACTATGCCTTGCATGAGCCTTTCAGAGTATTATGTTCTGACTATAATAGACTTTTTCCTGTAATATCAAATCTTGACTCTCTGCCGCTCCTAAAACGATTGATACTTGCTTCATTGGCACAGGATTGATCTAACTATTACTTTTTTCCCCGGACCTTTACCTTTATTTTCCTATCTCGCGTCTATCTTATCGCGAATCGTGCCGTACGATACACGGCTGCGCCCCTCGGTCGGTTGGGCGGGTAAGTGGGCCGTGGGACTCCGCGCGAAAAAAAAAAAAAAAAATTTCCGAAACTACATCGCGTCTCGTTATTTTGTCTGTGGTCACGGCTTGGGTTTTTCTACAGAGTTTGTCTGCAGTCCTTATAAGCAGAATTTCAAATTGTACATTAGGAATTATATTTTCTTTATTCAATCCTTTAAGAAGATAGTTATTATTTTCGCACCATTTTCTTAATTTAAATACGAAACTTAAAAGAATATGGTTATGTTCCTTTTGAATTTAAAGGAATTGTATCCGGCTGATACAGTCGTCGACATAAAAATCATTTTTAAGTGCAGAAGATATTTTTGCATTTGCTTATTTGCTAAATATTCCAAGCATTTCGTTGCCAGATATGGTGCAGACTTTGTGCCATAAGTGACTGTTTTCAACCGATAATACTTAAGCCTTTCTGAGGGATCATTTCTCCATACGATCATTTGGTATTTGGATTTATCCAAATTTGCCAATACATTTTTTCTATGTCAGCGGTAAACACGTATTTATGCATTCTAAATCGAAGCAGGATTGACATTAAACTGTTTTCACTGTAGGACCTTTGTGCAATAAATCGTTTAATGATTTCCCGGAAGACGTCACTGCAGATGCATCGAATACAACTCTTACTTTAGTTCTCTGCCTGTCGAGTTTGAGCACACAATGATGCGGTATGAAGTAATGAGACTTCGGAAGATGTGTCCAAGAAGAATATGAACTTTTCCTGGTTTTCCAAATTGAGGGTCAGCCAATGCTATATTTTTAGGTATTTTCCAACTATTAGTCGAAATTGTATACGTAGGTTGATCAGCGACTATGTGAGGGAAAACCGTTGCTTCAAGCCGTGAACTAAAATCGCCCTGTTTTAATTTTAGCTGGACGTTGATCCTTGCATTGGATGTGAGTGATTTTTCGCCAATGCCATTTATTTTAAGCATCGAATTTGTGGTTTTAAGCGCGATCATTTTGATTGCTCTTTCGGAAATGACATTAATTTGTGATCCAATGCTCTAAATTCTGCCTTTTGACAATTGTTTCCTTGAATAATCACACGAGCATTCGCCAGGAGAATATAACTGGATGCCGCCGTGATGCCATCCAAAGTCTCAGGTTTTGTTTCTAAATGCAACAAGGTATTATGTTTTTTGTTGCACTGAAAGCAATCTCTCTTTGTGCATGTCTTTGACGGGTGATTTTGACTTAGACATTTTACACAAAATTTTTGTTTTTGAACCCAGTTAGGACGAACTGCTGGGGTTTTCTTTAAATCTCATTGCATTTATATAAGTTAAACACGAGTGACTTCAGTATTTAAAAAATATTAATTTTAGGACACTTGGTCCGTATTTATTTGCACAAAAATTTAAACTAAATTATGTTTATAGAAATTGCCATATTTATACCCAATAACTTTGTCGCTGCCTCTGCCAACGTCGGAGCTTTGCCGTTGTCGTCGCTGCAGCGGGAAGTGGTTCAGACGCTGCAGTCAGCACTTTTTGGGAGCTACTGACCGAAGCCGGGAAGTTGCCCTTGCACTTCTACTTGCTGGTGCAATACCGGATGCGCGTGGCCAACTTCGGTTGCGAATTCGTTTTGTGTTAACTCCTCCACCTTTAAAATCGAGTGTCCACGCTCGATGCGGTCATTGATCTCGTTATCGGAAGCTATTTTGTTGATGTGCAGTATTTTGACCCTTTTAATCAAGAAGCGGCTAGCTAGTGCAGTTAGTCCGATGATTATTATGGAACTTATTAGAAAATCGGCTGTATGCGATGTTGTTTTTAACAGTTCCAAGGTCTTGGTACTGTTGATGTTCAGTTCTTTTACCAATTCGAATGATAGCTTTTCTTCTATCTTTTTAATGGTCATCTCAGTTTGGAGAATTGCTGGCATCGGGTGATAGTGTACCGAGTCTTTGTTGGTGAAGGTCTGTTCATCAATATTAATTGTGGAATTGCTGAAGTTAATAACAAAGGTTCCGTTGAGACTTGTGGATGTCCCATTTATTTATACGTTGCCGGAGAATTTGTTGAGTAGAATGACTCCAGGTGCGAGTTCGTCAATAACTGGAATGTGTTGGTTGTTGATTCGAGTGCAGGTGGCAGGGCGACTTTTTAATAAATTTGGTAGGCAAGAGGAATTACTTATGTCTATCATATTTCTATGTTTACAAATGGTTATCTTATTATAATTATTACATTTGGAAATTTTTGTAAAAAGTTTTCCTTTACATTTGATTACATTTTCGCTTTGAATTTTATTAACATATTGACCAATTTTTATTGGTTTGATTAAAAGTTCTTCACAATAGTTGGTGTCGGTTATAGAAATTTTAATGATATAAATAAGTGTTGGCCCATTGCTTGCTACGCTTACTTCTGCTATTTTCATGGCTTCATCAAAATTAGTGTATGGCAACTGGTCTTGATCAAGTGTTTTTATAACTTCATTTACCTCTTCATCTCCTAATATCTGGGTGTTACTAATATCTGCTTTTGCCCATTGTATTGCGAGGTTTAAGTTGACAATTTCTTCTTTAAGCAGTTTAATTTGAAACATTAATATTGTGCTAGTGTCTCTTTGAGGATCTCCTCCGTATTTTAAGCTGTTTATAAGATTTGCATTGGCCTGGGTGATATTATTTATTTTTTCTACGATAAGTCTGTTGTTGTTAGTTAATGCTGAATTTATTTTTTCTTGAACTATTTCGAAATCTCTACTGTCGGGAGATCCAGCTAACCATTTCCAGGCGCTGCCTAATAAATCTATATGTCTTTTCCTTCTACTCTTAATCTTGAGGTTATTAATTAAATTTTTTGAAATTCTAATTTCTTCGGTTATAAATGGCAATATTGGGTCGTATGTTTTTAATTTATAGTTAGCAGTGTAATTAATTTTTTCAAGTGTTTCTTCGTATTTTTCTAAGTCAATAATATGAATTAATCTGAAGGTTCCCGTTTGAACTTTTGCCAGTCCGGTAATTAGAGTCACGATATTGGATTTCGTGTAGTCAGTTATTTGCGCACGCAGTGAAAAGGGTTCTGTAAATGTGATTTAATTTCGAATAAGTTGTTTATGAATAATTCTTCCAGTTTCTGTTAGTACTGTGGTGTTTCTGTCTTCTTTTACGGTTTTTTTTTTATATCTGGCGGATAGTTTTGTACCTAATCTTTTATTATTTTGAACAAATATCTCATCTCCTGGGGAATATTTTTTTATTTGATCTCTACTTTTGTTATGGTATGTTAGGTCTTTTTCCTGAGTGGTTGTAATTCTCTCTGTAATTTTTGTCTCTCTGTTTGTTGTAGATTAGGGTTAAGTGCTACCTTTCTTCCAAAAAATAAGTCAACTGGTTTTCTGTTAGTGGTTGAGTGTATTGAATAATTATATTTGACAACTGATCTGTCTATAAGATCTTTTAACGAAGCGTGTACTTTGTCGGCCTTTTGGCACCGAATAATTTTTGACAGTGTTGAATGGAAACGTTCGATTTGGCCGTTTGCTGAACTGTTATATGGAGGTGTTTTGTAAACTTCGATATTAAATTGATCTTGTAGCATCCGCATTACGGGAGCCGAACCAAGTGATTTCTCATTATCCATTACTACTATTTCTGGGATACCAAAATTGATTAATAAATCTTTTAAAGGTTCTTTTATGTCTTGAGTTGCTCGAGATTTGACTATCCTAGCCTGTGCAAATTTTGAAAATTTATCTATTGCAGTCAAAACGACTTGTTTGCATGTGAGGTAAAAATCAACGTGAATAATTTGACCTGGGTATTGTGGTATTGGTGTTTTTTGTAACTCTGGTTTGTTGGGGTGCCTTTCGTATTTATGTTCCTTACAAATTTGGCATTCTTTTACAATTTTTATTATTTTGGTCCTCATGTGTGGAAAGTAAACTTTGTTTAACAATTGTTGTTTGTTTTCATTGCTATTTCTATGTGCTCTTCTATGCTCTGTTATAATTGCATTCTCTTGATCAGTTTCGTCTTTTAAATCTTTAACTAGTCTGCTTGAGAATCTGGTTTTATATTTATTGAAAAGTGGATAGATTTCCTGAAGTTGACCTAAGGTTTTTTCGTCTGTATGAATTCCGTTAATGACGAACGGGTTGAGTCTATCTCTTAAAATTTTTGATAAGATTTCTGAATTAAAAATTGGTTCTGTAATAATGTGTCTATGGTACGTGGGAAAAACAAGTTCGAATTTATAGGAGGGTGTATTTCCTAAATCTAATAGTATTTGATTTTTAAAAACATTTACTGTTTCTTCTGCCATTGGTATTAGTCTCTCAGGAGAACTAGAACTGCTGTGAATAGTGCCTGTTAGTGTGTTTACTTCCCCTCGCGTTTGAATGGGAGGTCTACTCAGAGCATCGGCAACAACGTTTGCTTTGCCAGGTTTGTGGAGCAGTTCGTGATTGTACTCCTCTAGAATTGCTTTCCATCTCATCATCTGATCGTTACGGCTTTTAGGGTTAGTTGGGTGTGTGAGAGATTCGTGGTCTGTAAATATTTTCACCTTAGTCGGACCGTACAGAAAATTTCTAAGAGTCTGTATAGACCAAATTATAGCTTTTTGTTAGGGGCATAACTTTCTTCTGCCTTACTTAGAGTCCTAGAAATAAACATTATAGGTTTGTCTTCTTGGGCCAATACGGCACCAATAGCAATAATCTGAAGCATCGGTAGTTAATTGAAATTCTTTATTGTAGTCTTGATATGATAACATTACTTCCTCGGAGGCGAGAGTTTGTTTTAATTTTCTAAATGCTTCCCTTGCCTCTTTGTCAAGATCAATCAGAGTTTTGCTTGAGGCATTTTTTGAGATACGGCCTTTTCCCCTCTTAAAAGGGCTGTTAGGGGCTTTGCAAGCTTTGCATAATCTTTAATGAAGCGACGGTAGAATCCTGACAGTCCTAAAAAGGAACGGAGATCTTTAAGTGTCTTTGGTTCGGGGAATTCGACGATTGCTCTCACCTTTTCCGGATTTTTCTTAATACCGGTATCTGCTACTAAAAATCCTAAAAATTCAACTTCTTTCTTAAAAAATTCGCATTTATCTAACTGAATTCTCATGTTTGCGTCTTCAAGAATTTTGAATACAATTCCTATGTCTGTTAGATGATTTTCTTCGTTTTTACTGAAGATAATAATGTCGTCAATGTAGACGAAACACCTAATTCCTATATGTTCTCTAAGAATGTCATCTAGCGTTCTTTGAAAAATGGAAGGGGCATTTTTAAGTTCAAACGGGAGTCTGGTAAACTCATATTTGCCTTGATTTACTGAAAATGCAGTTTTTTCTATGTCTGATTGTCTGAGTGGGATTTGGTGAAATCCACTTTTAAGGTCTAAAACAGAAAAAAATTTATTTTGTCCTAGTTGTGCCAGTACATTGTTTATGTCTGGTATAGGGTATCTGTCTGGAATAGTGACCAAGTTAAGCTTCCTATAGTCAATCACCATTCTATGTTTTTTCTGTCCGGAGGCATCCATTTTCTTGGGTACAATCCATATTGGAGAATTATACGGAGACCTTGAAGGTCTAATTACGCCGTTTTCGAGTAGCTCTTGTATTTGTTTTTCGACTTCGGGCCTAAGAGCTTCTGGGTAAGGGTAGTGCCTCGAGTATATTGGACTTTCGTTTGTACTTCTTATAGTGGCTTCTACTTTGGTACTGTATGTCAGTTTTTCGTCCGGGTCGCCAAATAAGTTTGGAAATTTTAAGCAAATAATTTTTAAATTTTCTTTTGCGTTTTTGTTGTATGGTCTATTCGAATATCTAACTTGTTAACTTCGGGAGAAGCTTTCTGTTTTATTTTAATTTTACGTTTGTTTTTAATTGAAATGTAACCTTCCTGCATATTTATTTGAGCGTTGATTTCACGAAGTGTATCATTTCCTATAATAGCATCGAAAGATTTTAATGAGGGTAGTAAAAATAATTTAACAAATGTATCTTTTAAGTCAAATGGGTTGGCAATTGTGTGGTGGGTGATACGGATATCTCCGGCTACGTAGCTTACATAAAAAGATTTATTATTTTCGATTGGTTTTTTACCAATCGCGGTTGGATATAATTTTTATTAGAGCCGGTGTCTATTAAAATTTTGATTTTACTCTAAAAAATAAAGGCCAGTATATTCGGTTTCCTCTGTTTCTTGTTCGAAATCGGAAATTTCCGCATAGTATTCGGCTGCTGTCTCGTCAGTTTCCGTTAATTGGTCTGTATTTTCGAATGTCTGTTCTTGTTCAGTGTTTATGTGAAAATTTCTTCGTCTTTTATCTACCAGTCTGCTTGTCATTTGAGGTGGTGGTCGTTTTCCCTGGATTCCATTATTTGGTCTGTTCATATAATTTATTTGTCTTGTCTGTAAACTTTTATCTATATCCATAGGTTCTGGCTTAGGCTGAGGTTTTGGAGCCAATGGACGTGGTGGTTGTATTGCTGGGTAAGCAGAATATTTTTGTTGATGTCCACTGAATTGCATTTGCTGCTGTGGAAAATAGGGTGTCGTTTTCGGGGTGTGTGGAACGTGAGCTAAATGTGGGATAAATGGTTGTCTAGCTGCGTTGAATGGTTGCTGTGCAAATTTTTTTGGTAAGGCAGGTCCTCTAGTAGGGCCTTCAAATTTTCTTGAATTGTTTTGATTATTATTGGCGTAATTGGTTCTGAAATTTTGATTTTCTAGTCTTTCGCAAAGTTGAAGTGCAGATGGAAGATCTACCGGCTCTTTGGTACCTAGCAGTCTGGGCAAGTCACCGTTAAGACCTCTAATAAAAGTATCAAGCGCCTTGTCTCTGTAAGATTTGGCAAAAAGATCGATTGATTCTCTTCCCATTTCCATGCATGAAATTTTATTCAAGATGAGTGATAAGTGAGTGTTGACCTTTTAGACTCCTGTGGTTTGATTACCCTGTACTAACGAAGTCATCTGATATTCTAATGTCGTAACGTCTCGTTTATCAGCGTAGTGGGCTGTTAAACATTTGGAGATTGCTGTCCAGTTTAGTGGTGTGTTATATGATTCTAGAACTGAGTCTGCATTACCTACTATTTTGTTTCTAATAACATTTAAAATTGAATAGTGCCTGGGGGATCCTTCTGTTAATGAATATAGTTTTATTATTCTCTTTACGCTCTTTCTCCAAGAGCTGAATTCTCCTGCTTGGCCAGAAAATTCCCTGAGGCTTTTTTCTATGTCTGGGACTCTGTCAAATTCATTCATATTATTTGCATTAGCAGTATAGGTTTGATCGAGTAGCGGCACTGAATCTGGATTTAATTTTTGATTTAGAATTCTCTCTACTATTTCTTGTATTTGGGTTTGCATATTAACTAAGTTTGCTGGGAATTGGTTTATTTCAGGGGCTTGTACCCCACTTTTGGGTAGCATCGCGGGCCTGATCAGATTATTAGGATTAGCCATTGTAATAAAATATTTTTTGTATGTGTAGGGTTGTATAGGGTTGTATGTAAAATATAAATTCTTAAATTAATAATTTTTTAGATTTTAGATATGATTTGTTTTGTGTGTTTCTTTGCTTTGTTTTTGCTTTTGTTGTGGCTTTTTTGCCTTTGTTTTAGCTTTTTAGCTTTTGTTTAAAAAGATTTCTTTTAGGTATGTTTCACTTTTGTGATATCTTATTTGGTTTGTGGTTTGTAATTAAAAGTTAGCTTACAGTAAAATAAAATACATCCTGAACCGGTCAGTTGGTAGTAGTCCTTTTTGCTCCTTGCTACTGGCGTACCTTTTCCTGACTGGACGGGAGCAGTTGTCTATGGCGATCGCCTGCAGTCTGATGTAAGTGAGTCCTTTTCTTGGCGGGTCGTCCAGCAGTGTTGCCTTTCCTTTGGTGCGCCTTTTTTCCGGTGTTACCAGGGCAGCCTATGGGGTGCACTTGCAGGTGATTTTTGGAGTCGCGACTTATTTTTCGGATCGGTGGAACCTGGGCAGCCTATGGGGTGCTCTTACGAGTGTTCCTTTGATTCGATACCAAGGATATTTCCGCGGACAGGACCCTTAAACGTTGGGCGCCAGTTAAACACGAGTGACTTCAGTATTTAAACAAGAGAGAACGCTATAGTCGGGTGCCCCGACAATAAGATACCCGTTACTCAGGTAAAGGGAGTGCGAGGGAGATGGAGATAGAAACTTTGATCACGCATAACTTTTTAACGAATGGTTCGATTTGAAAAATTTCTTTTACATTTCGATAGGTATTGATAAACACAAAAAAACTGCATTTTTACTTTTCCGAAATATTTAAATTTTTAAAATCGTATATGAGCGATTGTGGGCGTTAAAGGGGGCCTGGCACCTTTTTGAAACAAACTTGCGCTGCGTAGGAACTCCTAGAATCTGCATGCAAAATGCCAATCTTCTAGCTTTTATAGTTTCCGAGATCTCAGCGTTCATACGGACAGACAGACGGACAGACGGACATGGCTATATCGACTCGGCTAGTGACCCTGATCACGAATATATATACTTTATAGGGTCGGAAACGCTTCATTCTAGCTGTTACATACTTTTGCACGAATACAATATACCCTTTTACTCTACGAGTAACGGGTATAAAAATATAAATTTTAGGACACTTGGTCCGTATTTATTTGCACAAAAATTGGAACTAAATTATGTTTATAGAAATTGCCATATTTATACCCAATAACTTTGTCGCTGCCTCTGCCAACGTCGGAGCTTTGCCGTTGTCGTCGCTGCAGCGGGAAGTGGTTCAGACGCTGCAGTCAGCACTTTTTGGGAGCTACTGACCGAAGCCGGGAAGTTGCCCTTGCACTTCTACTTGCTGGTGCAATACCGGATGCGCGTGGCCAACTTCGGTTGCGAATTCGTTTTGTGTTAACTTATATGCTGTGATTCGGTTTCTTACAAAAGAAACAGTTAAATTGCGTTTCAGCTCCAGCTGATGCACATGTATTTTGCTTTTTGTTCTTCTCTATCCAATGGCTTCAAGACCGCTGTGCAAGGAAGGTTAAAAATTAGTTCAAAGGCTGTATTTGACTTGTATTTTGAACGGATTGCTCATATAACAAGTAGTTTCGTCGATCGAGCTTCTTCATTAGAAGACAGAGTAGAAGTGGATCCCATTTCTCTGTCTCTATGGCAATGTTATTTAGAGCTGATAATGTTTATTTTCTTTTGGAATCATTTGTTATAATTGAATAATCAAATAATTTTTGAATTAACGTATTACTTTATACTCTTTTACTGTTGAAGCGTTCTTCAAGTGTTTTCCACGCAGTTGAATAATTAGCTTCGGTTAATGATAAATGGCGAATTAAACGTCCTGCCTCTCCATTAACATTAGTTTTGATATACCACATCTTTTTTATTGTGGGTAACGTTGATTCATGAATCATTTTGTTTAATATATCGTGGAACTGTTGCCATTTTAAATATTCAAATTTGTGTATGGCTACCTTCGGAAAATGTAATACATTTTGTACAGCAGTTGCTTGAGAAATATTTGTGGTCTCCTTCTTTAAGTAAGTTTCTGTTTGTATTTTTATGACTGCAACTTTTGCTGCCATATATCTGCTGTCATCATATCCAAGTTCCTTTGTGTTTTTAAAATTCCTGTAAATTTGGACATGAATATTTCTTATTTCATTCCAGGACTGTGGAATGACGTGATAAAAATTTTGCTTGGTTTCATCAACCATTTTGTTCATGATGCGCTCTAACCTTTCAAGCAACACCCTTTGTTCTCTGAACATCGATTCTATTTCAGTATCCTCTACTGTGGATACAATGGATCCATTTCCAACAGAGATTACTGCTTATTGAATTCAGTATTATAATCATCAACCAGTTTGCTAATTTTAATAAATAATTCGTTTTTGAAATAATCATGTTCTAAAGTGGCTCCCTTGAGAAAATTATTTATTTGTATTTAAATTAAATTTATCCCAAAAGGATTCTAACGTTAATAAACGTTCTCTATGGTAGGTTGGCTTAGTCTTCCTGTCGGCGGAGTCCTTTCTATGATTTCGAATGCAATTCTGAATTTGCTCTCCTACTAAAAACTGTTCATTCAACAACTGATGAATGCTGTTCGGTGCCAATTTTACTCTTATATAATCCGTTCAAGAGGTATTTTGTTATGATGTGCCTTGACTCACACCGATGGGTTATATATATGTAAAGTGGCTTTGAACAGATCGATCAGAGTAATCAACACTTTGTTTGGTTCAAATCGCCTGGTTGATCAGAACCTGCACTTATTCAACGCAGATATTTATAATTTGTTCGCGCCAAAGCGGCGCTTCCAGTTTCGGGTGAACCGGAACCCTGGAGTTCTAACAGTCGAGAGAACAGTTTTTTCCAGAACTTCGCATCTCGTTCTCTGGCACTGTTAAGTGTATCCACCCCGCTCTCCAAGCGGCTTCTTGAAACATCCACCCCGTAGCTTTAAGTTAGTTCTAATCTACCAGTGTACGAAGAAAGAAGTGAAGTTGAACTTGTTTTGAAATAAATTCTACCTGAAGTGAAAAATAACTAATTTTCCTGGACTACATAAATCACCTCATCGGAGAGCCGCCCCTCGCCAATTCATGGTCCTTCGAGCCGGATAATTCAGCCGATTCCGTCTGCGAAAGTAATTTTCTACGAACCACAACTAGAGACGCGAGCGGGAAGTACGCAGTGACGTTACCGTTCTGCGACCCCGATCATTGTGGATCTGAGTTGGGATACTCAAGGTCTATAGCACTTGCTCAGTTTCTGAGAAACGAGAATCGTTTACGAAGAGACACTCCATTAAATGAGCAGTACAACTCCGTGATCCAAGAATATTTGGATTTAGGCCATATGAGAGAGGTTTCGCCCACTCACAATTCTCCAAACTACTACCTCCCACATCATGCGGTAATAAAACCCGAAAGCACCACAACGAAACTGCGGGTGGTATTCAACGCTTCCAGCCCTTCAGCAAATGGGACTAGCTTGAACGATGTGCTTCATGCCGGTGCAGTCCTCCAATCTGACTTAACGATCCAGATTTTAAAAAGGCGCTATTTCAAGTATGTCTTTAGTGCGGACATCACTAAAATGTATAGGCAGATCTGGGTCCATCCAAAGCACACGCCCTTTCAAAGGATTCTATTCTGAAACAAGGAAGGTGACATTCGAGATTACGAGCTGAAAACCGGAACATTCGGTGTCAATTGCGCGCCCTATCTCGCCATTCGAGTGCTGCAACAGCTGGCTGATGACGTAGATCAGCAGTTCCCGAAAGCCAGTCACATAATCCGCAACTTCATGTATGTTGATGACGTTTTAGCAGGATCAAATTCTCAACAAGAAGCTCAACTTACCATCCAGGAGTTAGTAACCGCTTTGAATTCTGCCGGGTTTCCGCTTAGAAAGTGGACTTCCAACCACAAGGGGGTTTTAAAGGACATTCCAAATGAGCATCTTCTCCATGCTGAGTTCCTGAATATTGATGCCGAAAGCACAGCCAAAACTCTCGGCGTTCGCTGGAGAGCAACCACCAACGAGTTCTACTTCGTGCCCCCAGAAATATCCGTCAAACCCTCCTATACAAAAAGAGAATTTCTCTCCCAGATCGCAAAGCTATTCGATCCCGCTGGATGGCTTGCCCCGTTCATCGTCCGGGCCAAAATTTTGATGCAGGAAATCTGGCTGCAAGAGTTAGGCTGGGATGACAACCTTCCCGCCGAAATGAGCTATAGATGGCAAATGTTCCTGCAAAGTTATTCCGATCTCGATCAAATCCGTATTCCGAGATGGGTCGGTAACCAGCCCCAGGTGAAAATCGAGATTCACGGTTTCTGTGACGCTTCCCAAAAGGCCTATGGGGCTGCGCTGTATGTCAGGGTTGAAGTCGGTCAGCAGGTATTGACTAATCTGCTTACGGCAAAGACCCGGGTGGCCCCTGTGAAAACCGTATCCCTCCCCCGACTCGAGCTATGTGGTGCCCTATTGCTGGCAGATATGGCATCCACCATCCTTCCAAATATGTTGTCAGACAGCTCTGAGATTTTCTGCTGGACAGATTCCACCATTGTCCTGGCATGGTTAAAAAAACCAGCCTGCTCCTGGACCACATTCGTAGCCAACCGCATAACTAAAATAGCTCAAGCTACAAAGATTGAGAATTGGTCACAATGTTCGATCAGAACACAATTCTGTCGACCTAACTAGTCGCGGCGTGTCTCTGCAAGAGTTGGGCGATAGCACCCTCTGGTGGCATGGGCCCCAATGGTTACAACTGCCCAAACTTCAATGGCCAGAAACGTCGGATCCACACCCAGTCACTGAGTTAGAGCAGCGCGCGGTGAAGGTTCACTTCGTAAAGCTGATGATTTCCTTGAACGTTTCTCCAGACTAGACAAGGCATTACGAGTCCTAGCTTACGTCCAAAGGTTCCTAAATCGCTGTCGGAAGGCTCCGGTAAGTCCGGATAGGCAGCTCAGTAATCGGGAAATCCGAGAAGCTGAGAAAACTCACATAATACTTGCCCAGCGTGAAGAGTACACGCTCGAGCTTCGATTGTTGCGAAGTAAAAGTTCCATACCCGCATCAAGCCAAATTGCGAATTTATTTCCATTAATAGACCAACATGGCCTCTTAAGAGCATGTGGTCGCTTAACTGCCTCCAAGGTCCTGCAGTATGACGAGCGCCATCCTGTTATACTCCCATACAGCTGTCGGCTATCTCGTCTGCTTGTCCAGTTCACGCACCAGATTACACTTCATGGCGGCAACCAATTGATAGTGCGCTTGGTGCGATCCAAATATTGGATTCCTAAAGTCAAGAATCTGGTAAAGGGAGTGGTGAATTCATGCAAGGTGTGCACCATTTATAAAAAAAGACTGCAAACCCAATTGCTGGGCGATTTTCCGACTGATCGAGCCTCTTTTTCCAGGCCATTTACTTACACCGGCGTCTATTATGCCGGCCCCTTTGAAGTTAAAAACTACACAGGGAGAGCATGTCTCATCACTAAAGGATATGTTTGTGTGTTTGTGTGTTTTTCTACGAAGGCCATCCATTTGGAACCCACCTCCGACCTTACAACTGAGAAGTTTCTAGCAGCGCTTGCACGTTTTGTAGCTAGACGAGGTTGTCCTCAGCGGGTCCATTCCGACAACGGCAAAACCTTTGTTGGCGCCTCAAGTCTTCTTTCCCGTGACTTTACGCAAGCGCTAAAGGAGTCGGTGACTGATGCGTATAGCCATCAGGGACTTGTGTGGCGTTTCATACCCCCAGGAGCTCCTCATATGGAAGGCCTGTGGGAGGCAGGAGTAAAGAGTTTTAAAACTCTGTTTTACAAATCCACGTCCGCTCGCAAGTATACCTTCGAAGAGCTTTCCACGCTTGTTGCCAAGATTGAAGCCTGCCTTAATTCCATACCGCTTTCTCCAATGTCAGAGGACCCGACAGACTTGCTGGCACTGACGCCAGGCCAGTTTCTGATCGGGGGTCCGTTGCTCTCCACGGCGGAGCCTGAAATCAAAGGCGAAGCCAAGTCGATTATAAATCGATGGCAACATCTCAAGGCCCAGCATCAACAATTTAGTTCACGATGGAAAGAAGAGTATCTAAAGGAACTCCACAAGCGCAACAAGTGGCTAAGGCCATCCAGAAATCTGCAAGTCGACGATATGGTAGTCGTTAAGGACGATAACTTGCCATCAAATGACTGGCGGCTCGGCAGAATCGTAGCTGCTATCCCAGATAGATATTCTTACTTCTCGTGGAACTATCCGACGTCCGGTCTACAAAGTAGTTCTCCTTCCTAGGGAGGCTAAAGCAACCTCCAAACCTAATATTGCATTAACTTGGAATTTACCTTAGTTAGCATTGAACTTGGTCTTGGCCTTGGTGCCATTTAAAATAAACTTAGTGCATAATTAATTGAAAATGTGTGCGGTTTTATTCTATTTGGGCACCACCAAAGATTACCGTTAGTGAAAAGGCTAACTGACCCAACATTTTGGTGACCCCGTCGTGATCTAAAAGCAATAAAACTTAAAGTGCAACCAAACAAACAATTTTATTATTTTCGTTCGTTTGAAATCGATCGCGCATATACACAACCTGCAAGTTCTATGTACATAAGCGCTGCCCACCCCGTAAACTTCACTAAAGCGACTCCTTTTCTGATTTGTTTGTTGTTTTGCTTTTTCTTTCAAGTAAAGGTTCAGAATGGCTCCTCGTCGTCGCCCACGCACTTCCCAGACCCCAGTCAGCAGATGTTCTCGAGGTATAAAATCCTACCGCTGCCGAGTCTGCCAGGGTATACATCCGCTACGGAAATGCAACCGATTCCTGAGGCTCAGTTCAAAAAAGCAGTATTGGTGAACAAGTACTGACACAATTGTTTGGCTCATCAGCACTCCGGAGGGAAATGTCGCAGTGGCGACGTTTGCAAAAAATGTGGACAGGAGCATCACACCTTGCTCCACATGCACGAGATGCCCGCGATAACTCGCCGATCGCCTTTCCAGCAACGTCGCCATTCTCCGTCCCCGATTCGTCAGCAGTCACCACAGCAGCAGGCATCGGCATCGCAGTATCGATCGTCTGCCCCACCGTCTATTGTGGCCCCATCCGTGACCTCGCTCCTGCAGCACAGGAGTATACATATTCTGCCGACGGCCATTGTGGTCATCGACACAGGGGCCAACAGCTATGAGACGGGCGCGGTCATCGACCCGTGTACCCCCGTGAGCAGTATCGATAGCTCGCTGGCAGAAGCTTTTCGGCTGCCGACCACGCAAGTTGGAGACGAACGAGTGTGTTCAACGACCATCCGGTCGAGGTCGGGCGATTTTAACATGGATATGGTCCTGAAGATCGACAACAGCCTGCGAATCCGAACACCGATTCGTGCGCTGAGCGATGAGGTTCGGGCTAAATTCGATACCATCCGACTAGCCGATGACCAGTTCCATCGTCCAGCCACCATCTCCCTGGTGTTGGTATCCGACGTGTACCCGAAAGTGATCCAACCCGGGTTTCTAAACCTTCAAGATGGGCTGCCCGTCGCTTTGGATGGATCGTGTCGGGAGAATGCCGTCAGTCCTGATGTCCTGCTTCAAGGAACTCTCCCGCAGGGGGGGGAGAATGTTCGCGCCAAAGCGGCGCTTCCAGTTTCGTGTGAACCGGAACCCTGGAGTCCTAACAGTCGAGAGAACAGTTTTTTCCAGATCTTCGCATCTCATTTTCTCGCACTGTTAAGTGTCTCCACTCCGCTCTCCAAGCGGCTTCTTGAAACATCCACCCCGTAGCTTTAAGTTAGTTCTAATCTACCAGTGTACGAAGAAATACATCCTACGTGAAGTGAAAAATAACTAATTTTCCTGGACTACATAAATCACCTCATCGGAGAGCCGCCCCTCGCCAATTCATAATTTTTAATCGCCAAGTTGATCGCACACCTAAAGTTGTTGGTTTGTGTCTTTTCGTCGCCTTGTTGACCGTTGAAGACTGTAAATTTAAGCTGACTATCAATAGTTGAACACAGCAAAAATGGTCGCCTAGTTGACCAGCAGTCTTATTATTTTTGAGGTTTTTAACAAATTGGTCGCCAGGTTGACCAAATTAAATTTCTTTTTTTAATACCACACTTGTGATAAATGAAGCAAAATCAATTGGAAATTTTTATTTGAACAAAATATGCGGTTCAAATTTTTACCAAATTGACCTTTCGTTGATCAAACTATGATCAATGATGCTAATGCAAATTGGAGTCCAAATTTGAAAAACTGTTGCGGTTCAAAATCGAAGGTCACCAAATGTAGGATTTCTACCGAAATCTGTTTGCTGAAAATATTTTTGTTGCATGCCTCAAGTACAGAACCAGTGGCAAAAGTCGCCGCAATAAGTACAGAACAAATTGGGCTGCGGAGAAGAGAATACAAGATTTATTTTCGTTCTGATTTTATTGAGCATGGATCCGGGTTTCTATACATGATTTGGGTTTAGAAGGATATTTACTTAGGTCTAGTCTAGCTAAAAATGGACAGCATGGTTTATTATCAGCTTACAGCAATAATAGCCCAAATAAGCAATTACATCTACCAGATGGTCGGGTTACAGTTTCCCAAGGGTTATGACAGATGGTGTGAAGACACGTCCGTCGGATGGGTGTATATGGTTTATGACCCGTTGTCACATGCAGATGTGCACAGACCAGGATATCAGCTACATATTTATTTAGGCCTAAGTAGCTATCAGCAACGAACGAATTTCTGGCTAAGACGAAATCGTAGAAAAGTTTTTTTTTTGGGAAGAAAACGGAATATGCAATAAGAAAATCATATGAAACAGTGAAGAGAAAACAAACTCAAAAGTTGATGGCTCACTTTTGCGCCAAATATTGCTTAACATAAATTCGTAAAGAAGCAAAGACCAGGATTTGAGACGATGTAAAAGTAATTGCACCACGAAAATACACTGCAGATAAATAAAAACAAAACTACACCATTTTGGAAGAAGGTTCACAGGATACTTAAATATGAGCTTACGCTAATTATACCCGTTACTCGTAGAGTAAAAGGGTATATTGTATTCGTGCAAAAGTATGTAACAGCTAGAAGGAAGCGTTTCCGACCCTATAAAGTATATATATTCTTGATCAGGGTCACTAGCCGAGTCGATCTAGCCATGTCCGTCTGTCCGTCTGTCCGTCTTCCGTCTGTCCGTTGTCTGTCGTCTGTCCGTATGAACGCTGAGATCTCGGAAACTATAAAAGCTAGAAGATTGACATTTTGCATGCAGATTCTAGGAGTTCCTACGCAGCGCAAGTTTGTTTCAAAAAGGTGCCACGCCCTCTTTAACGCCCACAATCGCTCATATACGATTTTAAAAATTTAAATATTTCGAAAAAGTAAAAATGCAGTTTTATTGTGTTTATCAATACCTATCGAAATGTAGAAGAAATTTTTCAAATCGGACCATTCGTTAAAAAATGATGCGTGATCAAAGTTTCTATCTCCATCTCCCTCGCACTCCCTTTACCTGAGTAACGGGTATCTGATAGTCGGGGCACCCGACTATAGCGTTCTCTCTTGTTTTTTTCGTAAATTGAAATTAAACATTTTCAAGATTGAGATCTTTTAAAATAAATGAAAATATTAAGAATAAGGATATTAAGTTTACACATATATGTCTTTCAATTTGTAATAGATTTAATCATTATTTTGTATTTGCTTCTATAATTTATTTATATCAATAAATATATGTTTATTAAATTGAATATTATTCAAATTAAGACACTTTGAATGTTATTCATATTTAAAATTTCTAACATCCATTAAACATGTCTTGATGTCGAGAACAATGTCATAACTTTTGACTGACGACATTGAAAATAGGGGAATACGGAATCTATGAAGGGGAGAGTCAAACGGACACACGCTGCATTTCGAAATTCTAGAGGCAGTTTCCAAAGAACCCATTCCAAATATGTCGAGCTAATCCGGCACCACGCGTGCCCGATGTGCCTATACCAATAAAATCAGTTCTGAATTAAGCAAAAAGATTTTTAAGATCTTAAATATAGTCCAAAACTAATTGTGGCAACAAAATTGGCCGAATGAATGCACAACATCTTCAGAATATTGTGTTAAAATTTTATATCGATCCGAGTAAAACTTTCGAAGTTATGGGCCGTTGAACGTGGGTAAGTTAGCTCGTTTTTTATACCCTTGCAGAGGGTATTATAATTTTGGTCAGAAGTTTGTAACGCAGTGAAGGAGACGTTTCCGACCCTATAAAGTATATATATTCTTGATCAGGATCACCTCCTGAGTCGATATAGCCATGTCCGTCTGTCCGTCTGTTTCAATACCGTTTGCGAGCTCAGTTTAAAAGCTAGCGATCTGAAACTTTCACACTCGTCCTAAAACATGTGTACGCAGATCAAGTTTGAAAATCGCCCCGATCGGACGTCTATATCCTATAGCTCCCATAGGAACAATCGGATATATCTTGCCAGAATTGATGATATTTCGCGCAGTGTAAAAGCTTTTGACATGAATCTTTCCAAATCGTATTTTTTTATGCATACCTTGATCAGGGTAAAAGCGCGTGGCGATCGGACGTCTATATCCTATAGCTCCCATAGGAACAATAGGGTAAAATCGGTCCAAATTTGATGTTTTTCAGAATATTTCGCGCTGTGTAAAAGCTATTGCTATAAATTTTTTCAAATCGTATTTTTTTATGCATTCCTTCATCAAGGCTCCCATAGGAACAATAGGGTAAAATCGGTCCAAATTTGATGTTTTTCAGAATATTTCGCGCTGTGTAAAAGCTATTGCTATAAATTTTTTCAAATCGTATTTTTTTATGCATTCCTTCATCAAGGTAAAAGCGCGTGCTGATCGGACGTCTATATCCTATAGCTCCCATAGGAACAATCGGATATAACTTTCAAGAATGGAAGATATTTCGCGCAGTGTAAAAGCATTTAACATAAATCTTTCCAAATCTTATTTTTTTATGCATACCTTGATCAGGGTAAAAGCGCTTGGCGATCGGACGTCTATATCCTATAGCTCCCATAGGAACAATTCGGTGAAATCGGTCCAAATTTGTTGGTTTTCTGAATTTTTCACGTAGTGTGTAAGCTACTGACATAAATTTTTCCAAGTCTTATTTATTTACGCATATCTTGATTAGGGTAAAAGCGCTTGCCGATCGGACGTCTATTTCTTATAGCTTCCCTAGGAAAAATAGTTAAAGGCTGCGAAAGTATCCCTTTTTTTCTATTTTTATATGACATTTTTGCAGTATAAAAGCAATTGACATCAAACGACGCAAATCTAGTTTATTTATGTATACCTTATTCCTTTCGCTACTTTTTCAGTTTTAGCAATTTCGGCAAAGTCTGCAAGGGTATTAAAACTTCGGCTTGCCGAAGTTAGCTTCCGTCCTCGTTTTGTATTCTATTTTTGGGTGTCCAAAACTTTAAAACGCTCTCCTGAAAAGTTACCCTTTTCAAAGTCGGTGTACACGATCCTGCAAAATATAACGGACGGATCGTTTTGAGATTTTTGAGCGTTACCTGAGGAATCTTATCCTTTAACAAATGCAATTTGATTTACCAGTTATCGTGTACACCGCAAAACGTGTTTTCTTCGAGGCACCACCGGATATTGCCTGTATCTCACTCAATTTTTAATATTTTTGGATGAAAAAATATGTTGTTTAAATGTTGCCCTATCGCATGCAGAAACCAAAATTGAGGTGATGCTATCCATATCGCCAATAAAATTCTTAAAAAATTATCGATTTTGCACCGAAATAACTATACCCCCCTTAAGGAGTAATTGAAAGCTGACTCGCTAGCTAGAGACATTGTGCAGACAGATAATATAAATCGTTTAGAAGCGTTTGCAGTAGGTATTAACGCACAGTACCAAAACCCCTAAAAGAACCAGCTTATTGTATAATATATGAACATTCAAAAACATTACCTATTTTAGGTTTTTCAAAGAAAGTGTAAATTAAAAATCAAAATATTTTTGCTCTGTGCTTCTCCAGGTAAATCGATACTGGCAACTTTCCACACTTTTCCTATTTTTTAACTTTGTTGGAAAATAAAAAACTATTAAATACTAGTTTTGTAATTAACTTTAAATATGTTCTTGGTTGTTCTTCTAGATATTTAAAAAGTTACATCCAAGTTCCTTGAGGGAAAAATATTTTAAAAGAAATGACTTCAAAAACTGTCTATTGTGCATTACTGGTAAAATAAAGACTGGTATCCATGTTTTTCAAAATATATATGTATATGAATTCTATTATGTTTTGACTGACAACTAGTTTTATCGAAAATGGGCTTCTTAAATTGTATCTTATCTGAGAGCCTAGTCCAAGGATTGATTGCTCCCTATATTCAGTTATATAAATATAAGGAATTTAGAATACACTAACAAACAGGTAACAAGAACTTGAGGAACATTAAACAATTTTCTTCGAAAACAGCACTGCATTGTGGGGAGTCTTAAAAACTCCCCACAAATCCCGATGCAGAAGAGCCGCTTGGCAACAGCGAAGGAGGCGAGAACGCCGGAGGAGTGAAAGGGATCCATTTCAAACGGGAAATATACAGACCTTCTACCCTTACACGGCAAGGGAATCAGAGCGAGAGCGGGAACGCTGATTAAGCAAAAGTCAAAACCCAAGTGCCCAAGGATCATGATCGCAAAGTCGAGGCCCAAAAGGACGACAAGTCTACGAGGATACAACGCTGAGATCCAACGGTGCTAGATCGTGGTCAAACCGAACTTAAGGAGTCCTTGCGCGGTGTCAGGCGATAAAGGTGGCTCGGCAATAAGGGAGAACCCAGTTCTACCTGCTAGGCGATACACCTCGCCGGCAAAGTCCAGGCTGAACCGGGAGTCTGCGATAAAGGCGGCTAGCCGATAAGGCGGAATAGAGTTTTACCTGCTACGCGATACACATTACTGGCCCCAATATGGAGCTTCGCATAACATACAGGGTTTCTGTAGAGCCGTCCCGATCTCAGACACCCGGAAAGCAAACCAGAAGCGATGAGCAGCAGGCTAGGAGCGACGCCGCAGCGGCCAGCGAGGAGCAAAAGCAGTAACAATAAGGCTATAGTTAGAGAAATAATAAGCCAGCACAATCTCAATCCTTTCTTGCGTTATCCTTTGGTCACGGGCAATCACAACCTCTCTGAGCTAGCTACGTAGCACATTGGGATGAATTGCCTTTTTTTTTGGCATAAACGAATAAATGGAGTTCAATTTTTTTTACATAATATTAAGACAATAGTGAAATTTCGGTTCCCATTATTTTTTGATTTTATATTTGTTATATTTTTATTTTTTTATTTTACTCACCTATTTTCTAGTCTAAATTTTGTACGAACTCGAAATGCGGGACTGCTTCAACAGGGGATATCGAAAAAGTTGCTATTATTCTTCAGTCACACTTCCAGCAGTTCGCCCCTACAAATGTAAAGTTATTCCGAATCTATTTGAACATTATGAAATGGCGCAAGTATGCGCAAAAGTTATTTAGTCCATTTAAGGAGGGGAAGGGGTGTGGTGTTTAAATTTTGTTTTAGCATCTTTTTAAAATTTTTTTTTTCTGAATGCACAACGCTTGAAGAATATTGCGTTAACATTTTAGATATATACGAATCCGAATCGTTTTGAAATTTTGCACACAATTTCTGTACCCAAATCCGCAGGTACTGACGTCGAGTTTTTTTTACTTATTATTTTTCATTTTATAATAACAAATATATCGAATTTTTAGGCTAAAATCACGTTTTTGACTTTAACGTGTTACCAAAAATCAAAAAATTCAATAAAAAAACTCAATGTAGTTACCTCAAGAAACATATTAACTAATAAACAATTTTTTTTTTCTGATGATCCAGTAACGAGTTCTGATGCTCACCGCAAAACCTTTTTTCTTCGAGGCGCCTACGGAGCTTTGCTGTGAACGGCTCATCTATTTTTTTTATGAAAATTTGTGAAAACGTAGTTTAAATGTTGTTTATTAATATGGTTATAAAATAATTGATCTGACATTAACCATATCGTGTGAAAAAATTCATGAAAATATGCTTTTTTTGGCCGAATTAGCCAAAAATCTTGGCCGCATCTTTTGAACACTATATTTCTTCTATGTAAATAATTTAACAATTTTCGAACTAAGAGTAAAACGGGGCCAATGCCAAATAGCCAAATTCGAGGAATTATTTGGCAAAGATAACGAGAGATAACCGGTTCCTAAACCTAAGGAACCTACATCACTCTCAGAGAGAATGCAGTTTGAATCTGACTATCATCAGCGATGCCTATAGTCGCGGGCAGCGACTGTGAAATGCACACAATAGGCAAAGCGACGCTGTAACTGTCCAAAGCAGCTGTGCGAACCATTGACATGTGCCCAACTCATTTTTCCATTTGCTGTGGCGAATTTTGGTCGGATAATATGGTGGCATAACAAGCTAAGATAACAAAGAAAGGGCCGGTGGATTCAGACTTCCCAGTCGGAGCCGACCACCTTTTCTTTATGTCCCTTTTAGACAAAATATTATGAAATATTTGCGTAATCAGAAAGTTAAGTTGCAAAATTTGTGTGTTACAGAAGAAATTAAAATATATCCAACGTATGACCTCGAGTAAGCCAATAAGCTACAATTATTGTAAAAAAGGTCGATACAAACACCAATATAAGCAAAAGGGATCCACAATCCTTAAAAAATTCAGCAATTGTTTAATTTCAACTATTGTTGTATTTACCCGTCTGCATATCGAAAAAACCGAAGGTTTTTCAACAGACAAAACACTTAAAACTTTAACACACTAATAGAAGCTTTAACGGCAGAACTCCACCTATGTTAAAACGCTCTGCTTCGATCCCCGTATATAGCTGATGAGTCTGAGGTGAAGTGCTGATGAAACTAGCTAGTCCTATCATAGTCGGGTTCACTCCCCAGTGAGTGATAGAAGCTTTAACGGCACCTAATAACTAATAACGGAAGCTAATAGAAGCTTTAACGGCAGAACTCCACCTATGTTAAAACGCTCTGCTTCGATCCCCGTATATAGCTGATGAGTCTGAGGTGAAGTGCTGATGAAACTAGCTAGTCCTATCATAGTCGGGTTCACTCCCCAGTGAGTGATAGAAGCTTTAACGGCAGCTTATAACTAATAACGGAAGCTAATAGAAGCTTTAACGGCAGAACTCCACCTATGTTAAAACGCTCTGCTTTGATCCCCGTATATAGCTGATGAGTCTGAGGTGAAGTGCTGATGAAACTTCTATCCCAAAAAGTGGCACGATAAAAAGTCATCAGCTTACACTTACTGCCGTTTAAATTTAGTAAATTATCCCAACACCAGTTTTGAAATTTATTTGGAACGGATTGTAATTCTAAATAGCATGCCAATATACTTATACTACAGGTATAATTTGACATCATTTGCGTACATAGTATACGCGAGACCAACAAGATGCCTCCCATTTAAGACAACGGAGGTAACTTGGAGAATTTCAGAAAGACATTTTTTAAAAAGGTAACTTAAGAATTATGTAAGGAGATCAACTGGAAACCCTAACAGGTCAAGCTTTTAAGCAAGAAGTAAGTAATTAACGGAGTCAAATGCTTAACGAAACTCAGTGTATAAACGTTTATAAATTGATTGATTCCTAACTTATAATAATAAATTATTGTTTTTCTTTCAGTATCGGTATAAATATAGCACCAGTGTACTGGAGACCTATATTCAGGGAAATAAAGTTCCGTTTAGCTTTCTTCTTATGTTAATTGTCCAGTTTATTACAATTGTGACAGAACGCGCAATATATCTAAGAAAAGCACTTTTATATAAAATTGTTTTTCATTTCATTACTGTTGTCGGAATACATATTTGGATGTTCTTTTTAGTGCCATATGTGACCGCGCACAGTTTTGGAGAAACGGCACCGGTGTTCTTTTATTTAATAAAATGCCTTCATATGTTACTATCTGCATACCAAATAAGATGTGGTTACCCAAAACGAATACTAGGAAATGTATTCACAAAAGGATATTCATTAATTAATTATATCGCTTTTAAAATGTAAATACTTTGCTTATTTAAATTACGCAAAACCAATTGTATTTACCACTTAGCTATATGGAAATTCCATTTTTATATATACTGCGAACCATGTTAGACTGGGTATGCATAGACACAACTCTTACAGTAATGGAATGGATAAAAATGGAAGATATATTCCAGTCGGTTTTTATTGTTCGTTGCTATAGACAAATGGATACAGATTTCCCGGTCCTTCGCGGAGAACCAAAAGCCTTGTATGCCAAACTTTTAATTGGTGGTACAATAATATTGGTTCTCATAGCGCTAATTTGGAGTCCATTGTTCCTATTTGCTCTTGTCGGAACAGTGGGTAAGCCAAATATACCACGAAAAGCTGACATATCAGTGAAAATTAGTCATTACGAACCAATATACGTATCCCAAAGCTATGCTGGCATCCACCAATTTTCAGATTCAGACTTTCAAGCGTTAACTAGTCGTATTATTTTGGATAATTTTGGTTCAGATCATATGATGGTTTACGACGCAGTTGACATTACCGCTGTAAAGTTTTATGCAAATTCAATAACTCTGTGGAATATGTCTCCACCTGACAAACAACGTTTATTAGATGATTTAAAAAATGGTAAGATTAGATTTATTAAATATTATTTATTATTACAATTAAATATAAAATGGTTAGGAATATCATTGGAAATTCGTCTTTCTCTTGCACTTAAGTGTAATCTGACACCAGAAGATGTTATTTATGAAACTACTTATACTCTACCAATGAACAAAGTAAATACCAGAGAGAAGTTAGTAAAAATTATGTCTACAAAAAACAGCAATGAAAAAGTGGTTGTACCAAATATTTTGCCTAAGTTTGTTACTGTTCAAAAGCAACAAGCAAATGCTGAATTTATTAAAGACTACGATGGTACGTATTCAAATCGATATCTTTAAGAAATCTTTATGATTTGCTATATTATCATTTAATATTTATAATATATATACCCATGAAAGTTCAGTTAATAAGAACTTATTATATTTTTCACAAAGAATTATAAATGCATAACTCGAGACTTAATATAGGTTAAATGGATACCCGTTTTTGTCTATAAACTGTATACTGTAGACCTGGTATGCGCATTAATACAAATAAGTTGAGTAAAGTTTATTTGCCAAATTATCAAGTACATTTTCTATACATTTCCCGAGTCGAATTCAGCGAGTTGTTATTATGAAAAGTAGTATAATTCAGTGTTGTGAATAATAAGAAGTTTGATGTCTATAAATTGTATATCAAAACAATATTGCTTATTACACTACAAATATTCATAACAGTATATTTTTCAACAACTTTACAACTTTTATTTTCCAAAGAATTTGATGATTCTACTAAACGCAACCAGCGTATATGTGGCATATTGTGGTTCAATCATTACTTTATCTTAGCGCTATTAAAATCGAAACAATTTTCACAACACCATGTTTGAAAAGCAATAAGATCCGACTGTAAGTCTGTAAAGCAGGAAATTTTGCTCTATTGCAGGCATAACTTAACGTCATCTACGTACATGAGAGAGATCGTTAATAAATAATGTAAAGAGAAGTGGCCAAATATTCTCCCTTGTCGGAGCCCTGAACACGGATCAAATTAGAGGAAGGGCTTTTAAAAAGGAGCGAGTGATTTACCGAATAAAACGCTTTACTAAAATCAATGTACGCTACGTCAGTCTGAATCTTCTTTCTAAAACCTTAAAAAAAAGACGTTAGCTCCAAGAGGTTTGTCGTCGTAGATCTTCGCCTTATAAATCAATGACTAAACGGAGATTTAATTGATCTACAATAAATCAAAAGATCAAATGGGAAGTAATAACGTTTTCGAAAAACTTTGGCGTTGAGGGTGAATTGAAAATTAACGGATAAAAATAGGAGTTTAATTCAGGAGTTTATAAAAGATATTAACTTCCTCAGCAATGTTGGTGTATGAACAAATTTCGGACCAGTATATAAGAGTTTGCCAAGCGAATTCTTTTAACGATTTTTCATTTAGCTCCTATCCTGAATCTACAGGCAGCTGTATAGTTACTCGGTGGCAATCTTTCGGTTGCGTAAGTGGTAAACAGGACACAAGTCCTAAAGAGTTTTTAACGAGGTTTACTTGGGATGGCGCCATGTCAAGCCAGCCGGTTATCAAGGAATATACCGGGAAACCATAATTTTAAAACTAGGAGTTGGATATCATTAAGTTCTTCGAGAATTAGTTTCAGATGAAAGGTTTAAGTTAAAGCAATCAAGACAATCAACGATGAACATACGCGAGGACACGCAAAGCTCTATCTAACTTGGAAAAGCGATCTAGGATGTCTTCTGTCGGAATGGACGCCACATGGGCCTTGACAGGACGCTTTTCTACTTCGATCACCAGTAAGTCAGTGCCCTGGCTAGGCCACTGATCTCGTGGCAGTTGCAACCAAGTTGGGTCATGCCACTAAAGAGGGTTATCTACCAGTTCTTGAAGGGGCACTCCCCGACTAGCCAAGTCAGCTGGATTATTTTCGGATTGAACATGCGACCAATTAGCTGCCTCTGTGGACTAGGTAATCTTTGTTACCCGGTTGGCAGCGAACGTTGTCCACTGGCATGCTGTTTTGCTAACCATGCCAGCACAGTCGTAGAATCGGTCCAACAATGGATTTGGCCATCTCGGATAGTAGTCGGATAGTAGACACAGTTTTGACTGGAGCAACGCGCGTCTTGGCCGTGAGAAGATGCACTCTAGGCATCTCTACGCGCACATAGATCGCAGCACCGTATGCTTTTTGAGAGGCGTCACAGAATCCGTGATGCTCTACTCGGAATTCTAGGCGAAAGGAAACCCATTTTGGAATTCGGACCTGATTTAGGCCCGAGTAACTTTGGAGAAAGTTGCGCCACCTCGGCACAGCTCAATTGGAAGTTCATCGTCCCACCCTAGCTCCTGAAGCCAAATCTCTTGCATAAAGGTTTTGGAACACACAACAAATGGAGCTAGCCAGCCTGCTCGATCAAACAGCTTGGCAATTTGGGAAAGGACCTGGCGTTTTGTGGGGGAGATTTCCGTTGTCAACAACGAAAAAAAATTCATCGGACGTCGCTTTCCAACGTACGCCGAGAGTTTTGGCTGTACTTTCAGTGTCGATTTCGAGAAAGTCTGTGTTTAGACAATGATTGCTTTGGATATGAGCTAAGATTTCCTTGTGGTTGGAGGTCCATTTTCTTAATAAAAAACCCGCGGAATCTAGGGCACTTTGTAGCTCCCGAATAATGAGCTGAGCGTCCTCTGCGGAGTCAACTCCCGAAAGAACATCATCGACATACATGTAATTGCGAATGACATTACTCGCTCTTGGATGGCTCAGCTGCACGTCTGTCGCCAGCTGTTGCAGAACTCTTGAGCTCAAAATCTCGAATACCCCTCGCTGTTGCGGAAAAAAGTGCATTGGAACGGGGTGTGTTTTGGGTCTACCCAGACTTGTCGATACATCTTCTCGATATCTACACAATAGACGTATCGGAAATAACGCTATTTTAGGATTTGGATGGTTAAGTCGGACTGTAATACTGGGCCAACATGAAGGATGTCATTTAGGCTGACCGCATTTTCTGAAGGGCTGGAGACATTGAATACCACCCAAAGCTCGGGGGTCGTACTTTCTGACATGAGCAGGGCATGATGCGGAAGGTAATAGCTGGCAGCATCGTAAGTGGGATCAAAGACCAATATAATCTCTAAAATGCATAACGGCCATACATTGGTTTTGCAATATGCAGCTCGTTTTTGGGTGGCGACGAAAATTCCGCTTTCTCGCTCAAAGTTGAGAGCGTACAAATCCAACAGAAGAGAACGCTATAGTCGGGTGCGCCAACTATCAGATACCCCTTACTCAGGTAAAGGGAGTGCGAGGGAGATGGAGATAGAAACTTTGATCACGCATAACTTTTTAACGAATGGTCCGATTTGAAAAATTTCTTGTACATTTCGATAGGTATTAATAAACACAATAAAACTGCATTTTTACTTTTCCGAAATATTTAAATTTTTAAAATCGTATATAAGCGATTATGGGCGTTAAAGGGGGCGTGGCACCTTTTTGAAATAAACTTGCGCTGCGTAGGAACTCCTAGAATCTGCATGCAAAATGCCAATCTTCTAGCTTTTATAGTTTCCGAGATCTCAGCGTTCATACGGACGGGCAGACAGACGGGCAGACAGACGGACAGACGGACATGGCTATATCGACTCGGCTAGTGACCCTGATCAAGAATATATATACTTTATAGGGTCGGAAACGCTTCCTTCTAGCTGTTACATACTTTTGCACGAATACAATATACCCTTTTACTCTACGAGTAACGGGTATAAAAATAGAATTGCAGGAATAAGCAAGTGCATATGTCTGCGTATTTGTTCGAGAAGGCGATTTTCGGACAGAAATCATTTCTGGACTAAAAAACTAATTGTGTGTCAAAAGAACTTCAATGATTGAACAAGATGTTTATTTAAATTGCATTAATGTATATATGGCAATGAAGCTTGATGTAAAATTTTTTTATATACCTTAAAAACGAATATCTGCATATTTAATTCATAACTTAGTTTTACATATTTAAAGTAAAGCTAAAAACATAACATTTAGTACAAAACATATAAAACTAAATTAAAAACAAGAGAGAACGCTATAGTCGGGTGCCCCGACTATCAGATACCCGTTACTCAGGTAAAGGGAGTGCGAGGGAGATGGAGATAGAAACTTTGATCACGCATAATTTTTTAACGAATGGTCCGATTTGAAAAATTTCTTCTACATTTCGATAGGTATTAATAAACACAATAAAACTGCATTTTTACTTTTCCGAAATATTTAAATTTTTAAAATCGTATATAAGCGATTATGGGCGTTAAAGGGGGCGTGGCACCTTTTTGAAATAAACTTGCGCTGCGTAGGAACTCCTAGAATCTGCATGCAAAATGCCAATCTTCTAGCTTTTATAGTTTCCGAGATCTCAGCGTTCATACGGACGGGCAGACAGACGGGCAGACAGACGGACAGACAGACGGACAGACGGACATGGCTATATCGACTCGGCTAGTGACCCTGATCAAGAATATATATACTTTATAGGGTCGGAAACGCTTCCTTCTAGCTGTTACATACTTTTGCACGAATACAATATACCCTTTTACTCTATGAGTAACGGGTATAAAAATAGAATTGCAGGAATAAGCAAGTGCATATGTCTGCGTATTTGTTCGAGAAGGCGATTTTCGGACAGAAATCATTTCTGGACTAAAAAACTAATTGTGTGTCAAAAGAACTTCAATGATTGAACAAGATGTTTATTTAAATTGCATTAATGTATATATGGCAATGAAGCTTGATGTAAAATTTTTTTATATACCTTAAAAACGAATATCTGCATATTTAATTCATAACTTAGTTTTACATATTTAAAGTAAAGCTAAAAACATAACATTTAGTACAAAACATATAAAACTAAATTAAAAACAAGAGAGAACGCTATAGTCGGGTGCCCCGACTATCAGATACCCGTTACTCAGGTAAAGGGAGTGCGAGGGAGATGGAGATAGAAACTTTGATCACGCATAATTTTTTAACGAATGGTCCGATTTGAAAAATTTCTTCTACATTTCGATAGGTATTGATAAACACAATAAAACTGCATTTTTACTTTTTCGAAATATTTAAATTTTTAAAATCGTATATAAGCGATTGTGGGCGTTAAAGGGGGCGTGGCACCTTTTTGAAACAAACTTGCGCTGCGTAGGAACTCCTAGAATCTGCATGCAAAATGTCAATCTTCTAGCTTTTATAGTTTCCGAGATCTCAGCGTTCATACGGACAGACAGACGGACAGACAGACGGACAGACGGACAGACGGACAGACAGACGGACAGACGGACATGGCTAGATCGACTCGGCTAGTGACCCTGATCAAGAATATATATACTTTATAGGGTCGGAAACGCTTCCTTCTAGCTGTTACATACTTTTGCACGAATACAATATACCCTTTTACTCTACGAGTAACGGGTATAAATATTTCAATAAAGTTTAATATATTTAATATACTATGATTGTTAAACAAAAACAAAGCGAAGTTTATTTAAATTGAATATATTTCAAGGATATTTAATTAAATATATTTCGCTTTTTTTATCCAAGGCTGTTTTTTATTAACTTTAAAATTACATTTAATTTTTATTAAAATATATTAAGCTTTGATTAAACGATTTATGGAAATATTAAATTTAATTTTAATTCAAATATATTAAGCTTTAATGTAGTGATTTATGGAAATATTAAATTTAATTTTAATACAAATATATTAAACTTTGATTTAATGACTTAAAATATTTAAAGTAAATTCGAATAACATCATATCTAATATTAACGACCAACATTTAAATATTTTCATATTTAATTGTATATTTTATATATTGACTATTTAAATTATTTAATCAATTTAATAGAATATTTAACATATTAACTATTTTGAGTATTTAGTATATCTAAAAATTAAAATAGTTAATATACAAATACAAATACATATACAAATATTTATTATTTTTTTTACAGGGTAGGTTTAATTTTCAAAATTTAGCTACCTTAGGAGTATATTCAAATATAATACAAAAACATTTTATATAAGTTATCCATTTTTAGTATTTCGTGTGAAAATAAAATTAGGTTCAATGATTTCGTGGCTTTTAAATTTGATTTGAAGCTTTTTTGGAAAGAAAAGCGCGCAAACCTTTTTTGTTTCCCCTTTTTTTTTCTTTTTTCTAAATAATTAAAATAGTTAATATACAAATACTTATATAAATTTAATTTGTATTATGATAATAATTTTATATAATGCTATTATTATACGTATAATATAAAAATACCACATATTTTTAAATCCATATATTTAAAATACAATAAATATAAAAAAATTCATCCTGTTCAATCGCAAAATTTCTGAGGCTCCTAATAATCGTTCACACGTCGCACGCTGAATATCCTAATGACAATTATTCCAATGTGAAGTCATTTATGAAATAAATTATGTATCTTTATATACGTAGATATATTTGGTCATTACTAAATATTACTAAATATACTACATTCGAATAATTATCATATAAAGGAAATACAAAATAAGTATTTTTAATAATGTTAGAATTTAAAATAAAAGCTTTATATCGACAGCGCGCTGCAGCGAAGAAATGTTTGTGAATACATGTGCCCACTTACAGTCGTCGGCTGTCGCAGTATGCGTGCAAGAGAGCGGCTGGCTCGAGAGCGCCCTCTCGCTGGCTTTTGGTCAAGAGAGCGAAAAGCCAGTAAAAAAGCTAGCACGAAAAAATTAGTGTGCAAAAATATCGAATGGCGTTACTCATCTTATAGAGCATATATTGGTCTTTGGTGGGATGTACCTCTCTTATGTGGTTGAGTTCGAGATATTCTTATATCACGGTGTAGCACTTAGTTTTCTGCTGACTGTCCCTTTTTTGGCGTTGCTCATTCCTTAAAAATTGGGCTCACGCAGATAATCTGGAATATCCTATGGCGGACTTTTCGTTTTCGGAATCACGAAACGGAAAGCTTACGACATACCTGCCGCTATTGTCTCTCGTAGTCGCCCGGAGAAAATTTTCTTCACAGGTCAAATCAGATGCCTTTGACACTTTTACTGGCAGATCCTCCACCTCCCAAAATTTGGTGAGAAGTTTATTCAGGGAGGTGTCAACCGCGTGGGAAATTCGCGTGGAAAAGGCGGAAATCGTATTTTGCCTTGACGCAGGCACTGGTCCTATTAGGACCCAGCCGAAAACTGTCTCTTGACCGAGAAGAGTGGGTACCGCTTAGGAGAATGGATGGGAGTATATCGGCCCCGATCAGAAGATCTATTTCTGCGCTCTCATAAAACTTTGGATTTCAAGTTCAAGTTTGGAAAGATTCCGGAGAAAATGTTGCGGAATCGGACAGGATGGAAGATTTCCCGCTAGTTGCGGGAAACGTAGGCAGTCGTACTTAACTGCAAGCTAGGCCGGTTTGGCGAACGAATAGTAAAGTGACAGAGCTTTTTGGATTCAGCGGATACTGTCTGATTTAAGCCTGATACCTGAGCTTGGATAACTTGATGAGGCAACTTAATTAAGTTAAAAACCCGCTCAGTGATAAAGGTTGCCTCAGAACCTGAATCTATCACAGCACGAGCTTTAAAATTGGAACCCAAGTGACAAATGTCGATTATAGCGGTACCTAGCAAAACTGATCTATACCCTGTTGCAAAGTAATTTGGCACAGTGGAGTCCGTAGCAACGGTAGCCGCGGGAACGGGTGTATTTGGTCTTGGTCTGGGTGACGAAGTCGGATTGGGAGGCGCTGGGTGTGAGAAGGCAATCCCAATTTTCAATATTTATTCCGCACATTTCTAGCGCCTCGAGGCACCGTTGGATGGTGCTTTGCAATTCTCGTAACGCCGAACCAGATTCCTGAGTGACTGACTGCACATTAAACAATATTTTCAGTTGCATGTTTACTAAAATCGTTTGTTTTCGAAACGCTCAGTTAGGTTAGCCCAAACTGAGCGAAAACCATCGTTAGTGAGGGGCGCTTTAGAAACTATGGTGTGCGCATCGCCACTCGTTTTGGCGTTATTTGGTGGAATAATTTTTCGACTGGCGTTAGACTCGGATTATATATATATAAATGGCCGTGAACAGATCCCTAAAAGTCGGCCATCGAAGATAATCGCCAGTGAAAACCTCGGTATCGCACGGAGGAAGCCGACAGCCTGCCGGAATGTAGGTCTGGGAAGGGTCAGCTTGTGCTTGAGGAGTTTGCGCTATCATATCTGCGATCTGAGCACCACACCTTTCGTACACGCTGTAGCAGTAGCCGTACTTCGACTTGAGAATTGGCAAGCTCTCAGCTTCACTTTCGCCGGCTGCTACCATGCACGCGGCACAGTCATCATACTCTTTCTTGATGCGGGCCCATACATCTCGGCGAATGTATAAGACGGATAGAGTCGGATTGACCGCCGAGGATATGCTCATGCGTGCTTCCAATTCGGACAGTCGATCTAAGACCTCAATGAATTGGTTTAGAGCGATCTCGGAAGCCGTTGCAGTCATATTTGTGCTGGCGCGCGTGACTCTTTCGACGGGAAAAGAAGAATTTTTAGGTGTGGGCGGCTTTACCGAAACTTTTGGTATTTGTATTTAATATTCAGGGTTGCCCATATTCGACGGACCCATGTTTTTTTTTAAAAATCAAAGAAAAAATAAAAATTTGGCTGTTGGCAATCTTAATCATTTAATTTGTTCCAAGTAGATTTGTTTACATCAATTTTTGAATATGATATCTTTCAAATGGCCGCCTCTGGCGTTGATGGCGTATTGTGCCCTTTTGCAGCATTTTCCATCGTTTTCGCCAACATTTCGGCCGGAATAGCGGCTATTTCTTCACGAATGTTGTCCTTGAGCTCTTCTAGGGTCCTTGGCTTGTTAACGTAAACCTTTGACTTCAAATATCCCCACAAGAAGAAGTCAGGCGGCGTCAAATCGGGCGAACGCGGTGGCCAGTCCAAATCACCACCTTTCGACATCAAACGGCCCGGAAACAATTTCTTCAGAAAATCGATTGTTATGCGACTTGTGTGCGGTGGAGCGCCGTCTTGTTGAAACCAGAACTGCCTCATACGCTTTCGATGAATAATTGGCATCACAAAATTGGTCATCATGTCGCGATAACGCTCCTGGTTGATGGTAACAGCATGGCCATTTTCATTTTGGAAGAAAAACGGCCCAATGACCGTTTTCGAACTAACGCCGCACCAAACTGTGACTTTTTCGTCGTGAAGAGGCACTTCTTGAATCTTCTCAGGATTTTCAGTGGCGTAAATACGGCAATTTTGCTTATTTACGGTCCCATTCAATGTGAAATGGGCTTCATCGGACATGATAATTTTGTTTTCACAATTGACTTGTTCTGTTGAATGTAAATTTCAACTATTTCAGAGCGCTCGCGTGGCGTGTATTGTTCCATGGTAAAAATCTGCTTGGACTGACGCTTCAAACGCGGTATGTCATTAAGCGATCTGGCATCTCTGTCAAAAGTTATGGCGTCGTCAGATGGGTCCGTCGAATATGGGCAACCCTGTATATGTATGAAGGTGGTGGAAAATTAATGTATAAATCTGGCCGGCGGGTATGTGTTGTAATTTTCGATTTTTTGTGGACTGTATTTGAAATGGAAAAGGTTGTGCAAAAAAATATTTTAGCTGTGGAAACACATCAAAGGATTGGCACTTTAAATTAGTAGGAGGCCGATTTTGGCGGCTCACATGAAATTAATTTTCACTGTACTTATGTACTCCAAATGTACTTAATTGGCACAAAAGGAAAATGGATTAAAATGGCCGCACGACCAACGGAAAATAAGGAAAGGCGAAATCGTATTTTAATTGCCGTTGTCGATTAATCGGAATTTAATTTTAGACAAATCATACAGAAAGTCAAACGAAACGGAGTTTTCGTTGCGAAAATTTGGCGCTTTAAAATCCGGCTCGAAGGACCACAAATGAAGCTGGGGCGTTGAACCTTATCAGAGGCAGCAAGCTGTGAAGCGAGATAAAAATCACTCGGCGAGCGCGAAGGAGAAACTCAGGGAATTGAGAAAACACTGTGGGTTTTTCTGAAATTTCGCGCAGCGGCCGGGCGATGTTTATTCCCGGAAGTCGTTAGAGAACTGCTTAAACCTAATTAGCACGATGCCCTTCCGAGCGTACTGGAAACTTCATGGAGAGCCTGGAAGTGAAGGCAGACAGAGCGGTGAAGTTGGCGATCGGAGCGGGCAAGAGCGGGCCAAAAAAACGGGTGCTTCGTGGCCTGAACAGAGTCGAAAAGATGATCCACCCGATGGGTTAAGATCAACGCCGAATTCTGAATTAATACACAATTGAATGCGTTGCTGTGTCTTTATTTTTTGAAAATTTGCTTAAGACTAAATTCTTGTGACAAAAATCTTACTTGTGTTGCCCTTTGCTTACATAAGTTTGGGAGCGAGATCGCCCGCTTGGGATATTGATTGTATAAGTTAACACAAAACAAATTCGCAACCGAAGTTGGCCACGCGCATCCGGTATTGCACCAGCAAGTAGAAGTGCAAGGGCAACTTCTCGGCTTCGGTCAGTAGCTCCCAAAAAGTGCTGACTGCAGCGTCTGAACCACTTCCCGCTGCAGCGACGACAACGGCAAAGCTCCGACGTTGGCAGAGGCAGCGACAATGTTATTGGGTATAAATATGGCAATTTCTATAAACATAATTTAGTTCCAATTTTTGTGCAAATAAATACGAACCAAGTGTCCTAAAATTTATATTTTTTTAGATACTGAAGTCACACGTATTTAACTGGCGCACAACGTTTAAGGGTCCTGTCCGCAAAAATATCCTTGGTATCGAATCAAAGGAACACTCGTAAGAGCACCCCATAGGCTGCCCGGGTTCCACCGATCCGAAAAATAAGTCGCGACTCCAAAAATCACCTGCAAGTGCACCCCATAGGCTGCCCTGGTAACACCGGAAAAAAGGCGCACCAAAGGAAAGGCAACATTGCTGGACAACCCGCCAAGAAAAGGACTCACTTACATCAGACTGCAGGCGATCGCCGTAGACAACTGGACGGGAGTGTCAGGAAAAGGTACGCCAGTAGCAAGGAGCAAAAAGGACTTCTACCAACTGACCGGTTCAGGATGTATTTTATTTTACTGTAAGCTAACTTTTAATTACAAACCACAAACTAAATAAGATATCACAAAAGTGAAACATACCTAAAAGAAATCTTTTTTAAACAAAAAGCTAAAAAGCTTAAACAAAGGCAAAAAGCCACAACAAAAGCAAAAACAAAGCAAAGAAACACACAAAACAAATCATATCTAAAATCTAAAAAATTATTAATTTAAGAATTTATATTTTACATACAACCCTATACAACCCTACACATACAAAAAATATTTTATTACAATGGCTAATCCTAATAATCTGATCAGGCCCGCGATGCTACCCAAAAGTGGGGTACAAGCCCCTGAAATAAACCAATTCCCAGCAAACTTATTTAATATGCAAGCCCAAATACAAGAAATAGTAGAGAGAATTCTAAATCAAAAATTAAATCCAGATTCAGTGCCGCTACTCGATCAAACCTATACTGCTAATGCAAATAATATGAATGAATTTTGTGACGACCCGACGTCACAAATAATAAAAAAAGAACATTCCAAAAACACATCTATCTCCTTTATTCTCACTACGCCGCACCACATTCAAAATACGCGCCAAAAAGCGCACACGTTCAAACCGCGCGCCCAAACAGATACGTTGGTCACACTAACATATCGATAAACAACTACCAGGTCTGGCCACACTAACCCTTACGATACTTCGATAACCTAGTACCATCGCTATATTAAGGAACCGATAACGAGTTATCGATAGCGGTATTCTCAACATCGACCGCTCTGGGCACACTCAACGGGGCCTATATAAACAGAGGCAAGACCCCAGATGAGTCACTTGCGTTCCGACGAGCTTCGAGGAAACATCAGCAACAAGGAGAAATATCCGGGTAAGTGTTCTGGTAGATAGTCTTGGTATTGGTGGAGGATCCGTAAGAGTGCGGTTTTAAATCGGCTCTACGACCTGGTGAGGATCATTGGCGTCCCGGTGTGGTTTCCCTGAAATCAGCCCAGACCCAGTCGTGATCACTGAGGCGGCCCGGTTTACGTAATACAGGCCCACCTCAGTGAGTTCCCCCAGACGTCACGTTTCCGGCTCCCGACCCAGAAACGAAACGGATGTAGAAACGGCAGGTCGAAAGAAAACTAACGATGCCCGGCAGCCGAAACTAACGATGCCCTACATTCCCGAATCCCACTAGAAATCCAAGTAGATCGTTCCCAACGACCCAGAACACTACAAACCCGACGCACACGACGTACGCACGACGAAGCAGTTCTCACTCGGCCGCCCGCAGCGCCAACGCGATAACCCGGCCACCCGCAGCGCCAACACGGTCACTCGGCCGCCCGCAGCGCCAACACGGTCACTCGGCCGCCCGCAGCGCCAACGCGACAACCCGACCATCGGCCGCGTCAACGCGACCACTCGGCCCATCTACGACGTCAACACGATCACTCGGCCCACCCCGCAGCGCCGACTCGATCTCACACGCTTCTATAGCGTCACGGACACACCGCGAAGCAGTTCGTCTCACACGCTTCTATAGCGTCACGGACACACCGCGAAGCAGTTCATCACACTCGCTTCCGGAGCAACGGATCTACGACGGCAAGCAGATCTCCACACACGCTCCCAGATCTACGACAGCAAGCAGTTCATCACACTCGTTTCCGGAACATCGGACCCACGACGGCAAGCGGTTCCTCACACACGCTCCTGTAGCATCACATCCCGACCGCAAGTAGTTCACCACTCGGCCCTTCCGGAGCGCTGAACCAACGAAGCAAGCAGTCTCAACTCACGTATACGTCATCACCCGACAAAACACTACTTTTGTACAATTACTACGAAATACACGCCTACTTTATAGTTCTATCCCTCTGTGTCATTCTTGGGGAAAGGGAGGTAAACCGATCTATAGAGGAAATAGAAATATCTGTCTCGAACCCTGACCACGGCGAGCTATACCGCCTCCCAAAACAGGGTCGTTACAGTGGCGCCCGAACAGATTGAAGACAAATAGACAGAAACCTCAAACACCACAAAGATCGTTTACCCTCTTCCTCAACAAATCACAGATAAAATGGCAGACAAGCTAACTAGAAGCTGGATCTCCAATTGTAATAAAACACAACTGGAAACCTATCTAATGGAATTTGACATCAAGCCAGAAACACTGTGCGAAGACATGCGAAAACAAATGTCGGAGTTCATAAAGAACGGTGACCACAGCGAAAAAACCATCATACGCCTCCTAGAACTGGCACAAAAACACGCAAGGACCCCATCACCAGCACCCGACGGATCAGGGAATCAACCGAAAGGGGCTAAGGGGACATCCAACACGGAGCAACACATCAGCGAGAAAACCCCAAACTTGCTACAAATACCAGACACACAAGCGACAAGCAGCGAAAAGTCGATACCCGAACCCAGGAAGACTGACAAAGTGGCCACAATGGGAGTAATACGTAGCTGGGGAGAATTTTATGATGGCACGGGCGACCCGACAGAATTCATCTGTAGAACGGAAGAGCTGGCAAGGGCCTATGGGATAGAGCTCGACCAAGCAGCAGGAGCTATGGTGATTTTGCTCAGAGACTGTGCCTTGGACTGGTGGCATACCCACCCAATTCCAATGCCATCATGGAAAAGCTTCAAGACAGAATTCCTGGGATACTACAGACCGGCGGACTCCGAAGAGAAAGCGATGGAAAACATAACACGCAGGCACCAGGGTTCAAACGAGCCAGCAAAGGACTACGCACGGGAACTTCGTAAAATCATGAGATTTACCACTCTCACGGAGGAAAAGAAACTAGAGTGGGTCTACCGAAACAGTCGAGTGGAGTTCAAAAAATACGCCAAACGAGGGGAATGCCGAACCCTAGCGGAATACTTACAGTTGGCAGAGGAATTCGAGGCCCTCCAACCACAGGAACGCGCACCACAACACACTTCGGAAAGCCACTGGACACAACGGCAGCAACCGGGAGATTCCGGGAGACAAACGAGAAACCAATGGAGACCACAGGAACCTCCACAAGCACTGAGCAGAGGAATAACTCGATCATTCAATATGAATAATAGATGTTCAAGGTGCAAAGAAGAGGGACACAGAGGACAGCAGTGCAACAATACGCCAAGAATATTCTGCTGGATATGCGGACAGGATGGAATACGAACGATCCATTGCTGTCGCCGGAACGAAACGTCGGGAAACGCCAGAGGCCCGGGGGATCACAGCGGGTGCCCAGGGCAAACACCACACCCGCAACATCAATAAACTTCAACGGCCGACGACTACTTGCACAAGTAAATATAGGCAACGCAAGAGTTCGCGGGGCCATAGACACAGGAGCTACAAGAAGTTTCATCGCCAGGAAACTAGCCAGCAGAATAGCCAGACATGGGAGAAAAAAACAAGTAACCGAAGCCATTAGGCTAGCAGACGGAACAAACAGAACGGTCACAGAGGCACTAGAAGTTCCAATACAACTCGGAAACAAAACAAGCACAACAACGCTGCTAATCCTCGAAGAGGTAATCGGCGACCTTCTGCTGGGGATAGACTTCTTGGAACAATGCAACGCGACACTACAATGCGGAGGACTCACAGCAAAGATGAACGGGGACCAAAGAAACAAAAACAGGAGGAAAAAAAAGAGTCACGGCATAGGATCACTAGCGACAGGCGATCTAACGGAAGCAGAAGTACAAGAAACCCTTGAAAAAGAGTTGGAAATGATGAGTCAAGTCAAGGGAGTCAGCCATATTGCCACGCATAGGATATTCATGAAGCACGATCGCCCAATCAAACAAAGGTACTATCCTCGAAACCCAGCCATGCAAGAAATAATAAACAAACAAGTGGACGAGCTTCTGGCTCAGGATCTCATCGAACCCTCGCATTCCGCTTACAGCTCACCAGTAGTACTAGTAGAGAAGAAAAACAAAGAATGGAGACTTTGCATAGACTACAGGCAGCTGAACGAGCACTCAGAACGTGACGCATACCCAGTACCCCCGTATGGACCACATACTCAACCAACTACGAGAGGCCAAATATATAAGTACACTAGACTTAAAAAGTGGCTACTGGCAAATACCGATGGATAAAGGAAGCAAACAGTTCACCGCGTTCACCGTACCTGGGCGCGGGCTGTATCAGTGGAAGGTAATGCCCTTCGGACTACACACAGCACCAGCCACGTTTCAAAGAGCTCTGGACTCAGTCATAGGACCAGAGATGGAACCCTTTGCATTCGCATACCTGGACGATATAGTGGTCATCGGGCGTACCAAAAGGGAACACATGGAAAAACTACAGGAAGTAATGAGCCGACTACGCAAAGCAAATTTGAAGATAAACGCAGAGAAATGTCACTTCTTCAAGGAAGAGCTGAAGTACCTAGGCCATGTGGTTAGCGCAAGGGGGATACACACGGACCCGGGAAAAATAGCCGCGATCCTAGACATGCCAAGCCCACAGACAACGAAGCAAGTACACAGCTTTCTGGGAGTAGCTTCATGGTACAGAAGATTCGTCCCAAACTTCACGGAACTGGCACAACCACTATATAACTTAGTGAAGAAAGACACGAAGTTCAAATGGAGCGAGGAGGCAGAACAGGCAACGCAACACCTAAAAAAGGCACTAACGGAAGCACCAGTTCTGGCCTGCCCAGATTTTGGGAAAACTTTTCTACTCCAGACAGACGCCAGCAACTGCGGACTAGGAGCGGTCCTTACTCAAGAAGACGAAGACGGCGAGCACGTGATATCGTACGCCAGTCGGAAACTCACAAAGACGGAACAGAACTACTCAGCAACCGAAAAGGAATGCCTGGCAATCCACTGGGGCATCCAGAAGATGAGGATGTACTTGGAAGGTTACCACTTCATAGTCATCACGGACCATCAGGCGCTAAAGTGGCTTAACTCGATAGAGAGCCCATCAGGACGGATCGCCAGATGGGCGTTGGCAATGCAGCCATACTCGTTCGAGATTCGCTATCGCAGAGGAAAGCTCAATGTCGTGGCGGACGCATTGTCCAGAATGCCAGAAGAAGAAGCCCACGGAGCCGAAATCGAAGAAGACGTCTGGATTAAACGGAAAGTTATAGACTTAGAAAAAAACCCCGAATCATGGCCAGATTACGCGATAATTAACGGAAGGCTATATAGGCATATACCGTCATGGGCTGCAGACGAGGACACACAGCCATGGAAACTATGCGTGGCTAAAAAACAACGAGAGCGAGTACTTCGAGAAAACCATAGCGAAGCAACAGCAGGCCACCTAGGGGTGAGAAAAACAAAACACCGGATAATGGCACAATACTACTGGCAAGGAATGCACAGAGATATACAGCAGCATGTGAGAAGCTGCGAAACTTGCCAACGCTACAAAACATCTCAGCAACAAGCAGCAGGGAAAATGTTGTCAGAAATAGCAAAAGTACCCTGGGAAACCCTATGCATAGATTTCGTGGGCCCACTACCGAGATCCAGCCACGGTAACAACATGTTGCTAGTGATGTTCGACAAGTTCACTAAATGGGTAGAAATTGCAGCCGTCCGGAAAGCAACGACAGATATCGTACTAAAGGTACTAAGGGAACAGGTCATATCCCGGTTCGGAACACCAAAAAAATAATCTCGGACAATGGGGTGCAATTCACTAGCAACAAGTTCAAGGCACAGCTACAGAAATGGGGAATTGCTCACCAGCTGACAGCCCCATACACCCCTCAAGAAAACCCGGCAGAAAGGGCCAACCGGACGATTAAAACAATGATCGCACAATTCTCGGGAACAGAGCACACAAGATGGGACGACTGGCTACCTGAAATATCGTTGGCAATCAACAGTAGCAGATCAGAGTCAACTGAATATAGCCCAGCATATCTGCTCTACGGACGGGAAATTAGATTACCAGGAAGCCTGTTTGCCGAAAACACACAAGGATCGGGAATTGTGGAGGAGACAATACATGCACGATGGGAGCGTATCATGGAAACGAGGAAACTTGCACACCTAAACATGGGAAAAGCGGCACAGGACCAAGCTAGATCATACAACCTCCGGAAAAGGGACTGGAGACCCAAAATAGGAGACTTAGTATGGGAAAGACAGCACCCATTGTCAAAAGCAGCAACTGGATTCGCGGCAAAGTTAGCTCCGAAATACGAAGGCCCATTCAAAGTTACAGGTTTCATATCCGCGGTTATTGCAACAATAAAACACACGGTGACCGGAAAGACGCACAGAACCTACGTAAACGAACTGAAACCCCATGTAGAAACCCTCAACTAACAAGCACGCACAACTCCACAAAACCAACTAAGAAAAAAACCATTCGTCGTGTTTCAGAATGAACAAAAAATTTCAAAACTCGCTGGGAAAATACAGGGAGAACCTGCAAAGGATCAACCAGCAACGGCGACGAGTAGTTATACTCGGAGCCGTGGACGTGGCAGGTCCAGCTGGTTGCCGGAAGCCAACCAGGGCTGCCCCGATGGGCAGACAAGCCCCACATCGGAACCCACACGGAACAACACCCACCCCAACGACACGGAACACGCTGGCAACCCCCACGACCACGAATACAACCACGGCAACGACACGGAACACGCTGGCGACCCCTACGACCACGAATAGGACCATTACATCAACACGGCAAACATTGGCAACATCAACGACAAAGGAAACGACACGGCAAGCAACGGACAACGAAGAACGACCCCCCATGCCCAGGACAACGACCGGCACAAAAAGGCACCAACTGGCAGATCATCAGCGTCCGCAAACAAAATGGGTAACCCCGCGGCGGCTCTCGGCTCTAGACTTTCCCGGAGTAAAGCCGATCAACTTATCGGAGGAAAGCGAGGAGGAATGGGAGCCAAAACCACGGGGCCGCGAGGAGCACCTGAAACGCGTGGAGGAAGCGGTCGTGCGTCTGAAGGCAACCTGGCGGAGCGGAAACCGCAAGACAACACTGGTGGTCTCGGACAACCACACAACCCGCATCCGCATCGGCAGAGGCGGACACGTACACACCAACACCAACGAGACGCCAGTGTCTTAAGCGGGGGGGTGTGACGACCCGACGTCACAAATAATAAAAAAGAACATTCCAAAAACACATCTATCTCCTTTATTCTCACTACGCCGCACCACATTCAAAATACGCGCCAAAAAGCGCACACGTTCAAACCGCGCGCCCAAACAGATACGTTGGTCACACTAACATATCGATAAACAACTACCAGGTCTGGCCACACTAACCCTTACGATACTTCGATAACCTAGTACCATCGCTATATTAAGGAACCGATAACGAGTTATCGATAGCGGTATTCTCAACATCGACCGCTCTGGGCACACTCAACGGGGCCTATATAAACAGAGGCAAGACCCCAGATGAGTCACTTGCGTTCCGACGAGCTTCGAGGAAACATCAGCAACAAGGAGAAATATCCGGGTAAGTGTTCTGGTAGATAGTCTTGGTATTGGTGGAGGATCCGTAAGAGTGCGGTTTTAAATCGGCTCTACGACCTGGTGAGGATCATTGGCGTCCCGGTGTGGTTTCCCTGAAATCAGCCCAGACCCAGTCGTGATCACTGAGGCGGCCCGGTTTACGTAATACAGGCCCACCTCAGTGAGTTCCCCCAGACGTCACGTTTCCGGCTCCCGACCCAGAAACGAAACGGATGTAGAAACGGCAGGTCGAAAGAAAACTAACGATGCCCGGCAGCCGAAACTAACGATGCCCTACATTCCCGAATCCCACTAGAAATCCAAGTAGATCGTTCCCAACGACCCAGAACACTACAAACCCGACGCACACGACGTACGCACGACGAAGCAGTTCTCACTCGGCCGCCCGCAGCGCCAACGCGATAACCCGGCCACCCGCAGCGCCAACACGGTCACTCGGCCGCCCGCAGCGCCAACACGGTCACTCGGCCGCCCGCAGCGCCAACGCGACAACCCGACCATCGGCCGCGTCAACGCGACCACTCGGCCCATCTACGACGTCAACACGATCACTCGGCCCACCCCGCAGCGCCGACTCGATCTCACACGCTTCTATAGCGTCACGGACACACCGCGAAGCAGTTCGTCTCACACGCTTCTATAGCGTCACGGACACACCGCGAAGCAGTTCATCACACTCGCTTCCGGAGCAACGGATCTACGACGGCAAGCAGATCTCCACACACGCTCCCAGATCTACGACAGCAAGCAGTTCATCACACTCGTTTCCGGAACATCGGACCCACGACGGCAAGCGGTTCCTCACACACGCTCCTGTAGCATCACATCCCGACCGCAAGTAGTTCACCACTCGGCCCTTCCGGAGCGCTGAACCAACGAAGCAAGCAGTCTCAACTCACGTATACGTCATCACCCGACAAAACACTACTTTTGTACAATTACTACGAAATACACGCCTACTTTATAGTTCTATCCCTCTGTGTCATTCTTGGGGAAAGGGAGGTAAACCGATCTATAGAGGAAATAGAAATATCTGTCTCGAACCCTGACCACGGCGAGCTATACCGCCTCCCAAAACAGGGTCGTTACAATTTGACAGAGTCCCAGACATAGAAAAAAGCCTCAGGGAATTTTCTGGCCAAGCAGGAGAATTCAGCTCTTGGAGAAAGAGCGTAAAGAGAATAATAAAACTATATTCATTAACAGAAGGATCCCCCAGGCACTATTCAATTTTAAATGTTATTAGAAACAAAATAGTAGGTAATGCAGACTCAGTTCTAGAATCATATAACACACCACTAAACTGGACAGCAATCTCCAAATGTTTAACAGCCCACTACGCTGATAAACGAGACGTTACGACATTAGAATATCAGATGACTTCGTTAGTACAGGGTAATCAACAGGTCAACACTCACTTATCACTCATCTTGAACAAAATTTCATGCATGGAAATGGGAAGAGAATCAATCGATCTTTTTGCCAAATCTTACAGAGAAAGGCGCTTGATACTTTTATTAGAGGTCTTAACGGCCTAGACTGCTAGATACCAAAGAGCCGGTAGATCTTCCATCTGCACTTCAACTTTGCGAAAGACTAGAAAATCAAAATTTCAGAACCAATTACGCCAATAATAATCAAAACAATTCAAGAAAATTTGAAGGCCCTACTAGAGGACCTGCCTTACCAAAAAAATTTGCACAGCAACCATTCAACGCAGCTAGACAACCATTTATCCCACATTTAGCTCACGTTCCACACACCCCGAAAACGACACCCTATTTTCCACAGCAGCAAATGCAATTCAGTGGACATCAACAAAAATATTCTGCTTACCCAGCAATACAACCACCACGTCCATTGGGTCCAAAACCTCAGCCTAAGCCAGAACCTATGGATATAGATAAAAGTTTACAGACAAGACAAATAAATTATATGAACAGACCAAATAATGGAATCCAGGGAAAACGACCACCACCTCAAATGACAAGCAGACTGGTAGATAAAAGACGAAGAAATTTTCACATAAACACTGAACAAGAACAGACATTCGAAAATACAGACCAATTAACGGAAACTGACGAGACAGCAGCCGAATACTATGCGGAAATTTCCGATTTCGAACAAGAAACAGAGGAAACCGAATATACTGGCCTTCATTTTTTAGAGTAAAATCAAAATTTTAATAGACACCGGCTCTAATAAAAATTATATCCAACCGCGATTGGTAAAAACCAATCGAAAATAATAAATCTTTTATGTAAGCTACGTAGCCGGAGATATCCGTATCACCCACCACACAATTGCCAACCCATTTGACTTAAAAGATACATTTGTTAAATTATTTTTACTACCCTCATTAAAATCTTTCGATGCTATTATAGGAAATGATACACTTCGTGAAATCAACGCTCAAATAAATATGCAGGAAGGTTACATTTCAATTAAAAACAAACGTTAAATTAAAATAAAACAGAAAGCTTCTCCCGAAGTTACCAAGTTAGATATTCGAATAGACCATACAACAAAAACGCAAAAAGAAAATTTAAAAATTATTTGCTTAAAATTTCCAAACTTATTTGGCGACCCGGACGAAAAACTGACATACAGTACCAAAGTAGAAGCCACTATAAGAAGTACAAACGAAAGTCCAATATACTCGAGGCACTACCCTTACCCAGAAGCTCTTAGGCCCGAAGTCGAAAAACAAATACAAGAGCTACTCGAAAACGGCGTAATTAGACCTTCAAGGTCTCCGTATAATTCTCCAATATGGATTGTACCCAAGAAAATGAATGCCTCCGGACAGAAAAAACATAGAATGGTGATTGACTATAGGAAGCTTAACTTGGTCACTATTCCAGGCAGATACCCTATACCAGACATAAACAATGTACTGGCACAACTAGGACAAAATAAATTTTTTTCTGTTTTAGACCTTAAAAGTGGATTTTACCAAATCCCACTCAGACAATCAGACATAGAAAAAACTGCATCCTTCGCTTCATTAAAGATTATGCAAAGCTTGCAAAGCCCCTAACAGCCCTTTTAAGAGGGGAAGAGGGCCGAGGCCGTATCTCAAAAAATGCCTCAAGCAAAACTCTGATTGATCTTGACAAAGAGGCAAGGGAAGCATTTAGAAAATTAAAACAAACTCTCGCCTCCGAGGAGGTAATGTTATCATATCCAGACTACAATAAAGAATTTCAATTAACTACCGATGCTTCAGATTATGCTATTGGTGCCGTATTGGCCCAAGAAGACAAACCTATAATGTTTATTTCTAGGACTCTAAGTAAGGCAGAAGAAAGTTATGCCCCTAACAAAAAGCTATAATTTGGTCTATACAGACTCTTAGAAATTTTCTGTACGGTCCGACTAAGGTGAAAATATTTACAGACCACGAATCTCTCACACACCCAACTAACCCTAAAAGCCGTAACGATCAGATGATGAGATGGAAAGCAATTCTAGAAGAGTACAATCACGAACTGCTCCACAAACCTGGCAAAGCAAACGTTGTTGCCGATGCTCTGAGTAGACCTCCCATTCAAACGAGAGGGGAAGTAAACACACTACCAGGCACTATTCACAGCAGTTCTAGTTCTCCTGAGAGACTAATACCAATGGCAGAAGAAACAGTAAATGTTTTTAAAAATCAAATACTATTAGATTTAGGAAATACACCCTCCTATAAATTCGAACTTGTTTTTCCCACGTACCATAGACACATTATTACAGAACCAATTTTTAATTCAGAAATCTTATCAAAAATTTTAAGAGATAGACTCAACCCGTCCGTCATTAACGGAATTCATACAGACGAAATAACCTTAGGTCAACTTCAGCAAATCTATCCACTTTTCAATAAATATAAAACCAGATTCTCAAGCAGACTAGTTAAAGATTTAAAAGACGAAACTGATCAAGAGAATGCAATTATAACAGAGCATAGAAGAGCACATAGAAATAGCAATGAAAACAAACAACAATTGTTAAACAAAGTTTACTTTCCACACATGAGGACCAAAATAATAAAACTTGTAAAAGAATGCCAAATTTGTAAGGAACATAAATACGAAAGACACCCCAACAAACCAGAGTTACAAAAAACACCAATACCACAATACCCAGGTCAAATTATTCACGTTGATTTTTACCTCACATGCAAACAGTCGTTTGACTGCAATAGATAAATTTTCGAAATTTGCACAGGCTAGGATAGTCAAATCTCGAGCAACTCAAGACATAAAAGAACCTTTAAAAGATTTATTAATCAATTTTGGTATCGCAGAAATAGTAGTATTGGATAATGAGAAATCACTTGGTTCGGCTCCCCTAATGCGGATGCTACAAGATCAATTTAATATCGAAGTTTACAAAACACCTCCATATAACAGTGCAGCAAACGGCCAAATCGAACGTTTCCATTCAACACTGTCAGAAATTATTCGGTGCCAAAAGGCCGACAAAGTACACGCTTCGTTAAAAGATCTTATAGACAGATCAGTTGTCAAATATAATTATTCAATACACTCAACCACTAACAGAAAACCAGTTGACTTTTTTTTTGGAAGAAAGGTAGCACTTAACCCTAATCTACAACAAACAGAGAGACAATTCGAAATTAAATCACATTTACAGAACCCTTTTCACTGCGTGCGCTGCTGACGTACAAATAACTGACTACACGAAATCCAATATCGTGACTCTAATTACCGGACTCGCAAAAGTTCAAACGGGAACCTTCAGATTAATTCATATTATTGACTTAGAAAAATACGAAGAAACAATTGAAAAAATTAATTACACTGCTAACTATAAATTAAAAACATACGGCCCAATATTGCCATTTATAACCGAAGAAATTAGAATTTCAAAAAATTTAATTAATAACCTCAAGATTAATAGTAGAAGGAAAAGACATATAGATTTATTAGGCAGCGCCTGGAAATGGTTAGCTGGATCTCCCGACAGTAGAGATTTCGAAATAGTTCAAGAAAAAATAAATTCAGCATTAACTAACAACAACTAAGTTATTCTAAACAGACTTATCGTAGAAAAAATAAATAATATCACCCAGGCCAATGCAAATCTTATAAACAGCTTAAAATACGGAGGAGATCCTCAAAGAGACACTAGCACAATATTAATGTTTCAAATTAAACTGCTTAAAGAAGAAATTGTCAACTTAAACCACGCAATACAATGGGCAAAAGCAGATATTAGTAACACCCAGATATTAGGAGATGAAGAGGTAAATGAAGTTATAAAAACACTTGATCAAGACCAGTTGCCATACACTAATTTTAAAGAAGCCATGAAAATAGGAGAAGTAAGCGTAGCAAGCAATGGGCCAACACTTATTTATATCATTAAAATTCCTATAACCGACACCAACTATTGTGAAGAACTTTTAATCAAACCAATAAAAATTGGTCAATATGTTAATAAAATTCAAAGCGAAAATGTAATCAAATGTAAAGGAAAACTTTTTGCAAAAATTTCCAAATGTAATAATTATAATAAGATAACCATTTGTAAACATAGAAATATGATAGACATAAGTAATTCCTCTTGCCTACCAAATTTATTAAAAAGTCGCCCTGCCACCTGCACTCGAATCAACAACCAACACATTCCAGTTATTGACGAACTCGCACCTGGAGTCATTCTACTCAACAAATTCTCCGGCAACGTATAAATAAATGGGACATCCACAAGTCTCAACGGAACCTTTGTTATTAACTTCAGCAATTCCACAATTAATATTGATGAACAGACCTTCACCAACAAAGACTCGGTACACTATCACCCGATGCCAGCAATTCTCCAAACTGAGATGACCATTAAAAAGATAGAAGAAAAGCTAGCATTCGAATTGGTAAAAGAACTGAACATCAACAGTACCAAGACCTTGGAACTGTTAAAAACAACATCGCATACAGCCGATTTTCTAATAAGTTCCATAATAATCATCGGACTAACTGCACTAGCTAGCCGCTTCTTGATTAAAAGGGTCAAAATACTGCACATCAACAAAATAGCTTCCGATAACGAGATCAATGACCGCATCGAGCGTGGACACTCGATTTTAAAGGTGGAGGAGTTAACACAAAACGAATTCGCAACCGAAGTTGGCCACGCGCATCCGGTATTGCACCAGCAAGTAGAAGTGCAAGGGCAACTTCCCGGCTTCGGTCAGTAGCTCCCAAAAAGTGCTGACTGCAGCGTCTGAACCACTTCCCGCTGCAGCGACGACAACGGCAAAGCTCCGACGTTGGCAGAGGCAGCGACAAAGTTATTGGGTATAAATATGGCAATTTCTATAAACATAATTTAGTTCCAATTTTTGTGCAATAAAAAAAATACGGACCAAGTGTCCTAAAATTTATATTTTTTAAATACTGAAGTCACTCGTGTCTAACTTATACAATAATTTGAGAGTGAGAGTACCACTTAGGGCGCGGCATTTAGGGATTGCAAGAATTTTTTATGTTATTAAAGAGCGGCATCACCTGCTCCGGATCGTACATTACTGAATATGTTAATATGTCACTATATATCAGGTTGTCAAATATCTCCCTTCCGCTTTATTTTGGATTTTGAATGTGGCGGCTTTGTGCAAAGCCCTACATTTCGGTATCGGGCAATGCTATATATCGATTGAAAGGTCTTGACATAACCTAAAACCCGACGCTATTCATAACAAGTTTGGTTATTCCGTTGTACATGTGTAAACATGAAGTTCGCTAACGGCGAAATTCGCGCCGTTTTAAAGTTTCCTTCGTAAAGTCCGCTAGAAAAACATTCCGTGAGATTAATGATGTTTTAGGGGATGGTACTCTATCTCTTCAAACCGCGGAGGAATGTTTTCGACGATTCAGAGCCGGTGAACACGTCATAATGGATAAGCCAGCCGGCGGAAGACCAGTGACGACGAATACCGATCAAATCATGGAAAACATCGAGCTAGACCGGCATGTGACATCTTGTGACATCGCCGAGGAGATAGGAGTTAGTCACCAAACCGTTTTAAGCCATCTGCAGAAGGCTGGATACAAAAAAACTGGATTTTGGGTTCCGCATGAGTTGACGCAAAAAACCTGTTGGACAGAATCAACGCCTGCGATATGCTGCTGAAACGGAATGAACTCGACCCATTTTGAACCGGATGGTGACTGGCAACGAAAAATGGATCACATACGACAATATCAAGGGAAAACGGTCGTGGTTGAAGGCCGGTGAATCGTCCAAAACATTTGCCAAGCCGAGATTGATGGCCAGAAAAGTTTTGCTCTGTGTTTGGTGGGATTGGAATGGAATCATACACTATGAGCTGCTCCCATATGGCCAGACGCTTAATTCCACCATCTACTGCGAACAACTGGACGGCTTGAAGCTGGCGATCGACTAGAAGCGACCAGAATTGGCCGACAGGAAGGGTGCAGTGTTTCACCAGGACAACGGCAGACCCCACACTTTTTGATGACTCGTCAGAAGCTACGGGAGCACGGATGGGAGATTTTATCGCATCCCCCATATAGACCGGACATAGCTCCAAGTGACTACAACCTTTTCCTGTCCATGGCGAATGCCCTTACTAGTGTAAAGTTGGGCTCAAAAGTGGCTGTCAGAGTTTTTCGCAAATAAGGAGGGAAGTCAATTAATTCCAGTGGAATTACTTAATACATTTATTAATTTTCAATTGAACGAACTAAGTAAAAAATAAATGAAAGCTAACTTCAGGCGGAGCCGATGTTGATATACACTTGCTGAATATTCTGCAAAATTGTATTCTTCACTAATATTAATACTCATAAAAATCCCAACTTCCTTACTTTACAAACACCAAAGTTATGACATTTCCGATCAATCAGTTATATGGTCAATCGTCCGACGGATGTGTATCGTCCCACCAGGTATAGAGTGTTAAAAGTTGAAAGTTAATCTGTGGCGTGTCCTAAATTGTGTTTTGGCCCATCTTTCAACTTTTTGCATTCGTGTGAAAAATTCGGTAGATAGCGAGCATTCTAACCAAGAAATAAATAAAACTTGCATGTACTAACAATTATAATTCTGATATATACATCCATACATATTTACATATTTCGAATTATTCATACATAAGTAAGTGAATCGCTTTGGACCAAAATAAAATAAATATTTGTCGGCATCCTGGTTTTTTTAAAAAAATAAAATTCCCCCATTTCTCGTCGTTGTGAACACCAATTATAGCTGTGCAAAAAATTAAAAAGGCAAAAGTTGAGACTTATGGAAAGTTATAATTCGAGAATTAAATCCCCGGCAAATTTTCTGCCGCGCATTTTCGTCAAATTTCCCTCGCTTTTCGCCATTTCCCGCGCTTTTAAGCGTCAGGTTTATATATTCGTTGCCCTTAGTTATCGGTCAGTGCATCATCCTCCGTTAGCATTGCGTTGAGCACCGCCAGCCGGACACACATACACACACACACAGACAACGCAGCCCGTTCTTTCGAGTTCTCTTTCGTCGTTTTCGTTTTCGATCGCTGGAACGGTGCAAGCGTTGCCGCTGCCTAAACGTTTGTTCGTTTTTTGGTGTTTGAGTTTGGCGTGTGCTCCCCTACACTACGTGCGCTCGGCATATTAAATTGAATTATTAAATAATTTTGGATTCCTTAAATTAATTCCTTTTAAATAACTCCCTACACTGCTTGCGTTCAGCTTATTCCTCTCGTTGGTTATTATTATTTAAATTTAATAAATTTAAAAACAAAATTTTTGTACACACTTACATATAATTAAAAAAAAAAAAATAATAAATTAAATTAAATTTAAAAATCTTCGATACCAAAAAAAAAAAAAAAAAAAAATGCCTAAATCAGAAAGCAACAACCAGGAAATCGAAGAATTGAAAAACCAACGAGATGGATATATGAGGAGTATAGAGCGAACGCAAAGATATTTAAATGAGGGTCGATTCTCTTTAAATACGGTTGAGTTAGAATGTCGATTAGAAATCCTAAATACGCACATCGAAAATGCTTCGCTTATACAAAATAAAATTGAAGCGAAAGATGGAGATGATGAGTACCGTGAAGAGTTCGAAGAGACTGCGATAATAGCAAAATTTCCTTATTGCTGAAACAAAGCGTAAGAGCGTTGACAATTCCGCTCCGCCGGCAACGCGCACACCCCAATGCCGTTTGCTGAGCGTCGCTCTTCCAACCTTCAGCGGAAAACATTCCGAATTTAAAAATTTTATAAGCCTTTTCGAAACTTTTGTTGACAAAGATGACACGCTGCACGATATCGAAAAATTCAACCATCTAATATCGTGTTTGGCTGGAGACGCGCTAGGAACAGTCAGGGCATTCCAAGTTACCGCGGATAATTATCCAAAAGCTCTGGCTAGCCTAAGGCGGGTGTACGATAATGATTGTTTAATTTTCTTTGACAATATATCGACACTGTTTAATCTGCCAAAGATTTCCCAGCCATCAGCTACCGCCTTGAGAAACCTGATCGACACAGTCACAGCGCTGTACGATTCTCTTTTGTCCATTGGGGATGACAAACGTATTACGAATGCCATCCTCATCCATCTAGTAATGGGCAAAGTCGATGCAGGAACTAAAAGAAAATGGGAAGAACAATTGGATTATACCTCGCTTCCTCTTTGGAGCGAGTGTGAGTCGGCCCTAAACAAGCGCTATCAGCATATGGTTGCCGAAGAAGCGTGTAAGCCAAAAATTGTTCAGCAGAGCCAGGCTTATCCAAAGAAGAATGGAAACAGGAGTTTTTCGTTTGTTGCTGCCATGGACGACCGCGAAGTATGCGTGTTTTGCAACTCAGCAGAACATCAAGTAGGAAATTGCACTGCTTTTGCTGCCCTAACAGTTCAGCAAAGATTCGATTTCGCAAAAAAGGCTCCCTTGTGCATTAACTGCCTTCGTAAGGGCCACACGGTAAAAAGATGCAAATCGAAGAGATGCGGGTGTGTAGTCCTCACACACACATTGTGCACATTTATTCGCCATCAAATCTCGCGTTGCCACCTCCTCCTCAGCCCCGCTCTTGCAGAATACTCCATCCCTTCGCATGTCTTGCATGCGACTGCATCGGATAGAGTTATTCTTGCCACAGCCATCGTGAGCGTCCAAACAAAAAGTGGCGAATTAGTTTTGGCTCGAGCGTTGCTCGATTCTGGTTCACAAGTAAATTTTGTGACCGACGAGCTCGCTCAGAGACTTCAGATTAAGAGAGAGGACGTGTGTTTGAGCTTGCGGGGCATTGGTGGAACTAATGCTCAAGCAACCAAGAAAATACACACGATAGTCAAGTCGCGAGTGGGTAGCAGTCAATTGTCGTCCGAATTTTACATACTAAAAAATATTTCTGGTTATCATCCGGATCAAACGGTGAACACCAGCGGCTGGAGGGTGCCTGAAAATATTCAATTGGCAGATCCATTCTTCTTCAAGCCCCAAAAAATAGACATGCTTATAGGCGCAGACTCGTTCTTTGAACTATTGTCAGTCGGCCAGATAAAGCAAGGGCCTGAGTTTCCCATTTTGCAGAAAACAGTTCTCGGCTGGATAGTGTCAGGGAGATGTGCCTCAGAAAAAATAAGAAATGCTGAAAAGTTGGTACATCTCAGCTGCCAGGAGGAAGTGTTGGAGTCAATAGACACAACCCTGCAGAAATTTTGGTCTGTGGAGGACTTGCCGCCCAAGGCCAAGGTCCATACTCCTGAGCAGCAACTTTGTGAGCAACACTTTGAGAAAAATACTCAAAGATTGTCGTCCGGAAGATTTTCGGTTCGTTTGCCGTTCAAATCTGACCCGAACACTCTTGGTTCATCATATGAAGTTGCGAAACGTAGATTTTTGTCGCTTGAAAGAAGATTATCCAAAGATCCTTCTTTAAAAAGATGTATCTGGAATTCATGGAAGAATATGAAGCCATGGGCCACATGTCTTCCACTGACAATAAAATTCCAGACAGTTCGCACTATTTCATTCCGCACCAATGCGTGCTGCGACCTCAAAGCACCTCGACAAAGTTGAGAGTGGTATTCGACGCCTCGAGCCGTACATCGACGCAGGTCGCGTTGAATGACATCTTGATGGTTGGCCCCACCATTCAAGAGGAGCTGTATTCGACCCTTCTTCGGTTCAGACTGCACAAGTTTGCGCTTGCAGCAGACGTAAAAAAGATGTATCGTCAAGTAATGGTTGACGAAGCTGACCGAAACTTTCAGCTCATAGTGTGGAGACGAGATCCATCTGAGTCTCTAAAAATCTTCAAGCTGAACACCGTGACTTATGGAACTTCGCCAGCACCCTATCTGGCGATTCGGTGTTTAATGCGGCTTGGAGAGATCGCGCAGGATTCGTGTCCAAAAGCCGCTAAGGTCATTCAGAATGACTTTTATGTTGACGATTTGTTGACTGGCGCCAGATGCGTTGAGGACCTGCTAAGCCTTCGAGACGAAGTTTCTCAGGTATTGCAAGAGGCAGGATTTGAATTGGCAAAGTGGTTTTCTAACTGCCCAGAGTTGTCCGCATCTGAAAGCGCTGTCATGCCGCTAACGGCAGACTCAGACGTAACTAAAACCCTTGGCGTGGTTTGGTTGCCGGGTAAAGATTACTTTCAATTTCGGTTGGATGACTCTTTCCTGGATCTTCGTGCGACAAAACGAAACATACTGTCGGTGACTGCCCGACTTTTCGATCCGCTTGGCCTATTGTGTCCTCTAGTGACTAGGGCAAAAATGTTGTTGCAGGAACTGTGGCTTCGAAAGTTAGACTGGGACGAGTCGCTGCCGATGCAACTGCAGACATCTTGGGAAGCCTTTAAGAGAACGCTATTGCAGCTGCCCAAGATCAAGGTATCGCGATTCGTTCATACAGACGCCAAAGTCCCGGCAGAAATACATGGTTTCGCTGACGCTTCCATGCGAGCATATGGAGCGTGCATCTACGTTCGAACTAGTACCGCTGAAGGTTTAAAAGTATCTTTATTGACAGCAAAATCCAAAGTAGCTCCCCTCAAGACGAAAACTTTGCCTCGCCTTGAGTTGTGCGCAGCTCACCTTCTTGCGGATCTTTATAATCGTGTAAGACCATTGCTCAATTTTCCGATTACAAAAGTGTTCCTCTGGACGGATTCGGAGATCACTTTGCATTGGATCAAAACGCATCCTTCGTCGTTGTCAGTTTTTGTCTCAAACCGAGTGGCGGAGATTCAAGAGTGGTCGGAAAAAGCAATCTGGAGACATGTCCCCACGAAAGTAAACCCAGCGGACATTGTGTCACGGGGATGTGACGTTGAGGAACTTACAGCCTCCATTTGGTTCGCTGGGCCGTCCTTTTTGCTCGATGCAGAAAAAGATTGGCCTGTAAATCGACACTTCGAAGTACCTGCTGATGTCGTGTCGATGGAATTACGCAAATCAGCATTGGCGCTTGTGGTAATTCCAGAGCCCAATTATGTGCTTCAGAAAATCGAATCCTTTTCGTCGCACATAAGGCTTCTAAGGGTTTTCGTGTGGGTCTTACGGTTTATTCAAAGGTGTAAAAAGGTGTCGCAGCCCTTTGAAAAAAGTATAACACCAAGAGAACTGAATTTTGCGTTCGAGAAAATAGTGGAAGTGATCCAATCTCACGAGTTCAGTGACGACATGGGTAAAATTCGAAAAAATAAACCGGTAGCAACGAATATACAAAAACTAAGCCCTTTTCTTCAGGAGAAAAAATTAGATTGGTGTTCCTCAACATTGCTGCGAGTTGGGGGTCGGTTATTGAATGCTCCTATCCCGTACGAAGCCAAATTCCCGTTGTTGTTGTCGAAAGGCTCACAGTTTGTTAAAACGTACGTGTCCTACCTGCACGTTACAAATTGTCATGCTGGCCCTCGAGCTCTTGTAAGTCTGTTGCGAGAAAAGATATGGTTGGTTAATGCGCAGGAAGTTTGCCGCAGAACAGTTCGTTCTTGCATTCGTTGCTTTCGGCGCAAGCCGCAACTCTTGACGCAAATCATGGGGAACTTGCCATCAGACAGACTTCGAGCTCTCCGCCCCTTTAATATCTGTGGTGTTGATTTTTGTGGCCCATTCAACACAACGTATCGTATCCGTGGCAAGCCACCGTACAAATCATACGTGGCATTGTTTGTATGTTTTGCGTCCAAAGCGGTCCACTTAGAGTTAGTGTCTGACCTCACCACTGATGCGTTTTTGTTGGCATTCCAAAGGTTCGTGAGTCGACGCGGGATTCCGGAGAAGGTGTGGTGCGACAACGCGACGAACTTCGTCGGAGCCGATCGCCACATGAGAGAGTTCCGGGCCCGTCTGGAGGAGCAGGGGGCGGTATCGCAACATTCGCATTAAGAAAAGGATGCGAGTTTGCGTTCATACCGCCCAGAGCACCTCACTTCGGCGGACTTTGGGAGGCAGGTGTGAAGTCTGCAAAGCACCTGTTCCTTCGGACGGTCGGCGAAGACATCCTGACCGCGGAGGAGCTCGGAACTCTCCTCACCAGCGTGGAGGCCGTGCTCAACTCCAGGCCCCTCGGAGCGATCAGCACGGACCCCAACGACGGCGAAGCCCTAAGCCCAGGCCATCTCCTGATCGGCGGGCCCCTCCTAGCTCCACCCTCAGCAGCGCTCCCGGACCAAGTCAGCCCAACCTGCTTACGACGATGGCGCAGTGTCTCGTCTCTCAGGCACAGGTTTTGGCAGCGTTGGTCCCGGGAGTACGTCTCGAGCCTCCAGGCAAAAAACAAGTGGCACCAGGAGGTCCAAAACGTCGACGTGGGAGCTCTCGTCGTCGTCGCCGAGGACAACCTTCCGCCGCAGCAGTGGATGACCGGGCGGATCGTGGCGGTGCACGTCGGCGCTGACGGCAAGGTCCGAGTGGCGGACGTGAAGACGAAGGATGGGACGTATCGGCGAGCGGTGCATAGGCTGGCGGTGCTTCCAGTGGCATGCTGAAGACGGCGGTCCTTCAGAGGGGGCGGTGTTCGCGCACTTTGCGTTTTTTTTTGTTAATTTTGTTAACTAGTGTAAGGCGGGAGCGGGAGCACAATAAAGATCTAATCGCTCTCGCGAATTCGCCCCGTCTCTCGCCCCCTTCGTTAAGTTAGGTTCAAGCGACGATATATTGAAATTAAATGTTAGTTGTTATATGAACATCGTTCTGATCAAACTCCTTTTCGTCGCCATCGCCAAAAAATAAATTCTTCCCTGCGTTCACAAGTTTCGCGTTTATTAATACAAAACAGTATTAAATTTTCAGTCGGCCGATCCCGTTTCGGCTTATATACTGCGCGCAAAGGAACGAAGGGTGTGTGCAGTTTCAATTCGATATCTTTAAAACTGAGAGACTAGTTTGCGTAGAGACAGACAGACGGACAGACAGACATGCTTATATAAACTCAGGACGCAATCCTGATCAAGAATATATATACTTTATAGGGTCGGAGATGTCTCCTTCACTGCGTTGCACACTTTTGACCAAAATTATAATACCCTCTGCAAGGGTATAAAAAGCAAGTAGTTAACGCGGTTATGCCTAATAAAATAATAATCAATAAAAAAAAACAGAATTATACACATCTACTATTAAGGATTAATATATTATTCATCTATATTACAGAAAATGAATTCCTTAATGCCCCTTTAATCAATCATAATATTGGCCAGTTCAGTAATAATTGATTCCTCGAATCATTCATTTTTTTTTGTTCAAGGATAACAAGAATGTTCTTACTTTTGACTAAATTAAGTTTTTATAAAGAAATAATAAATACAGAATCAGATATAACAGGAATATTAAAAAAAGGTCACAATGGGAAATTAAATACAGTTAATATTAACAAGATCCAAGAGGGGAATAAATGAGTTAGGCATCGTGTAGAAATGGTTAGCTGGAATTCCGGATCATGATGATTTCATAAAAGTACAAAATAAAATAAATGGCTTTATTGAAAAGAATAATATACAATTAATTAACATTAACATTAAAACACGAGCAAAAACCCGTAATTACAAACACATATTGTGAAATGTCTACTGTAGGAAAAAAATTACTGCACTTTAGGTATGGACACAGCTTGTTTGCTGATTATTAAATGGCAGGAAATAAATTTGTAAGAAAATAAGAGAGAATAATAAAAGAATAGACATTATTTAAGATGGTGCCATTTTTAGAAATGGTAACAACAATGTCGGAAACTTCCAATCAAACGGGTCATTCCTTATAATCACTATTAACAACATCTCAAATACCAATTAAGAAAACAGAATTCTAAACTATATAACCAAATAATAACTAAATAACGCTTTCCTTTATATCTTTAGTTTAAATATATTCGATTTTGTACGCATGCAAATTAATTTTATTATTGTTCGTTGATTGGAAAAAATAAAATTTGTCGGTCTGGAGCACAAACGGCTTGGTGAAATCGGGGCACGCCAAAATTGGGCCGGCAACTAATCTTGCCTTCACGGCTTCAAATGCCTACTTATGATCGTCTATACACTCCCATCTTGTACTCCTCCGGAAAAGTGTGTTCAGGGGATGCACCAGAGTGGCCACGTCTGCCACAAAACGCCTTTACCCCGACGCGACTCCCAAGTACTGCAGCAGACCTTGACGTTTAACGGGGGTTTTAAAATGTCACCGCAGATACCTCTTCTAGGTCTGTCATGCGATGGCACAAGTATTTCAGTTCCTTCCTGAAGAATTTACACTAATCAGCGATTACCTCAGGTTCGCAGCCCGCGGTATTTCAGTTTCTTTCTGAAGAATTTACACTAATCAGCGATTACCTCAGGTTCGCTGCCCTCAGTTTTCTGAATAGTTATTTTTTAGGTTTGCAAGTGCTCCTTATCATCCGTCCGATGGCGATAATATTACCTTGCCACAAAAAGGAATGATGCATCATTTCGGGTCCTAAAGCCTGCAAAAGTTTGCAACGCAGTGAAGGAAACATTTCAGACCCTATAAAGTATATATATTCTTATTCTCAGCATCACCAGGAGAGTCGATCTATCCATGTCCGTATGTACGTGCGTCCGTTTTTACGCCAATTAATCCCTCAATTTTAAAGCTATCTGCTTGAAACTTTCCCAAAAGTTGTCTTTCTATTGCAGGTAGTATATAAGTCAGAACGAGCCGGATCGGGCGACTATATCATATAGCTCCCATAGGAACAATCGGAAAAAAATTCAAAAAAATTATAACATTGTTATTTTTAATTTGTTTTTTTTTCTGTGGTCTTAGTAATATTTAAATATTTTGGAATTACGATTTTAATTAAATTAAAATGGGACAACAATATCATATAGCTGCAATAGAAACGATGTAAAAATGCAGCGCCAAATCGACATAGCTTCATTGGTTTTAGTAATATAGGCATAGAAATCGAAATGCAGTCGATTTGTAATAACTGCAAGGGTATATAAACTTCGGCTTGCCGAAGTTTGCTTCCTTTCTTGTTATGCCTAAAATCGGTTTAAATTATTTAAAAGGAGTAGACAAAACAACAAAAAAGGAGTTAAATATTTTTATAGACACGGGAGCCACCGCTTGTTATATTAAGAAGGGAATTTTTGAGAATAAAATTGAATTATCAATTTTCAAAAATTATCTACGGTTCAGGGTATTCAATTATTAAATATTACCAGTTTATAAATATAATTGAAGACATTTGTTCTATGAAATAGAAGGATTGGAATCTGACCTACTAATTGGGTTTAATTTATTAAGAACGAGGACCTCGGCAAGCCGAAGTTTTAATACCCTTAAAGACTTTGCCGAAATTGCTCAAATTAAAAAAGTAGTGAAAGGAATAAGGTATACATAAATAATCTAGATTTGCATAGTTTCATGTCAAATGCTTTTATACTGCAAAAATATCATATATAAATAGTAAAAAGGAAAATGTCCGCAGGCTTTAACAATTTTTCCTACAAAAACTATAAGATATAGACGTCCGATCAACAAGCGCTTTGACCCTGATCAAGTTATGCGTACATAAATAAGACTTGGAAAAATTCATGTCAATAGCTTACACACATATTACTTACATATTCTGAAAATCATCAAATTTGGACCGATTTCACCCTATTGTTCCTATGGGAGCTATAGGATATAGACGTCCGATCGACACGCGCCTTAACCCTGATCAAGGTACGCATAGAAAAAATATGATTGGGAAAAATTCATGTCAATAGCTTATATACTGCCCGAAATATTCTAAAAATCATTGAATTTTAGCCGATTTCACCCTATTGTTCCTATGGGAGCTATAGGGTATAAACGTGCGATCATCAAGCGCCTTTACCCTGATCAAGGTATTCATAAAAAAACCCGATTTGGAAAGATTCATGTCAATAGCTTTTACACTGCGCGAAATATCATCAATCTTTGCAAGATATATCCGATTGTTCCTATAGGAGCTATAGGATATAGACGTCCGATTTTAAAACCTGGTCTGCGTAAACATGTTTTAGGACGAGTGTGAAAGTTTCAGATCGCTAGCTTTTAAACTGAGCTCGCAAACGGTATAGAAACAGACGGACAGTCGGACGGACGGACATGGCTATATCGAATCCTCTATTGATCCTGATTATGAATATATATACTTTATGGGGTCGGAAACGTCCCCTTCACTGCGTTACCAACTTCTGACCAAAATTATAATACCATCTGCAAAGGTATAAAAAAAGGGATACTTTCGCAGCCCTTAACCATTTTTCCTACGGAAGCTATAGGATATAAACGTCCGATCATCAAGCAGTTTTATATGTTTTATTTTAATTATTGAATTGTATATTTTATATATTGACTATTTAAATTATTTAATCAATTTAATAGAATATTTAACATATTAACTATTTTGAGTATTTAGTATATCTAAAAATTAAAATAGTTAATATACAAATACAAATACATATAGAAATTTTAAATAGATCTCCCAGTAAACGGGTATGAGTTTAGAATTGTTTTAACATTTCTATTAGATTTGTTTAATCTCGTAGCTTTGTTAGTGTAATTTACGCTCTCTATACTTGCTAGAACTCTTTTACTCCCTCTCAATCTCTCCCGCTCTATTTTATAACTGTAATTTACTCTCTATGAACTTCTGGTAGACTTGTTCGTTTATTTCTCTAACTCTCTCTCTCTCTCTCTCTCTCTTGCATGCTTTACATTGCATTTGTTTATTGATTAAAGTAGTTGTGTTGCACAAGCCACGCTCAGTCGATATAAGATTTATTCTCTCGTGCTCTCTTTATTTGACTTAATTTCGTGATCTCGCGCTCTTACTTTTTTCGTGTTTTGTGGTTTTTGACAATTTGATTTGATCCCAGTGCCAAATTTACTTTGAGGTATTTTTCATATTCTTAATTTTTTATTTTGCTTTAAACTTACAATGGCTCTTGTCTGTTCTAAGAAAAATTGTACTCTTGCGTCTTCAACTAAAGACCCTTTTATTTTTGCTGGCTCTGCGATTCGATGATGCAAATTAACTTTCTCCTTTGTGATTTGGTTAAAAAAATTTATTTTTTATTTAATTAACTTCACTTATCACTAACATTTCATAGGTTGCACTTAGAATATTTCACTGCTCCGATCTTATCATTTATTCACTTCTATTGTTCTTATTCTTTTGGATCTCAAAAACGGACTGCCGCACTTGGGCTGAAAGATTAATAATCAAACCTCGGCTTAAGAGATTTTATCTTCAAAAATTGATTAAGAGATTGACTCAAGAGAGTCGGAAAATAGGATGATGAAATTTGGCAATTAAATCTGAAATCGAGATTCTGCCGGAAATCGGTGTTTACATTATCGAGCTTCGAGGGTCGCTTTGGGTCTCCGATGTTTAGAATATCGGCTGAGGATGTTTACAGAATCCGTTTAATGCGGAGTGTGAAATGATATGGGTGGGAACCAGTCGAAGGCGTAGTTGAATGAAATAGCTGACTACGGGTTTATCTTGGAGTCAATTCTGAATTATTTGGAATTGGGCTGGGCTCAAAGTTGTTTATAAATCGGGTAAGTGGCCCTAAGTAATGTGCTATATAACTTGCACGTTAAATGTGCAGGATTTACTGGCAGAGTCAAAGATTTCATTGATCTTAATTCTGGTCTCATGTGGTCATGTGGGTCCTGCAAGGAAATGGTTGTTGAGATGAGTGGATTTATGAGGCAGACTCGAGACAGCTTATTGAATATCTCAGGAGCTTTTAAACAACTCAATGAGGGGTTCAATTCCGTCTGTGCCCAGTTTAATAATAAAAATTATTAACCGAGTCGCCTAAACGTAAAAAAGCCAGTTTAACCGCCGTTAATATGATTGTGGAATCCACCCCAAATCCGAACTTGGTAGCAGCAGTTTCTGTTGACACAGGGGTAAATGAACCAACTGTGCCTATGGATACAGCTATTTCGGGTGGTACCTCTGTTTCCAGAATAAAAGCTACAGTACTGGCTAAGTCAAAGCATTCGTTGCCGACCGTACCTACAGGTACAGTAGACACCGTTCCTGGTTCTCAGCCCAGTGTGGTTCAGACTGCTGGTGGGGGCCGTAAGAAACTTTCAGTTGTTCCACAAAGGAAGCAATTATTTGTTTCTAGATTCACCCCAGATACCACATCTGAGGATGTTTTGGAATTTATACGTGAAAAATTCCCATCCGAGGATATTGCAGTTGAACAATTTCGATTTTCTTACGCTCGTCTTTTAAAATGTTTTCTCCGCCTGATGTGTTTAATGTGTTACTTTTTGAAAGTTTTTGGCTTAATGATGATTTAGTAATTAAAGAATTTGTTCCAAATAAACCGAGAACAAATAACAGGCCTTCCACTGTGCCAAAAAACTAAATAGTTTATTCTTGGCGTATCAAAATGTTAGGGGACTAAATATGAAGCTACACAAGCTTTATGCCGACTCCTCTGCATTCACCGAAGATATTTTGGCTTTTACGGAAACTTGGCTAAAACCAGAGATATCTGACTCTGAAGTTCTGTCAAATAACTTTAATACTTATAGGACCGATCGCTCCTCACGTAGGGGGGCGGTGTACTGATTGCTGTTACCTCTAGCCTAACATCCGAAAGAATTCTCACTCATATCCCAAACGAAATTGAATTTGTAAGTGTGAAAGTTTCTTTGCAATCTTTATCTATTTTTGTTACATGTTCCTATATTCCACCTGGCTCTGATCTAGTAATTTATGAGCACCATCTGTCCGCAATAAAATCCGTACTATCCCTGCTTTCTAACAGAGACCTTTTGATTGTTTTGGGTGACTTTAATCTACCTGATATTTCTTGGTCTCCTCCCACTGACTCACTTGTCGCTATACCTTTATCCGCCCATGATTTTGTAGATGGCCTTTTAGAATTATCGTTACAGCAAGTAAGCTTTATACGAAATTCTTTAAGTAGACAATTAGATCTTGTGTTTGTTTCAGACCCGTCCGAGGTCACGGTATGTAGAATTGTTGTACCTGAAGACCGATATCATCCAACAATGGAATTGACAATTTGCCTCCCCTGCTCTGATACCCTCTCTCCTTTAGTGCCCCCAACTAAAATGAGATGTTTTCGTAAATGTGACTATAATAAACTTAACGATATGATTTCTCATTATAATTGGACAGACTTGTACAATTGTACAGACATTGAAAGTGCCACTGAACTATTCTATATAGCGTTAAATACTTTTTTTAATGAATGCGTTCCTGATAGGTTTCCTTTAAACCTAAACAGGCCTCCTTGGTTTACCAATGCGCTTCAAAGACTTAAAAACCTTAAAGCAAATACTTATAAAAAGTATAAAAAATCGGGTAAGCCATCAGATTTTTCGAAATATGTAGTGGCTCGATCGGATTTTAATGTTCTCAACAGTCATTGCTATTCTATGTATCTAAATCGATGTAAATTTGAATTTTCAAATGATCCGAAACAGTTTTTCAGCTTTGTTAATGCCAAGCGTAAGTCATCGGCATTGCCTTCATCGGTACGTCTAAACTCAATGGAGGCATCGACGGATTCTGACATTGCTGATTTATTTGCTGAGTTTTTCCAAACCACTTATAGTTCGACAGCTTGGTCAAATTCTAACTACCCTAATCTCTTAAATAGGGCAAATTGTAATTTTTCCCCTTTAATTACTGAAAACTCTCTCTTAATAGATTTAGAAACAACAACGCCGACTTATTCTCCCGGTCCAGATGGACTTCCTGGATGTGTGCTCAAGTTTTGTGCGTCAACCATTTGTAAACCGATTCTTAAACTTTTTAATTTGTCTATTTCATCATCAGTTTTTCCTACTATCTGGAAGGACTCTTTTATTATTCCACTTCATAAAAAGGGTGTGAAGGCTGATGCCAAGAATTATAGAGGTATTTCCAAATTGTCGGCAATTCCTAAAGCATTTGAACGTATTATCACTTCTCATTTGCAACATTTATGTTCCTCGCTTATATCACCGTGTCAGCATGGTTTTGTTAAGCGAAGATCGACCACCACCAACCTTCTTGAATTGTCATCTATTGTAATAAATGGATTTCAGAAAAAATGCAGACTGACGTTATATATACATATTTTAGTAAGGCCTTTGACTCCGTCAACCACTCTCTTCTCTTATTCAAATTAGATCTGCTTGGGTTTCCTGGTAATCTATTACAGTCAGATATTGATTGTTTTCATGAATAGTGTGAGTACAACCTTTTAAAGTTGAACTACCTTAAATGCAACGTCCTGACTTTTTATAGGGGTACTCCTACGTTTATTAGTTATTTTCTTGAAAATACGTCACTCGACCGTATATATTCAGTTAACGATTTAGGTGTTCTTCTTGACCCTAAACTTAAATTTGACTGCCACATAATGTCCACTGTTAATAAAGCGTTGGTCAAAAGAATTTGATGACCCTTATACGACCAAATTATTATTTACCTCCCTTGTCCGTCCTATTTTGGAATATTGTTCGTCGGTTTGGAGTCCACAATATCAAGTGCACATTGACCGTATTGAGTCGGTACAAAAAAAATTTCTTCTTTTTGCCCTTCGTAGTTTGAACTGGGATCAAAACGTAAGGCTACCTTCCTACCAGAGTAGATTACTGTTGCTTAATTTACCTACACTTGTAAATCGTAGAAAAATGCTTGGTACTATTTTTATGCATAATCTTATAAGAGGTGATATTGATTCTGCAGAACTTGTAAACCGCCTAACTTTCAATGTTCCTGTTAGACTAACACGAAATTATATCCCTCTAAATTTGCCACGATGTTAATCAAATTTTTGTCTGCACGAGCCCTTTCTCGTTCAATGTAATACTTATAACAACCTTTATCATCTAATCTGCATTTCCACTTCTATCCCGTTACTAAAAACTAATATTTTAACTCATTTGCGTTTCTCTTAATTGTGCCTTTTATTTTCACTTGTGTCTTGTCTCTATTTAATTTATGTATTTTCCTCGCGAACTCGCATTTTTTGCCCAAATTGATAATAGGGCCCGCGCGTAACCAGCACGCGCTTGGTGTCGTTGGGCCACTTGTTTGTACTGCTCTTAGTGCATCAACGTCCATCAGAAAAAAAAAAAAAAATACAAATATTTATTATTTTTTTTACAGGATAGGTTTAATTTTCTAAATTTAGCTACCTTAGGAGTATATTCAAATATAATACAAAAACATTTTATATAAGTTATCCATTTTTAGTATTTCGTGTGAAAATAAAATTAGGTTCAATGATTTCGTGGCTTTTAAATTTGATTTGAAGATTTTTTGGAAAGAAAAGCGCGCAAACCTTTTTTGTTTCCCCTTTTTTTTTTTTTTCTAAACAATTAAAATAGTTAATATACAAATACTTATATAAATTTAATTTATATTATGATAATAATTTTATATAATGTTATTATTATACGTATAATATAAAAATACCACATATTTTTAAATCCATATATTTAAAATACAATAAATATAAAAAAATTCATCCTGTTCAATCGCAAAATTTCTGAGGCTCCTAATAATCGTTCACACGTCGCACGCTGAATATCCTAATGACAATTATTCCAATGTGAAGTCATTTATGAAATAAATTATGTATCTTTATATACGTAGATATATTTGGTCATTACTAAAAAATATACTACATTCGAATAATTATCATATAAAGGAAATACAAAATAAGTATTTTTAATAATGTTAGAATTTAAAATAAAAGCTTTATTTCGACAGCGCTGCAGCGAAGAAATGTTTGTGAATACATGTGCCCACTTACAGTCGTCGGCTGTCGCAGTATGCGTGCAAGAGAGCGGCTGGCTCGAGAGCGCCCTCTCGCTGGCTTTTGGTCAAGAGAGCGAAAAGCCAGTAGAAAAGCTAGCACGAAAAAATTAGTGTGCAAAAATATCGAATGGCGTTACTCATCTTATAGAGCATATATTGGTCTTTGGTGGGATGTACCTCTCTTATGTGGTTGAGTTCGAGATATTCTTATATCACGGTGTAGCACTTAGTTTTCTGCTGACTGTCCCTTTTTTGGCGTTGCTCATTCCTTAAAAATTGGGCTCACGCAGATAATCTGGAATATGGCGGACTTTTCGTTTTCGGAATCACGAAACGGAAAGCTTACGACATACCTGCCGCTATTGTCTCTCGTAGTCGCCCGGAGAACATTTTCTTCACAGGTCAAATCAGATGCTTTTGACACTTTTACTGGCAGATCCTCCACCTCCCAAAATTTGGTGAGAAGTTTATTCAGGGAGGTGTCAACCGCGTGGGAAATTCGCGTGGAAAAGGCGGAAATCGTATTTTGCCTTGACGCAGGCACTGGTCCTATTAGCCGAAAACTGTCTCTTGACCGAGAAGAGTGGGTACCGCTTAGGAGAATGGATGGGAGTATATCGGCCCCGATCAGAAGATCTATTTCTGCGCTCTCATAAAACTTTGGATTTCAAGTTCAAGTTTGGAAAGATCCCGGAGAAAATGTTGCGGAATCGGACAGGATGGAAGATTTCCCGCTAGTTGCGGGAAACGTAGGCAGTCGTACTTAACTGCAAGCTAGGCCGGTTTGGCGAACGAATAGTAAAGTGACAGAGCTTTTTGGATTCAGCGGATACTGTCTGATTTAAGCCTGATACCTGAGCTTGGATAACTTGATGAGGCAACTTAATTAAGTTAAAAACCCGCTCAGTGATAAAGGTTGCCTCTGAACCTGAATCTATCACAGCACGAGCTTTAAAATTGGAACCCAAGTGACAAATGTCGATTATAGCGGTACCTAGCAAAACTGATCTATACCCTGTTGCAAAGTAATTTGGCACAGTGGAGTCCGTAGCAACGGTAGCCGCGGGAACGGGTGTATTTGGTCTTGGTCTGGGTGACGAAGTCGGATTGGGAGGCGCTGGGTGTGAGAAGGCAATCCCAATTTTCAATATTTATTCCGCACATTTCTAGCGCCTCGAGGCACCGTTGGATGGTGCTTTGCAATTCTCGTAACGCCGAACCAGATTCCTGAGTGACTGACTGCACATTAAACAATATTTTCAGTTGCATGTTTACTAAAATCGTTTGTTTTCGAAACGCTTAGTTAGGTTAGCCCAAACTGAGCGAAAACCATCGTTAGTGAGGGGCGCTTTAGAAACTATGGTGTGCGCATCGCCACTCGTTTTGGCGTTATTTGGTGGAATAATTTTTCGACTGGCGTTAGACTCGGATTATATATATATATATGGCCGTGAACAGATCCCTAAAAGTCGGCCATCGAAGATAATCGCCAGTGAAAACCTCGGTATCGCACGGAGGAAGCCGACAGCCTGCCGGAATGTAGGTCTGGGAAGGGTCAGCTTGTGCTTAAGGAGTTTGCGCTATCATATCTGCGATCTGAGCACCTCACCTTTCGTACACGCTGTAGCAGTAGCCGTACTTCGACTTGAGAATTGGCAAGCTCTCAGCTTCACTTTCGCCGGCTGCTACCATGCACGCGGCACAGTCATCATACTCTTTCTTGATGCGGGCCCATACATCTCGGCGAATGTTTAGGACGGATAGAGTCGGATTGACCGCCGAGGATATGCTCATGCGTGCTTCCAATTCGGACAGTCGATCTAAGACCTCAATGAATTGGTTTAGAGCGATCTCGGAAGCCGTTGCAGTCATATTTGTGCTGGCGCGCGTGACTCTTTCGACGGGAAAATAAGAATTTTTAGGTGTGGGCGGCTTTACCGAAACTATTGGTATTTAATATATATGTATGTAGGTGGTGGAAAATTAATGTATAAATCTGGCCGGCGGGTATGTGTTGTAATTTTCGATTTTTTGTGGACTGTATTTGAAATGGAAAAGGTTGTGCAAAAAAATATTTTAGCTGTGGAAACCTTTGATGTGTTTCCACAGCTAAAATATTTTTTTTTTGGCACTTTAAATTAGTAGGAGGCCGATTTTGGCGGATCACTTGAAATTAATTTTCACTGTACTTATGTACTCCAAATGTACTTAATTTAGTTTATTCACGGAAGTCGTTAGAGAACTGCTTAAACCTAATTAGCACGATGCCCTTCCGAGCGTACTGGAGACTTCACGGAGACTTCATGGAGAGCCTGGAACTGAAGGCAGACAGAGCGGTGGAGTGTGCGATCGGAGCGGGCAAGAGCGGGCCAAAAAAAGGGTGCTTCGTGGCCTGAACAGAGTCGAAAAGATGATCCACCCGTTGGGTTAAGATCAACGCCGAATTCTGACTTAATACACAATTGAATGCGTTGCTGTGTCTTTATTTTTTGAAAATTTGCTTAAGACTAAATTCTTGTGACAAAAATCTTACTTGTGTTGCCCTTTGCTTACATAAGTTTGGGAGCAAGATCGCCCGCTTTTTTTTATGACATTAAAGAGCGGCATCACCTGCTCCGGATCGTACATTACTGAATATGTTAATATGTCACTATATATCAGGTTGTCAAATATCTCCCTTCCGCTTTATTTTGGATTTTGAATGTGGCGGCTTTGTGCAAAGCGCTACATTTCGGTATCGGGCAATGCTATATATCGATTGAAAGGTCTTGACATAACCTAAAAAACGACGCTATTCATAACAAGTTTGGTTATTGCGTTGTACATGTGTAAACATGGAGTTCGCTAACGCCGAAATTAGCGCCGTTTTAAAGTTTTCCTTCGTAAAGTCCGCTAGAAAAACATTCTGTGAGATTAATGGTGTTTTAGGGGTTGGTACTCTATCCCTTCAAACCGCGGAGGAATGTTTTTGACGATTCAGAGCCGGTGAACACGTCATAATGGATAAGCCAGCCGGCGGAAGACCAGTGACGACGAATACCGATCAAATCATGGAAAACATCGAGCTAGACCGGCATGTGACATCTTGTGACATCGCCGAGGAGATAGGAGTTAGTCACCAAACCGTTTTAAGCCATCTGCAGAAGGCTGGATACAAAAAAAACTGGATTTTTGGGTTCCGCATGAGTTGACGCAAAAAACCTGTTGGACAGAATCAACGCCTGCGATATGCTGCTGAAACGGAATGAACTCGACCCATTTTGAACCGGATGGTGACTGGCAACGAAAAATGGATCACATACAACAATATCAAGGGAAAACGGTCGTGGTTGAAGGCCGGTGAATCGTCCAAAACATTTGCCAAGCCGAGATTGATGGCCAGAAAAGTTTTGCTCTGTGTTTGGTGGGATTGGAATGGAATCATACACTATGAGCTGCTCCCATATGGCCAGACGCTTAATTCCACCATCTACTGCGAACAACTGGACGGCTTGAAGCTGGCGATCGACTAGAAGCGACCAGAATTGGCCGACAGGAAGGGTGCAGTGTTTCACCAGGACAACGGCAGACCCCACACTTTTTGATGACTCGTCAGAAGCTACGGGAGCACGGATGGGAGATTTTATCGCATCCCCCATATAGACCGGACATAGCTCCAAGTGACTACCACCTTTTCCTGTCCATGGCGAATGCCCTTACTAATGTAAAGTTGGGCTCAAAAGTGGCTGTCAGAGTTTTTCGCAAATAAGGAGGGAAGTTAATTAATTCCAGTGGAATTACTTAATACATTTATTAATTTTCAATTGAACGAACTAAGTAAAAAACAAGAGAGAACGCTATAGTCGGGTGCCCCGACTATCAGATACCCGTTACTCAGCTAAAGGGAGTGCGAGGGAGATGGAGATAGAAACTGTGATCACGCATAACTTTTTAACGAATGGTTAATGGTTATTGATAAACACAATAAAACTGCATTTTTACTTTTCCGAAATATTTAAATTTTTAAAATCGTATATAAGCTATTGTGGGCGTTAAAGGGGGCGTGGCACCTTTTTGAAACAAACTTGCGCTGCGTAGGAACTCCTAGAATCTGCATGCAAAATGCCAATCTTCTAGCTTTTATAGTTTCCGAGATCTCAGCGTTCATACGGACAGACAGACGGACAGACGAACAGACCGACAGACAGACGGACAGACGGACATGGCTATATCGACTCGGCTAGTGACCCTGATCAAGAATATATATACTTTATAGGGTCGGAAACGCTTCCTTCTAGCTGTTACATACTTTTGCACGAATACAATATACCCTTTTACTCTACGAGTAACGGGTATAATAAATGAAAGCTAACTTCAGGCGGAGCCGATGTTGATATACACTTGCTGAATATTCTGCAAAATTGTATTCTTCACTAATATTAATACTCATAAAAATCCCAACTTCCTTACTTTACAAACACCAAAGTTATGACATTTCCGATCAATCAGTTATATGGCGGCTACATATAGTCGGCCGATCCCGTTTCGGCTTATATACTGCGCGCAAAGGAACGAAGGGTGTGTGCAGTTTCAATTCGATATCTTTAAAACTGAGAGACTAGTTTGCGTAGAGACAGACAGACGGACAGACAGACATGCTTATATAAACTCAGGACGCGATCCTGATCAAGAATATATATACTTTATAGGGTCGGAGATGTCTCCTTCACTGCGTTGCACACTTTTGACCAAAATTATAATACCCTCTGCAAGGGTATAAAAAGCAAGTAGTTAACGCGGTTATGCCTAATAAAATAATAATCAATAAAAAAAAACAGAATTATACACATCTACTATTAAGGATTAATATATTATTCATCTATATTACAGAAAATGAATTCCTTAATGCCCCTTTAATCAATCATAATATTGGCCAGTTCAGTAATAATTGATTCCTCGAATCATTCATTTTTTTTGTTCAAGGATAACAAGAATGTTCTTACTTTTGACTAAATTAAGTTTTTATAAAGAAATAATAAATACAGAATCAGATATAACAGGAATATTAAAAAAAGGTCACAATGGGAAATTAAATACAGTTAATATTAACAAGATCCAAGAGGGGAATAAATGAGTTAGGCATCGTGTAGAAATGGTTAGCTGGAATTCTGGATCATGATGATTTCATCAAAGTACAAAATAAAATAAATGGCTTTATTGAAAAGAATAATATACAATTAATTAACATTAACATTAAAACACGAGCAAAAACCCGTAATTACAAACACATATTGTGAAATGTCTACTGTAGGAAAAAAATTACTGCACTTTAGGTATGGACACAGCTTGTTCGCTGATTATTAAATGGCAGGAAATAAATTTGTAAGAAAATAAGAGAGAATAATAAAAGAATAGACATTATTTAAGATGGTGCCATTTTTAGAAATGGTAACAACAATGTCGGAAACTTCCAATCAAACGGGTCATTCCTTATAATCACTATTAACAACATCTCAAATACCAATTAAGAAAACAGAATTCTAAACTATATAACCAAATAATAACTAAATAACGCTTTCCTTTATATCTTTAGTTTAAATATATTCGATTTTGTATGCATGCAAATTAATTTTATTATTGTTCGTTGATTGGAAAAAATAAAATTTGTCGGTCTGGAGCACAAACGGCTTGGTGAAATCGGGGCACGCCAAAATTGGGCCGGCAACTAATCTTGCCTTCACGGCTTCAAATGCCTACTTATGATCGTCTATACACTCCCATCTTGTACTCCTCCGGAAAAGTGTGTTCAGGGGATGCACCAGAGTGGCCACGTCTGCCACAAAACGCCTTTACCCCGACGCGACTCCCAAGTACTGCAGCAGACCTTGACGTTTAACGGGGGTTTTAAAATGTCACCGCAGATACCTTTTCTAGGTCTGTGATGCGATGGCACAAGTTTTTTTTTTTTTTTTTTGTAAATATATGCTTTATTTATTGAATCTTCTCTATATGAGACTAACAATAAGTATATAAAATCTTAAGAATATAACTTAACTTACAATCATGTAGACTGAATTTAGACTAACGGGCCCTAATATTTATTGCTGGGCTGGTAGATCGTTACGATGCAGACGAGTTCTGTTCGAAACCCGTCTTAGGTTCCTTGCGAGATTATTTGGGTGCAGTGTAAGCTTGTTATGGTAGGCCGCTTTCTGCTTTGCTATTTCATCTTTGACCGGTGGTATGCCCAGATCCCTGTGGATGTTTTCGTTCCGAACATACCATGGTGCCCCAGTGATTGTTCGCAGGATTTTTGATTGTGAGCGCTGTATGATGTCAACGTTGCTGTTGCTCGCGTTCCCCCAGAGCTGGGAGCCGTAGGTCCAAATGGGCTTGAGGGTGGAGTTGTAGAGAAGAACTTTAAAGTCCAGACACAGGGGTGATCGAGAATTTATAATCCAGTGTAGGCTGCTAGCTTTAAGTCTGAGATGTACTTTCTTGCATTCAATGTGCCTCCGCCAGGTTAGGCGTCTGTCGAGGTGGACGCCGAGATATGTTACATCGCTGGCTTGGGGAATCTGCGTACCATTCAAAGTTAGCGGCGGGCACGATTGTCTGTTAAGGGTAAACGTTATATGTTTACACTTTTGTTCATTAATTTTGATTCGCCAGTCTGATAGCCACTTTTCAACTACCACCAAATGATCAGCCAGTTGAGCTGTTGCTCTAGTTGGGCATCTCGAGCGGCTCAGGATTGCGGTGTCGTCAGCAAATGTGGACGTAGTCAGCCTCTCGTTCGTAGGGATGTCTGCTGTGTATAGGATAAACAGGGTAGGGCCCAGGGCGCTACCTTGTGGGACTCCGGCTTCAATGTTATACTCGTTGGATGTCGTTGTATTGCATCTAACCTCAAAGACTCTGTGGTAGAGGTACGACTTAAGTAACTTATGAGTGTTTTCTGGCAGTATTGTTATGATTTTATGCATAAGGTCTTCAAGCCACACTCGGTCGAATGCCTGAGAGATGTCGAGGAATATCGCACTACAATATTCCCGATGTTCGAAGGCTGTACGAATTTCTGAAGTTATCCGGTTGACTTGCTCGATGGTTCCGTGGCCTTCACGAAACCCGAATTGATGCGCCGGGATTAAGTTTTGTTCTCTTAAATATGGTGTAATGCGCGTGAACAGGCATTTTTCCAGTAATTTGGACAGGCACGATAGTAAGCTTATTGGCCTGTACGATGAGGGAATTGTGTGGTCTTTGCCAGGCTTCGGTATCATTATAACCACGGACTTTTTCCATTTTTTGGGGTAGTAGCCAAGTTTTGCGATCCCGTTAAATAGCTTGCATATAACATCCACTGCGCAGTTTGGAAGTTCAATTATCATTTTGGGGTTATTAGGTCGGCCCCTGGAGCCTTTTTCGGTTTTATTTGCTTCCTAATGACGTTAGCAATTTCAGGTGTTTGAAACAAAATCGGGCTAATTGCAATTTCAGAGCTAAACGGCGGTAGTTGAAGAGAGTTTGTGGCGGCGTTCGGCTGAAATACATTTCGTAGGTGTAAAGCAAATGTTTCGGCTCTGTCTTCGTCACTGCGGGCCCAAGTACCCGAGGAGTTTCTAGTCGGAGTGACTGATTCTATCAGAGAGCTTAAATTTGGGTGAGCTCTCCACAAAGGATGCTTTGTACTGGTCGGCGACAGTTTCTCGATGTACCGGCGCTGCGCAACCTCCTCTTCTTGCTTGAGGGTTTTGGTGAGTCTGCGGGTGGCATCATTATAGAGTTGCTTCGAATTGGGCGATCTGCAGGATTGCCAAGCGCGTCGTAGACGTCGTTTTTCCGGAACCAGTTGTTCGATTTGCAGATTAGTTTTGTATTGGTTGCTACGCACGATTGTCTCTTCTGGTGTTGAGATTTTGCTGCTGCCACGAGTACTGACTCCAGGGCATCAGCACAGAAGTCGATGTCGTTCTCTATGTTTAACTGTGGTGTTAGTTCAATGTGGGAACTTACGTACTTTTTGTACTTTAGCCAGTTAGTTCTAGTCGAGGTCAGCCTGAAGGGGTGCTCGATTACTTTCGGGCTTTGAAGGAGAGTTATTAAAACAGGCGAGTGGTCCGATGATAAGTCCGATAGCGATTTGGCGCTGACTAAATTTCTTGGGATGTTCTTGGTCACAGCGAAGTCAATTAAGTCCGGGAGTTTTCTGGGGTCAGCTGGCCAATATGTGGGGCTGCCAGGGGAGACATAGTCGAGTTTGTTGCTCAAATTTATGATTGCTTTATACAGTTGTCTTCCTTTGGGCGTCACTAGTCTTGATCCCCAGTGCGTGTGCTTGGCGTTGTAGTCTCCTCCTGCTATAAAGCGATCTCCGAGTGAATTGTAGATGTCCAAGAATTGCTCTTCAGTTATTGTAAAACGCGGTGGGCAATAGACAGCGGCTATAGTGATACTGCCGTTGCCTGCTTGTAGTTTTATAGATGTAGCCTGCAAATAATTTGTTGCAAACCTCTGGTGAAAGTGGTGCTTAATGCGTTCCCTGATTAGGATTCCAGTTCCTCCGTGAGCCTTACCGTCCGGATGATCTGTGCAGTATGAAGTATAACCTCTTATTTGGAAGTTGTATTTACTTGTGAGATGCGTTTCTGCCAGCAGCATTACATCTATTTGGTTTTCATTGAGGAATTGAGTTATTTCAAGTTTGTGCCGTGAAACGCCATTGGCATTCCACATGGATATTCGAAGACAAGACATCGATTATTTAGATTGTTGGGATGTGAGCAAATTTATTAAAATGTTTTGATTTTGCATAAGGTTTGTCATTGTTGTTTTCATGAAGGACATAAATTCCATCATACCCTGTTGTAAAGTCAGCATCATGGTTTCCATGCTGTTTGGTATTTGTCATATTGCTTGCTGAGGTGTTATTATATTTTGCTCAGAGCATTGAGCTTGTGGGAACCCCGTCTGATTGGCAAGTCCTGATTTTAGGGCACTGGCGTATGAAACTCCCCCATTTGTGTTGAGGGGCCCAAATGAAGATCTGGCTGCTTTCGCAAAGAAAACATTAGGTGTGGTTTGGGATTGCACGTACGCATATTTCGTGCATTCTGGGAGCGTGCTTGTTTTGCTTGTTGAAACTGACTCTTCAGCTCTTTATAGACCGGGCAGCCTCTGTAGTTTGCGGTATGGTTATCTCCACAGTTAGCGCATTTCTTTGTCTTTGGGCCTTCTTTGCTTGCAGGGCAAGGTTCGGATTTGTGGAAGCCACCACAAGCTACGCAGACTGAACGAAGCCCGCAGTTGTTTCTGGTGTGTCCATACTCTTGGCAGTTTGTGCATTGCAGCGGGCCATTCCGCTTATGCGGTTCTTCAACAGTAATCCTTCTGTGCAACAGGTATTGCAGTTTATAGATCGGGTGCACTTCATTTTTCTACCAGGCTCTGCTTTCAGGCTCCAGTTCGACCTTAAAGAGTGGTTGCGGCTTTTTATTTTTGTTGATAATATTAATAATATTTTTGAAGAAGAATCCTTTTTCTTTTAGTGCCTCTTTTACCTCATTGGTGGATACGTCGGGCTCTATGCCCTTTATCACTACTTGCAAGCCCTTGCTACTCTTGAGCTGGTACGTGTAGTAGGGTTTCCTAGCCTCGTCTAGGTAATTTGTTACAGCTCTGAATTGATCTTCAGTTTTAGCTTGAAGCTTTGTTTCATGAATATTCCCTTTAACAAGGGGAGTAACATAAAAGTTGTCATTCCCGACCAGCGCAACAATTTTCTTTACTAGGGTATTTGAGTTCTGTTCCCTTATGTAAATTGGTGGGGGCTTTGGTTTCTTTTGAACAGCCTGTCCAGATTCGGATTGATTATTATCAATTTCCGACAATAGGGCGAATCTGTTGTTACTAGATGCCCCAAGTTGTTCGCTGCCTTTATTAGGGCAATTTTGTTTTGGTTTATTTCCAACCATTTTATTTTGCGGGCTTAGCTTCTGTTTGATTTGGATGTAACGGTCCATGTCAGTCTGTATAGCCGGGCCCACTTGTTGTTGTTTGATATTGCCGATATTGGCACTCGTACTTACACTTGGCTTTGTAGTTTTATTCGGCGCTGCAGAAGTTGCAAACGCATTCGAAATCGCGTTTTTGTTAACGGCGACCGTTGATGTTGTTGTTGCAGTGGCTGCGGTTGCAGAAATTAACGAGGTCGCAGTGCTCGTGGCTGGTGAGCTGTTAGTCGAAGCTGGAGGTGGGGTTCTACACTGCAAGCCCATGAAGTGGGAGTTGGTGTGAGTAGGGCGGGAGAACAAGACCGTGCTCTCGCACTGTCAATGGTCAGTAGGGCTGAGTTGCTCTTTGAAGAAGTTCTTTCTACTTCTGTATCACGGGTTGAGAAATAAGAAATATAACTGTTTCTCTGGTCTACGGTTCTTCTACGCTCATTTTTTGAATCGCCGCTCATTGAGCTATCACTCGTGGCACTTCTTAGTTTTTATAATAACTTTGCACTAGTTTTTTACATAGCACTAATTATTAGTTACTGTTTTTAGCAATAGATTGCCTTTATTACACCACTCTAGAATTTTTAGTTATTGTTTTTCACTTTTGAGCGGTTTTTTTTCCGGAGCTCGCGCAAAACACGTCTGCACTCTCCGGCTGTTGTTTGCACAAGTATTTCAGTTCCTTCCTGAAGAATTTACACTAATCAGCGATTACCTCAGGTTCGTAGCCCGCAGTATTTCAGTTTCTTCCTGAAGAATTTACACTAATCAGCGATTACCTCAGGTTCGCTGCCCGCAGTTTTCTGAATAGTTCTTTTTTAGGTTTGCAAGTGCTCCTTATCATCCGTCCGATGGCGATAATATTACCTTGCCACAAAATAGAATGATGCATCATTTCGTGTCCTATAGCCTGCAAAAGTTTGCAACGCAGTGAAGGAAACATTTCAGACCCTATAAAATACATATATTCTTGATCAGCATCACCAGGAGAGTCGATCTATCCATGTCCGTATATACGTGCGTCCGTTTTTACGCCAATTAATCCCTCAATTTTAAAGCTATCTGCTTGAAACTTTCCCAAAAGTTGTCTTTCTATTGCAGGTAGTATATAAGTCAGAACGGCCGGATCGGGCGACTATATCATATAGCTCCCATAGGAACAATCGGAAAAAAATTCAAAAAAATTATAACATTGTTATTTTTAATTTGTTTTTTTTCTGTGGTCTTAGTAATATTTAAATATTTTGGAATTACGATTTTAATTAAATTAAAATGGGACAACAATATCATATAGCTGCAATAGAAACGATGTAAAAATGCAGCGCCAAATCGACATAGCTTCATTGGTTTTAGTAATATAGGCATAGAAATCGAAATGCAGTCGATTTGTAATAACTGCAAGGGTATATAAACTTCGGCTTGCCGAAGTTTGCTTCCTTTCTTGTTATGCCTAAAATCGGTTTAAATAAAAAAGAGTAGACAAAACAACAAAAAAGGAGTTAAATATTTTTATAGACATGGGAGCCACCGCTTGTTATATTAAGAAGGGAATTTTTGAGAATAAAATTGAATTATCAATTTTCAAAAATTATCTACGGTTTAGGGTATTCAATTATTAAATATTACCAGTTTATAAATATAATTGAAGACATTTGTTCTATGAAATAGAAGGATTGGAATCTGACCTACTAATTGGGTTTAATTTATTAAGAACGAGGACCTCGGCAAGCCGAAGTTTTAATACCCTTAAAGACTTTGCCGAAATTGCTCAAATTAAAAAAGTAGTGAAAGGAATAAGGTATACATAAATAATCTAGATTTGCATAGTTTCATGTCAAATGCTTTTATACTGCAAAAATATCATATATAAATAGTAAAAAGGAAAATGTCCGCAGGCTTTAACAATTTTTCCTACAAGAACTATAAGATATAGACGTCCGATCAACAAGCGCTTTTACCCTGATCAAGTTATGCGTACATAAATAAGACTTGGAAAAATTCATGTCAATAGCTTACACACTGCACGAAATATTCTGAAAATCATCAAATTTGGACCGATTTCACCCTATTGTTCCTATGGGAGCTATAGGATATAGACGTCCGATCGACACGCGCCTTAACCCTGATCAAGGTACGCATAGAAAAAATATAATTGGGAAAAATTCATGTCAATAGCTTATATACTGCCCAAAATATTCTAAAAATCATTGAATTTTAGCCGATTGCACCCTATTGTTCCTATAGGTAAACGTGCGATCATCAAGCGCCCTTACCCTGATCAAGGTATTCATAAAAAAACCCGATTTGGAAAGATTCATGTCAATAGCTTTTACACTGCGCGAAATATTATCAATCTTTGCAAGATATATCCGATTGTTCCTATGGGAGCTATAGGATATAGACGTCCGATTTTCAAACCTGGTCTGCGTAAACATGTTTTAGGACGAGTGTGAAAGTTTCAGATCGCTAGCTTTTAAACTGAGCTCGCAAACGGTATTGAAACAGACGGACAGTCGGACGGACGGACATGGCTATATCGAATCCTCTATAATCAAGATATGCGTAAATAAATAAGACTTGGAAAAATGTATGTCAGTAGCTTACACCCTGCGCGAGAAATTCTGAAAATCATCAAATTTGGACCGATTTCACCCTATTGTTCCAATGGGAGCTATAGGATATGGACGTCTGATCGTCACGCGCTTTTACCCTAATCAAGGTATGCAAAAAAAATACGATTTGGAAAGATTCATGTCAATTGCTTATATACTGTGCGAAATATCCCAAAAATCATTAAATTTTAAAAGATTTCACCCTATTGTTCCTATGCATAAAAAAATAAGACTTGGACAGATATATGTTAATAGCTTTTACACTGCGCGAAATAAATTCTATTCTGGCAAGTTATATGGGAGCTATAGGATATAGACATCCGATCGGGGTTTTTAAATCGTTTAGATCGGTTTTTAAACTTGATCTGCGTACAAATGTTTTTGGACGACAGTGAAAGTTTCAGATCGCTTGCTTTTAAACTGAGCTCGCAAACGGTATTGAAACAGACGGACAGACAGACAGACGGACGGATGGACAGACGGATAGACGGACATGGCTATATCAAATCCTCTATTGATCCTGATTAAGAATATATATACTTTATGGGATCGGAAACGTTTCCTTCATTGCGATACAAACTTCTGACCAAAATTATAATACCCTCTGCAAGGGTATAACTATATTTTGATGATAAAAATTTCGAAAACACAAACTCCATATTTATGGAAAGAAAAGACAAAAGTTTGGGATCAACAAATCCTGGGCACGCCGATCTAAAAATCCTAAAACCCCCCACGTCGATTCATCCGTTAACCAGAAATTAAAAGTTTAAATTATCAATTTGAATTCGGCGATCTCTTAGAGCTGGCGGCTTTACAGCACGAGCATCAGCACCAGCGCTGCTTTAGGGCAGGCAGCTTTTGTCCTGCACCAGCATACATGATATCCAACCCATGAATATTCTTAGCTTATGAATTTCATAAACAAATTTTCAATCGTAGCAACCGCTGAAAAATCTAAGCTTCGCTAGCAAAATCTCCCCTCACTCAAACCGGCCACATTCGGGCTATTATAAACAAATGACCCTTTCCAATCTTAGCAACCGCTGGAAATTCTAGCTTCGTTAACAGAATCTCCCCTCACTCAAACCGAGCCCTGTGAGAACCACATCCGGCCTACTGTAAACAAATGACCCCAGTCATAAACAAAGCTTCCAAATTTTCCACTTAGGGTCCGATCTAGTCCGAGGCAGTTGCTAACCAAATTTTTGTCAAATAATCAATTTATTGAGTTTCAATTACTTCTCAATTATTTCATCAGCCAATTGTCCTACTCTCTTAACTTTGCCTTATCTCTTTTAATCTCTTCTGAGCAAGATTCTCTTAAGCCGAGGTTTCATGATTAATATTTTATCAAACCAAGGGCAGTTCTTTTTTGGAGACGACTCGATCGGTCGCGAAAATCAAAGTTTAAATCTAATTATATGATAAGTGACTTGTGAAAATGAATTTAATAAAATAAAAGGTGAACATCAAAATAAAAATAAAAAATTAATTTTTTTATAAAAAATTATCAACTAATAAATTTAATTGGCGCCCAACGTGGGGCAGCGTCTTCAAAAGTTCCTAAATTTTTTTTAATGAAAACAAATTAAAAATACAAAAAAACGGAACTCACGCGGTCAAACAACTCGAATATTTTGTGGAAAAATCAAACCGTCCGCAAACGACACAAACCCAAAGTGATTGTGATCTTTAAAACATTTAAGTGGAAAATAATAAATAAAAAATAATCCATTTAAAAAAATAAAAGTTGATAAAAAGGTGTACCGAAATTTAAATTCACTAAAAAGCAAGAACACAATAAATAAAATAAAGAACTCAAAAAAAGGAAAAACACAAGTAATAAAAAACACATAAATTAAATTATATATAAAAATAAATAAACCAACACAAACAAAAAAAAAACCCCCAAAAGAAGGAAGGAAGGGCTGAGGGCATTCCCTCGCCACAGAACTACACTAGAAAAGTCTATTCACTGACAGGAAGGAAGGGCTGAAGGGCAATCCCTCGCCACAAAGCTACACCGGAAAAGTTTTAATTTTTTACCTCAGGAGAAAACAACAATCAACAACGACCAACGGATCAAATCCTGACGACGATCAACAGGAAGCAGCAAATCGTGAGGAATTGAAAATTAAATATTTTTTTTTACATATAATTATATCATATAAAGTTAGCCGATAGTTGATAATCTTAAATACTTATTGAACCTCTGTGAATCGAAAAACAATCTGGAAAATTTGGAAACTTTGGAAATTTAAATTTGAATATGGCAACCGGTGGGACAGGTCAGAATCATACCAGCAGTGGTCTGGGATCAAATCTAACAATGGAATTAATAAACCGAGTGGTAAATTTACAGTTGACAGGTTTAAATGAAAAAATTAATGAGCTTAGTAATAAGTTAAACTCGAATGCAAATGTAGTGGAAGACTATAAGCTTCAAATAATTGACCCCACAGTTAGATGCGATACAACCCTAGAAGTAGTAAAAGCTGTGCCAAAATTTTATGGAGAACAATCCCAGTATGTCGGATGGAGGGAGGCCGCAGAAACAACTATGAGCCTATACAAAATTAATAGTGAACAGTATTTTATTGCCCTAACTATTTTACGGAACAAAATCATGGGAGCGGCGCACGACGCCTTAACTAACCATGGTACCGTATTAAATTTCAAGGCCATACTTTCGAGACTGGATTTTATCTACAATGATAGAAGACCAATCCACGTTCTCGAGTCAGAATTAAGTATTTTGAGACAGGGTAAAAGGACAATTACGGACTTTTATAACGAGGTAAACAAGAAAATGACAATGCTTATCAACAAAACCATAATGACCTATGGAAAAGAAAGTGAAATTACCAGGGAGACTACAAGAACAATAAGGGCAAACGCCTTAAGAGTTTTCATTTCTGGACTGAATGGTTCGATCTCCGAAACTCTATTCTCTCTAAGCCCACCAGACTTACCGAACGCTTTAGCGAAGGTACAAGAACTAGAGTCGAACAACTTCCGAGCTCAGTTCGCAAATAAATACTATGGATTTCAGCAAGAGACCAATAAACAGGGAAATTATCTAAGATTCAACCAGGTGCAGCCCAAGCAAAACTTCAACCCTAAAACGGGAAATAATTGGTATCAAAATAGAAATTATGATCAAAACAATTTTCACCAAAAACAAGCAGTAGAACGTAACATAGAACCAATGGAAGTTGATCCATCAAATCAAATTAAACCCTTTAAAAATTGGCAGGGACATAATGAAAGACAGGGGAATTACAATTATTATAATTCCAACAAAAACTACAACCGACCGTATTCAAGCCGTCCGAACTATTACCAACAAAATAGTAACGAGCCAAAACAAACACATCCACCACTAAAACGCGAACCAACTATCACTATAAATCAGCCCCAAAATAAAACCATGCGAATTAACAACATCGAAGAGAATCATTTTTTAGACCAGGAACAAAAGTAGGGTTACCCTACTTGACGAGGATAGATAGGCAATCAAAGCAAAAATTAAAAATATTGATTGACACAGGAGCAACATCCTGCTATATAAAAAAGGGGATCTATTCAAACAAAAGTGAACTTCCCATATACAAAAGAGTCTCCACTGTAAATGGATACTCAATAATAAAACATTACCACGTAATAACTATTTTTAATACAAAACAAATATTCTACGAGATTGAAGGGTTAGACGCCGATTTGTTAGTAGGACTCAAAAAAATAGGTGCCGTAATCGACACAAATATAGGCGTCATTAAATATCACGGAAAGGAAGAAAAATTAGTTTTTCATAATAAAGTGAGCGGAAATAAAGCATTCCCCACCGAGGAAAAAATTAAACTTCCCCTAAGTGAATTTATTATAAAAAAATACTTCAATGAATTAGCATTAAATAAAACCGATTCACTCTACGCTGAAAAAAGTAATTGCAGCTCGAAAACCGAGCGTTCCGACGTTGAATTATCCGTCAATAGTGAATTAAATAATATCCAGTTGGAATTTTCAAACCAAGTGGAAAGAATGAAAGAAAATATAATAAATCAAATCGAAACAAAACATTCTACGATCGATATCCAAATTCCATTTCGAACGGATATAAGAGGAGAAATTACTACAATTCATGACAGACCAGTTTACAGCAAACAGTATCCCTACGCTCTGTCAGTTCAGATTTTGTTAATAGGGAAATAAGCCGAATGCTTTCGGAACAAATAATAAGGCCAAGTAGAAGCCCATACAACTCACCCGTCTTAGTGGTCCCGAAAAAAGGACAAAATGAAGACGGAAGCCCTAAGTTAAGATTAGTAATTGACTATAAAAAACTTAACGAGAATACTGTTCCAGATAGATATCCGATGCAGGATCCATCAGTGATCTTAGCAAATTTAGGGAAGGCAAAAGTATTTTCAACAATCGACTTAGAGTCCGGTTTTCATCAAATCTTGATGAAAGACTCCGACATTGAAAAAACGTCATTTTCCATAAATAATGGGAAGTACGAATTTTTAAGAATGCCATTTGGCCTAACGAATGCTCCTCGAATTTTTCAGAGAGCTATGGATGACATATTAAGGGAACAAGTCGGGAAAATTTGTCACGTCTATATGGACGATATAATTATATTCTCCGACTCAATTCAACAGCATTACCAAGACTTGCTGAAAATAATAAATATTTTATTCAAAGCAAACATGAAAGTTTCTCTAGAAAAATCCAAATTCTTCATGAAAGAAACCAGTTTCTTAGGATACGTAGTATCCTACAATATCATTAAGACAGACCCCGATAAAATTTCAACAATACTTAAATATCCGCAACCTAAAAATATTAAAGAACTCAGAAGCTTCCTTGGATTAACAGGTTATTATAGAAAGTTTGTAAAGAACTACGCACTAATAGCGAAACCTCTTACCAAATATTTAGGAGGGGACAATGGAAAAATATCCAAAACAATGTCAAAAAAAACTTTCATACAGCTGGATGAACCTGCTGTAAAAGTTTTTAACGAGCTAAAACAAAATCTAGTAGCTCAAATAGAACTAACTCAACCAGATTATAACAAGAAATTCACATTGACTACAGACGCTTCAGATTTTGCTATTGGCGCAGTCCTTTCACAGGAAGGCAAACCAATAACTTTTATTTCAAAAACTTTATCGAAAACAGAGCAAGTTTACGCATCAAACAAGAAGGAATTATTAGCCATAGTCTGGGCATTAAAAAACCTTCGAAATTATCTCTACGGGGTAGTTGGAATAGAAATCCAAACTGACCACCAGTCATTATCCTTCACGGTCTCAGACAAAAACCCTAACATAGAAATGAAGCGATGGTACTCATTTATTGAAAGTTACTGTCCTAAAATTATTTACAAACCTGGGACTACTAATGTAGTCGCTGATGCATTGTCAAGAATTCAAATTAACCACCTCTCAGATGAAAATCCAAGTTTAGACAATACAGAACCAACAGATTCAGAACAAAATACCATCCACTCAGCAGAAAGCAGTTTCGAGAATATTATCGAGGAAACAAAAAAACCTTTGAATCAGTTTAAAATTCAACTACTAATTACAACGGGCAGGGTCACCATTCATGAGTCATTGAAAATATTCGACAATACCAGACACATAATCCAGTACGATACACCCGAGAATTTAGTATCAATTCTTAGAGAATATATTCAACCAAACATAACCGTTGGACTTCACTGTACCCTTGAAGATCTTTACGCAATTCAAAAACCTCTTAAGGAAAATTTTATAAATAAGTTTTTATTTACAAGAACATTCGTTCTAGACATAGAAAAAGATGAAGATAAAGCAATCATTATTGAGGAAATTCATTGCCGTGCCCATAGAGGACTGGACGAAAACTATAAACAAATAACGAGACTTTACTATTGGCCGAAATTATTTTTAAAACTTAAAGAATATATTAAGAACTGTACAATTTGCAACGAAAACAAATACTGTAGACACCCTGCAGAAATTCCGATTGGGGAAGCCCCTATACCATCAAAGGAGGGAGAAAATCTACACTTAGACATTTTTTAATTTGATAAAAAAATATTTTTAACTTGCATTGACGCATACTCCAAATTTTTAATAGTAAAAGAAATTGAGAATAAATTATAGAAAACAAGGTCTTAGATTTTACAACAATACCCACTGGCCAAAACACTTATGACAACGAGCCAAGTTTCACTTCGGCACAATTTAGATCATTTATAAATAGATGCGGACTTACAATACATTACGCTGACCCTAGACATAGTTCTTCGAACGGACAAATCGAAAGAGCACATTCCACACTGACAGAAATTGCTAGATGTATTAAAGACGAATTTAATCTTACTGACCACTCAGAAATAATTATTAGATCTGCCCAAAGGTATAACCAAAGCATTCATTCTGTAACAAATGAAAAACCAATAGACATTCTATACAATAAAATAAAACATGAAAAAGTCCCTGAAATACTTAAGGTAGCGCAATTAAAAATGCTTAAATCACATAACCAAAACAAAAAAGCAAAAGAATATCATGTAGGACAAGTAATATATGAAAAAAAGTACGGGGAACGAAATAAATTAAAACCAAGATACAAAAAACAGGTAGTTAAAGAAAACAAAACTAATAAAGTAATAATAAATAATAGAAATAGAATTATCCACAAAGATAATATTAAATATTAAAATATTTTTAACTTACAGATAATGAATACTATAATATATATAGTTTTGATACTCGCATCAACTAATTCTGAGATAATCGACTATTCAAACCACGACTTTTTCATCTACAAAGACAACAAGGACATCCTGACTTATGATTCATACGCAGAACTTTTTCATATCACTAATATAAGCTTTTACAAAGAAATTATTAAGGAAGAATCAGAAAGCTTAGAAGAATTTAGAAATGATCAGTTCCACTGGGAGTTGACTTACAACCTAAAAACCATCGACTTAACTTTATCACAATTAACTCCATCAAGAAATAAAAGAAGCATTAACGAATTAGGCACCATTTTAAAATGGATAACTGGAACACCGGATCATGATGATTTTACAACAATTCAAGAAAAAATTAACGATTTAATTGAAAATAATAATAAGCAACAGATAATAAATTCCAAATTGTTTGACGAAGTTAAGAAATTATCTACCACATTAGATTCAGTTTTCACCCACCAAGAAATACCTTTAAGAAAACACCGCTTACGCCTAATAACTTTTGATTTACAAAATTTAATTGACACCATTACTTTAGCAAAAATCGACGTTTTTAACACAAAAATATTAAACCATGACGATCTTCAAGAAATTTATAAACATGAAGAAAAACCTGTCATGATCACAGATCTAATGGATATTTCCGAATTTAAAATTGCACTACACAAAGAAATATTTGTAATTTATATTCGGTATCCAGTCATTCGAAATCGATGCGATACATATTTCGCCAGGGCTATCTCTCAAAATGATGGCAAATTAGTTTTAAGCAACCAAGTTGCAAAATGCAACAACACATTTTACGAAATTTATAATTTTAAGAAGGAATTATTTAACAACTATTGTACTCTAAATAAAAGCCAATCATGTTTTACTCGTTTATTGAATGGAGAAAAATCCTACTGCATTAAAATAAAAGAAAAAAATAAACAAATAGATGTTATACAAGACGGTGCAGTGCTGATAAGCGGAAATAATATTGTAAACGATACCTATTTAAAAGGAACATATTTAATTATATTTAATGGCACTACCGTAATAAACAATATATCCTACACAAACATAGATAATAAGATGCTTGAATTTATTACAGCCCACAATTATATTAATTTTGAAATATCCGAATATATATTATCCAATAATTCGGAACTATCCTTTGACAATATAAAAATTTTAAACCCATTTATTCAAATCAGAAAGACAAAAATACCCTTAACACTTATTGTAATATCAATAGTTTTAGTATACATAATTTTATTGTTAATCTTTAAAATCAAAAAATATCTGTTAATCATCAAACCACGGCTAAGAAATATTATAAAAAATAACAATATTCAAAATAATTCCCAAGAAGAAAATGTTGTAGCAGATTTAGCAGCTCAACTAAACGCCATCTCACCAACGTCATTTGAATCGGGACGCTTCAATTTAGAAGGGGGAGTGTTATCCAACCCATGAATATTCTTAGCTTATGAATTTCATAAACAAATTTTCAATCGTAGCAACCGCTGAAAAATCTAAGCTTCGCTAGCAAAATCTCCCCTCACTCAAACCGGCCACATTCGGGCTATTATAAACAAATGACCCTTTCCAATCTTAGCAACCGCTGGAAATTCTAGCTTCGTTAACAGAATCTCCCCTCACTCAAACCGAGCCCTGTGAGAACCACATCCGGCCTACTGTAAACAAATGACCCCAGTCATAAACAAAGCTTCCAAATTTTCCACTTAGGGTCCGATCTAGTCCGAGGCCAGTTGCTAACCAAATTTTTGTCAAATAATCAATTTATTGAGTTTCAATTACTTCTCAATTATTTCATCAGCCAATTGTCCTACTCTCTTAACTTTGCCTTATCTCTTTTAATCTCTTCTGAGCAAGATTCTCTTAAGCCGAGGTTTCATGATTAATATTTTATCAAACCAAGGGCAGTTCTTTTTTGGAGACGACTCGATCGGTCGCGAAAATCAAAGTTTAAATCTAATTATATGATAAGTGACTTGTGAAAATGAATTTAATAAAATAAAAGGTGAACATCAAAATAAAAATAAAAAATTAATTTTTTTATAAAAAATTATCAACTAATAAATTTAATTTACACACATACGCCATTGTTTGACTCAGAACTCCAATTTGGCTAACTTTATTTGATTTGCATAGTTCTTGGGATATAGTTCGGTCTTGACAAATGAAAACCATCGCAATTTCCTTTAATAGAAATCCTTATCGAGAATTAACGTTGACTCTGTTGAGCACCTTGGCCAACTGTTCCAAAGTCATCCGTTAGAAGGCGCTATCGTATTGCGCCACTGGCCATGAAAGGCTCTAGCCAGCCTTAAGCGTTTAATGGGTTTTTGGGCGTTCGAGTGGGCGTGGCAAACTTTTATTAGGCCAATCGATAGGTATTGACGAAACAAATACATATCAATTAAAATTTTCATAGTAGCATCAAAACTGTGGCCACAGCTTGTGGCTTGTGGGCGTCAGAGGGGGCGTGGCACCATTTTGAAAAAAAAAACTTGCGCTGCGTAGGAACTCCTAAAATCTACATGCAAAATGCCAATCTTCTAGCTTTTATAGTTTCCGAGATCTCAGCGTTCATACGGACAGACAGTCGGACAGAGGGACATGGCTAGATCGACTCGGCTAGTGATCCTAAACACGAATATATATACTTTATAGGGTCGGAAACGCTTCCTTCTACCTGTTACATACTTTTGCACGACTACAATATACGCTTTTACTCTACCAGTAACGGGTACAAAAATTACAAATTCCATTTCGAACCGATATTCAAAGTGAAATAAACACCGACAATTTATAGTAAACGGTATCCTTGTGCCTTATCAGTATCAGATTTAATACTGGAATCAATAGAATGGTTTTATACTGAAAACAATAGAATGCCTAAGGAAAATATTATAAGACCTAGTAGAAGTCCTTATAATTCACAAGTGTTAGTGGTACCAAAAAAAAAATCAAAATGAAGATTGCAGTCCCAAACATAGATTAGTAATAGATTACAAAAAACTAAGTAAAATATTATACAGCGGAGCTGTAACGTAGGACCCGAAGTAAGAAAAGCAATTGCAGAACACGGACTGAGAACGCGTCAAGGGATCAAGACACGCCAACGAAATAACGGCACGAAATTGCACAAGATGGAACTTAGGAAGCAAAGGAGGAAGCCCGAGAGAAACAGCGGGATCATGGTATCAAGGTATTTAATCCTTATACCTTATCAGTTTCAGAAATCAATAGATTGCCTGAGTAAAATAGGACCCGAAGTAAGAAATGCAACTGCAGAACACGGACTGAGAACGCGTCAAGGGATCAAGACACGCCAACAAAATAACGGCACGAAATTGCACAAGATGGGACTTAAGAAGCAAAGGAGGAGGTTCGAGAGAAATAGCGGGATCATGGTATCACAAGCAAGATGAGCACCCGCACCATCCGAGCCGAGTCAAAGAGCCACTGTCTCCGGTTGACGCGAGGGCGGCCCTTACCGAGGAGTCGCTGAAGAAAGGACCGTGGGTGTGGCTCAACCCCATATCCAGGCAGAGACCAACGCTGCAGAGGCATCAGTCCGCGCCGGTGGGGAACTCCAGGCCACCGTTCCAACGCCAGGCATCCATGCCCGATAAGCGGCGATGGACGGAGGGCCGGCCGGAGGAATGGCCAGCAGGAATTCAGAGCCGGCGGTAGCAGTCGCAAAAAGAAGAGGCGGCAAGCAAGACGGTCTGCTGGTCCAGCAAGGCGGACGCCGCTACCAGGTGATGCTGAGGCCGTCGAGGGTGCCGGCTTTTATCCAAAAATTTTATCCAAATATATATATAAACACAAAACATAAACCTAAACAGAGCACTGGTACAGGGTTTACGGGAACATTACAAACGCGCACAATGCTCTTAAATTAATGACACGAAAAATAAGGGGTAGTGTATTTAAAAGCAGATTCTGAAAAAAAGCAGATACACACAGCTTCAAGACAACGCGCAGCTCTACAATCTGGATGCCGGGGGCATGCGTATGCAACTAGTTGCCAAACTTAAGGAAAATGCTCAACGTTGCTTCACGCAAAGGCCACACGCGGTCTGAAGCCAGCCGGTCGTCTTTACGAAGAATTAATCATGGCACTCGGAGCCAAAATGTTCAAAACCATCTATGGCGTCTAGAAGAAAAGTACATAATTCGAGGACAAATTCATGCTAGCAAACGACATAATTATTGATGAAGAAGAAGCTCCTCGAAAACATCATTGAGGGAATTCCAGGAGCAGGATTGCGTGATCAGGCTCGTATACAATGCTTCTCCGAGCCGGAGCAGATGTTAAGGGCGTTCTCAGGAATCCGTTTAACAAAGCGTAAGCGAGGAGTCATTTCTTTGAAGGTCTTATCCGGAAAAGTCGCAGTCAACAAGGATTTGCGTTGCCTGGTTCCTGCTATGCATCCAACTTTTGAAACGGTTCTACTTATGGAATTAATAAACTAAATAATATTGCCATTGCCTTTGGCATTCTAAGTTCAATCATATTGCGTTCAGATTTTCCATAAAAAACGGTCAGCATAATTTCATTTCACAACGAGATGCGACAGTTTCAGCATAAGCTTTTATTTTAAACAAAAAGAAAAGTTCTAGAAGCCTAAGAAAGAAATGCTTCTGGCCGAGGTTCGTTGGATAAGATTTTAGAATTAAGAAGCCGCGATCGGTCATATCTACGAATTAAACAATAAAATAAAATTTATAATATTTTTTTTTTTAAATCAACTACAACGATCAAAATTAATTTGCATGCGTGGCGTTTGAACACTTCGTTGGACAGTTGCCGGAGCGCATTAGCGCAAATACAAACAACTATGTAAGATATTTTAAGAGTTTGCTTTTGAGAATAATTCTGAAGCCCCATTAGTTGCAGCATGCCTCATAGACACTGGGAGTCCAACCTCTTTTGCTAAATTAAGCCGTTTATCTACTACAGTTAATTTGGAATCCGTTTCGGAAAACTTTTTCGGGCTGAATAAGAGCCAGCTGTGTGTCGTTATAAAAGAAAGAATAAAGTGTTATTTTGATCTCTACTGAGTCACAAACGAGTCTATGAGTCATGACGTAGTTGTTGGAAGAAATTTAATGGAGGCTTGCCAACTAAATCTAGATTTAGACACCTTGAAGATGGTAACAGTAGAGTCTCCGAGTCCAAAATGAAACCTAAAATTAAATAATGATGCGAATGTTTATGCATACAATACAAAACATAGACTTTGCCGAAACTGCTCAAATTGAAAAAGTAGCGAAAGGAATAAGGTATACATAGAAAACTAGATTTGCATAGTATCATGTCAAATGTCATTTTTCCTACAAAAACTATAAGATATAGACGTCCGATCGGCAAGCGCTTTTACCCTGATCAAGATATGCGTAAATAAATAAAACTTGGAAAAATTTATGTCAATAGCTTACACACTGCACGAAATATTCTAAAAATCATCAAATTTGGACCGATTTCACCCTATTATTCCTATAGGAGCTAACGGATATAGACGTCCGACCGGGGCGATTTTCAAACCTGATCTGCGTACACATGTTTTAGAACGACTGTGAAAGTTTCAGATCGCTAGCTTTTAAACTGAGCTCGCAAACGGTATTGAAACAGACGGACAGACGGACAGTCGGACGGACGGACATGGCAATATCGACTCCCCTATTGATCCTGATCAAGAATATATACTTTATATGGTCGGAAACGTCTCCCTTACTGCGTTACAAACTTCTGACCAAAATTATAATACCCTCTGCAAGGGTATAAAAATCAGAGCTATAAAAAATAGAGAAAAGGGAGAGTTGGAGTATAAAGTGAAGACAGAAAAGTTAAAATATTATTATAGTGAGGAAAAAACGAAAAAAATTTTAATGTAAGTCAATAACTCAGTAACTCTTCAACTAAAAGAATTTATTTTACAACGAGGACGGAAGCTAGCTTCGGCAAGCCGACGTTTTAATACCCTTGCAGACTTTGCCGAAATTGCTAAATCTGAAAAAGTAGCGAAAGGAATAAGGAATAATATACATAAATAAATTAGATTTGCATCGTTTGATGTCAATTGCTTTTATACTGCAAAAATGTCATATAAAAATAGAAAAAAAGAGATACATTCGCAGCCTTTAACTATTTTTCCTACGGAAGCTATAAGAAATAGACGTCTGATCGGCAAGTGGAAAAATTGATTTCAGTAGCTTACACATTGCGCGAAAAATTCTGAAAATCATCAAATTTGGACCGATTTCACCCTATTGTTCCTATGGAAGTCCTATAGCTTATAGACGTCCGATCGTCGCGCGCTTTCACCCTAATCAAGGTATGCATAAAAAAATAAGATATGGAAAAATTTATGTTTATAGCTTTGACACTGCGCGAAATATCTTCCATTCTTGCAAATTATATTCGCTTGTTCCTATGGGAGCTATAGGATATAGACATCCGATCGGGGCGGTTTTCAAACTTGGTAAGCGTACACATGTTTTAGGACGACTGTGAAAGTTTCAGATAGCTAGCTTTTAAACTGAGCTCGCAAACGGTATTGAAACAGACGGACAGACGGACGGACGGACAGGCGGACAGACGGACATGGCTATATCGAATCCTCTATTGATCCTAATCAAGAATATATATACTTTATGGGGTCGGAAAGGTCTTCTTCACTGCATTACAAACTTCTGACCAAAATTATAATACCCTCTGCAAGGGTATAAAAAAAGGGATACTTTCGCAGCTTTTAACCATTTTTCCTACGGAAGCTATAAGATATAGATGTCCGATCGTCCTAATCATGATATACGTAAATATATAAGACTTGGAAAAATTTATGTCAGTAGCTTACACACTTTGCAAAAAATTCTGAAAATCATCAAATTTGGGTTGATTTTACCCTATTGTTCCAATGGGAGCTTTAGGATATAGACGTCCGATCGGTATGCGCTTCTACCCTAATCAAGGTATGCATAAAAAAATACGATTTGGAAAAATTCATGGCAATAGCTTATATACTGCACGAAATATCCTAAAAATCATTAAATTTTAACCGATTTCACCCTATTGTTCCTATGTTCAGATCGCTAGCTTTTAAACTGAGCTCGCAAACGGTATTGAAACAGACGGACAGACAGACGGACAGACGGACATGGCTATATTGATCCTGATCAATAATATATATTCTTTATGGGGTCGGAAACGTCTCCTTCATTGCGATACACACTTCTGACCAAAATTATAATACCCTCTGCAAGGGTATACAAATATTTTGATAATAAAAGTTTCGAAAACACAGATTCCATATTTATGGGAAGAAAAGAGGAAAGTTTTGGGATCAACAAATCCTGGGCACGCCGATCTAAAAATCCTAAAACCCCCCACGTCGATTCATCCGTCAACAAGAAATTAAATATTGGAACTAATAAGTCCAAGCGAATATAAGTACTGCAGAAAAAAAAATTGACGTAATCGAAAAAAAATTACAAATTCCATTTCGAACCGATATTCAAAGCGAAATAAACTCCGAAGTATTAGATTTAATACTGAAATCAATAGAATGCTTTAATACTGAAATCAATAGAATGCCTAATGAAAAATATTATAAGACCTAGTAGAAGTCCTTATAATTCACAAGTGTTAGAGGTACCCAAAAAAAATCAAAATGAAGATGGCAATCCCAAACATAGATTAGTAATAGATTACAAAAAACTAAACGAAAACACTATACCGGACAGATACCCGATGCAAGACCCGTTTGTAATATTAGCTAATTAATCCTTATACCTTATCAGTTTCAGAAATCAATAGAATGCTTAAGTAAAATATTATACAGCGGAGCTGTACCGTAGGACCCGAAGTAAGAAAAGCAACTGCAGAACACGGACTTAGAACGCGTCAAGGGATCAAGACACGCCAACGATATAACGGCACGAAATTGCACAAGATGGGACTTAAGAAGCAAAGGAGGAAGCCCAAGAGCAATACCGGGATCATGGTATCAAGGTATTTAATCCTTATACCTTATCAGTTTCAGAAATCAATAGAATGCTTAAGTTAAATATTATACAGCGGAGCTGTACCGTAGGACCCAAAGTAAGAAAAGCAACTGCAGAACACGGACTTAGAACGGCACGAAATTGCACAAGATGGGACTTAAGAAGCAAAGGAGGAGGTTCGAGAGAAATAGCGGGATCATGGTATCACAAGCAAGATGAGCACCCGCACCATCCGAGCCGAGTCAAAGAGCCACTGTCTCCGGTTGACGCGAGGGCGGCCCTTACCGAGGAGTCGCTGAAGAAAGGACCGTGGGTGTGGCTCAACCCCATATCCAAGCAGAGACCAACGCTGCAGAGGCATCAGTCCGCGCCGGTGGGGTACTCCAGGCCACCGTTCCAACGCCAGGCATCCATGCCCGATAAGCGGCGATGAAAGGAGGTCCGGCCGGAGGAATGGCCAGCAGGAATCCAGGGCCGGCGGTAACAGCCGCAAAAAGAAGGGGCGGCAATCAGGACGGTCTGCTGGTGCAGCAAGGCGGACGCCGCTACCGGGTGATGCTCAGGCCCTCGAGAGTGCCGGCTTTTATCAAAAAAAAACAAGAGAGAACGCTATAGTCGGGTGCCCCGACTATCAGATACCCGTTACTCAGGTAAAGGGAGTGCGAGGGAGATGGAGATAGAAATTTTGATCACGCATAACTTTTTAACGAATGCTCCGATTTGAAAAATTTCTTCTACATTTCGATAGGTATTGATAAACACAATAAAACTGCATTTTTACTTTTCCGAAATATTTAAATTTTTAAAATCGTATATAAGCGATTGTGGGCGTTAAAGGGGGCGTGGCACCTTTTTGAAACAAACTTCCGCTGCGTAGGAACTCCTAGAATCTGCATGCAAAATGCCAATCTTCTAGCTTTTATAGTTTGCGAGATCTCAGCGTTCATACGGACAGACAGACAGACGGACAGACAGACGGACAGACGGACATGGCTAGATCGATTCGGCTAGTGATCCTGAACAAGAATATATATACTTTATAGGGTCGAAAACGCTTCCTTCTACCTGTTACATACTTTTGCACGAATACAATATACCCTTTTACTCTACGAGTAACGGGTATAAATATATATATATAAACAAATCGTATTTGACTTTCAAAGTGAACGGTCGTGTTTTTTTTCTGCGCTTCGAATTTTGTATTTTGTTTTCGTTTATTCCCATCGTTGGGTTGTATCAAAACAATTTTAATTTTCTTCCGGTTTATTTAAACATAAATTTAAACTACATTCGCTTCGCGAGTGCACTTTGTATTAATACTAATAAATTGTTTTAGTTTTCGTAATTCTTATCTGTGTTTTCTTTTCTTGTATCCCCGCCGTTTCTCTTTTGTGCATGCACTTTAACTTATTTACACTCTCGCTCTCTTGCTCTCTTTGCTTTGAAAGTTCTAAGCGTGCAGTTTCTGCGCTCTTGCGGAACTTATAACTGCTCGCTTATAAATTTCAATTCGCTTTCTTGGTGCAGTGGTCCCAATAAATAAAATGAATAATAAATTTTTAGTCTGCTTCTGCAAAAAATGCAGCCTCGTAATCAGGGCTGACCAGTCTAATATGACATGCTGGCTGTGTGAAAATATGGTGCACACCAAGTGCGCCGGTTTACTGGCCGGACAAGTGATGACCTTTCAAAGGGGCCCAATTTTCAGTTTTGTTGTGACGCTTGTGTCGAGGTTGCGAACGAGATGAAATCGTTCATGCGCCAAACTAAAGGCGACCTGATGGGGCTGATTAGCTGTTTCGGAGTTGCTAAAGATGGTTTTCGCCGAGCTGATGATCTCCTCTCTGCGCTGGACTCGCAGTTTAATAGTCGTAAGCTAAGCGCAAAAAGGCCGCTGGTGGTATGGAGCAAAAGGGGAACACCCCGCAACCGAAATCAAAAGAACAACAGAGCATTCCGGCGGATCAGCAGCTGATTTCAGCAAACCCTCAAATGTTGCTTGATCAGCAGCTAAAAAAGATTCCGTATCCGAACAATCCGTTACAGAATGCATGCAACCAGGGACTTCTAAGAATTCCGATTTGTCCGTAGTGGTTTCACAATTAGTGGATCCACCTATCTCTCCGAATGTAGCATCACCACCACAAGGGACTACTGACTCCGGACAACCGGCTCAAGTTGGTTTTGCAGAAACAATGTCTGCTCCCCCAAAATCTCTTTCAGTGGTTCTACTAAAGAAACAAATTTTCGTTTCTCGGCTTTCCCCTGATCAAACATCTTCTGATGTATTGTCTTATACACAAGACAAAACTAAAGCCGATTGTAATAGTGTAAAGGTGGAAAAGTTTCAGTTTTCTTATGCTAGAGACATTTCATCTTTCAAAATAACCTAACGAGCTTTTTGAAGCCATATGCTCGGGCGACTTTTGGCTGGATAATATGGTTGTAAAAGAGTTCGAGGCTAAGATAAAGAAGAAGGGGCCCGTGGGAGTAGTCGAGGCCAAACCAGTGTACCAATTTCAAAAAACTAACTTCTAACCTCCTTCTTTCCTATCAGAATGCAAGAGGCGTGCGTAGCAAACTCACTAAATTGTATTCCGATAGCCTTTCCTTTGCATCTCATACTATTGTGTTCACAGAAAGCTGGTTAAAGCCGGAGATCTTTAGCTCCGAAGTTTTTCCAGGTAAGTACACAATATATAGGTATGACCGTCCCTCTAGACGGGGAGGTGGAGTGTTGATTGGAGTTGATTCAAACTTCCCGTCCGAGGAGTTATTTTTTGATGAATTCAATACCATTGAATTTATTTGTGTAAAGTTATCGCTTCCTGGTAACTTTATATACATAACTTGCTCATATATTCCGCCGTTGTCTGAACTTCCTGATTATTTAAATCACATATCCGTTATTAAGTCCGTTGCAAATAAGCTTTCCGATAGGGATCAGTTGATAGTTCTAGGTGATTTTTATATACCTGGAGTTACTTGGTCCACTGAGGATGGATCGAATGTCTTACTACCTATAACACAGCATGATTTTATTGATGGCCTGCTTGACATATCTTTATCTCAAGTAAACCATTTTCGAAATTCATTAGGTCGCCTACTTAACTTGTGTTTTGTATCAAATCCTGAAGGTGTGTTTCTGTCCAGAGTAGCACCACTCACGCAACCTGAAGATCCATATCACCCAACAATCAAACTTTCATTTAATACGGGTAGAGTTATAGAAGAAAAATCAGAAAAATCCAAACGAATACATTTTTTTCGCAAGGCAGACTTTCTAAGGCTAAACAATTTTTTTTCTGGCTTTAATTGGTCTAATCTTTACTTATGCAATAATATGTCCGATGCAGTTAATGTTTTTTACACTGCAATAAACTCATTTTTTAATTCCTGTGTTCCGTGGTACTATCCGTCAATTTCCAATAAATCACCTTGGTTTAGCAAAGAGTTGACACACTTAAGAAATGTAAAGTCCAGACTTTTTAGGAAATATAAAAATACCGGTTCTCAATCTGTTCTTACTAGATATTTAAGTGCTCGGTCAAGATTTACCGTGCTTAATGCTCAGTGTTATAATAGTTACTTAAACCGTTGTAAGGTCCAGTTCTCTCAGGACCCGAAACAGTTTTATAATTTTGTTAACACCAAGCGTAAATCTAATTCTTTTCCTTCCTCGCTGTCGTTCGAAAACATGACGGCAACCACAGATCAGGCAATAGCCCATTTATTTCCCCAATTTTTTCAAACTCTACTTTAGATTATTCATCACAGCCTTATTCTTTCACCATGTCCAAGTCAAACCTCATATTCTGTCCCACTTTAACAGAAAGCTCTCTTCTTATGGATCTTCTTCGTATTAAGCCTTTTTATTCGCCAGGGCCCGATGGTATTCCTGTGAGCGTGCTTAGGTATTGCGCTAAGGCCCTGTGCAAACCTCTTCACAATTGTTTACCTTATCTCTAGAAACCTCCCAATTCCCAAATATTTGGAAGGAATCATTTGTTATTCCTCTTTTCAAAAAAGGCAACAAGTTAGAAGCCAGTAACTACAGAGGTATTTCAAAGTTGTCAGCTATTCCTAAGCTTTTTTTTTTTTTTATTTAACTTTGCTTTTATTTATTGAATCTTCTCCTAATTTAGAGACTAACAATAAGTTTACGAATCTTAACATTAAAATTTAACTAACAGTATAATAAGACTGCATTCTGGTTGCGCGTCCCTCAAGTCGGTCGCTGGGTGGGTAAGTCATTGCGACGAAGGAGTGATTGGTTGATCAACCTTGTAAGACCTCTCGCCAGGTGGTTAGGGTGCAACGATAGCTTGGTAAAGTACTTTTCCTTCTGTTCTGCGATCACTTCTTTGACTGGTAGAATGTTTAAGTCGCGATGTATGCTTTCGTTGCGAACGTACCACGGTGCCCCGGTGATTGTTCTCAAGATCTTCGACTGAGCTCGCAGGTCTATGTCAATATTGCTATTGCTGGCATTCCCCCATAACTGAGAGCCTTACATCCATATAGGTTTTAGTACCGAGTTATACAGCAGGACTTTATATTCAAGACTAAGGGGAGACCGAGCGATGATAAGCCAGTGAAGGCTACTCGCTTTTAGCTTTAGGTGTGTTCTTTTGGCTTCAATGTGCCGGCGCCATGTGAGTCTTCTGTCGAGGTGTCACTTCGTTTGCTTGCGGGAGTAGAGTATGGTTTAACATGAGCGGCGGGCAGTTTTGCCTGTTCAGGGTGAACGTAACGTGCTTGCATTTTTGTTCGTTCACTTTAATTCGCCAATCTTTTCAACATCGACCAGATGAAGAGCTATCTGCGCAGTTGCTTGCATCGGGCATTTTGAGCGGCTGAGAATGGCTGTATCATCAGCAAACGTAGATGTTGTTAGTCGTGTGCTTGTTGGGATGTCTGCTGTGTAGAGGACATATAATGTTGGCCCAAGCACGCTTCCTTGAGGAACTCCAGCTCCAATGGTGAAATCGTCAGTTATAGCAGTGTTGCATCGAACAGCAAATTTTCTGTCGTAGGGGTAAGACTCAAAAAGCTTATGGGTGTTGTAGGGGAGCATTGTCTTGATCTTGTACATTAGACCTTCTAGCCAAACTCTATCAAATGCTTGAGAGACGTCTAAAAATATGGCAGTACAGTACTCTCGTTTTTCGAACGCGTTCCGAACTTCTAACGTTATCCGGTTGACCTGCTCAATTGTTCCGTGCTTTTCACCCAAATTGATGTGACGGAATTCCTTCCTGGATTCTTAGGTATGTGTTTATCCGAGTCAATACGCATTTTTCAAAGAGTTTAGATAAGCATGAGAGTAGGCTTATAGGTCTATACGACGTGGGAATTGTGTGGTCTTTTCCCGGCTTTGCTATCATTATTATAATCGACTTTTTCCATCTCACTGGAAAGTGGCCAAGTTTCGCGATGGCATTAAAAAGCTGAGTGATAGTGCAAATGGCGCAATATGGGAGCTCAATGGTCATTTTGGGAGTTATGAGGTCGCAGCCCGGGGATTTTTTCGGGTTTAGCTGATTTTTGATGATGTTAACGATTTCGTTTGGGCGAAACTCAATTGGTCCATGTTGAAGCTGAGGCTCATGTGTTAAAGTCGGCAAGGTGAACGCACTAGTGGCAGGATTTGGTTGGAAGACATTTTTAAGGTGGTTGGCAAACGTGCTGGCTCTGTCTGAATCGCTGCGCGCCCAGCCACCTGTGGGATTTCTAATAGGCATCACGGTTACTTTCGGTGAGCTTAGAGTAGGGTGAGGTCTCCATGTAGCGTCGGTGGACATGTGCTTCTTCTTGCTGTAAAGCTTTTGTGAGTTGACGTGAGGCATATTTTAAGCTTTGCCTAGCAGATGGTGATCTGTGGAGTTGCCACTCTCGACGTAAGCGTCGCTTTTCGAGGACGAGCTGTTCTATTTGTAGATTTGTCCTCTTTTGGTTGCTTTGTGTACTTGTAGTTTGGGGTGTTGAAACTCGAGCTGCAGAGACGAGTACTGACTCCAGTGTATTAACAAATCTGTCTACGTTGGCTTCATCGTTGAGATGAGGACTTAGCTCAATGTGTGAGCTAATGAATTTCTTGTACTTAACCCAATTGGTTTTCAGAGATGTCAATTTAAACGATTGCTGCAATGCGCCTGGATGTTGGAGTAGAATAAACAGGACAGGCTAGTGATCCGATGAAAGATCCGAGAGGCATTCGGCGCTTATCAGATTTTTGGGAATGTTTTTGGTAATTGCAAAGTCTATTAAATCGGGTAGTTTCCTTGGGTCTGCCGGCCAGTATGTTGGTCTGCCAGGAGAAACATAGTCCAGCTTGTTCTTGGCTTTTATAACTGCATTATAGAGCTGTTTTCCTTTTGGAGTCACGAGACGTGATCCCCAGTGTGTGTGCTCGGCGTTGTAGTCCCCTGCGGCTATGAAGTGAGTTGAAAAACTGCATAAACTCATCTTCGGCTATAGTGAAGCGAGGGGGGCAGTATACGGCGGCTAGTGTAAGTTGGTTGCCAGTATTTATTTGTATATTTATAGATGTGGCCTGTAGGTAATTTTTAGCAAATTTGTTATGATAGTGGTGCTTAATACGGCTTCTGATTAGAATTCCAGTCCCACCATATGCTTTACCATCTGGATGATTTGTTCCGTAGAATGAATAACCTCGTAGTTGAAAACTGTATTTGTTTGTAAGGTGTGTTTCTGAAAGCAGCATTACGTCAATATGGTTGTCGAGTAGGAATTGAGCTAACTCAAGTTTATGCTGTGAGACGCTGTTAGCGTTCCACGTAGATATCCTTAGGGAAGTCATTATTTGGATTGTTGTGAAACCAGCATTTGAATCAATAGATTTTGGGTTCGCATTAAATCTTGCATAGTTGTGCGCATAAACGACATAAACTCCGTAAGGCTTTCCTGCAGGCTATATATCATATCTTAAAAGTTGCTTTTTGACTGCTCCGGGAATTGTTGCTGCTGAGCCGTGTTCGGTTCTTGGTATGCTGGTTGCAGAAATGAACTTTTTGAGACAGGGTTCGCCAGTCCTGATTTTAAAGCGCTTGCGTAAGTCACATTTTTATCAGAGTTTAAGGGTCCTAGTGAGGATCTGGCTGCAGTCGAGAAGAAGAATTCAGGGTTTGATCTGGAAGCTGTCATCTGTTTATTTTGGGTGCGGGCGGAAGTTCCTCTCTGGTGGATGCGACTTTTCAGTTCCTTATAAACAGGGCAGCCTCTGTAGTTCGAGTTGCAGTCATCTTTGCTCGCTGGGCAGTGTGCGGAGTCATGAAGATCTCCACAAACTACACACACCGGGCGCAGTTTACAGTATAACCTTGTATGGCCATATTCTTGGCAGTTCGCACATTGTACCGGGCCATTGCGTTTGTGCGGTTCCTCAACTGTAATTCTGCGGTGCAGCAGGAACTGAAGATTGTAAATGGGGTGCACTTCGTATTTCATTAGGGGCTTATTTTCTGGTTCGAGCTCAACCTTAAAGAGTGGCTGCGGTTTCCATTCCTTGTTAAGGATGTTGAAGACTATCTTAGCGTTAAATCCCTTCTCTTGAAGCGCCTTTGTTATCTCAGCAGGCGTTACGTCGGACTCTATGCCCTTAAGTACGACTTGCAGGCCCTTGCTGCTTTTTAGCTGATACGTGTAAAAGTTCGGAAAGATATTTCGATAATACTCTGTAATTATCTTCAGACTTCATTTAAATCTTTGTTTCTTGGACGTTGCCCTTTACTAGAGGTATTATGTGGAAGTTATCCTTTCCAATAAGATCGATAATTTTGTTGACAAGAACATTGGAACATTTTTCTCGAATATAAATAGGCGGAGGTTTTGGCTTATGCGCGACCGTTTCAGCCTAAGCTTTTATTTTAAACAAAAAGAAAATAAGCCTATGTAGTATGTTCACAAATCAAATGCACACTGTACTCAGTGTTACGCATCGATTTAAGTACAGACAACTTATTATCTCGTGCGCGACCGTTTCAGCATAAGCTTTTATTTTAAACAAAAAGAAAAGAAGCCTATGTAGTATGTTCACATATCGAATGCACACTGTACTCAGTGTTGCGCATCGATTTAAGTACAGACACCTTATTTGGCATTTTGCATTTGGAACCTAGCAGTTCCCGAGTGCCCGGTTATATGACCGCCCTCGAATGCGTGGGAACTGCAGTGTCAGCATATTTGATATGTGCGACCGCTCCGACGGCCCAGTGAACATAGTATCTCTCTCTCTCTCTCATATATAAAGACAATTATACATAAGCGTCGACCGCAGCTCTGCCGGCGTCTCTGCCGACATAGCCGGCCAATCTTAGCTTTATGCAAACATGTAATAGAATTAAGAAATCAGAATTGAAAATAAAAAGCTTGGGAGCGTACCTCTGAGTCGCTCCCAATTCAACAGAAATTATTTAACAATTGACTAAGGTTGTAGTTGAAAAAAAAAACAAGAAACATATAATTTAATGTGAAAAATGTGCGTGTGAGTGCGAGTGACGTAAATAAAATGCACAAAAAGAATTTGAACAAGAAAGGAAGCTAACTTCGGGCGGAGCCGAAGTTGATATACCCTTGCAGAATACTCTGTAAATTATATTCTCCAAAATTATTCATATGATGCATTCTTAATACTCATAAAAAATCCCAACTTCCTTTCTTTAAAAACACCAAAGTTATGGCATTTCCAATCGTTCAGTTATATGGCAGCTATAGGATATAGCCGTTCCGACATATATACTGCGTGCAAAGGAAAGGAGGGTGTGTGCAAAGTTTCAATTCGATAGCTTTAAAACTGAGAGACTAGTTTGCGTAGAAACAGACAGACGGACATGCCTATATCAACTCAGGAGGTGATCCTGATCAAGAATATATATACTTTATAGGGTCGGAGATGTCTCCTTCACTGCGTTGCACACTTTTGACCAAAATTATAATACCCTCTGCAAGGGTATAAAAATGCGAAAACAGTGCAAATATAATACACACAGCACAAACAATTATAACAAGCAACAACCAAATGTCCGAGCAACATAAACTTTTGAAGCAACCAACAACTATAACAACAAACGACACCTGGGCGATGACCGGCACCGGTACCGCCTGAGCCCTGAGGCCCCGGACAACGAAAATTCAACAAGTATGGAAGGAATGGCAAATCCTTCTACACCAACGCTGGAAATATATGAGTGCGGAAGGCAATCAGCCTTCTTCACCTTCGTGGGCGGCACCTGCTCCTATTGAGCAAAGGGATGCACAGAGACTAGAAGTGTATCCCAACGATAGATGAAATAGCCTGTGCAGCCAGCACCGGTCCCGTTCGGCGCGCCAAGCCGGACCAAGGAAAAGTGAACCGACAGCGCTTCCATGAGCGCCCAACAGTACTTTTTTTTATATAAATTTAAGCATCTGCGATGCAAAAATAATATTAATAATATTGTACAGACCAGGCAGTTTCTAGCTGCGGGTCTTCATTTTTTTTACCTAGGTAGGGATACCTGTAAAATAAATAAATACCTCCATAATAAAAAAAGAAAAACAATAAATGCCTAAATCAAGAAAAAAATAAAAAAAAAAAAGAGGACAGAAAAATTTCCTAAATCTCAAGATAAAGGAATTAAATAGGCAACTTTATGATACAAAATCAACCCCAGTACCATGGGAAGAGAACCTAAAAATTAAACAAGAATTATAAAACACATATAGGGAATTACAAGCTTATAAAAATAAGCAGGACATGAAAGAAGCGAGGAAGCCTAAGTGCCCTCCTGATTGTAAAGGTCCTTTCGAAAACTCTAATTGTGAATATACATGTTCAAAAAAAAATGATATACTAATGAAATGTAGTGTAAAATTTTATATACAGTCATGGAAAATATAATAGAAACGACAATTTTTTTTCGTATTTATCAAACTTTTCTTCAGTCAATTTTTTTTTTCAAGTTTAATAATTTTGATTGATAATTGATACAATTATGTGTCAAAATATACCAAAACAATAATTTTCAAAAACGTTATGAACTAAAAAATAATTTTTTAAAATTTTAGGGCTGGAAAAAAAATAGAAACGACTGAGTTAATTCTATGGAAAAAATTTTTGTAGCTTCAAAGCTTATTAGTTTAGATGGTAACATTAATATATAGTTGTGCCACCCCAATTTTTAATGACTTTGGTTCACCGGTGTCCCATTGAATCCACCAAATTGGCACAAATTGATGGTACAATGGAGTGAGTACCACTCGGAATTCACTTTCTTCCACAAATCTTCCCTAGTTTTGGACTTAAACCCACCAATCCTCTTCTTTATTATCCCCCAAAGGTGCTCTATAGGATTTAAGACTTAAAAACAAAAAATTGACTGAAGAAAAGTTTGAAAAATACGAAAAAAAATTGTCGTTTCTATTATTTTTTTCATGACTGTATATGAAAGTCTCATTTAAAAGTAATTCAATATCCAAAATAGACCTCACAAACGAGACAGAAAAAATACCCAATATGGGATTAGTAGACGTTAAGCCAGTGGATTCCACTGCTATGGTAATAAATAAAATTGAATCACAAAATATTGATTTCAAATTAACGAATATTCTACTATCAATAATTGTTTTCTTTATGAGCGCATATATTTCATATACGGCCTATATGTTCCACAACAAATGTGTATCAAAGAGAGCCATTAACAGAAGCCAGGCTAATGATCTGGATAAAATCTAATTTAACAAGCGCCAAACCATTATTAATAATAAAATACAAAAAAAGAAATTAAAACAGCAAATTAAATTTTAAACAAAAATTGTATGTGTACGAGAATTAAAATACCAGTTTAAAAAATAAATAAAAATCATTAAAAAAAAAGAAAATTATTAAAATGAATACAACAGAGTGCCTTAGAGTTACATTGGCTAACGAGCCAAATTTTGAGAATAGGGAATAGAGGCTCTGCTCTGTTCCTAATTAAAGGCTAATTAATTAGGAACAGAGCAGAGCCTCTATTAATTGCAGATTTTGAGTACGAATATATGTATAGGCCATAGTACTGTCTACCGTGAGAAACTGTAAAGTATTCTCCGAAATCGACATACACCCAGTCTTAGGACGTGCTAAAAATAATGCACAAGTAAAAATTAAAAAAAAAATGACTAAAAATTTCATTTAGAATGGGAGCAATTAATACTCCAAGTCCGAGAATTAAAAGAAACATTTGAAAAGTCTTACAAATGTGTAAGCCAAAAAAGGCAAACACAAAAAGAAACAGTAGATAAACATGCAAAAATTCTTGTATACTCTTACAATCAGGCAAGAACCCTAGTGCATGAAAATAGGGAAATAATTAACAAAACATACTTATCAAAATTACACAAAATATTGATAAGGTTGCGGGCAAACCTAATAACTGTCAAGGATAAGTATGATTTAAAAACGACAATTTTGAATACGCCTTTAACATTAGACCAAAAAAAAGCCCTAGCAGAAGAAGAAGATTCAGATACAAGCAAAGATATCGAAATAAATGAAAAAGATCTACACGATCTCTCAATCCCTGCATTTATTACAGCAGTAGAGTCACAAACAGAAGACGAAAATATAGATTCGGATACAAATATAGTAGAAACAAAAGAAAACATAATGGCAAATCCAGCTGCCCAACGGGCGTATATTAAAGAAATATCAAGTGCCATTCCGGAATTTAACGGACAAAAACTACACTTGCATAGATTTGTAACAGCTTTGAAGCTGGTTGACCTGAGAAAGGGAACGTTTGAAGATTTGGCTGTAGAAGTGAAATCAAAAATTGTAGGATCTACACTATATGAGGTTCAAAAATGAACTAACGATAAACTCAATAATCCAAAAACTGCAGGACATTATTGACGGTGAAACATCTGACGTTGTCAAAGCAAAAATGGCTAAAACAAGCCAAAAAGGCAAAACAGCAGAAAAATTTACAAATGAAATAGACAACCTACGAAAGCTCCTTGAAGCTTCATACATTGACGAAGGACTACCGGCTGAACATGCCGACAAGTTCAGCACAAAGGAAGGTATAACCACAGTGATCAAAAATTGTGAGCATGGCCGACTTAAGACTATCCTAAAAGCTGGCAACTTTTCAACAATGAATAAAGACGTCACGAAGTACATACAGTGAGTACTGAGATGACAAGCAACGCCAACTCGATCCTATATAGACAAAAAGGAAACAACTATCGTGGTAATAACTTCAGAAATAATTATCGCGGTAGGGGTAACAACAGAGGTAATTATCAAAATAATGGATATTACCAAAACAATGGTTATAACCAAAATAACGGTTATAACCGAAACTATAATAACCAGACCAACAATAACTACAGAGGTCGTGGTAATTATAGAGGAAACAACCGTGGTGGAAACAATAATGGATATAACTCCAATAACAACGCCAACGGTAATAACAATACCAATACAAACGCAAACAGACAAAATAACAACAATAATGTCCGACAAGTACAAACAACTTCGGAAAACCAATAAAGACCCTTAAGATAAAAAAACCCAGTAAAGAATACGGTTCACACTATCAATCTTAACTTCAATTTTTTTATTTCACTTAAAAATGAAAACACAAATAAATTATATACATTACTAGTTCATACAGGTGCAGACATCTCTTTAATCAAAGAATTCTCAGACTCATTTAACAATGTTGACTAAAAAAATATTACGCAAATATTAGGCGTTGGTGAAGGAACAACAAATTCAAAAGGTTTGGCAGCAATATAACTTCTATCAGGCAACTATGCTATACCACATAATTTCCATATAGTAACATCCAACTTTCCTATTCCATGTGATGGAATTATAGGAATAGATTTTATAAAAAATCGTCACACATTTAAACCGTCGTCTCATGCAGACGTGTATTTATTGTGCTCCGGGAAAAAGTATTCAATAAAATCACAAAAGTGCAGTGACCGTTTTAATAAATCTACTATAACGCGAAAATACGCTTTCTGCGATGAAATCGCGAATGTTTATATTGATTGGTCATTTAATTAAAATAAAACTTAACACTTAAAACTCTGAACGACGTTCGCACACAACGTCAACGTGAGCAAGACGAGAGACGGCTCTCAGTTAAAGCAACCGAAAATAATGCAAGCTCTGATCAAGCGCGGGCAATTACCCCCAACTTGACCGAGTTCTTAACCGTAGCAAGCGAGAGAGCGCGTTCTTGCTCCCCCTCGCTGCCATCGACGTCTCTGCGGCCAAAGAGCGCTGAATGTGCTCCAATGCAGGTATGCAATAACCTAAGCTCATCAGCAGTAACTAGCACCGCAATTTCTTTAACAACGTCAACTGTAACTACAATAACAACTGTAACCGTATCGACTGCGCGTTTAATGAAATCATCAGCTAGCAGCGCAAATATTAATACGTCTGCAGCTGCGCTGCCCGAAAAACAGAACAAAACCAATGAATGTGCTAAGCCGGCTGTGCAGACTGGTATGGATCGCTACATCTAAATCAAAAGGAAGCTGAGCCCCCTAAATTCTCAACGCAAAATAACCCGTAACAATGCTAGCCTAGCTGGAATAGAAACGCCCATGAACTCAAACCGATTTAAAATCTTGGAAGACGCCTATGACGTTGAGGCGGCCGAATCCACTGAAGTCGAGAAAAGGAAGCCAAAACCTCCGCCTACATTGCTCAGCTACGCAAAAGTCAATTTTAGTAAGCACTATACCGGGCGTTCTGGTGAAATCAGTAATAGAGGAATTGGGTAGGAACCTAGTAATGGTAGCATATAGAAAATAATTCATATCCATACCATAATGGAATGGAGTGAAATGTATAAGGAATTAAAAATCTTAAAAAGTGACTTCGAAAACTCGTATATGTCGCTAACACAAAATCGGCCAATACAACAAGCCACTTTAAGTAAACACGCAGAAATATTAGTGACCCGCTTTAATGCAGCATGTACGCTAATATACTGCAACAGAGAAAAATTAGATAAAGAGCATTGGATTCAAGTATCTAAGTTTTTAAACAGACAGCGATCGAGTTTAATAACAATAAAATCTTGGAAGACGCCTATGACGTTGAGGCGGCCGAATCCACTGAAGTCGAGAAAAGGAAGCCAAAACCTCCGCCTATTTATATTCGAGAAAAAAGTTCCAATGTTCTTGTCAACAAAATTATCGAGCTTATTGGAAAGGATAACTTCCACATAATACCTCTAGTAAAGGGCAACATCCAGGAAACAAAGGTTCAAATGAAGTCTGAAGATAAGTAGAGAGTATTATCGAAATATCTTTCCAAGAATAAAAAGAACTTTTACACGTATAGCAAGGGCCTGCAAGTCGTACTTAAGGGCATAGAGTCCGACGTAACGCCTGCAGGGATAACAAAGGTGCTTCAAGAGAAGGGATTTAATGCTAAGACAGTCTTCAACATCCTTAACAGGGATAGAAAGCCGCAGCCACTCTTTAAGGTTGAGCTCGAACCTGAAAATAAGCCCCTAAAGAAATACGAAGTGCACCCCATTTACAATCTTCAGTTCCTGCTGCACCGCAGAATTACAGTTGAGGAACCGCACAAACGTAATGGACCGGTACAATGTGCGAACTGCCAAGAATATGGCCATACAAGGTCATACTGTAAACTGCGCCCGGTGTGTGTAGTTTGTGGAGATCTTCATGACTCCGCACACTGCCCAGCGAACAAAGATGACTGCAACTCGAAAAAGTGCGGCAACTGCGGTGGCAATCACACTGCTAACTACAGAGGCTGCCCTGTTTATAAGGAGCTGAAAAGTCGCATCCACCAGAGAGGAACTTCCGCCCGCACCCAAAATAAACAGATGACAGCTTCCAGATCAAACCCTGAAGTCTTCTTCTCGACTGCAGCCAGATCCTCACTAGGACCCTTAAACTCTGATGAAAATGTGACTTACGCAAGCGCTTGAAAATCAGGACTGGCTAACACTGTCCCAATCAGCATACCAAGAACCGAACACGGCTCAGCAGCAACAATTCCCGGAGCAGTCAAAAAGCAACTTCGAAGATATGATATACAGCCTGCAGCAAAGCCTTACGGAGTTTATGTCGTTTATGCGCACAACTATGCAAGATTTAATGCGAAACCAAAATCTATTGATTCAAATGCTGGTTTCACAACAATCCAAATAATGACTTCCGTGGAACGCTAACGGCGTCTCACAGCATAAACTTGAGTTAGCTCAATTTCTACTCGACAACCATATCGACGTAATGCTGCTTTCAGAAACACACCTTACAAACAAATACAATTTTCAACTACGAGGTAATTCATTCTACGGAACAAATCATCCAGATGGTAAAGTTGGTGGTACTGGAATTCTAATCAGAAGCCGTATTAAGCACCACTATCATAACAAATTTGCTAAAAATTACCTACAGGCCACATCTATAAATATACAAACAAATACTGGCAACCAACTTACACTAGCCGCCGTATACTGCCCCCCTCTCTTCACCATAGCTGAAGATGAGTTTATGCAGTTTTTCAACTCACTAGGAGACCACTTCATAGCCGCAGGGGACTACAACGCCAAGCACACACACTGGGGATCACGTCTCGTGACTCCAAAAGGAAAACAGCTCTATAATGCAGTTATAACAACATACTGGCCGGCAGACCAGACTTTGCAATTACCAAAAACATTCCCAAAAATCTGATAAGCGCCGAATGCCTCTCGGATCTTTCATCGGATCATTCGCCTGTCCTGTTTATTCTACTCCGACATCCAGGCGCATTGGAGCAATCGTTTAAATTGACATCTCTGAAAACCAATTGGGTTAAGTACAAGAAATTCATTAGCTCACACATTGAGCTAAGTCCTCATCTCAACGATGAAGCCAACGTAGACAGATTTGTTAATACACTGGAGTCAGTACTCGTCTCTGCAGCTCGAGTTTCAACACCCCAAACTACAAGTACACAAAGCAACCAAAAGAGGACAAATCTACAAATAGAACAGCTCGTCCTCGAAAAGCGACGCTTACGTCGAGAGTGGCAACTCCACAGATCACCATCTGCTAGGCAAAGCTTAAAATATGCCTCACGTCAACTCACAAAAGCTTTACAGCAAGAAGAAGCACACGTCCACCGAAGCTACATAGAGCAATTGTCAACATCTAGTACAAAACGCTCACTATGGAGAGCTCACCCTACTCTAAGCTCACCGAAAGTAACCGTGATGCCTATTAGAAATTCCACAGGCGGCTGGGCGCGCAGCGATGCAGACAGTGCCATTATCAAAAATCAGCTGAATCCGAAAAAATCCCCGGGCTGCGACCTCATAACTCCCAAAATGATCATTGAGCTCCCATATTGCGCCATTTGCACTATCACTCAGATTTTTAATGCCATCGCAAAACTTGGCCACTTTCCAGTGAGATGGAAAAAGTCGATTATAATAATGATAGCAAAGCCGGGAAAAGACCACACAATTCCCACGTCGTATAGACCTATAAGCCTATTCTCATGCTTATCTAAACTCTTTGAAAAATGCGTATTGACTCGGATAAACACATACCTAAGAATCCAGGAAGGAATTCCGTCACATCAATTTGGGTTTCGTGAAAAGCACGGAACAATTGAGCAGGTCAACTGGATAACATCAGAAATTCGGAACGCGTTCGAAAAACGAGAGTACTGTACTGCCATATTTTAGACGTCTCTCAAGCATTTGATAGAGTTTGGCTAGAAGGTCTAATGTACAAGATCAAGACAATGCTCCCCTACAACACCCATAAGCTTTTTGAGTCTTACCCCTACGACAGAAAATTTGCTGTTCGATGCAACACTGCTATAACTGACGATTTCACCATTGGAGCTGGAGTTCCTCAAGGAAGCGTGCTTGGGCCAACATTATATGTCCTCTACACAGCAGACATCCCAACAAGCACACGACTAACAACATCTACGTTTGCTGATGATACAGCCATTCTCAGCCGCTCAAAATGCCCGATGCAAGCAACTGCGCAGATAGCTCTTCATCTGGTCGATGTTGAAAAGATTGGCGAATTAAAGTGAACGAACAAAAATGCAAGCACGTTACGTTCACCCTGAACAGGCAAAACTGCCCGCCGCTCATGTTAAACCATACTCTACTCCCGCAAGCAAACGAAGTGACATATTTAGGAGTACACCTCGACAGAAGACTCACATGGCGCCGGCACATTGAAGCCAAAAGAACACACCTAAAGCTAAAAGCGAGTAGCCTTCACTGGCTTATCAACGCTCGGTATCCCCTTAGTCTGGAATATAAAGTCCTGCTGTATAACTCGGTACTAAAACCTATATGGATGTACGGCTCTCAGTTATGGGGGAATGCCAGCAATAGCAATATTGACATAGACCTGCGAGCTCAGTCGAAGATCTTGAGAACAATCACCGGGGCACCGTGGTACGTTCGCAACGAAAGCATACATCGCGACTTAAACATTCTACCAGTCAAAGAAGTGATCGCAGAACAGAAGGAAAAGTACTTTACCAAGCTATCGTTGCACCCTAACCACCTGGCGAGAGGTCTTACAAGGTTGATCAACCAATCACGCCTTCGTCGCAATGACTTACCCACCCAGCGACCGACTTGAGGCACGCGCAACCAGAATGCAGTCTTATTATACTGTGAGTTAAATTTTAATGTTAAGATTCGTAAACTTATTGTTAGTCTCAAAATTAAGAGAAGATTCAATAAATAAATAAAGGCAAAGTTAAATAACAAAAAAATAGATTTAAAACCATAAAATGATCCGATTAATATTCCGTTAAATCATACACTCGAAAATAATTAGACAATTTTACCAGCAAGATCTGAAATCGTCCGAAAAATAACTATAAATTCAGCAACCAGGTATATACTAATACCAAACCAAGAAATCGAAAATGGAGTATTCATTGGAAATTCCATTGCAGATTCTAAAAACACCTTTGTCCGAATTCTAAATACAACAAATAAAACAGAAATTATTCAATTAAATACACTTAAAGTCGAACCATTTTATAATTACGATATAATTAAATCTAATAAAAATACAAATAAAGAAGAAATCTTAGAAAAACTTAACAAAAACTTCCCGCCTCAATTTAAAGAAATACTTAAAGAATTATGCACCAAATACACAGATATATTCGGGATAGAAACCGAACCGATATCAACTAATAATTTCTATAAACAAAAAATAAGAATGAAAGATGATGAACCAGTATACATAAAGAATTACAGAATCCCCCACAGTCAAAAAGAAGAAGTAGAAAAACAAGTAGAAAAACTAATTAATGATAAAATAATAGAACCATCAGTTTCAGAATACAACAGTCCATTATTAATAGTCCCGAAAAAATCATTACCAAATTGCGATACGAAAAGATGGCGTTTAGTAATTGATTACCGCCAAATTAACAAAAAAATTTTATCAGATAAATTTCCACTACCAAGAATAGACGATATTCTTGACCAATTAGGTAGAGCTAAATACTTTTCATGCCTAGATCTAATGTCAAGATTTCATCAAATAGAACTCGAAGATATGTCTAGAAATAAAACGTCCTTTTCCACGAGCAATGGCTCCTATCGTTAAAAAAAAGGTATTTTACCAGATATCAAGAAATACGAAGTAATAGAAAAATACCCAGTCCCATTTTGCAATTACTACAGACGTATTATTAAAAAATTTTCCGATTACTCACGTCACATAACTAGATTATATAAAAAGAATGTTAAATTTGAATGGACAGATAAATGTCAAATCGCATTCGAATACCTAAAAACCCAATTGATGAAACCCACATTATTGCAATATCCCGATTTTAATAAAGAATTTTGCATAACAACAGATGCAAGCAAACAAGCATGTGGAGCTGTTCTTGCTCAAGATTACAATAACACTCAGCTACCAGTAGCCTATGCATCAAGATCCTTTACGAAAGGAGAAAGTAATAAAAATACAACAGAACAAGAGTTAGCAGCTATCCATTGGGCAATAAACCATTTTCGACCATATATTTATGGAAAACATTTTACAGTCAAAACAGACCATAGGCCCTTAACCTATCTATTTTCAATGACAAATCCAAGTTCGAAATTAACACGAATGAGATTAGACTTGGAAGAATATGATTTTACTGTGGAATATCTTAAGGGAAAAGACAACCATATAACCGACGCGCTATCAAGAATAACAATAACGGATTTAAAAAACATCCAGACAAATAATAAAATTCTGAAAGTCTCTACCAGAAATCAAAGTAAACAGAAAAATTCCTGCGCAGGAACAGAAAAAGAAAAAATAGATTTGCCTAGGCATATTCTAAATAAAGCTTCTCAGCCCAACGTATACGAAGTCATTGTTAATGACAAGGTACGAAAAGTAGTGACCTTGCGAATAACTTATTCACTTTGCTTACTAAAGCATGGAAAAAAGGTTATAGCAAGAATTGATGTTAGCGATTTGTACACCAATGAAATTCTCGACTTAGGTCAGTTCTTTCAAAGGCTTGAAAAAGAAGCCGGTATACTTAATATCAGCCAACTCAAAGTGGCACCGAGCGAAAAGATCTTTGAAACCATTTCAATGAAATCTTTTAAAATTATGGGCAATAAAAAATTACAATCATTAAGAGTAGCGCTACTCAAGCCGGTGACCCAATTATCAAATAATGATAAAGAGAAAGAAGCATTACTGTTTACATTCCATGATGATCCAATACATGGAGGTCATACAGGCATAGCTAGAACATTAGCAAAAATAAAAAGGCATTATTATTGGAAAAACATGACCAAAGATATAACAAAATATATAAGAAAATGTCTTAAATGCTAAAAAGCAAAGACAACAAAACATACAAAGACCCCATTAACTATCACCGAAACGCCACAAACGGCTTCGACAGGGTAATTGTGGATACGATCGGTCCACTACCTAAATCTGAACAATGAAATGAATACATAGTAACGCTAATTTGCGATTTAACTAAGTACCTTGTAGCAATACCAATCCAGAACTAAAGTGCAAAAACAGTAGCAAAAGCTATATTCGAAGATTTTATTCTGAAGTACGGTCCAATGAAGACGTTCATTACGGACATGGGAACAGAATACAAAAATTCGATAATTGAAGATTTATGTAAAAACTTAAATATCAAAAACATAACTTCAACAGCACATCATCACCAGACTGTAGGAACCGTGGAGCGAAGCCACAGAACATTTAATGAGTTCATCCGCTCATACATCTCAGTTGATAAAACAGATTGGGATGTATGGTTGCAATACTTCGTATACTGTTTCAACACAACACCCTCTATGGCACATGACTTTTGTCCATACGAGTTAGTTTTTGGTAAAACATCTAATTTAGCCAAACACTTCAATAGTATAGATAATATAAAACCATTATATAACACAGATGATTACGCTAAAGAATTTAAGTTTAGATTAGAACAAGCATTTAAGAGAGCTAGATTAAAGCTAGAATGCTAGAATCTGTACAAAAAAACTTCCTTCTTTTTGCTTTACGGCGCCTAAACTGGGATGCAAATCTTATCTTACCTTCTTATTCTAGTAGACTTCTTTTGATTAATTTACCATCCCTAGCCAACCGTAGAACGATGCTTGGTACTATCTTTATTTATAACCTTATACATGGTGATATTGACTGTCCCGACTTGTTAAGTCGGCTAAACTTTTCTGTGCCAAGTAGATTAACTAGAAATTATATTCCCCTAATTTTAAATCATTGTAGATCTAACTATGCCTTGCATGAGCCTTTCAGAGTATTATTCAGAGTATTATGTTCAATCATCGATTTAGCGTCGCTTGTGAACAGTTGTATTTACCTTTGTGCTCTGAGTTTTTGTATTTTTTCAGTGATTTTGTGCGAGTGTTTTGTGTTATTTTATTTACAAAGCTTAACTTAATACATATCTGTGTTAGAAATTTTAAATAGATCTCCCAGTAAACGGGTATGTGTTTAGAATTGTTTTAACATTTCTAATAGATTTGTTTAATCTCGTAGCTTTGTTAGTGTAATTTTACGCTCTCTATACTTGCTAGAACTCTTTTACTCCCTCTCAATCTCTCCCGCTCTATTTTATAACTGTAATTTACTCTCTATGAACTTCTGGTAGACTTGTTCGTTTATTTCTCTAACTCTCTCTCTCTCTCTCTCTCTTGCATGCTTTACATTGCATTTGTTTATTTATTAAAGTTGTTGTGTTGCACAAGCCACGCTCAGTCGATATAAGATTTATTCTCTCGTGCTCTCTTTATTCGACTTAATTTCGTGATCTCGCGCTCTTACTTTTTTCGTGTTTTGTGGTTTTTGACAATTTGATTTGATCCCAGTGCCAAATTTACTTTGAGGTATTTTTCATATTCTTATTTTTTTATTTTGCTTTAAACTTACAATGGCTTTTGTCTGTTCTAAGAAAAATTGTACTCTTGCGTCTTCAACTAAAGACCCTTTTATTTTTTGCTGGCTCTGCGATTCGATGATGCAAATTAACTTTCTCCTTTGTGATTTGGTTAAAAAAATTTATTTTTTATTTAATTAACTTCACTTATCACTAACATTTCATAGGTTGCACTTAGAATATTTCACTGCTCCGATCTTATCATTTATTCACTTCTATTGTTCTTATTCTTTTGGATCTCAAAAACGGACTGCCGCACTTGGGCTGAAAGATTAATAATCAAACCTCGGCTTAAGAGATTTTATCTTCAAAAATTGATTAAGAGATTGACTCAAGAGAGTCGGAAAAATAGGATGATGAAATTTGGCAATTAAATCTGAAATCGAGATTCTGCCGGAAATCGGTGTTTACATTATCGAGCTTCGAGGGTCGCTTTGGGTCTCCGATGTTTAGAATATCGGCTGAGGATGTTTACAGAATCCGTTTAATGCGGAGTGTGAAATGATATGGGTGGGAACCAGTCGAAGGCGTAGTTGAATGAAATAGCTGACTACGGGTTTATCTTGGAGTCAATTCTGAATTATTTGGAAATTGGGCTGGGCTCAAAGTTGTTTATAAATCGGGTAAGTGGCCCTAAGTAATGTGCTATATAACTCCCCCCATCCTAAATTGAATCGTCCCGATTCATTGGAACTGAAGGGTATATTGACTGTAATTGATTAGTCAGTTCGACAATTATATTTTCTTCTAGGGTGTTTTCTTTGTCGGGAATATTGGTATTTTCATTTTCGGGTATATTATTTTCTTCATTAATTTCTACATGGGTTTGCCGTGGTTTGAATATTAAAAAATTTCTGTATTTAATTATAAGCATAATCATTAAATATATAAATGTAAGTATTACCAATATTAACGAAATTGGTATTTGGGTTTGTTTGATTTGAATAAAAGGATTTAGTATGTTAATATTATCGAATGAAAGTTCCGAATTATTTGACATTATATATTCGGTTACTAAAAAATTGGTATGTTTACGAGCAGTGATGTATTCCAATATCTTATTTTCTACATTAGTGTAGGTTACATTATTAATTATAGAAGTGCCATTAAAAGTTACTAAATACGACCCTTCTAAATGGGTGTCATTGATTACATTTTTTCCGTTTACAAATATGGCTCCTTCTTGGATTACATCTACATTTTTATTTTTTTCTCTGATTTTTTTACATTTTGTTTTTTCTCCATTTAATAAATTTGTAAAACACGATCCTTCTGGATTTATTGTGCAGTAATTATTAAACAATTCTTTCTTAAAATTAGACATTACATAATACTTGTTTTTACATTTTGCGACGTGATTGTCGATTAATAATTTTCCATCTTTATGTGAAATTGATCTTGAATTGTATACTTCGCAACGATCGGTAATAATGGGATATTTTATGTATATTATAAAAAGTTCTTGGTGCAAAGCAATTTTAAATTCAGATATATCCAATAGGTCAGTTATAATTACAGGCTTTTGTTCATGTTTATAAATTTCTTGTAGGTCCTCATTGTTTAAAATTTTGGTGTTAAAAACATCAATTTTTGCAAGTGTAATTGTATCCATTAAATTTGTAAGATCGTAAGTAAGCAAACGTAAACGATATTTTCTAAGTGGATTTTCTTGATTTTTAAATGCAGATTTGAAATCATCAGATAACGTTTTTATTTCTTTAAATAATTTAGAGTTAATAACGAATTGATCGTTATTATTTTGTATTAAATCATCAATTTTATTCTGAACAGCTATGAAATCATCATGATCTGGAGTGCCAGCTAACCATTTCCAAATAGTGCCTAATTCATTAATTCCTCGCTTTGATCTATTGGGTATAATTTGTGCGATAAGTATTTTAATTATTTTTAAATCCTGTGCTATTTCCCAATGTAAATTCTGGTCAGTATTTATAAATTCAGATTCAAGATTAATTATTTCTTTATAAAAACTTATATTAGTAATATGAAATAAATCCGCGTATGATTCATAAATAAGAGCATCTTTGGTATCCTTGTAAAGGAAGAAATCATGGTTTGTATAATCCATAATTTCGGCTTTGGATATAGCCACCATCAATAATAAGAAAGTTAATGATATCATTATCTGGAATTTGAAATTAAACATTTTTTTATTTAGCATTTAATATTGTCTTTATGAATCGTACGGTTTCGATTATTAATAATAACCTTATTAGGATGATTCTCCTTTACTACTTGTTTTTTGTATCTTAAATTAAGTTTGTTTCTTTCCCCGTGTTTTTTTTCAAAAATTACCTCACCTACGTGATAGTTTTTCCCTCGTTTATTTTTATTGTGAAAATCTAACATTTTTTCCTGAGCTTGTTTAAGCAGTTGGGGAGTTGTATCATGCTTAATTTTATTAAATTATATGTCATATGGTCTTTGATTAGTAATTGAGTGTATGGTTAAATTATATTTTTGTGCTGCTCTAATAATAATTTCTGAATAATCGACTAAATTAAGCTCGTCTTTAATGCAACGGGCAATTTCTGTCAGTGTCGAGTGTGCCCTTTCAATTTGTCCATTGGAGGTACTATGTCGTGGGTCGGCGAAATATAATGATAACCCATTTCTTTGTGCAAAAGATTTAAATTGGGAAGATGAAAAACTTGGCTCGTTATCTAACATTATAGTTTTGGCTAGTGGAAATTGTTGTAAAATTTCCGAAACTTTATTTTCTATATTTAATTTATTTTGGATTTCTTTAACTATTAAATATTTTGAATAGGAATCTATACAAGTAATGAATATTAAATTTTGAGCATAATATATATCAATATGTAAATTTTCACCCTCTCTTTCTGGAATAGGAGCCTCTCCGATAGGAATTTGCACTGGGTGTCTATCGTATTTTTAAGTTTCTTGTATAAATTTGGCCAATAATATAATCTACATATTTGCTTATAATTTTCATCAAGCCCTCTATGAGCTCTACAATGAGTTTCCGTGATAATAAGAGCCTGGTCTTCCGCATTTTCGACATCTTGGACAAATATTTTCGTATATAAAAATGTATTAATAAAATTATCTTTAAGTGGTTTTTGTATTCTATATAAATCTTCTAAAGTACAATGAATTCCTATAGTTATATTTGGTGGAATATATTCCCTTAGAATTGATACCAAATTTTCTGGAGTATCATATTCTATTATATGCCTTGTATTTCCAAATGAGTTTATCGACTCATGTATTGTATACCTCCCCGTTGCTATTAGCAGTTGTTGCTTAAACTGGTTTAAGGGCTTTCGGGTTTCTTGTATAACATTCTCAAAACTACTCTCTGCTGAATGCTGAGTGTATTGATCTGAGACCGATTCATTACTTTCTGTCAAGTTATTTATTTGGATTCTTGATAAGGCATCAGCGACAACATTTGTTACTCCTGGCTTATAAATAATTTTTGGTGAATAACTTTCAATAAAAGAATACCATCTCTTCATTTCAATATTTGGGTTTTTTTGAGAAATGGAAAATGATAAAGGTTGATGATCTGTATAGATCTCAATGTTATTAACTCCATATAAATAATTCCGTAAATTTTTAAATGCCCAAACTATGGCTAAAAGTTCCTTTTTATTAGTAGCATATAATTGTTCAGTTTTGGATAAAGTTTTAGAAATAAAAGTAATTGGTTTTCCTTCTTGAGAGAGAACAGCTCCAATTGCTAAATCAGATGCGTCAGTGGTTAAAGTAAATTTTTTATTATAATCCGGTTGTACTAATTCTATTTGTGCGATTAAATTATCTTTGAGCTCGTTAAAAGCTCTTACAGCTGAATCATCCAACTGTATGAAAGTTCTACGTGAAGCTTTTTTAGATACTTTGCCAGTTTCGCCTTCCAAATATTTGGTTAATGGTTTTGCAATTTTGGCGTAATTTTGCACGAATTTTCTGTAATATCCTGTTAGGCCTAGGAAGCTTCTAAACTCTCGAATATTTTTTGGAATTGGGTATTTTAAAATGGTAGAAATTTTTCGGGATCGGTTTTGATCACATTGTGAGATACAACGTAACCAAGAAAATTTGCAATCGAAGGAATTCGTATTTACCATTATTTATTGAAAAAGAGGTTTTTTTAATGTCTGTTTCTTTCATTAGAATCTGATGAAATCCAGATTCTAAATCAATTGTTGAAAAGTATTTTGCCTTTCCTAGGTTTGACAAAATTACTGAAGGATCCTGCATTGGGTATCTGTCAGGTATTGTATTTTCGTTTAATTTTTTAAAGTCAATTACGAGACGGAGCTTTGCAGTTCCATCTTCGTTGAAGCCCTTTTTTGGTACTACTAATACAGGGGAATTATAAGGACTCCTACTTGGCCTTATAATTTCTTCGTTTAACATTCGGTTTATTTCCGAATTTACAAAATCTGATGCTGACAAAGCATAAGGATATTGTTTACTATATATGGGTCTATCATTTTCTGTATTTATTTCACCTCGAATATCAGTTCTAAATGGAATCTGCATATTTATTTTCGAGTGTTCTTTGTTGATAATGTTTTGAATCTCATTCTCCAAATCATTTAATTGATTGGAAGATGATATTTTTATATTGTTAATTAAATCTTTGTCGGATACTTCTACGACGGCGTGTTCAGGATTTTTGTATCCCAAACTGTTTTCACTTTGATTGCCCACTTCAGAATCGGATCTGACTTGAGTCTCTTTATCAAAATATTTTTTTATGATAAATTCTCTTAACGGAAGAATGGTATTTTCTTCAGATAAAGAATGTTGATTTAAAAAGTTCCCATTATCGTAATTCAATTTTTCTTCTTTTCCATTATATTTTAGTATTCCCTTAGCTGTATCGATTACAGCTCCAATTTTCTTTAATAGATTATATCCTATTAATAAATCTGATTCTAGTCCCTCTATTTCATAAAACGTGTATCGCATATTAAATATAGTTATCATATGATAATATTTAATTATTGAATATCCATTCACTGTGGACACCCTTTTATAAATTGGAAGTTCATTCTTATTTTTATATATTCCTGTTTCTTTATATAACAAGAAGTTGCCCCCGTGTCAATTAATATTTTTAATTTTTTATTAATTGTTTTATCTGTACGAATTAAGTAGGGTAAGCCTACTCCTGAGCTTCGCCTAAAAAATGATCTTCCTCAATATTGTTGAGCCTCATTGTTTTGTTAACCGGTTGATTAACAGTTCCTGCGGGCATTCTTTTATTTTGTACTTGTTCCTGCTGATTGTATGGTTTCCTATTTTGATTCCATTTATTATAATTATTATTCTGATAATTATTTCCCTGATTAAAGTTATTATTGGGCCTATTCTGAATCTGCAAGGATTCGTCTATTTCCATAGGCTCTGGCTTATTCTGAGGTTGTCTGTATGAATTCCATTGATTTTGTTGATTATAAAAAGGTCTTCCCTGATTGAAATTATTATTTCGGTTCTGATTAAAATTGTTTTGATTTAGCCAATTTTTATTAAAGTTATTATTTTCCTGATTAAATCTAAAGTTGTTATTGTTCCTTTGATTATTGTTGTAATTGTTTAGTTGTCTTGGTTTGTTGTTTAAAAATATTATACCGTTACCACCTTGGTTGGGCTCGGTAATTTTTTTCTGTGTAGTTGTAAACGAATTTGCAAAATGTGCTCTCATGCTATTACTTTGAAGTTCCTGTACTATAGCCATAGCATTAGGTAAATCTTGGGGATTCATAGAAAAGATTGTGTCGGAAATTTGACCGTTAAGGCCAGTTATAAAAACTCGAAGGGCGGTTTTTCTATGTTTTTCATTCATTTCTTGAGTAATCGGTTTGTTTCGTCCGTAAGTCATAATTGTTTTGTTAATTAATAAAGTCAATTTACTATTGACTGTTCCATAATAGTCCATTATGGATAATTTACCCTGGCTGAGAACACTTAACTCCTGTTCAATAATATGGATAGGACGTTTGTCACTGTAGACAAAGTCTAGTCTGGCCATTATGGCATCGAAGTTTAAAACTGTACCGTTATGGGTTAAGGCGTCATTGGCCATCCCTGTTATTTTGTTTCTTAATATTGATAATGCTGAATAAAATTTTTCGCTACCTCTGGTATATTGACCCATAGCTATTTCAGCTGATTCCCTCCAGCTAACATATTTGTCTTCTTCACCCCTATACTCTCTAACAGATTTGATGATCTCATAAGATGTTTCGCAATTAATATTTGGATCAACTATTTCTACTTGATAATCTTCAACTTCCTTTATTTTATTAGCAAGCTGTAATTTTAAACTTGCTATCTCTTCTTTTAATGGATTCAATTCACAATTAACAATGTGTTTAATTAATTCTCCTATATTTATCATTGTGTTATTTGCATTTGTAGGCTCTTGAGGGGTAATTACGTTGTGAGGCCTTTTATTACTTGGACCAGCTTGTTCTGGATTCATTTTTAAAATATTTTCAAAATCTTTAATTAACTCTTCCACTTTTGTATTCTTATATTTCTTATAATTTTTCTTTATTAATATATATAAAAAAAAATATTCTCGCTCACGACTTGTCCTTCTTCTAGCCGATGATCCTTGTTGGGGTCTTCTATTAGTCTTCCTTCTAAATTAATTTGTCTTCCTTTTATTTTGGCTTGTCTTCCTTCTTTATTTGGCGAGGGATTGCCCTACAGCCTGGTATTTTTTTTGTTTTTTCTTTTTGATGATTTTTTGTAGATTTTTGTATTCAACTTATTAGTTGAATTTTTTATTTTGTAGATTTTCCTTTTGTATAATTAATTGTTCACTTTTTTGAATTGTTTGCTGATGTTGGTTCTTTTTTATTTTATTGTTCACTTTAGTAAATTTTTGGTTGGTAATTTTATTTTTATTAATTTTATAAATTTATGTGTCCGGAGCAGTACAAATTTTTTTGACAAGCACTACTTTTATTAGGGAGGTTTTTATATTTTTTTTTTAAAATAGATTATAGCATTTATTGATTTCTACTTTTAAAGATTTATTTAGATCAACACTCACTTTTTTTTGGTTTTCGTTGGTTATTTTGATTTAAGGAGGATTATTACATTTATTGATTTCCTGCCCTATTTTTTATAACACAACTTTTTTATCTTCAGCGGGTTGTATCTGGGTTTTTTTGGCCGCACTAAATTCCTTTTTCACATAAAAACCTTTTTGAACTTTTTTTTTTTTTTAATTTTTATGCCTTGCTTTAGAATATGTTTTAACTATGCGGCCCCACGTTGGGCGCCAATTAACTTTCTCCTTTGTGATTTGGTTAAAAAAATTTATTTTTTATTTAATTAACTTCACTTATCACTAACATTTCATAGGTTGCACTTAGAATATTTCACTGCTCCGATCTTATCATTTATTCACTTCTATTGTTCTTATTCTTTTGGATCTCAAAAACGGACTGCCGCACTTGGGCTGAAAGATTAATAATCAAACCTCGGCTTAAGAGATTTTATCTTCAAAAATTGATTAAGAGATTGACTCAAGAGAGTCGGAAAAATAGGATGATGAAATTTGGCAATTAAATCTGAAATCGAGATTCTGCCGGAAATCGGTGTTTACATTATCGAGCTTCGAGGGTCGCTTTGGGTCTCCGATGTTTAGAATATCGGCTGAGGATGTTTACAGAATCCGTTTAATGCGGAGTGTGAAATGATATGGGTGGGAACCAGTCGAAGGCGTAGTTGAATGAAATAGCTGACTACGGGTTTATCTTGGAGTCAATTCTGAATTATTTGGAAATTGGGCTGGGCTCAAAGTTGTTTATAAATCGGGTAAGTGGCCCTAAGTAATGTGCTATATAACTTGCACGTTAAATGTGCAGGATTTACTGGCAGAGTCAAAGATTTCATTGATCTTAATTCTGGTCTCATGTGGTCATGTGGGTCCTGCAAGGAAATGGTTGTTGAGATGAGTGGATTTATGAGGCAGACTCGAGACAGCTTATTGAATATCTCAGGAGCTTTTAAACAACTCAATGAGGGGTTCAATTCCGTCTGTGCCCAGTTTAATAATAAAAAATTATTAACCGAGTCGCCTAAACGTAAAAAAGCCAGTTTAACCGCCGTTAATATGATTGTGGAATCCACCCCAAATCCGAACTTGGTAGCAGCAGTTTCTGTTGACACAGGGGTAAATGAACCAACTGTGCCTATGGATACAGCTATTTCGGGTGGTACCTCTGTTTCCAGAATAAAAGCTACAGTACTGGCTAAGTCAAAGAATTCGTTGCCGACCGTACCTACAGGTACAGTAGACGCCGTTCCTGGTTCTCAGCCCAGTGTGGTTCAGACTGCTGGTGGGGGCCGTAAGAAACTTTCAGTTGTTCCACAAAGGAAGCAATTATTTGTTTCTAGATTCACCCCAGATACCACATCTGAGGATGTTTTGGAATTTATACGTGAAAAATTCCCATCCGAGGATATTGCAGTTGAACAATTTCGATTTTCTTACGCTCGTAGGATATCGTCTTTTAAAATATTTGCTCCGCCTGATGTGTTTAATGTGTTACTTTCTGAAAGTTTTTGGCTTAATGATGATTTAGTAATTAAAGAATTTGTTCCAAATAAACCGAGAACAAATAACAGGCCTTCCACTGTGCCAAAAAACTAAATAGTTTATTCTTGGCGTATCAAAATGTTAGGGGACTAAATATGAAGCTACACAAGCTTTATGCCGACTCCTCTGCATTCACCGAAGATATTTTGGCTTTTACGGAAACTTGGCTAAAACCAGAGATATCTGACTCTGAAGTTCTGTCAAATAACTTTAATACTTATAGGACCTATCGCTCCTCACGTAGGGGGGGCGGTGTACTGATTGCTGTTACCTCTAGCCTAACATCCGAAAGAATTCTCCCTCATATCCCAAACGAAATTGAATTTGTAAGTGTGAAAGTTTCTTTGCAATCTTTATCTATTTTTGTTAGATGTTCCTATATTCCACCTGGCTCTGATCTAGTAATTTATGAGCACCATCTGTCCGCAATAAAATCCGTACTATCCCTGCTTTCTAACAGAGACCTTTTGATTGTTTTGGGTGACTTTAATCTACCAGATATTTCTTGGTCTCCTCCCACTGACTCACTTGTCGCTATACCTTTATCCGCCCATGATTTTGTAGATGGCCTTTTAGAATTATCGTTACAGCAAGTAAGCTTTATACGAAATTCTTTAAATAGACAATTAGATCTTGTGTTTGTTTCAGACCCGTCCGAGGTCACGGTATGTAGAATTGACGCTCTTGTTGTACCTGAAGACCGATATCATCAAACAATGGAATTGACAATTTGCCTCCCCTGCTCTGATACCCTCTCTCCTTTAGTGCCCCCAACTAAATTGAGATGTTTTCGTAAATGTGACTATAATAAACTTAACGATATGATTTCTCATTATAATTGGACAGACTTGTACAATTGTACAGACATTGAAAGTGCCACTGAACTATTCTATATAGCGTTAAATACTTTTTTTAATGAATGCGTTCCTGATAGGTTTCCTTTAAACCTAAACAGGCCTCCTTGGTTTACCAATGCGCTTCAAAGACTTAAAAACCTTAAATCAAATACTTATAAAAATGTATAAAAAATCGGGTAAGCCATCAGATTTTTCGAAATATGTAGTGGCTCGATCGGATTTTAATGTTCTCAACAGTCATTTCTATTCTATGTATCTAAATCGATGTAAATTTGAATTTTCAAATGATCCGAAACAGTTTTTCAGCTTTGTGAATGCCAAGCGTAAGTCATCGGCATTGCCTTCATCGGTACGTCTAAACTGATTTCTGACATTTTTCCAAACCACTTATAGTTCGACAGCTTGGTCAAATTCTAACTACCCTAATCCCTTAAATAGGGCAAATTGTATTTTTTCCCCTTTAATTACTGAAAACTCCCCTTAATAGATTTAGAAACAACAACGCCGACTTATTCTCCCGGTCCAGATGGACTTCCTGGATGTGTGCTCAAGTTTTGTGCGTCAACCATTTGTAAACCGATTCTTAAACTTTTTAATTTGTCTATTTCATCATCAGTTTTTCCTACTATCTGGAAGGACTCTTTTATTATTCCACTTCATAAAAAGGGTGCGAAGGCTGATGCCAAGAATTATAGAGGTATTTCCAAATTGTCGGCAATTCCTAAAGCATTTGAACGTATTATCACTTCTCATTTGCAACATTTATGTTCCTCGCTTATATCACCGTGTCAGCATGGTTTTGTTAAGCGAAGATCGACCACCACCAACCTTCTTGAATTGTCATCTATTGTAATAAATGGATTTCAGAAAAAATGCAGACTGACTTTATATATACAGATTTTAGTTGATGGTAGGACTCAGGTTATTGAATCTGTTTTTGATCACGTGACAGGAGTCAACCCCTTTGCTTTTACTTTTTATTCAAATTAGATCTGCTTGGGTTAAGCTTTGTTTATCATATAATGATATAGTCGGATTTAACTTACAGTCAGATATTGATTGTTTTCATGAATGGTGTGAGTACAACCTTTTAAAGTTGAACTACCTTAAATGCAACGTCATGACTTTTTATAGGGGTACTCCTACGTTTATTAGTTATTTTCTTGAAAATACGTCACTCGACCGTTTATATTCCGTTAACGATTTAGGTGTTCTTCTTGACCCTAAACTTAAATTTGACTGCCACATAATGTCCACTGTTAATAAAGCCATGAGTGTTCTTGGCTTTATAAAGCGTTGGTCAAAAGAATTTGATGACCCTTATACGACCAAATTATTATTTACCTCCCTTGTCCGTCCTATTTTGGAATATTGTTCGTCGGTTTGGAGTCCACAATATCAAGTGCACATTGACCGTATTGAGTCGGTACAAAAAAAATTTCTTCTTTTTGCCCTTCGTAGTTTGAACTGGGATCAAAACGTAAGGCTACCTTCCTACCAGAGTAGATTACTGTTGCTTAATTTACCTACACTTGTAAATCGTAGAAAAATGCTTGGTACTATTTTTATGCATAATCTTATAAGAGGTGATATTGATTCTGCAGAACTTGTAAACCGCCTAACTTTCAATGTTCCTGTTAGACTAACACGAAATTATATCCCTCTAAATTTGTCACGATGTTCATCAAATTTTTGTCTGCACGAGCCCTTTCGCGTTCTATGTAATACTTATAACAACCTTTATCATCTAATCTGCATTTCCACTTCTATCCCGTTACTAAAAACTAATATTTTAACTCATTTGCTTTTCTCTTAATTGTGCCTTTTATTTTCACTTGTGTCTTGTCTCTATTTAATTTATGTATTTTCCTCGCGAACTCGCATTTTTTGCCCAAATTGATAATAGGGCCCGCGCGTAACAAGCACGTGCTTGGTGTCGTTGGGCCACTTGTTTGTACTGCTCGTAGTGCATCAACGTCCATCAGATATAATAGACTTTTTCCTGTAATATCAAATCTTGACTCTCTGCCGCTCCTAAAACGATTAATACTTGCTTCATTGGCACAAGATTGATCTAACTATTACTTTTTTCCCCGGACTTTTACCTTTATTTTCCTATCTCGCGTCTATCCTATCGCGAATAGTGCCGTACGATACACGGCTGGGCCCCTCGGTCGGTTGGGCGGGTAAGTGGGCCATGGGACTCCGCGCAAAAAAAAAAAAAATAAGAAGCAAACAGTTCATAAGGATAGGTTAAAAGTTTTTATTTCATAATCACTTTAATTCTGTTATATATACATCACGTATGACCACACAAAAAGAACCATACGCAATAAGAACCATACGCAAAAAAGCCATAATTAGATTGAAAAAAAAAATAATATTAATAAAATAAATAAATTATATATAAATGTTACTTTTGATTCAAAACAATACTTTCTGATTCAAAACAATTTTTAATAAATTAAACTCCATATAAAAAAAAAAAATATTAAAAAAAATATTTTCGTTTATATTAAATATACACATAGAAAATAACTCCATATAATTACTTTATTTTTTAAAAGGAGGGGGATGTAGTATGTTCACATGTCGAATGCACACTGTACTCAGTGCTACGCCCTCGAATGCGTGGGAACTGCAGTGTCAGCATATTTGATATGTGCGACCGCTCCGACGGCCAAGTGAACATAGTATCTCTCTCTCTCTCATAAATAAAGACAAGCTTGGGAGCGTACCTCTGAGTCGCTCCCAATTCGTTGGATAAGATTTTAGAATTAAGAAGTCAGTCATATCTACGAATTAAAAGTAAATGTGTCTTGATGTAGAAGTGAGTCAGTAAATTAAGGTCAATCACCAAAAAAATAAAATTTATATTTTTTTTTAAATCAACTACAACGATCAAAATTAATTTGCATGCGGAGCGTTTGTACACTTCGTTGGACAGTGGCCGGAGCCCAATAGCGCAAATACAAACAACTATGTAAGATATTTTAAGAGTTTGCTTTTGAGAATAATTCTGAAGCCCCATTATTTGCAGCATGCCTCATAGACACTGGGAGTCCAATCTCTTTTGCTAAATTATGCCGTTTATCTACTACAGTTCATTTGGAATTCGTTTCGGAAAACTTTTTCGGGCTGAATAAGAGCCAACTGTGTGTCGTTATAAAAGAAAGAATAAACTGTTATTTTGATCTCTACTGAGTCCCAAACGAGTCTATGAGCTATGACGTAGTTATTGGAAGAAATTTAATGGAGTCTTGCCAACTAAATCTAGATCTAGACACCTTGAAGATGGTAACGGTAGAGTCTACGAGTCCAAAATGAAAACTAAAATTAAATAATGATGCGAATGTTAATGCATACAATATAGTTTATATATCACTATTATACAAGACTAGGACGGAAGCTAACTTCGGCAAGCCGAAGTTTTAATACCCTTGCAGACTTTGCCGAAATTGCTAAAACTGAAAAAGTAGCGAAAGGAATAAGGTATACATAAATAAACTAGATTTGCATCGTTTGATGTCAGTTGCTTTTATATTGCAAAAATGTCATATAAAAATAGAAAAAAAGAGAAACTTTCGCAGCCTTTAACAATTTTTCCTACGGAAGCTATGAGATATAGACGTCCGATCGGCAAGCGCTTTTACCTTAATCAAGATATGCGTAAATAAATAAGACTTGGAAAAAATAATGTCAGTAGCTTACACATTGCGCGAAAAATTCTGAAAATCATCAAATTTGGACCGATTTCACCCTATTGTTCCTATGGGAGCTGTAGGATTTAGACGTCCGATCGTCACGCGCTTTTACCCTAATCAAGGTATGCATAAAAAAATACGATTTGGAAAGATTCATGTCAATTGCTTATATACTGTGCGAAATATCCTAAAAATCATTAAATTTTAACCGATTTCACCCTATTGTTCCTATGTTCAGATCGCTAGCTTTTAAACTGAGCTCGCAAACGGTATTGAAACAGACGGACAGACGGTCGGACGGACAGACGGACATCGCTATATCGTATCCTCTATTGATCCTGATCAAGAACATATATACTTTATGGGGTCGGAAACGTATCCTTCATTGCGATACAAACTTCTGACCAAAATTATAATACCCTCTGCAAGGGTATAAAAATATTTTGATGATAAAAGTTTCGAAAACACAGATTCCATATTTTTAGGAAGAAAAGAGAAAAGTTTTGGGATCAACAAATCCTGGGCACCCCGATCTAAAAATCCTAAAACCCCCCACGTCGATTCATCCGTCAACAAGAAATTAAATATTGGAACTAATGAGTCTAAGCGAATATAAGTACTGCAGAAAAAAATAATTGACATAATCGAAAAAAAATTACAAATTCCATTTCGAACCGATATTCAAAGCGAAATAAACACCGAAAATTTATAGTAAACGGTATCCTTGTGCCTTATCAGTTTCAGATTTAATACTGAAATCAATAGAATGCTTTAATACTGAAATCAATAGAATGCTTTAATACTGAAATCAATAGAATGCCTAAGAAAAATAGTATAAGACCTAGTAGAAGTCTTTATAATTCACAAGTGTTAGTGGTACCCAAAAAAAAATCAAAATGAAGATGGCAGGCCCAAACATAGATTAGTAATAGATTCCAAAAAACTAAACGAAAACACTATACCGGGCAAGACCCGTTTGTAATATTAGCTAATTAATCCTTATACCTTATCAGTTTCTGAAATCAATAAAATGCTTAAGTAAAATATTATACAGCGGAGCTGTAACGTAGGACCCGAAGTAAGAAAAGCAACTGCAGAACACGGACTGAAAACGCGTCATGGGATCAAGACACGCCAACGAAATGAACGCACGAAATTGCACAAGATGGAACTTAAGAAGCAAAGGAGGACGCCCGAGAGAAACAGCGGTATCATGGTATCAAGGTATTTAATCCTTATACCTTATCAGTTTCAGAAATCAATAGAACGCTTAAGTAAAATATTATACAGCGGATCTGTAACGTAGGACCCGAAGTAAAAAAAGCAACTGCAGAACACGGACTGAGAACGCGTCAAGGGATCAAGACACGACAACGAAATAACGGCACGAAAATGCACAAGATGGGACTTAAGAAGCAAAGGAGGAAGCCCGAGAGAAATAGCGGGATCATGGTATGAAGGTATCATCGAGAGAGTCGGAGTGAGGAAGGTCATTCGAAAAATATCACAAGCAAGATGAGTACAAGCACCCTCCGAGCCGAGTCAAAGAGCCACCGTCGCCGGTTGACGCGAGGGCGGCCCTTACCGAGGAGTCGCTAAAGAAGGGACCGTGGGTGTGGCTCAACCCCATATCCAGGCAGAGGCCAAGGCTGCAGAGGCATCAGTCCGCGCCGGTGGGGAACTCCGGGCCACCGTTCCAACGCCAGGCATCCATGCCCGATAAGCGGCGATGGACGGAGGTCCGGCCGGAGGAATGGCCAGCAGGAATCCAGAGCCGGCGGTTACAGCCGCAAAATGAAGGGGCGGCAAGCAGGATGGTCTACTGGTCCAGCAAGGCGGACGCCGCTACCAGGTGATGCTCAGGCCGTCGAGGCTGCCGGCTTTTATCCAAAAATTTTGTCCAAATATATATATAAACACAAAACATAAACCTAAACAGAGCACTGGTACATCATCACAAACGCGCACAATGCTCTTAAATTAATAACACGAAAAATAAGGGGTCGTGTATTTAAAAGCATTTCTGAAAAAAAGCAGATACACAGAGCTTCAAGACAACGCGCAGCTCTACAATCTGGATGCCGGGGGCATGCGTATGCTACGCGGTCTGAAGCCAGCCGGTCGTCTTTGCGAAGAATTAATCATGGCACTCGGAGCAAAAAGGTTCAAAACCATCTATGGCGTCTAGAAGAAAAGTACATAATTCGAGGACAAATTCATGCTAGCAAACGACATAAATATTGATGAAGAAGAAGCTCCTCGAAAACATCATTGAGGGAATTCCAGGAACAGGATTGCGTGATCAGGCTCGTATACAATGCTTCTCCAAGCCGAAGCATATGTTAAGGGCTTTCTCAGGAATCCGTTTAACAAAGCGTAAGCGAGGAGGCATTTCTTCGAAGGTCTTATCCGGAAAAGTCGCAGTCAACAAGGATTTGCGTTGCGCCAAATGCGCCAATTGCCCTAAGCCAAAAACAGAGCCTGGTTCCTGCTATGCAAGTTATCCAACCCTTGAAACGGTTCTACTTATGGAATTAATAAACTAAATAATATTGCCCTTGCCTTCAGCGACATTCCCTTTGCCATTTTTAAATCAACTACAACGATCAAAATTAATTTGCATGCGGGGCGTTTGAACACTTCGTTGGACAGTGGCCGGAGCGCATTTGCGCAAATACAAACAACTATGTAGGATATTTTAAGAGTTTGCTTTTGAGATTAATTCTGAAGCCCCATTAGTTGCAGCATGTCTCATAGACACTGGGAGTCCAACCTCTTTTGCTAAATTAAGCCGTTTATCTTTTACAGTTAATTTGGAATGCGTTTCGGAAAACTTTTTCGGGCTGAATAAGAGCCAGCTGTGTGTCGTTATAAAAAAAAAATAAAGTGTTATTTTGATCTCTACTGAGTCACAAACGAGTCTATGAGCCATGACGTGGTTGTTGGAAGAAATTTAATGGAGACTTGCCAACCAAATCTAGATCTAGACACCTTGGAGATGGTAACGCTAGAGTCTACGAGTCCAAAATGCAAACTAAAATTAAATAATGATGTGAATGTTAATGCATACAATACAAAACATAGTTTAAATGTCAATATTATACAAGACGAGGACGAAAGCTGACTTCGGCAAGCCGAAGTTTTAATACCCTTGCAGACTTTGCCGAAATTGCTCAAATTGAAAAAGTAGCGAAAGGAATAAGGTATACATAAATAAACTAGATTTGCATAGTTTCATGTCAAATGCTTTTATACTGAAAAAATGTCATATAAAAATAGAAAAAAAGGGATATTTCCGCAGGCTTTAACCATTTTTCCTACAAAAACTATAGGATATAGACGTCCGATCGGCAAGCACTTTTACCCTGATCAAGATATGCGTAAATAAATAAGACTTGGAAAAATTTATGTCAATAGCTTACACACTGCACGAAATATTCTGAAAATCATCAAATTTGGACCGATTTCACCCTACTGTTCCTATGGGAGCTATAGGATATAGACGTCCGATCAACACGCGCCTTAACCCTGATCAAGGTACGTACAAGGTACTGCCCGAAATATTCTAAAAATCATTAAATTTTAACCGATTTCACCCTATTGTTCCTTTGGGAGCTATAGGATATAAACGTCCGATCATCAAGCGCTTTTACCCTGATCAAGGTATTCATAAAAAAATACGATTTGGAAAGATTCATGTCAATAGCTTTTACACTGCGCGAAATATCATCAATTCTTGCAAGATATATTCGATTGTTCCTATGGGAGCTATAGGATATAGACGTCCGATCGGTGCGATTTTCAAACTTGATCTGCGTACACATGTTTTAGGACGAGTGTGAAAGTTTCAGATCGCTAGCCTTTAAACTGAGCTCGCAAACGGTATTGAAACAGACGGACAGACGGACATGGCTATATCGACTCCCCTATAAATCCTGATCAAGAATATATATACTTTATAGGGTCGGAAACGTCTCCTTCACTGCGTTACAAGCTTCTGACCAAAATTATAATACCCTCTGCAAGGGTATAAAAATGAGTTTAAAATTCGTAAGGATAAAGTAAGGATTAGTAATACAGTTAGGTAAAAAGTTAGTTAGAAACAGTTGGTAAAAAAGCTAATGAAACAGTTAGTGATACAGTTAGTGAATCAGTTAGTGAATCAGTTAGTAGAACAGTTAGCGAAATTGTCATTATTCACGCATTGCATTTATATGGAAAACGATTTAAAAGTATTACTGATTGTGATTCTCTCACTTTGACGCTTAATAAAATTGAGCTAAGCCCACGAATAGCTAGGTGGGCGTTAGAGGTCCAAAATGATGACTACAAGCTGATACATTGAGATGGCAATAAGATGCAACATGTTGACGCCACTAGTAGAATATTTTGATAGTATAAGCAAATACGTTTGAGGATAATTTAGTAATCCGCCAAGTCAGGGATCCAAAAATTCCAGAAATTAAAAAACTCCTTATGAAAAACGGAATAGTGTAGACAAAATGTTTGATGTTATTTCGAAAACTTATTGGTTTCCTAAGGCTAAAGACAAATTTTTAAGCCACATTAAATACTGTTCGAAATGTATTGCACTGCATTCCAAAGTTGATACTTATCGATCATTATGGCATCATTCAGGTAGATCAAAAAACACATTTTAGTGGTCTTCACAAAGTTTGTACGTCTATATGCCACTAACCTAAAATGCATAATTTCACATAGGGGCAGCTGTTTCAATGATTTTTGGTTAGAGTTTAACGTTGAAAATAGCACCAGGAACGCCGCAGGGAAACGCGCAAGTTGAAAGAGCAAACAGAAGTCTTGGACAAATGATAGCTAACCTGATAGAGCCGGAGAAAGACATATATTGGGACACAGTAATAGATAAAGTAGAACACGTTTTAAATAACACCCAACACCGCAGTATAAAACAAATTCCAAGCAAGGTGCTTTTTGGCATAGAATAAAGAGGAATTGAAAAATACGCCAGAAGATAGGGACTTGGAGAAAATTAGAAACGAAGCTAAAAAAAAATCGAGAAAAAGCACAAGCCTACAACAAGGTACAATATGACAAGAAACCTAGAAAGCCTTCTGAATACAAAAAGAAGACTACGTAATGCTAAAGAGTTTCGATAGTACATCGGGAGTTTCTAGAAAATTAATTCCGAAAAATAAAGGTCTTTACGTAATTTCAAGAGTATCAAGAAATGACAGATTCTTATTAAAAGACGAATAAGGATTTCAGGCATCCCGTAACCCGTACCAAGGTGCCTGGAGCGTGAAAAAAAATTAAGCACCTGTTAAAAAAAGCGGAAAAAATAATAAATATAAATAATGCAGCAACGCCAAAGGAAGGAGAGCGACGATGGAACACCCACTGTGCAGCGGAGAAGATGTCAAAACCTACTATGTCACCATTATCCAAGGGCCAAGGCCAAGTCGTCAAATAAAGATCGTCACATATATATTTTCTAACCTTCATTGCTTTCTCACTAGACTATCGGGCGGTCACGTTTTATATAAATTTGGTGGGACAAAAACGCCTAATCTACCGCACAAATATTGTAGCAAGAATGCATATCAAAATCAGTACGTTACATCTGATGAGCATCAAGCATAAATGGGGAATGGATGAATCTAACTCCTCAAGAAAGAGGATTTTACAAAAGTAGCAACAAAACTTGGCAGGACTCTGTAGGGCATGACGGAAGATATGCATGGCTCAGCTGGAAGAAAAATATGCAGGTAAGCCAGGCCATGAAATGTTCTCTCAAAGCTCGCAGATAAAAACGTCAAAGACTTCATGGTCGACATGCGCTTACCCGCCAAAAGAAGCTTTCGAGAAAATCAAAGATAACTGCACACCAGATATGAGGATTTCGTTGAGAACATACAAGATAGACGATCTAGAAACACTGATTAACTCGGCCGAAGAGAACAAAGAGCTGGATACAGAACGAGAAGAATTAGTACACGAACACAAATTTTGGGAAACAAAACGGCACCGGAAGACAGTGAAATTAACTAAACAACGTATAACGGCTAGTGGACACCGCCCTTTGTAAAACACCGAAGACAGACAATGAACACTTCATTGAGGCCACCAACACCCACTCAGATGAGAGAAAATACAATGCCAAAAGCCACCAATGCCAACCCCATATAATGAGGCTTGACGCCGATGTCGAGGCGACTAACACTGTGCACAAGGTCCCAAAATCAGCGGTTACTGTTCTGCTGAGTGTTCGGCAAGGTGGGAAATGGGCAGCCATCCCAGTCGCAGAGATTCGCGCAAGAGTCACGAAATGTCTTCCCTCCAACTAACTTCTCCCTCGAAGAAAATAGTTGGCAGTTTTCGGCGTTTATAGTACCCGTAAAGGCCTTTTTCAATGGAAGGTAATACCCTCCGCGTTCTTTAGAGCTCTTGATCAGGTAATTGGCCTGGAAATGTCACCATGCACGTTTGCGTAACAAGATAATTTAATTAAAATCGGACGTACGCTAAAAGAACACAAGGATAACTTAAAATAAATGGACGTCTCAGGGAAGAAAACCTCGGACACCGCGTTACTAACGAAGGAATAGCCACAGATCCCGAAAAAGTAGCAGCTATAGCCGAACTGCAGCGTAGCTTCGTGGTACGACAATTTGGCCAGGTTTTGCGCGAATAATAAGACCACTTAATGATCTGCTACGCAAAGACACAAAGTGGATTTGGACGCCGGAACACCAGCAGGTAAAGACAATAATGGCTCAGTTCGCAGGGAAGGACCAAAGGAATTTTGACGATTATGCCAGCAGTAAACTCGAGCATTTCTGAATCAACTGCTCCCCAGCATTTCTTACCCGAGGCTGGGAACCCCGGTTACCAGAGCACAGACACTCCAGACGAGAAGGCTGCTATGTTAAAGGAAAGCTTTGAGGTTGTTAGTTGGAGCATGGAAAAGGGAGTCCAGGACCAGGATAGGCATTACAATCTGCGAAGGAGGCAGTGGAAGCCAATAATTGGTATGAGCAAAAGCACACCATTCGTCAAGAACCACCGAAAGTTTTTTTTGCAAAATTTGCACCTAGGTATAACGGGCCATACATGGTAACGGATTTTGTATCCCCGGTAAAGTCAGCCAAGGCGTAAGAAGGAACGTACCGAGCATGCCAGCGAACTAAACTGCTGTAGCAAACACACGGCTCGGGCAAGCTACAACAAGCAGACAACCAGGAGGATGACAAAACTATAGCGATATAGTTGGGGACCAAATAACGCCTACCAGCACAAGGAGAAGAAAGGTTGCACAGGGACCCCGACGACGATTCGTCCATCGGGCATAAACCAGAGTCACCCACAGTCATACGCCGTGTTGAACAAGGTGTATGCAGGGAATAGAAAGAGTGTACAAGGACCCCTACAACAATAAAAACGGCTTCAGCGTTGGACATAGTCAGAATCATCCGCCTTTACGCCCGTTAACAGGGTAATAAAAATGGAAAAGGGGTAATAAAAGAACACAGCACAATCAGCATCTTCAAATCATAACCCAGCCCGTAGCGTCGTTAGAGTCTAGCGGGTGAGATCAGGACAAATCTACTGGCGGCCGGAGAAAGGGCAGAGACGGCACAGAGGAGCTGTGGGTGCCGGTGTTTATCCAATAAAAAAATATATATAAACACAAAACATAAACCTGAAAAGAGCACTGGCACAGGGTTTACGGGGAACATCACAAACGCGCACAATGCATTCAAATTAATGAATTAATTAATCGATTAATTAATATTTAATTGAGCAAAGTAAGCAAAAAAATAGATGGCTTAGAAGAAAACTTAGCGACAGATGCAAACATAGTAGAGAACTATAAAATTCAAGAAGTTGACCCAAATATAAAATGTGAAACCACTCTTGAGTAATCAAATCATTACCGAATTTTACCGGGGAACCAACACAATACGTAGGTTGCAGGAAAGCGGCAGAAACTGCAATGAGCCCTTGTAAAATTCAGAGTCACCAGTATTTTATCGCGTTAACAATTTTACGAAATAAAATTATGGGAACAGCCCACGACGCTCTAACCAATCATGGCACTGTTCTAAATTTTCAAGCTAGATTGGACTTCATAATTAAGTATCCTTAGACAGGGTAGAATGACAGTTACTAAATAATATAATGAGGTATTATGGTTTTAAATATGAAAATAAAAATCAGGGAAATAATATAATTCCAAATAAAATACTAATACCAAGGAGACAGGAAATAATTGGAATTATAATCAAAATAATAATTGGCCACAGAATAGGAAAACCAAACCAGAGAGCAAACTCAAGCTCAAACAAGAAAGAAGATATTCCCTTGCAGAATATTCTGTTAATTATATTCTCCAAAATGATTCATAAGATGCATTCTTAATACTCATAAAAAATCCCAACTTCCTAACTTAAAAAACACCAAAGTTATGGCATTTCCAATCGTTCAGTTATATGCCAGCTATAGGATATAGTCGGCCGATCCTTATGAAATTTGGTAGGTCGGATTGATAGGCAAAAAATAAAACTCATAGAAAATCCCAACTTCCTTATTTTACAAACACAAAAGTTATGGAATTTCCGATCAATCAGTTATATGGCGGCTATAGGATATAGTCGGCCGATCCCGGCCGTTCCGACTTATATACTGCGTGCAAAGGAACGTATGGTGTGTGCTAAGTTTCAATTCGATATTTTTAAAACTGAGAGACTATTTCGCGATCCTGATCAAGAATATATATACCTTTTAGGGTCGGAGATGTCTCCTTCACTGCGTTGCACACTTCTGACCAAAATTATAATACCCTCTGCAAGGGTATAAAAAGGAGACCAGAAGGAACAGTAAATCAGCCCTAGTAGGCTAAAGTAACAAGATTAAATAATATCAATGAAGATCATTTTTTAGATCAGACTCCTACCGGGGAATGTTTTTTTTATAAAGAGTGGACAGAAAAACTAAAAAGGAGTTAACTATTTTAATAGAATCCGGGAGCCACTGCTTGTTACATTAAGGGAATTTTTGAGAATAAAAATAAATTATCAATTTACGAAAATTATGTACGGTTCATGGGTATTCAATTATTAAATATTACCACTAAATATATATATTTGGAACTAGATATTTGTTCTATGAAATAGAAGGATTGGAATCTGACCTACTAATTGGGGTTTTTTTTAAGAAAAATCGGAGCTATAATAAATATAGAAAAGAGAGCGTTGGAGTATAAAGGGAAGACAGAAAAGTTAATATATTATGATAGTGGGGAAAAAAACGAAACAAGTTTAATGAAAGTCAATAATACTCTTCAACTAAAAGAATTTATTTAAAAAAATATTTTGATAATAAAAGTTTCGAAAACACAGATTCCATATTTGTGGAAAGAAGAGAGAAAAGTAGAAAAGTTTGGGTTCAACAAATCTTGGGCACGCCGACGATGCAATTTCCATCATCAAAAAAGTTATTTGTTAAGGATCTAAAAATCCTAAAAACCCCGACGTCGTTTCATCCGTCAACAAAAAATTTAAAAATATTGTAACTAATAGTCCAAGCGAAATAAAATGAACAATATGAGTATGTCAAATCGAAGAAAAGCACTCAAAAATAAATTTACAAATTCCATTTCGTACCGATATTTGGAGTGAAATAAACACCAAAAAAGGCAGGGTAATTTATAGTAAACAATATCTTTATGCCTTATCAGTTTAAGATTTTTTAATACTTAAATCAATAGAATGCTTAAGGAAAATATTATAAGACGTAGTCCTTATAATTCACAAGTGTTAGTGATTCCCAAAAAAGGTCAAACATAGATTAGTAATAGATTATAAAAAACTAAACGAAAACACCATACCGGACAGATACCCAATGCAATACCCGTTTGTAATATTAGTTAATTTAGGAACAGTTGATTTGGAATCACCAATTGATTTGGAATCAACAATTGATTTGGAATCTGGATGCCATCAAATTTTAATGAAAGATTCTTGCCATGTTTATATACGCTTTTATGCGCTCAAATTCTACAAACAGGAGTTGTTAAAATCAATTTGCTCCTGGGCCACTCCTGTCGTCTAGGCTTAACTGCAGGCGCCGAACAGGATCCACCCGAATACCGTCGGCGTACACGGGTCGATGAGGGCGGCCGTGTCGAAGGTCTTCAGCCCGGTCTCCAAAGTGACCATGGCCGTCGGCAGGACATTCACGCTGTGCCGTTGAAGGATGGACGCAAGTGACGGAGCCGGTGCCGAGGAGGCTGAGCGCGGCGGAGAGGCAAGCGCTCTGCGAGTTGGCGGATCTTGCCGGCGCGAGCGCTGCTGAGAAGCGGCGGATGCCGAGCGCCTTGCCGGGGCTAGCGCTTGGCGATTTGGCGGATTCTGCTGGCGCGAACGCTGTTGAGTAGCCGACGGCAGGGGACGCTCGTGCATATGGAGGAGCGTGTGGTGCTTCACGTTGCACGTTTTACATTTGTCGCCACTGCGACAATTCCCGTAGGAGTGCTCGTGGGCGAGATAATTTGAGCAGTACTTATTAATAAGCACTGCCCGAAGCCGCTTTTCTGCGTTCAGCTTTAGGAGCCTCTGGCACTTCCGAAGCGGATGGATTCCACGGCAGACTCGGCATCGGTAGAAATGTATACCTCGAGTACGTCTGCTTTCCAATGCCTGAGCGCTGCGTGGACGAGGAACCATGATGTGATCTGGTAGTGAGTAATGGATAAAAAAAAGATGATTTGAAACTGCTTAGATGGCGAGGCCACCGATTCACAATGGACTTGGATTCCCCTTTTAATTCGGGTTCCACTATGGATAGAAGAGGTCCGCCGACTAGAAAATGCCCTGGTGTCAACGCTAAGAGATCAGTGGGATCTTCAGACATAGGAGATAGCGGTATGGAATTTAGACAAGCTTCAATTTTTGCTAGGAGGGTTGAAAGTTCTTCAAAAGTGTACTTTCGAGTAGCGGTGGACTTGTAAAACAAGGTTTTGAAGCTTTTGAGGATTATAGGATGTCGTTCATCATATCGCACATTTTCGGAGGCCGTTATTCGGCCGCACACCCTTATAAGCCCTTTCTCATCTAGAAAGGGATTCAAGGAGAGGATGGAACTTGTCGCGGACACAGGACGCTTTTGACTCAAGCAGCGATATTCATTATCCAAATATCTGCGCTGAGTGCTAATGACCATGAGCCGTTCAGCGGCGACAAGTTCTTGGGCTTCTAGATGGACTTCCGGAATCGGCGACTGTTTCCTACATTGCTGGACAAAACGGTGGACATACGCAAGGACCCGTAAAGCTCTATTTAACTTGGAAAAGCGATCAATGATGTCTTCTGTTGGAATGGACGCAACATGGACCTTGACAGGACTTGACCAGACCCACCAGGGCATTCTTAAGGGTCATAACCTTTGTATACTGAGCCTCTAATTCTAACTTCCTCTCCTTAATATGGGTCAGCTCCATAATAAGGTCCTGTTCGGATCTCTTATCCTTGAAGTGTGTAACTAGTACTTTCTTAATCTGATCCCAATTGAGTTCTGATTCGTCTAAGTCGACGGCCTTATCCGCCTCTCCTACAATCTTACTCCTCACCGCTCTAAGGGCTATTACCCCTACATTCGATCTTTCCTCTCCTTTGATCAGGCCTAATACCTGCTCCGCTGCTCCTATAAAACCATCTAATTTACCAGAGTCTCCTTCGTATTTTGGAATAATTTCCACCAGGTCTATTACCTTGATGGCCTCTAGTACACTTGTTGTTGCTATTGGCGTTGCCATTCTTTCTTCTGTCATTCCAACTCCTGAACTAGCTGTTGTAGTAATTTTCTTGGCTGTTTTTATTTCCTTCCTGTCTACCTCCTTTCTGAGTTTATTTTTCTTTAAAACTTTTTTTTCTTTTTAAATATGTATGGTACTTATGTTACTTATAATTTCCTTGATTGTCTACCTCTTCTTTGAGCTTGTTTCAAATTCTTACTTAATAAGTATGGTATGTATGTATAGCTGCTTAAAGTTAATTTACTTAAGAATGTGTATCTCCGAGTGAGTTAGTTATTTTTGTGTTCTTTAGTAATTTGTGTTTTTGGCATCGAGTTTCCGTGTTGAAATGGAGTTCTGTGAATTAATTTGAATAAGTAATTGTCTCATACTTGGATAAAATAGTAAAATGGATCGTAATAATTTTTATTTGTTTATATTTTTTCATTTTCTTTCATTTTTTTTTTATTTTCATTTTTTTTTTTTTTTTACCTGCCTTTCCTTAATTTTCTCACCTCGCATGCTGAAGCTAGTTGATCACTGTGCGATACAGCTTCACAACCATTTGCGGACAGTCATTGCTCTATGGGTGTTCTTTGCCACTTTCTAATTGTTTACGATCCCCCACGCTAAGCATTGCCCTGTGCATTACAGTTCGCTGCCTAATACGTGTGCATGGACCTCAACAATTTATTTATTTCTTTATTTCCAACTTGTTGCAGCCATCCCATGCTAAGCTTCGCCCTGTGTATTACAGTTCGTCGCCTAATACATGTGCCTGGACCTTAACAATTTATTTATTTATTTATTTCAACCTGTTGTAACTATCCCATGCTAAGCTTCGCCCTGTGCATTACAGTTCGTCGCCTAATACATGTGAATGAGTCTTGATAATACTTCTTATTTTTGTCTTTGATCCGATCGAGCCAATTTCTCCTTTCTTACATAACTTGACCCACTGTACTAGGTTGCCATCTGCTTGGTCGAACCGCTCTGCGCAGCACCGAACACTCGGCAACCCCGACCGTCTACCGACGCCGCCCGACGCTCTCTTGTCATACCGCTCCATTGCCAACCGCAACTATTTGTCGAGCCGCCGGCAACCGACCGCTCGATCGCCCCGCTCGACGCAACCTCGAACCGTCCACCGACATCAGACATCGGCAATTTATTTTAAACAAATTAAAAATCTCGCACTTGGTTCCCATTACTTTTGATTTTTACTGCCTATCTTCGAATATTAGCATCGTTATTTCCACCGTCACACACTGTGCACAATTCTTGTTACATTTCCTCTTTTTCTTTCTCTAAACGTGACTCGACCTCTTTATGTTTTATTTTATTAATTATTCTACTCTTGCACTTTAATTTCTTCTCCATTTAATTATTTTATATTTTCCTTTCTATATCATTTTTAATTTATTTATTTATAATTTTCACACACTGTGCACAATTCTTGTTACCTTTCCTCTTTTCTTTCTCTAAACCGTGGCTCGACCTCTTTATGTTTTATTTTATTAATTATTTTACTCTTGCACTTTAATTCCTTCTCCATTTAATTATTTTATCTTTTCCTTTCTATATCATTTTTAATTTATTTATTTATGATTTATTATTTCACTCCATTTCACACTTCACTCTACTCACTCTTACAATATAAGGATAATTATAGTGTTGCAAATTCCTGTCATCCTCCGCCGTCACAGATCCTTCCTTGAGTTCGTTGGGTTCCTTGGGTAGAATCTGTCCTTTAGCCGGAGGTCTACCGACTGCGCCAGTTAACTTAAGTAGGTTCTTCCGATAATGTCCCGGGGTATAACCCGACCAAATAAATTGATTGTAGTTGATTGTTTTGAGTTGAAAATCAGAATGAATTCTTTATTTTATAATTCTTTGTTCAAAGCTTAGTGTTAACGTACAATGTGCTGACCTAGCGGAATGGATTTGTTGGATGCTTGTCAGTTTCGAATTCGACAACTTCTAATGGTTCTTCTAGAAATAATTACTGATCCTCTTCCGCATAGTTCGTTATCTCGACCAGGCTCTTTCCAGCCACTGCCCTATAGATTCCTTCTGAAATGATCAAATCCTCTTTTACTATTGTTTTGTTTAGCAAGGAATCTCCATCGGGTACACATACCGGAATAGAAATAACTGCTTTTGTCCCTGCTTCTATTGAGTGAACCTCGCTGGGTCTATACTTAGTGGAATGTATCTGTAATTCTGTGTCCGCCGTGGGGAACCAACCCTTTTCAATATCGATCACGGCTTTTATTTGTTGTAGCAGGTCTATACCAATTAATCCCTCGAAAAACTGATGAAATCTGAAGAGCAATAATCTCATTTTTCCTACTCCTCCGAATTCTTTGAACATTGGTATATGTGCTTCCTGCAAAATCGTGTGCGATTGAGTAATTGTCTTAATGGCTATCGGGTCATGCAGCTCTTTCACATGCTGTGGTTGAACTAATTCGGGACGAATAAAAGAGTAAGTGGATCCTGTATCGATTAGTAATTTTATTGTTTTGTGTGGGGTAATTCTGATCATTACATATGGTAGGGTGGAGTGGCCCCTTCTTGCTCCTAAATATCCTGTTGGTTGCTCGAGGCTGATTGCAAAAAATTTGCTTCATCCTCTTGGATATTATGTAGTTGACCGTTCATTGACTGCCTATTTCCCTCTCTCTCTGAATTATTGGCCGAATTGTATGACCGCTTGGAATGAATTATTCGACTGTCTCGAATTATTCGAGTTATATGATTGTCCCGAATAATTTGAATTCCTAGACATTCTCGATTGTCCACTGCCTCCATCTCCAGCTGCCTGGATCGCTAACTGACCTTCCCTTGGCCTGCTGTTGTTATAGCTGTTGCCATACCACTGCCTGTCGCGATTATTTTGGCCATAATTCCATTTCGTATTCCTGTTGTGGTAATTACGGTACGGTCTAACGTAATTAGGGGCTTCTGTCTGATTAATGTTATCTGTCCTGAATGGATTGCCTATTATTGGATATGGCAATCCAAATTCTGGCCATCCATTCATGGTAGGCATTGAAAATGGCATCTGAAACTGTGGTTGGGTATTTGCAGCCCACCGATACTGCGACCAAGGGCCAGTCTGTGCCTCCGGCACTGGGTTGCCCCGTTTTCCTAACCCCTGTTTCGGAGGTTCCTTACCCTCTTTGTCCTGTGAATCTGTCATTTCCTGGGCTTCCACTTCGGCCCCTATTTCTTCTAAGGTACCTAAATTCTTCTCCCTGCAGGCTATTTCATAAGCTTTTGCTATGTTCGGTACCCCCATGTTTCGAATAGTAACGCCTATAGGACCCCTTAAGGCCGAAACAAAGGCGTTGATCTCCTTGATCTTCTCACCTCTAAGTAGTATGCCCTGTTCGCTGGACTTGACCAGACTCACCAGGGCATTCTTAAGGGTCATAACCTTTGTATACAGAGCCTCTAATTCTAACTTCCTCTCCTTAATATGGGTCAGCTCCATAATAAGGTCCTGTTCGGATCTCTTATCCTTGAAGTGTGTAACTAGTACTTTCTTAATCTGATCCCAATTGAGTTCTGATTCGTCTAAGTCGAGGGCCTTATCCGCCTCTCCTACAATCTTACTCCTCACCGCTCTAAGGGCTATTACCCCTACATTCGATCTTTCCTCTCCTTTGATCAGGCCTAATACCTGCTCCGCTGCTCCTATAAAACCATCTAATTTACCAGAGTCTCCTTCGTATTTTGGAATAATTTCCACCAGGTCTATTACCTTGATGGCCTCTAGTACACTTGTTGTTGCTATTGGCGTTGCCATTCTTTCTTCTGTTATTCCAACTCCTGAACTAGCTGTTGTAGTAATTTTCTTGGCTGTTTTTATTTCCTTCCTGTCTACCTCCTTTCTGAGTTTATTTTTCTTTAAAACTTTTTTTCTTTTTAAATATGTATGGTACTTATGTTACTTATAATTTCCTTGATTGTCTACCTCTTCTTTGAGCTCGTTTCAAATTCTTACTTAATAAGTATGGTATGTATGTATAGCTGCTTAAAGTTAATTTACTTAAGAATGTGTATCTCCGTGTGAGTTAGTTATTTTTGTGTTCTTTAGTAATTTGTGTTTTTGGCATCGAGTTTCCGTGTTGAAATGGAGTTCATGAATTAATTTGAATAAGTAATTGTCTCATACTTGGATAAAATAGTAAAATGGATCGTAATAATTTTTATTTGTTTATATTTTTTCATTTTCTTTCATTTTTTTTTTTTTTCATTTGTTTTTTTTTTTTTTTTACCTGCCTTTCCTTAATTTTCTCACCTCGCATGCTGAAGCTAGTTGATCACTGTGCGATACAGCTTCACAACCATTTGCGGACAGTCATTGCTCTATGGGTGTTCTTTGCCACTTTCTAATTGTTTACGATCCCCCACGCTAAGCATTGCCCTGTGCATTACAGTTCGCTGCCTAATACGTGTGCATGGACCTCAACAATTTATTTATTTCTTTATTTCCAACTTGTTGCAGCCATCCCATGCTAAGCTTCGCCCTGTGTATTACAGTTCGTCGCCTAATACATGTGCCTGGACCTTAACAATTTATTTATTTATTTATTTCAACCTGTTGTAACTATCCCATGCTAAGCTTCGCCCTGTGCATTACAGTTCGTCGCCTAATACATGTGAATGAGTCTTGATAATACTTCTTATTTTTGTCTTTGATCCGATCGAGCCAATTTCTCCTTTCTGACATAACTTGACCCACTGTACTAGGTTGCCATCTGCCGCCAACCGGCTCGACGTCGAACTATTCAGAACGCCTCCGACCGCCGACGACGAACACAATCTTTAGTCTACCAAGCCGCTCGGTGTGCATCGAACCAACGACAACGGCAACCGTTTGCCGCCTCGACGGCAACCGTGCTTGGTCGAACCGCTCTGCGCAGCACCGAACACTCGGCAACCCCGACCGTCTACCGACGCCGCCCGACGCTCTCTTGTCATACCGCTCCATTGCCAACCGCAACTAATTGTCGAGCCGCCGGCAACCGACCGCTCGATCGCCCCGCTCGACGCAACCTCGAACCGTCCTCCGACGTCAGACATCGGCAATTTATTTTAAACAAATTAAAAATCTCGCACTTGGTTCCCATTACTTTTGATTTTTACTGCCTATCTTCGAATATTAGCATCGTTATTTCCACCGTCACACACTGTGCACAATTCTTGTTACATTTCCTCTTTTTCTTTCTCTAAACGTGACTCGACCTCTTTATGTTTTATTTTATTAATTATTCTACTCTTGCACTTTAATTTCTTCTCCATTTAATTATTTTATATTTTCCTTTCTATATCATTTTTAATTTATTTATTTATAATTTTCACACACTGTGCACAATTCTTGTTACCTTTCCTCTTTTCTTTCTCTAAACCGTGGCTCGACCTCTTTATGTTTTATTTTATTAATTATTTTACTCTTGCACTTTAATTCCTTCTCCATTTAATTATTTTATCTTTTCCTTTCTATATCATTTTTAATTTATTTATTTATGATTTATTATTTCACCCATTTCACACTTCACTCTACTCACTCTTACAATATAAGGATAATTATAGTGTTGCAAATTCCTGTCATCCTCCGCCGTCACAGATCCTTCCTTGAGTTCGTTGGGTTCCTTGGGTAGAATCTGTCCTTTAGCCGGAGGTCTACCGACTGCGCCAGTTAACTTAAGTAGGTTCTTCAGATAATGTCCCGGGGTATAACCCGACCAAATAAATTGATTGTAGTTGATTGTTTTGAGTTGAAAATCAGAATGAATTCTTTATTTTATAATTCTTTGTTCAAAGCTTAGTGTTAACGTACAATGTGCTGACCTAGCGGAATGGATTTGTTGGATGCTTGTCAGTTTCGAATTCGACAACTTCTAATGGTTCTTCTAGAAATAATTACTGATCCTCTTCCGCATAGTTCGTTATCTCGACCAGGCTCTTTCCAGCCACTGCCCTATAGATTCCTTCTGAAATGATCAAATCCTCTTTTACTATTGTTTTGTTTAGCAAGGAATCTCCATCGGGTACACATACCGGAATAGAAATAACTGCTTTTGTCCCTGCTTCTATTGAGTGAACCTCGCTGGGTCTATACTTAGTGGAATGTATCTGTAATTCTGTGTCCGCCGTGGGGAACCAACCCTTTTCAATATCGATCACGGCTTTTATTTGTTGTAGCAGGTCTATACCAATTAATCCCTCGAAAAACTGATGAAATCTGAAGAGCAATAATCTCATTTTTCCTACTCCTCCGAATTCTTTGAACATTGGTATATGTGCTTCCTGCAAAATCGTGTGCGATTGAGTAATTGTCTTAATGGCTATCGGGTCATGCAGCTCTTTCACATGCTGTGGTTGAACTAATTCGGGACGAATAAAAGAGTAAGTGGATCCTGTATCGATTAGTAATTTTATTGTTTTGTGTGGGGTAATTCTGATCATTACATATGGTAGGGTGGAGTGGCCCCTTCTTGCTCCTAAATATCCTGTTGGTTGCTCGAGGCTGATTGCAAAAAATTTGCTTCATCCTCTTGGATATTATGTAGTTGACCGTTCATTGACTGCCTATTTCCCTCTCTCTCTGAATTATTGGCCGAATTGTATGACCGCTTGGAATGAATTATTCGACTGTCTCGAATTATTCGAGTTATATGATTGTCCCGAATAATTTGAATTCCTAGACATTCTCGATTGTCCACTGCCTCCATCTCCAGCTGCCTGGATCGCTAACTGACCTTCCCTTGGCCTGCTGTTGTTATAGCTGTTGCCATACCACTGCCTGTCGCGATTATTTTGGCCATAATTCCATTTCGTATTCCTGTTGTGGTAATTACGGTACGGTCTAACGTAATTAGGGGCTTCTGTCTGATTAATGTTATCTGTCCTGAATGGATTGCCTATTATTGGATATGGCAATCCAAATTCTGGCCATCCATTCATGGTAGGCATTGAAAATGGCATCTGAAACTGTGGTTGGGTATTTGCAGCCCACCGATACTGCGACCAAGGGCCCGTCTGTGCCTCCGGCACTGGGTTGCCCCGTTTTCCTAACCCCTGTTTCGGAGGTTCCTTACCCTCTTTGTCCTGTGAATCTGTCATTTCCTGGGCTTCCACTTCGGCCCCTATTTCTTCTAAGGTACCTAAATTCTTCTCCCTGCAGGCTATTTCATAAGCTTTTGCTATGTTCGGTACCCCCATGTTTCGAATAGTAACGCCTATAGGACCCCTTAAGGCCGAAACAAAGGCGTTGATCTCCTTGATCTTCTCACCTCTAAGTAGTATGCCCTGTTCGCTGGACTTGACCAGACTCACCAGGGCATTCTTAAGGGTCATAACCTTTGTATACAGAGCCTCTAATTCTAACTTCCTCTCCTTAATATGGGTCAGCTCCATAATAAGGTCCTGTTCGGATCTCTTATCCTTGAAGTGTGTAACTAGTACTTTCTTAATCTGATCCCAATTGAGTTCTGATTCGTCTAAGTCGAGGGCCTTATCCGCCTCTCCTACAATCTTACTCCTCACCGCTCTAAGGGCTATTACCCCTACATTCGATCTTTCCTCTCCTTTGATCAGGCCTAAACCTGCTCCGCTGCTCCTATAAAACCATCTAATTTACCAGAGTCTCCTTCGTATTTTGGAATAATTTCCACCAGGTCTATTACCTTGATGGCCTCTAGTACACTTGTTGTTGCTATTGGCGTTGCCATTCTTTCTTCTGTTATTCCAACTCCTGAACTAGCTGTTGTAGTAATTTTCTTGGCTGTTTTTATTTCCTTCCTGTCTACCTCCTTTCTGAGTTTATTTTTCTTTAAAACTTTTTTTTCTTTTTAAATATGTATGGTACTTATGTTACTTATAATTTCCTTGATTGTCTACCTCTTCTTTGAGCTCGTTTCAAATTCTTACTTAATAAGTATGGTATGTATGTATAGCTGCTTAAAGTTAATTTACTTAAGAATGTGTATCTCCGTGTGAGTTAGTTATTTTTGTGTTCTTTAGTAATTTGTGTTTTTGGCATCGAGTTTCCGTGTTGAAATGGAGTTCATGAATTAATTTGAATAAGTAATTGTCTCATACTTGGATAAAATAGTAAAATGGATCGTAATAATTTTTATTTGTTTATATTTTTTCATTTTCATTCATTTTTTTTATTTGCATTTCTTTTGTTTTTTTTTTTTTTTTTACCTGCCTTTCCTTAATTTTCTCACCTCGCATGCTGAAGCTAGTTGATCACTGTGCGATACAGCTTCACAACCATTTGCGGACAGTCATTGCTCTATGGGTGTTCTTTGCCACTTTCTAATTGTTTACGATCCCCCACGCTAAGCATTGCCCTGTGCATTACAGTTCGCTGCCTAATACGTGTGCATGGACCTCAACAATTTATTTATTTCTTTATTTCCAACTTGTTGCAGCCATCCCATGCTAAGCTTCGCCCTGTGTATTACAGTTCGTCGCCTAATACATGTGCCTGGACCTTAACAATTTATTTATTTATTTATTTCAACCTGTTGTAACTATCCCATGCTAAGCTTCGCCCTGTGCATTACAGTTCGTCGCCTAATACATGTGAATGAGTCTTGATAATACTTCTTATTTTTGTCTTTGATCCGATCGAGCCAATTTCTCCTTTCTGACATAACTTGACCCACTGTACTAGGTTGCCATCTGCCGCCAACCGGCTCGACGTCGAACTATTCAGAACGCCTCCGACCGCCGACGACGAACACAATCTTTAGTCTACCAAGCCGCTCGGTGTGCATCGAACCAACGACAACGGCAACCGTTTGCCGCCTCGACGGCAACCGTCCGCTTGGTCGAACCGCTCTGCGCAGCACCGAACACTCGGCAACCCCGACCGTCTACCGACGCCGCCCGACGCTCTCTTGTCATACCGCTCCATTGCCAACCGCAACTAATTGTCGAGCCGCCGGCAACCGACCGCTCGATCGCCCCGCTCGACGCAACCTCGAACCGTCCTCCGACGTCAGACATCGGCAATTTATTTTAAACAAATTAAAAATCTCGCACTTGGTTCCCATTACTTTTGATTTTTACTGCCTATCTTCGAATATTAGCATCGTTATTTCCACCGTCACACACTGTGCACAATTCTTGTTACATTTCCTCTTTTTCTTTCTCTAAACGTGACTCGACCTCTTTATGTTTTATTTTATTAATTATTCTACTCTTGCACTTTAATTTCTTCTCCATTTAATTATTTTATATTTTCCTTTCTATATCATTTTTAATTTATTTATTTATGATTTATTATTTCACTCCATTTCACACTTCACTCTACTCACTCTTACAATATAAGGATAATTATAGTGTTGCAAATTCCTGTCATCCTCCGCCGTCACAGATCCTTCCTTGAGTTCGTTGGGTTCCTTGGGTAGAATCTGTCCTTTAGCCGGAGGTCTACCGACTGCGCCAGTTAACTTAAGTAGGTTCTTCAGATAATGTCCCGGGGTATAACCCGACCAAATAAATTGATTGTAGTTGATTGTTTTGAGTTGAAAATCAGAATGAATTCTTTATTTTATAATTCTTTGTTCAAAGCTTAGTGTTAACGTACAATGTGCTGACCTAGCGGAATGGATTTGTAATTGGACCGGATGCATATATGGGGCTTGGACTCAGCAGTGGCCGCGATGTTTCTTGGTTGGCTACTTAGTTATCAATAAAGTGTTTGGTTTCCAGCCGCTTGTCAACCGGAGGGGTTTAGGTGGGGGCCGCCGAGGAGAAGTGCTGAGGCGGTAACTGTGTTTGGTTTCTAGCTGCTTGTCAGCCGGAGGGGTTTAGGTGGGGGACCGCCGAGGGAAAGTGCTGAGGTGGTAACTCGCGCGCTGGGGATGGGCTGCCTCGGTGTAGGAGGGTGTGATGGCGGCCGCGGCACGTGAAGCAGTTATGTGCGCTTTCGCAGTCGCGCAACTGATGTGTCCGCGCAAAGCAGTTTAAACACAGCTGTTTTCTTTTTATATATGCGATGCGTTGGTCGACCGTCATCTGGAGAAATTTGGCGCATGTGCGTACAGGATGGTTCTCTCTATTACAGAGATCGCACCCTCTAGGTTGCCTAGGTGCTACCCTTGTCTCATATGAATTTATTCTTCGAGACGCCGAGTTGGAAGTAGATGCCCTGGGCTGAGTCTGACTAGAACCTGATGGTCGAACATCATCTATGGCTTCTAGTGTCCTGTGACGCTCCGTTAGGAAAACGTTCAGCTCGCGCCACGTAGGGATCTCGGCTTTGTTATGATGGAACTGCTCCCATAGGGAAAGCGTAAGCTTTGGGAGTTTGGACGAGCACATATACACCAAGAGGCAATCCCAAGTTTCGACCTCAATACCGGACATTTCTAGTGCAGTAAGGCAACCCTGGATGGTACTTTGAAGTTCTTTCAAAGCTGACCCAGACTCCTGTGTGACGGACGGTACATTGAAAAGTATCTTTAATTGACTGTTTACTAACAATCGCTTGTTTTCGAAACGCTCAGTGAGGTTATCCCACGCTGATCGAAAGCCATTATGAGTAAGGGGTGAATTTGAAACTATATTGTGAGCGTCGCCACTCGTTTTAGCATTAAGATGAAATAATTTTTCGACAGGAGTGAGTCTGGGATTGTTGATATAAATTGCCGTGAATAGATCCCTAAAGGTTGGCCAACGAAGATAGTCGCCGGTAAAAACTTCGGTATCGCACGGCGGAAGACGGCAGCCTGACGGAATGTATGTCTGAGAAGGATCAGCTGGCATTGGGGAAGGTTGCGGCAGTTGCGGAGTTTGCGCTATCATATCTGCTATCTGGGCGCCGCACCGCTGTAGCAATAACCGTACTCAGCCTTGAGGACTGGCAAGCTGTCAGCTGCACCTTCACCGGCTGCTACAAGGCATGCGGTACGATGCCTGGTATTCTCTTTTGATGCGGACCCATACCTCTCGGATTTCGTCTCGGCGAATATTGAGGACGGATAACGTAGGAGGGACCGCCGAGGGAATATTTATTCGCGATTCCAATTCGGACAGTCGATCCGAGACTTCAATAAACTGGCTCATAGCGAGGTCGGCAGCCGTTGCAACCATTTTTGTGCTGGCTCGCGTGGTTCTTTCGATGGAAGAAGGAGCCTTTTTGGGAGGTGGCGTCTTGACCTTTTTAGGTGTGGGCGTCCTTACCGTGATTTTTGGTATTTTCGGTGATGAAACAGGGGATAGTTTGTTGGAACTTTCCCTGGACATACCAAACTAGGATGCTGTTAGGATGGAATGTGCGCGCTGATATTTCGGACAAAAAATCAGCGAAACAATTACGGACCCACTTATGGACCGGTGGAAATAGGGTATCGACAATAGTCGATATGCGTGGCTGAATTATTGTTAAAATATTCCCCAGGCTTTTGGTGGAACGATGGAGCAAGAATGGAAAAAAATACCAAAAAATACTACAAAATAAAAATACTGAAAAAATACTGTATTTGATGAGGTATTTGTTGTTTGTATTTTATAGGGGGTGGTTGGCCGAATTAGGATGGGATTGGATGTCCCCGGCAGTGTTTGGAGCTTATTGGTTTTGTTTTTCTTTATTTTAAAAAAATATTCGGAGACAAAAAAAAATACCTTGCAGTGTTATGCGGGTGGTATTTTTTCCAATTTTTCTTTTTTATCCCCAAAAAAAAAAAATTGAGTATCGATATATATGTAGATTTACCAAGCTCAATAAATAAGAAAAAAATACTGGAATGGGCGTTTTTTGGAAAAAATGTGAAACCGAAGAAACAAATAATAAATCAATAAATTAATAAATTGATTCCACTAGTTCCGCGATGGCGACCGTATTTTATATTTCTCCCCTTTTTTTTTCTTTTTTGGAACTGGCAGTAATTCTCAGTATTTGTTTAATTTTATTGGAGTTGAGCTTGGTGTTTATTAATTTTGTTGGAATTTATTTATGGGATGATTGAAAAACAACTGCCCGAACTTTTGCGGGCTGTGTATTGGTGACGCTGGAATGCGCGGGATTATCGAGCTTTTTGCGGTACTGCAATTCGCGTGTATGTGTAGATGTATGGATGGATAGTGCCCAAAATATGTAAATAAGAAAAACACACTGAGACACAAAAGTTATTTCACGTCGGCTTTAGGAATTTATTTAATATATATTTATTGGATGGCCGACGGAAATACTTGAGCTTTCGGAATTGGGGTGTAGTTATGTAGAAAAATATGTATAAATGTATGTATGTATATATATATGGAATATGTAATATATGTAATATGGATGTAATATATGTAATCAATATGGCGGAAAATTTTATTGTAAATTTTGCCGGCGGGTATGTGTTGTAAATTTTCGATTTATTGTGGACTGTATTTGGATTTTTAATAATGTAAGCAAATATTGTCACAGCGGATGTACAATAAAACAAGAAAGGAAAGCTAACTTCGGGCGGAGCCGAAGTTGATATACCCTTGCAGAATACTCTGTAAATTATATTCTCCAAAATTATTCATATGATGCATTCTTAATACTCATAAAAAATCCCAACTTCCTAACTTTAAAAACACCAAAGTTATGGCATTTCCAATCGTTCAGTTATATGGCAGCTATAGGATATAGTCGACCGATCCTTATGAAATTTGGTAGGTCAGACTGATTGGCCAAAAATAAAACCCAAAGAAAATACCAGTTATGGCATTTCCGATCGTTCAGTTATATGGCAGCTATATGATATAGTGGCCCGATCCGGCTCGTTCCGACTTATATACTACCTGCAATAGAAAGACAACTTTTGGGAAAGTTTCAAGCAGATAGCTTTAAAACTGAGGGACTAGTTTCCGTAGAAACGGACGGACAGACGGACATGGCTAGATCGACTCTCCTGGTGATGCTGATCAAGAATATATATACTTTATAGGGTCGGAAATGTCTCCTTCACTGCGTTGCAAACTTTTGACTGAAATTATAATACCCTCTGCAAGGGTATAAAAATTAATATCAAAAATATTTGTGGGCCGAAATCGGCGGAACACTTAATTTTTTTTTCACTTTTTTGTGGGAAATTAATTTGAACTCAATTTTGAAATTAATTTATTTTTCACTGTTCACTGAATTTTTTGAAATTAATTTATTTTTCACTGTACGCTTGACTTTTTATTTGGACACTTTAATTGGGATTTATATTTTTTTTTATTTTCTTCGATTTGATGTTGGATGTATATTTAGTGGATGTACGGCCAAATGCGAATATGGAACTTGTACATCAATATGCACACGAAAAGGAATTAGAAAATAGGCAATATGGCCGCACGTTAAAAGAGAACGAAGAAATAAAAGACGGAATTGGAATTGTAATTTACTAACTGCCGTCGTCGGATTAAATCGGACTTGGATTTTAGACAAATCGTACAGAATGTCAAACGAATTATGTTCTTCGAATGGCTGACTGTCGACCGGCAGTTAATAAAAAAAATTAATAAATTGGCACTTATCCGGCTCGAAGGACCAAAAAATGAAGAGATGGGGCGTCGGGGGTGATCGTCGCTTGGGGGCAGCTTCGTCGGACGATGCGGCTGTTGCACGTAGCCGGGCAAGCTGTGGAATAGAAGGTGAAAAAAACACTCGACGATCGCGGTGCGCAGGAAAAAGAACAAATGAAACTCGTGGGACTTTTCGTGTTATAGCGCGGACCGGCCGGGCGATGTATTTCACTAATGAGACAATGAAAGACTAACTTAAGCCTAATTGAGCGCTGCGTTTCAAAGCGCAGAGGAGAGATTCCGGGAGCGGGAAGGCGGGAGAGCCTGGAATCGCAAGCGTCCAGTGCGGGAGAGCGGAAGAGCGGAAGAGCGGAAGAGCCTGGAGTCGCGAGCATCCAGTGCGGGCGAGTATGCATTCGCTACGAGGGAAGCGCGGGCAGTTTAAAAGAGGGGAGAGCGGCGTAAACAATACATATATTAATATATGTATCTTAATCAGCATGCATCAGGATTATATGTGTGTATATAGTACAGGGTTGCCCATATTCGACGGACCCATGTATTTTTTTAAAAAATCAAAGAAAAAAATAAAAATTTGGCTGTTGGCAATCTTAATCATTTAATTTGTTCCAAGTAGATTTGTTTACATCAATTTTTGAATATGATATCTTTCAAATGGCCGCCTCTGGCGTTGATGGCGTATTGTGCCCTTTTTGCAGCATTTTCCATCGTTTTCGCCAACATTTCGGCCGGAATAGCGGCTATTTCTTCACGAATGTTGTCCTTGAGCTCTTCTAGGGTCCTTGGCTTGTTAACGTAAACCTTTGACTTTAAATATCCCCACAAGAAGAAGTCAGGCGGCGTCAAATCGGGCGAACGCGGTGGCCAGTCCAAATCACCACTTTTCGACATCAAACGGCCCGGAAACAATTTCTTCAGAAAATCGATTGTTATGCGACTTGTGTGCGGTGGAGCGCCGTCTTGTTGAAACCAGAACTGCCTCATACGCTTTCGACGAATAATTGGCATCACAAAATTGGTCATCATGTCGCGATAACGCTCCTGGTTGATGGTAACAGCATGGCCATTTTCATTTTGGAAGAAAATGACCGTTTTCGAACTAACGCCGCACCAAACTGTGACTTTTTCGTCGTGAAGAGGCACTTCTTGAATCTTCTCAGGATTTTCAGTGGCGTAAATACGGCAATTTTGCTTATTTACGGTCCCATTCAATGTGAAATGGGCTTCATCGGACATGATAATTTTGTTCCAAAATTGATCGTCATCTTTGGCCATTTCGATGACTCTTTGGGCCCATTCCAATCGACGAGGCTTGTCCGTAAGCAACAATCTTTGCGTCAATTGAATTTTGTACGGGAACAAATGCAAATCAACGCGAATAATCCGTTGTAAAGTGGACCGAGCCATGCCCAACTGCTGAGAACGGCGTTTTTGGGATGTTCTTGGGGACCTCTCAACACTGGCTCGTACGGCAGCGATATTCTCGTCCGATCGCCTTGGTCGACTTTTATTTGGCCTCTTCGGATTAGAAAGAGCCTCACCAGTCGTAAATTTTTCGTATAAACGCTTAATGGTGTTCTTAGAAGGCGCACTTTTCACATTTTTTAATTTTTTAAAAGCACGTTGAGTTTTTACAATTGACTTGTTCTGTTGAATGTAAATTTCAACTATTTCAGAGCGCTCGCGTGGCGTGTATTGTTCCATGGTAAAAATCTGCTTGGACTGACGCTTCAAACGCGGTATGTCATTAAGCGATCTGGCATCTCTGTCAAAAGTTATGGCGTCGTCAGATGGGTCCGTCGAATTTGGGCAACCCTGTAGTTGTTTCTCTCGAGGCTCCGCTTCTGGACGGCCTCGAACTCAGTGTCCAATTGGACCAGTTCCCCAATGGTCCGGAACTCACTACGTGGGATATACATCTGGTATTCTGGCGCGACATTTTCGTATAACCTATCCAGCTCCTGGGTTTCATTGTAGCCCGCATGGCGCATGAGAACTCGAAGATCTAGCATAAAGTCTTTAAACGTTTCCCCTTTCAGTTGTTCACGAATCCGAATCTTTCGTCCAAGCGTTGGCGGTATCGGGGTGGAAGAAAAAACTCGAGGAATTCGCGCCGAAAGAAGATCCAGTCATCCCCTTGGAGACGGCTTGTTTGGAACAACTTGGCCGCTGTGCTCGTCAGCAGCTCTGCCATGGATCGAAGAAGGAGTCCTAGGTCGATCCCGTAGGGTAAGGCCCGGCTTTCGACCTGTTCGACGAAGGCTAAGGGGTCACTTTTGTTCTATTTTTTTTTTTATCTTTAGGTTATGTCACTCGTCTTGGGGCTACGTACTCCCCATACAGGTGGTAATTTTCCTGGTGTTTCTCCCTATCAGGTCCCTGCTCGGGCGCCACTTGTCACGTAGTTCTCTGGTCGGTGTAAAACCTCAATCGGGGCCAAGGAACCTATACAAGAAATTTATTTAGAAGGGTGGAATTTGTAGTAGGAATTTGTATTGGAGGTGGTAGGACGCCTAGAGACGGGTGCTATTCAATGGTGGCTACCGATCGTAAAAGTTTCCGCACAGTTTCCAGTCGTGTCGTATGCTTCCTTACGGGGGAGCCGTAAGTGGATCCGATCGTACCGCGAGGTTGACGATCCGAGATGTACATTTGGGGCGCCGCCGAGCGGCCTGTAGTGGCGATAGGGCCTACTACACTGCTTGGCGAGAAACCCGGGAGGATCCGGTTTTCGACGCCCTCTGGTGGCAGATCGAGGTACTGAGAGGGCGATCGCACTGCTTGGTGGGGAACTGGGAGGAGTCCTGCTGAGAACGCCCTCTGGTGGCAGAATGGGGTACTGAGAGGGCGATCGTACTGCTTGGTGGTGAACTGGGATGACTCGGAGTCTACGAGGTTTCTACCCTCCGGCTATTTTCGGAGTCTACGAGGGTACTACACTCCGGATATTTCTCGGAGCCTACGAACGCAGTATCCTACGAAGGTATTACACTCCGGTTAATCTCGGAGCCTACGAGGGTACTTCACTCCGGATATTTCTCGGAGTCCACGGGGTTTCCAATCTACAGGGATTCTGAGGTGGGAGCTCTCGGGCGAGATGCGCGGCGTGGATGGGAAACCAAGCCCGCGTCGTTGATCTGGGTCGAGAAAGGGTAGGAGGAGGAGGAGGGAGGTGTAAGGGTAGAAATAATACACGGGTTTTATAAGTTCAGGGCTTTTATTTGGCAATTGCTAAGAAAAAGGGGGGTGCCCTGGCTGCTGCCCTCACAATGGGTACCTTTGCTTACGTGAAATCTGATGCACAGTTAGGTGTTGCGCGGATGGACGCGTTTATCAGCCGGTCGAGATGTACAGAGGGGAGCTAGTTTCCTTAGTTTCTATTATTTTAATTCATAACGCGGACTTCATGTACGATCTTAAAACCAATAACAAAACTTATGACTACGATTATAATGATTATAATAACTAAATAAAGTTTGTACGCCCTCAATTTAGGGCGTTACAAAGTATAAAAAGTAGTGTGCAGACTCACAAGAGAATAGGAATGTTGACGGATATGCCGTACTTACGCAGTATCCAACGTTGTCCTCAGGCCTGATTACTGTGAAGCGTTGCTGTAGACTTTAGAAATGTGGATAAATGTTATGTCAAAACTGCACACAAAGTTGTACACTATAATAGGAGTCGTAAAGTTAATCAGTAAAGTATTCTTAAAGAAATACAAAAGAAAATGTAACTAAATCTACGATACTCAGAACTATTCCTATGTTTTAAATGCTCTCCTTAGTGAGTTGATTCCCAGAAATCCAATTGAGGTGCGAAACTGGACAGACTTGAACGTGTCGCAACGCTTAAGCACGCTTGCTGCATTCGCAGAAATCCAATTGAGGTGCGAAACTGGACAGACTAGAACGTGTCGCAACGCTCAAGCACGCTTGCTGCACACAACCACGACAAGCAGCTTCTTGATAAATCCGGGGAAGAATATTCCTGCTGTGCGACGAGTAAGTTTCCAAAAGACTTTTGAAAGAAGAAGACGCACGTTCTGCAGGGGACGGAGACTGTTTTCGCCTGATCTCAGAACACCTCCAGTCTGTGTCAGCAGCGAGGCAAATAGGCGAAGCGATCCGCAGCAAGGCAATAGGCGGTGCAATAGGCAGCGTGGCAATAGGAGGTGCGTCACGCGGTTCCAAGAAATGCTTTCGATGCGCACGCCGAAGTTCTGGGAACTCGCACACGCACAAATAAATCAGGTGATCAGGAATCGCAAGCGGGCGCCTGCCCGATAGCCGTGCTTAAAGCCGGGCCTTGGAAAAGATATCCTCGTGTTCCAACTATGTAAGTCTTGGGAACCACGAAGAAGACACCAGACTAATTCCTAGGAAAACGCGATTAAAATTGGCCGACTTAGGGTCCTAATAAGCTTACCAGAAAAATATGCCACTATTCACTTATAAAAATACTAATTACTTCTGAAAAAGGGTCAGCACGTTTTCAGGATGAACTGAGATATTAATTTCAAGAGCGAACGACTGCCTTCGGGAAAAGTTTTCAGAAAAGAGATGGATGCAGCCGGAAACAGCTCTAATGAAGTGTGGACCTAGTACGTGCCAAATCCATAGGCGGGATTTCCGTTCCAGCATTTTATTTATAATCTGGTATTTTTGTCAAGATCCGATCCCCATGTTGCCAGACTGATTATATTTGCTTACAGCGTACAAAAAAAGAGTTTTAAAATTTCACTGGCTCCCACAAAAGAGAGCCAAAAAATAGTTTAAAACCTTTCTATTTAAAAAATTATTTTTTTATTTTATTGACTATGTGTGTTAAATAAATTTTTTAGTTTTGGATGCAACCGCTTCCAGAAATATTCAAGACCCGTCTTGTTGACTACTTGAAGTTGTTGAGTTCCACTGAAGAACCGCCTTGTTGTTTAATCTCGAACGTTAATCGACGATTATCCCAGGAGTCGCCAAGTAGTCTCCAGTAAATCGGATTATATTGTTAAAAAACAATTTTAATTTTTTGGATGCTACCGCTTCCAGAAATTTTTAAGAGTGGCTTTGTTGATTTCATTACCGAAGCAAACTTAGTCGTTGTCGGACGTGTATTTTATCGTTCCTCCATCTGATCATATTTTACCGGTGTGAACTACACCGTTTGAACTGATCTTGTGTCATTTTGACTAGTTTTTGGTGGTCGTTATTATAACGAAAAGCTTTGAACATATAAAACAGTGACTTATACGTATTTCGCATTATTATATTATCTGAAATCGTTTTACGTGTTTGCTTTGTTCTACTCTATTCTTGAGTTTACCGCAAACTTATACACTTCTGTTGTTGTTGATGCATTTGCTTGCTCATCGTTTCGTCGCGAACACTCACATACGCGTAATGCTTATCAGCGACCCAACTGCAAGCTGCGCTTTCTACATCTACGTGGTTTTTCTACGCGTATTTATCAGACAACAACATAACAATTTAGTATGTCTGCCTCCTGCATCAAGCCTTGCCTTTTAAATGGTAAAATCACCTCTCGACATCCAACACTTGGTTGCTGTGCGACAACATTGCTCATCCTAAATGTGCCGACCTTGGGCACAGTGCTGGTCTAATTGCAGACCGGACTAAATCTTAGTCTAACCTGTATTGGGCCTGCCCCAGTTGTCATCATATTAAAGTCAATATTATGGCTTTCACTAGGCAACCCGATCTAGAGTACCAGTCCTTATAGGCCGGATTTAAGGACTTATTTACTCGGTTTCAAAAGCCTGAATCCAACTTTACTTTCACATTGTTGGCGCCCAAAACCTGATTTTTTTTCTGGAATTTATTTCTTGGAAAGTATGGTAGGTATGGGAATAAAATTTTAGCAAGTTGTAGGGTACAGTTTATTGAAGCTACACAATTTTTTTGAGGGCGATCCAAGTGAAGGTGGAGGGGGAGTACCCAACAATGGCGGAATTTTAAGAAATAATCTGAAACGCAAAAAACGAATATATTTTTCGCATCGCTGGAACGCTTCCTCTGGACCTACTCCTGCTGCTGCTTATTTTGGACCGCCCGATCGAGTTGCACCTTCTGAGCTGCAACTTGTAAACAATGACCTGGCATCTACGACGCGTGCTGCTGCAGCTGGCTCTGGTATAATTTTGACGCCTCCTAATGCGAACACGGGATCATCGCAGCCAACCTTATCTGGAGTTGCGCGTATGGAACCTAAGCCCTTATCGGGCGTTGCTCAAAAAAAGCTCATTTTGTCTCTGGCCTTAACCCTGGTGCTTCTGAAGATGACGTCAAAAACTACCTTAGCAGCAAACTGAATGTTTCTCGAGCCGAAATAACCGTCTTGAAGTTCAAGGTTAAGCAGAGACGTTTAAAATTGGACTTCCTGAGGAACCTCTTAATAAGGCTCTCGATGTTTCTATATGGCTTAAACATGTTATTGTTCACGAGTATGTAAACATGCCTAATCCTCGGATCCACGGGCCTCAGATTCCTTCAACCAACTTTCCAAAAAACTAAACAAATCATTTGCCCTACACTACCAGAACGTTCGCAGCTTATTGGGCAAAATTAGTAAACTGCACGTCAACAGTGTTTGCTTTTACCGAAACGTGGCTTAATTCCTCTGTGTCTGACTGGGACATATTTGCTGGAGGTGCCTCTTGGCGGTGGTGTTCTTATTGCCGTCAAGTCCGATCTTGTCTCTCAACGAATTCCGATAATTGGTACGGACCGCATATTAGAGTTTATTGCAGTTCGGATAAAGCTTCATGATTTTTTCGTTTTTATATCATGCTCGTATACTCCCCCTCGTTCTGATATTAACCTCTTCCTTCAGCATTTGGCTCAAATACAGAGTATTCATTCAACCCTCGGTTATAACGATCATCTTATTGTAATGGGCGACTTTAACCTCCCTGACATTTCCTGGATGACATCAACGGATTCTATTGCTCTCGTTCCCACCACGGCCCATGAGTTTGTTTACGGTCTTATTGATCTTTCATTAGGACAACTGAACTCAATCTTGAACTGCTCCAAAAAAGTTTTAGACCTTATTTTTGTCTCGGAGTTCGCCAATGCATTCGTTACTCGAATTAGCCCTCTCTCCAATCCTGAAGACGCTTACAATCCTACACTTGAGGTTACTTTAGAAGCTTCAGCTCCATTACAGTCATGTTCCGAAATCGAACCAGCATCTTTTCGCTGTTTTCGAAGAGCTAAATTCGCAGAATTGAATAAACGGAACTCGACTGGTCTTTTATAGATTCAAACGATGATCCCTTACATATTGTAGAACAGTTTTATGTTCTTTCCCTCATTTCCCTCTGCAAACATGCCTCAAAAGCCCCCTTGGTTCTCTCGTAGACTCTCTTTCCTGAAAAATTCCATGTCTAGACTTTTTAAGAAATCTAAGAGAACTGGGCTCCAAGTTAATCTTTCGATGTATCTAATAGCTCGTTCAAATTTCTTAGTCCATAATTCCGTATGTTACAATGGTTACCTAAACCGTTGCATAGTAGAATTCCAAGATAACCCCAAGCAGTTCTACGCATTTGTTAATTCGAAACGAAAATCGCCACAATTTCCATCTTGCCTTCACCTTGATAAGACACTGCCTCTAGTGACGCCGATATTGCGAACTTATTTGCAAAATTTTTCGAGTCCACGTACTCGTCTTTCAGTTACGATAACACTTCATCCTACCCCTACCCACTTCCTCACTCCAACTTTTTTTTCACGCCCTTAATTAGTGCACCAATGCAGCTCAGTAATGTCCCCGAGGCTGCATGGTTTTATGAAACGTAGGTCAACGACTACAAATATTCTGGAATTTACCTCAGTCATCAGAAGCGCTTTTAAAAATAACATTCAAACTGATGTTATTTTTACGGACTTCAGTAAGGCTTTTGATTCAGCGAACCATCAGTTATTATTAAAAAACTAACATTACTAGGATTCCCGACCACTAAGTGGATTTCAACATACCTTTCGAACCGGACTCAGAGAGTAGCTTTTAAAAGCACAATCTCAACTTCTGTTCACGTGAACTCTGGTGTTCCGCAAGGGAGCCACCTAGGACCCCTACTGTTTGGAATTTTCATAAATGATCAAGTAGTTCTCTCTTCTTATGTTATGATGTATGCTGACGACGTAAAACTTTGTTTTCCATTATCGAACCCCAATTCCCATGATCTCTTGCCAGCCGATCTGAACAACCTTCATTCTTGGTGCATCCAGAATTTGCTGTTTTTAAATAACTCGAAATGTAAATTGATGTCCTTTTATCGGACGAGGCTTCTCCTCACGTCATATTCTATTGGGTCGTGGGATCTTGAACGCATAAATTCCGTAACAGTCCTTGGAGTGTTATTCAACCACAACTTAAACTTCTCTGATCACACTGGCACTATTGTTAGTAAAGCTAAAGGCGTTTTTGCCTTTGTTAAACGTTGGTCTAAGGAATTTGAGGGTCCCTATACATACACATATGTATTTCCTTGGTTCGTCCAATTCTGGAATACTGCTCGTGTGTTTGGTCTCCTCAATATACCAATCATCAAGACCTTATCGAATCGGTACAGAAATAATTCCTTTTGTTTGCTTTACGTGGTTTAAACTGGGGAACACATCGTATCCCAATATAACGAACTGTATTTTATTTGTATATTCTGAATGCTCTGTTAATTTAATTGTAACAAACATCTTAACTCACCTGTCCTTGCCCCCTCCCACTTGATGTGAGTCGGGTACTATGTTTATGTTGGCAGATATTTGTTAACTTTAATGTAATAAATAAATAAATAAAAAAATTGTTTTCCAGCGAAAAGTCTCCGTGTTGACTGCTTCTATTTTGGAAAATAAAGCAACAATTATCCTGGGAGTCGCCTAGTTGACACCAGTAAATTTAAACAAACAATTTAAATTTTTTGGATCTACCGCTTCCAGAATTATTCAAGAGTCGCCTTGTTCACTACTTAAATTTTTTGTTTTCCAGTTTAAGAGCCGTCTTGTTGGAAGAGTCACCGGGTTGACTTCTTCTACTTTTAAATAGTTGTGCTATTTAAAATGAAAATCTTTCGTGGGCCACCCGTTTGCAGACACCAAGGCAAATCACATGGCATCTCTTCCTCGTCAATTGCTTCGGTCGATTCTCTTCTGGTTCTCGTAGGTCGACATGGCGTTGCGGCCTGGTTGCGGCGTCTGCCACGTTCTCGGCAGTTGGTATCCATCTCCATTGGGATACTTCCGTCGACTCCAGGAGTTTTGTCACCCGGTTTCCAACAAACTGCTTATACTGCCGGTGCATCCGTTAATATCCATACTGTGTTCCTGTTTCATAGTGTTCATCAGCCGTGTCCCTAGCATGGCCGCTAGAAGTTCTAGTTTAGGGATTGACATTGTCCTCATCGGAGCACATTTCGTTTTGAAACAAACGAAATACGCCTGCACATCGTCGTTTGCGTAGGTGGTCCGCCAAGCGAACGCCGACTGGCTGGAGTCCACGAAGACGTGCAGCTGAAGTGCTCGTACTCGTCCAGTACCAAAGTAGTAGCGGGGACACCGGAACTCTCTCACATAGTTCATCTATTGTCGCCAGCTTTTGAAAGCTTTGGCTAGCTCGCCTGGTAACGGCTTATCCCAGGTGACTCCTCTCCGCCAAATCTCTCGCATCAGTAGCTTGGCGGTTATCATGTAGCTACTCAAAAGCCCGATCGGATCAAATGTGGACATCACTAGGCTGAGGAACTCCCTTTTGGTAGGGACGCGTTCCCCGGTCATCCCGCTGCTGGAAACCCGATGGTAAGTCATCTGTGACGCCAATACATGCCCAATACTTTTTGCTCGGATTGGGTCCACTCGACGTACTCGTTGGTGCCTAGCGGATTTAAGGCTCTGACCACTCTCGCCGAGCTGGAAGAAAACCAGCACAGATCGAATCCGGCAGTTGCATGTATTTCTCTTACCCGTTTTGAAACGGGTATAGCTTCATTCTCGTATGCAAAGCTGTCTACGTAATCCAAGGCACAATCTCTCCATCAGTGGACTCGATTGACGTCTCACTGGTCCATACACTACCCATCCTAGCTTAATAGCAGCTGCGTATGGTCCTCCTGAACCAAAGCTTCTGGTCTGCAGGGGTATTCCTAGGTGCGCGTGATCCAGCCCATTAGGATCCTTGGCGCTGCGTTGTTGTACGGCTTCACTGGTAGGCGTGCGCTCGCCCTTGCCGTCTTCACATCTTCCTGACGTAAATTCTGAATCGGAAGATTTAGATTGCTTACTGCGAACACGTTCCTTAATCCATGTCTCTTCGGTTTTCCCGCTCCACTGATCTGCAGGTTAACCATAGCGGTGTATTCGCCGCACCGCTCACATCGACGCCGCTCGACCCGGTACTAACGGTATTTCTAGCGGCCATCGCTTTTCCTTCATTTGCCCTTGCCTGTAGGAGCTCCTTCTCCAGACTTGCGATCCTTTCCATGAGCGTCGCAATATGTGTAGTCGTAGAGTCCATAGTCTGTACTGGCGGTCCCGCCTGAGCAGTACTCATGGTGCGTTTTACTCCACTTTCCTTTGGAGTCCGTGGGCGCTGTCGTCCACCATTTGCATTCGCCAGGCCGGCCGGTATGCCAGATGCTGCAGATGTGGTTCTCGTAGCTGCGGTAGACTCAGATTGATTAAGTCTGGGGCTCCGTATGGGCGAATGTGTCGTCGGCATGTCGCTTCCAAAATGCCGTTAGCGTTCCAACTCAAAGCATGCGAATAAAAGAAATGACGCCGATCTAAGTCCCGGGAGTTGCCTCTAACACTTAGCACTTCACCGAAACAAGAAAATACCAGATCTTGTAGCGTAACCAACACTCGGACATAAGCGTGAGTGCATGGAATTTTTATTCAGTTGGGAAAATACAACTTAAAATTAACCTCAACTTTATACATTTTGACCTGCCGCAGAATCTCCTCCCTATTTCTCTGGGATCGCTGATCTGTGGCGCCAAACTTAACGTAGCCAGATACAAACATAGTGTAAACCGCGAATACAATACTGAACGAAAGTACACTCTAGTGACGCGTAATTCAAACTGACTGACTGACTATCGATACTTAACAGTCTACCGTTCCGCGACACAGGTCAAAAATCTTTATAAAAATAAATCATATATGGGTACACAGAAATTTCAGTTTAAGGCAGGTCCTGCAATTTTTAAGCAAAATGAGTATTCAGCGTCATATAAATAAATGAAAAATACCCCAAGGAGCTACAAATATTTGTGGATGCTTCCAAAAGGCGTTATGTGCTGTTGATAACATAAGACCGTTATATAAAAACAGGCAAGCGACGATACACTATGCGGCAAATCAAAATAAGTTTCTTTTAAAGACAGGCCCTTTCGCAATATTAGCCATGCGCAGCTGTGCAAGGTGCAGGACTGAGAAGTTTAAAAGGGATCTTAGCTTCAAGCCTGAAAGGTTATATAATTTGATTCTTTTCAACAGATTCCTCAATCATTTTCGGTTGGATTAAGGTATTAAATTCCCATACATTCGTTGAAAACAGATTGGCTAAAATAAAAGAAACCACATGTCCCATGCAATCTCAGCTAAAGGCACATACTTAGCTATCGGGACCACAGTTTCTTCAAGGACACGAAGAGAATTTAGCAGCCCTATTAAAAGCTCCAAAGGACAAAATCATTTCGTTGGAAAAGAAAGTCAATATTGTTACACTAGCAAGTATACAGTATAGTAAATGAAAATATAACAATTTATAATATTAAAGACAAAAACGAAATGTAAATATATAAACTAAATATATTATTTGATTGAGAATAATTTTTAATGTGGCCATACATAAGCATTTACAAATTAAAAATGACATTCAAATATGTATTTATTTTTTCATTTTACCAATATCATATTTATTCAATCGTAAGTATTAGAAATGAAACAAAAACATTTATAAATAAAAAAAGAAAGAAAAACAAAAATATATATTGTTAAACAATAAAACAAATCTACACATTCGAATAAAGAAATCACTTAAATTAAAACATATATAAATCGAACTACAACAGTCTACATAAATAAAACAAGGAGAAACGCTTTTGTACCGTGCCTCGACTATTAAATACCCGTTCTTCAGCTAACCGATTTGAAAATAAATTTCATTTTTTAAATTTCAAAAACAGGCCATCGACCGAACTGCAGTGCAAACACTACAAACCTAGTTTCTAGTGCCAACTTGGACATATCCCGACATATAGTTTCCGAGATCTCGACGTTCATACTTCAATGGGTCAGAAACGCTTCCTTCTACCGGTTACATACTTTTCATAGAGTACAATACATCCTTTTACTCTACGAGTAACGGGTATAAAAATGTGTCGTATAATATACTAATTTTCAGCACATTGTTGCAAGAACACATTCAGACAATTAAAGAAAATTTGTCTTTTAACGACATTTAAACAGAAAATATAGAGAATAAAAAATATAGAGAATAAAAAATATAGAGAATACAAAACATAAAGAAGCGAAAATTGCTATCATGATAGTGGTTACAGCCACAACCATTGCTTTAATTAGAACTATACAAACAGCTATAGAGGTCGTGGTTGAGGTGGATCCAACAATCCACCAAATACCGCCAACATAGTAACACTCGACAAAACTATTATGACCGCGTTACCCAACCAAATTCGAGAACATTCAGACACCTTTAGATACAGATAATTAACCCAGCCCTGACGAGGTGGTCAAATGTTTGACAATAAGACAATCACTATCCTTTTAAGTTAATAGTGGGTTTTATTCTAACGCATGCAATGGTTTAGTTTCCGTGAAAAACAAGTAGCAAAGTAGTAGGAGGAGTGACAGCTGAAGGTGTTTTAAGACCTCCAAGCTAAATTGATGCGAAATTGATCTTAAGGATTAAGTAGATGTAATATGATTTTTTTTTATATTTAAGTTTATTATTAAATTTTCTGTCTTGAAGTCTGTCGTTTATTAAAAAAATATCACTCTAGTTTTAGCGGTTGATGGGTGAATTGTAGCCAATGTAGGCTTCTAGCTATACATTTCGGTAAGATCTTCGACGAGCTTTGGCCAAGTCTATCCAGTTGCTTGTGGAATACTGATGTTGCTTAGCGATGGTGTAGGACAAGTTTGTCTGTTTAGGGTAAAAGCACGAGATGAGCTGATAAGTGTTGCGTTGTTTTTGTAGGGCACTCAGGTCGACTTAGAATGGCAGTATTATAGACATAAGACCGTTATATAAAAACAGGCAAGCGACGATACACTATGCGGCAAATCAAAATAAGTTTCTTTTAAAGACAGGCCCTTTCGCAATATTAGCCATGCGCAGCTGTGCAAGGTGCAGGACTGAGAAGTTTAAAAGGGATCTTAGCTTCAAGCCTGAAAGGTTATATAATTTGATTCTTTTCAACAGATTCCTCAATCATTTTCGGTTGGATTAAGGTATTAAATTCCCATACATTCGTTGAAAACAGATTGGCTAAAATAAAAGAAACCACATGTCCCATGCAATCTCAGCTAAAGGCACATACTTAGCTATCGGGACCACAGTTTCTTCAAGGACACGAAGAGAATTTAGCAGCCCTATTAAAAGCTCCAAAGGACAAAATCATTTCGTTGGAAAAGAAAGTCAATATTGTTACACTAGCAAGTATACAGTATAGTAAATGAAAATATAACAATTTATAATATTAAAGACAAAAACGAAATGTAAATATATAAACTAAATATATTATTTGATTGAGAATAATTTTTAATGTGGCCATACATAAGCATTTACAAATTAAAAATGACATTCAAATATGTATTTATTTTTTCATTTTACCAATATCATATTTATTCAATCGTAAGTATTAGAAATGAAACAAAAACATTTATAAATAAAAAAAGAAAGAAAAACAAAAATATATATTGTTAAACAATAAAACAAATCTACACATTCGAATAAAGAAATCACTTAAATTAAAACATATATAAATCGAACTACAACAGTCTACATAAATAAAACAAGGAGAAACGCTTTTGTACCGTGCCTCGACTATTAAATACCCGTTCTTCAGCTAACCGATTTGAAAATAAATTTCATTTTTTAAATTTCAAAAACAGGCCATCGACCGAACTGCAGTGCAAACACTACAAACCTAGTTTCTAGTGCCAACTTGGACATATCCCGACATATAGTTTCCGAGATCTCGACGTTCATACTTCAATGGGTCAGAAACGCTTCCTTCTACCGGTTACATACTTTTCATAGAGTACAATACATCCTTTTACTCTACGAGTAACGGGTATAAAAATGTGTCGTATAATATACTAATTTTCAGCACATTGTTGCAAGAACACATTCAGACAATTAAAGAAAATTTGTCTTTTAACGACATTTAAACAGAAAATATAGAGAATAAAAAATATAGAGAATAAAAAATATAGAGAATACAAAACATAAAGAAGCGAAAATTGCTATCATGATAGTGGTTACAGCCACAACCATTGCTTTAATTAGAACTATACAAACAGCTATAGAGGTCGTGGTTGAGGTGGATCCAACAATCCACCAAATACCGCCAACATAGTAACACTCGACAAAACTATTATGACCGCGTTACCCAACCAAATTCGAGAACATTCAGACACCTTTAGATACAGATAATTAACCCAGCCCTGACGAGGTGGTCAAATGTTTGACAATAAGACAATCACTATCCTTTTAAGTTAATAGTGGGTTTTATTCTAACGCATGCAATGGTTTAGTTTCCGTGAAAAACAAGTAGCAAAGTAGTAGGAGGAGTGACAGCTGAAGGTGTTTTAAGACCTCCAAGCTAAATTGATGCGAAATTGATCTTAAGGATTAAGTAGATGTAATATGATTTTTTTTTATATTTAAGTTTATTATTAAATTTTCTGTCTTGAAGTCTGTCGTTTATTAAAAAAATATCACTCTAGTTTTAGCGGTTGATGGGTGAATTGTAGCCAATGTAGGCTTCTAGCTATACATTTCGGTAAGATCTTCGACGAGCTTTGGCCAAGTCTATCCAGTTGCTTGTGGAATACTGATGTTGCTTAGCGATGGTGTAGGACAAGTTTGTCTGTTTAGGGTAAAAGCACGAGATGAGCTGATAAGTGTTGCGTTGTTTTTGTAGGGCACTCAGGTCGACTTAGAATGGCAGTATTATAGCACATATCAGGTTGTCAAATATCTCCCTTCCTTTTGGGGTTTTTGAATTTGGCGGTTTGTACAAAGCGCTACATATCGGTATCGGGCAATGCTATATATCAATTGAAAGGTCTTGACATAGTATCCAGATCGACAAACGATTAGGATAGCGTAAAAACTTTAATCTTTCCAGTGTGAACAAAATTTTGACAGTTCATCAGATTTAAGCGTGCTACGGTCGTACTGTCAATCAGCTGGGTTTGTTGACAAGCAGTTTAAATTCAAATGGCGTATTTGCGGGAAAGAGCCTTTAAAAGATATTATCAAATACCTTGGCAAGACAAGTCTGCCGGTGTACAAAGAAATTAAAAAAAAACAATACAATTTAAATTTAACAGTTGTTTATTTTAATTTACTGATAATTATTTGCTAATTTAAAGTTCATAACTGCACTTTAACTGTGTTTTTTCGTACATTCTGGACCTAAAAAACATTTTGCTCTGACAAGAGGCACCCCAGATAGTATTAATGTTATTTTGTCCTCACATGTAAACACCTGCAATCGACTTTGGTGAGTTTTTCCCTCCATTTCTTATAATGTTTAGTGAGAATCGCACCCCAAAAGATTAAACTTTTTAATCTTTTCGCTAGACTGGCAACGCTATGGAATTTTCTGGTATTTTTTTCGTCGATCTGTGGACCGACGTGAAAAAAAGGCCCGACGAAAAGTGAACGCCAGCTGTTTGCCTCTCGCTCTCTCTCATGACTGGCGTACGGTTTTCGTCGATCTGAATATTAGGCTTAACCTACAAAACTACGCTATTCGAAGCAAGTTTGTTTATTGCATTGAAAAGTTATACATGTAAATGGAGTTCGCTAACGCCGAAATTCGCGCTGTTTTAAAGTTTTTTTTTCGTAAAAGGTAAATCACATTCCGTGAGATTAATGGTGTTTTAGGAATGGTTTCGACGATTCAGAGCCGGTGAAAACGACACAATGGATAAGCCAGCCGGCGGAAGACCTGTGACGTCGAATACTGATCAAATCATGGAAAACATCGAGCTAGACCGGCATGTGACATCTCGTGACATCGCCGAGGAGATAGCATTTAGTCACCAAACCGTTTTAAACCATCTGCAGAAGGCTGGATACAAAAAAAAGCTGGATGTTTGGGTGCCGCATGATTTGACGCGGATGGTGACTGGCGACGAAAAATGGATCACATACAACAATATCAAGCGAAAACGGTCGTGGTTGAAATCCGTTCATCGTTCAAAGCAGTGCTCAAGCCGGGATTGACGGCCAGGAAAGTTTTGCTCTGTGTTTGGTGGGATTGGAAGGGAATCATACACTATGAGCTGCTCCCATATGGCCAGACGCTTAATTCTACCATCTACTGCGAACAACTGGCTATCGACCAGAAGCGACCAGAATTGGCCAACAGGAAGGTTCTAGTGTTTCACCACTCGTCAGAAGCTACGGGAGCTCGGATGGGAGATTTTATCGCATCCACCATATAGCCCGGACATGGCGCCAAGTGACTACTAGTTGGGCTCAAAAGAGGGTTGTGAAAAGTGTCTGTCTGAGTTTTTCGCAAATAAGGAGGGAAGTTTCTACGAGGGGGTATTATGAAGTTCACTGTATCAATTTTTATAAAGCATTATAAAGAGCAAAAAAGCGGAAGGGAGTTATTTGACAACCTAATATTAAAGTTTTAAATACTACTGTGAGCAAAAAGTAAGGTGAATTTGTTTGTAAAATGAAAAATCTTTTTTATTCTCCTAAATCAATTTCATCCCCTTCAAAGTAATCCCCTCCCAATAAAATTCACGTATGCCAACGTTTTATCAAATTCTTGAAACATGCTTTCGGCTTAGCCATGAGCGCCCTCTTCGATTCAGCTTTTATCTCCTCAATTTACTTGAAATGCGTTCCTTCCGGAGTGTCTCTTGAGTTTTGGAATAGCCAGAAATCACACTGAGCCAAATCAGGAGAATACGGTGGTTGCGTAACGATATGCGTCGAATTATCAGGATGCAAAAACCAAGGAGATTTGATTATTCGTAGGCCCAAATGGTCTTTCAAAATGGTGTTCACATATCCTTCTGATATTCCGATCATATCAGTAAGGTCTCTAACAGTCAACCGACGATTTTTGAGCACTAATTCCTTAACTTCATTGACGTGTTGGTCATCTGTTCACGTCGATGAGTGCTCTGGGGAATAATTATTTTTGTTTTATGAATTAAGCCAACCAGCTAAAAGCGTTCGAAACTTCCAAAACAACTACGCAGCAATACTATCGTCTTTTTAATGTATTTTGTATCTCGAAGGTTATCCGGTGTCTTGTTTTTCGCGAAAACCAAATAGGTGCACTGGGATACCATTGCGGGCCTGTGTGTGTTGCTTGATACCATTCAGGAGCAGGGAGATCTCTTCGCCTGAGTCGTGAATGGCTAGTGTTCCAGGTTAAAGACCGCGCAAGCCTATTTGGATGAGCCTGCAGCTTGATCGTATACTTTGCTTTCACATTGTCGATTTCGTCTTTAACAGATCCCACATTTATATCTCTGCAAATGTTTTCTTTCCCTATGTACCACGCAAGTTTGTCTGTTTAGGGTAAAGGTGACTGGCGACTCACTTTCGATTGGTGGATATATACCTCATTAAGCTTACCACATTCGTTTGCTGTTTGGGGAGAGATGCTGCAAATAGGATAATTGAGATCGATTAGATTCATCCTCTAAGGCTGTGCGTAGAAAAGAGTTTGCTGTTTTAAGCCGTTCCTTCGAGGCAGGCGATCTATGGGCTTACCACTCCCTCCGAAGCCTTCGCTTATTACGTAGCAGTTCGTTAATATGCCCAGAAGCCCGACAGTTGCTACACTATTCCAAGCCGGTATAATAGGGGTGGGGTGTTGTGCAGCTAGTGACATAACAGGTACTAGTTCTTCAACTGAGCTGTCAATCTCTTCTTTTTGGTAAATGTTTGGGAAGCCATCAAAGTGGGTGCTTATGTTCTTTCAGTATTTAAGCCAATCTCTTTTACGGGAGGTTAGAACATATATGCATTCTGAGTGATCCGATGACAGATCTGTTAAGTGTTCCACGTGGACATGATCTCTAGCCACTCTTCTTGTGACGGCAAAATCGATCAAGTCAGCCATCTTATTAGGATCTGTTGGCCAATATGTAGGCTTACCAGGAGAGATAAGACCAAGCGTGTTTCTTGGTGTTATTATAGCGTTGTACAGCTGTCTTCCTTTGGGGTTGGTGAGTCAAGAGCCCCAGTGGGTGTGTTTTGCATTGTAATCACCAGCCGTTAAAAAACGGTCACCTAATAGGTCAAAGAACTGTACAAATTTATCTTCGGAAATGGAAATGAAGGGCAGTATACAGCGGATAAGTTTAAGAAACCGCTGCCAGTACCGCCATGGGCCTTACCATCAGGATGGTTTGTTTCATAAAATGTATAGCCATTAAGGTGAAAATAGTTTTTGTTTGTTAGGTGAGTCTCTGATATAAGCATGGCGTCAATGTCATACTGATCAGGGAACTGCCAGAGCTCGTATTTGTGCTGTGAAATACCGTTCGAATTCCAGAAACATATTTTTAAGCAGTCTTCTGTTTGATTAATAGCAACAAAAGGAGATTTTGAGAGCGCATAAGTTCCTGCAGCGTTTGCTCTATTGCTACCATTGTGTTGGTTATAGTTACCAGCATTGCTTCCACGCCGTTAGGCAATTGTGTGTTTGCAGTTGTATGTTGGCCAGTAGTTTCTGGATTCTGGTTTAATATTGGTTGCCGCACTGTATCAGCAGTGGTTTGCTGACCTGTCAGCTTAGCTGCTGAGGCATAAGTCCCGTTGTTATAACTTAACGCCTTGTTTCGGGTTACAGGATTTCGAGCTGCAATTATATGTTGGCCTAGTCGACTTTTCAACTCTTTATAGATAGGACAACCTCTGTAATTTGCAGTGTGGCTTCCCCCACTGTTACTACATTTTTTGGCAGAGTGGTTCTCCTTGTTTATAGAGCAGGCCTCAGTTGAATGTGCATCCCCGCAGGCAACGCAGACTGTGCGTAGAGTGCAGTAAGTTTTCATGTGGCCGTATTTGTGACAATTCATGTATTGCACAGGCCCATTCCGCTTATGGGGTTCCTCAACGGTGATCCTACGGTGCAATAGATATTGAAGCTTATAGATTGGGTGGACTTCATTGTTTTTTAAGTGCATACTTTCCGGCTCCAACTCTACCTTGAGCATTGGCTGTGGAACTTTGTTTTTATTTAATATATTCCTAACCTGTTTGACGTTAAAGACCTCTTCTTTAAGTCCAGTTATAATCTCATGGATAGGGACTGTTGCTTCAATACCTTTTATAATTACTTGTAATCCCTTGCAACTTTTTAGTTGGTAGGTAGTAGTTTATTTTTCTGCTATCGAGGTGTTTGGCCACTGATCGGTAATCTTGCTCGTCGTTCACTTGTATTTTTGTTTCGTTGATGCTACCCCTTTTTATGAATTTACATAGAACTTGTTTGCTCCAATTTGATCAGTTATTTTTTTAACCAATTCAGCACAGTTTGCCTGACATACAAACATTGGTGGTGACCTTGGTTCCTTGGCCCTAGGTGTTTGAGCGGTATTGTCATCATCTTTCGGATCACTAAAAATAGAAAATTGATTACTTGTCAGCGCATTGTTTGACACAATGTTTCCAATTTTCTTGCTAACTTTTGATACATTTGTTTTTTTTGCTGCTTGTGGGCTTAGTTTTCTTTTTATTTGCATATATCGATCGATTCCTGTTTGTATTAATGATCCGTTAATGTTTTTTTTATATTTCTGGGTTGGGTAGGGGTTAGCTTGTCAGTAAGAGCTGACTAAACAATGTTGTTGTGGTGGTTGTTGACGTCGTTAGTGTCGAAGTCACCGTGCATTGTGCTGGTCGTTGTTGTAATGAGCAGATCGTTGGTTATGTTGAGTGTCGCGGAACGGGCATTTTGCACTCCACGGCTGTTTTTGTGATGTGCCGCTTGGACATAATAAACCGGGAGATCGCTTGCACTGTTGCAGTTGTTGCCGATTCTATTAACTCTGACGCTAAGCGTTATTTTTGATTGACGAAGAACGACGTTCGCCTTGTTGTTGCTGCGGAGTCTTGCACCTTATGGCTTTTCGATACAGAGCTTACGCTCTTATCTTAATCTTAATCTTGCCTTTATTTGATTATCACTTATCTTAGTAATTAGAACACTTAGTAATTGATCATTTCCAAAGCACATGAGCACAAGTACCCATGCGTACTCTCTGAGCGTCTTTTCGCGAAATATAATTCGGCTATTTGTGGTGTATTTTTAGTTTCTCGCGAAGCGATATAAAAACACGTATGTTGTCATTGACAATTGATTAAATGCATAGATCTTTAATACACATAAAGCTTAATTGCCGTTAAAAGGTTAATTAGCTGTTAGCTGTAGGCGGAGTTTTTTGCAGACAGTGATGTGCTAACTCTTAAACTGACCTTTTGGACATCCATCAAAAAAACTATTTACATACTTTCTGTATTAAGGCGGAATTTAGAAAGTGTGGGCATTGCGAAAGTTGTGCATGGTAATAGCGGTGAAGTAAGATGGTAATGATAAGTAATAGGTCAAACTATTTTACAAATTAGGTCTAAATAACCGCTGTGAGTTTTAATTTGTATTGATGTGCTTGTTCATAAAATTTTGTGCAATTAAGATAAAAATAGATTTTTTTGTAATGTGAGACTCCCGTTTTTGCTTTGTTCCTTCAGTGGTTGCTGAACTGTCTGCTTAGAAACTGATGCGTAAGACCCGTGGTTGTAACTTAACGCCTGAGCAAAAGAAACTCCAGTGGTCATGGTCGAACGCCTAAACGGAAAGTTTTGCCGGGTGACTAAGTTTTTAGATACAGTTATATGTTGGCCTAGGCAACTTTTTAGTTATCTGTGCCATTTCTACATTTTTTGAAAAAAAGGTCCTCCTTGTTATTTCAGGCGTCAATTTCAACTTAAACATTGTCTGGGAAATTTTATGACTTGTCCTTAGGTTTTGGACTGGGTTACTAAGCAACGAAAACCTATTTTTTGCTAGCACACTAAGTAACTGCAGTTAATGTGGTTCTTGTTATGATTGTTTTCGTTATTAAGGTCAAAGTCTCAGTTTTAAACAAAGGCATTGTGCTTGTCGTTGCTGTAATTAGCAGATCATTGATTAATGGTACGGGTCGGGAAACAGACATTGGGACCTTAACACCTCATTTTGCATTGTGTCGCTTTGTTGTATTTAATTATAAATGTTAATATATTAAAGACAAGATATTTATTTAGTGGCCATTAGCTATGGCCAAATTGGTTCTTTATTCTCTTGTGTTCAAAATTCGAATGACTTACAATAATCTATTCGCGGCTGCGCTGCCTGCAAACATTGGCAGCGGCCGTCATGTATTTATCAACTTATATATGCTCACATATGTATTTGGCTGATAGTAGCGGGAGCGCGAGAGGAGTTGCATATGCATTCATTGTATGTGTCTGCAAGCCATGGGAATTTGCTGACACTTGCGCTTCCCATAAGTTGGCTGCTCGAGTTTTGTGTATTTGTTTAAATGCACTGTAACACAATGCTGGTATCGGTACAGTGGGTACTCGCTACAATGATACATGCATACTACATCTCCCTCCTTTTGAGAAATAACGTAATGTAATGAAGTTATTTCCTAAATAATATGTTTTTTTTTTTTTTTTTTATTTGTAATAAAGTGAAATTTTTCATAGTTATTAAAATTATAATCTAGGACTTATACAATATATTTAAAAATTTAAAGATTATAGATATTGTTCTGTATGATAAAAGAAATATAGAAAATTGGAAAATTTTATATTATTCAAAACGAGAATTTTCTTTTAATCAGAAATTATAGATATGATTTGATTTTTTTTTTTTTTTTTTTATTGCTTATTTATTTATGGTATTTATTCTATGTATGGCCATACGGAAAAATTTTATAAGAGTGATTATGAAATAAAAATTTTTAGCCTATCTTTATGAACTGTCTGTTCTTTGTTTTTAATATTTAAAATTCTTATATTATCATTATCTCCTATACCAATTACTGTATATGGTCCCGTATATTTGTATTCTAATTTGTGACCTGTTTCATTCTTTAACAAGACTCGATCTCCTATTTTTAGTTCAAAATCTAAACATTTTTTATCATAATGACATTTTTGTTTTCTTTTATTTGATTCTAATATTAATCTGGCTCTTTTGAAAGCTTGTTCTAATCTAAACTTTGTTTCTTTTGCATAATCATCTATATTATATATAGGTTCTATTCTATCTACGCTATTAAAATGTTTTGGTAAATTCGAAGTTCTACCAAACACTAACTCATATGGACAGTAATCATGTGCCATAGAAGGTGTCGTGTTAAAACAAAAAACAAAGTATTTTAACCATACATCCCAATCTGTCTTATCAGTTGAGATGTACGTACGTATAAATTCATTAAAGGTTCTGTGGCTTCGTTCCACAGTTCCGACAGTCTGATGATGGTGTGCTGTCGATGTTATATGTTTGATATTTAGGTTTTTGCAAAGATGTTCAATTAAAGAATTTTTGTATTCTGTTCCCATGTCCGTAATGAACGTCTTCATTGGACCGTACTTTAGAATAAATTCTTCGAATATAGCCTTTGCTACAGTTTTTGCATTTTTATTTGGTACTGGTATAGCAACAAGATATTTTGACAGATCACATATTAAAGTGACTGCATATTCATTTCCTTGGTCTGATTTCGGTAGTGGACCGATCGTATCCACAATTACCTTATCGAATACCATTTCTGGGGTTTCTGTAATTGTTAAAGGAGTTTTGGTATGTCTTGTTGTTTTTGACATTTGGCATTTTGGACATTTACGTATGTACTGGGTTATGTCTTTACTCATCCCTTTCCAATAGTAATGTCTTCTGACCTTGGCCAAGGTTTTTGTTATACCTGAGTGTCCTCCTTGAATAGGATCATCATGTAGTGTAGACAATATTGCTTCTTTTTCATTTTTAGTTATTATTAGGGTCACCGGGTTGAGTAGCGCTACTCTTAATGATTTTAATATTTTGTTGCCCATTTTTTTAAATATATCTATTGAAATATTTTCAAAGATATTATCCCATGGTGCCACTTTAAGTTGGGTAATTTTTTGTTTACCAGCCTGCAGTTCAAGCCTTTGGAAAAACTGACCTAAATCAAGAGTTCCATTAGTATACAAATCTCCAACATCATATCTTGCTGTAATTTTTTTTCCATGTTTGAAAAAACATAAATTATTATTCACATGCAAGGTCACTACTTTACGTACTTCGTCATTGTTAATGACTTCATATACGTTGGGCTTAGAAGCTTTTATTTGAGATTGCCTAGGCAATTTTACTTTATCTTTTCCTGCGCAGGAATTTTGTCTACTTTTTTGTCTTGTAGTGACTTGTAATATATTTGCCGTAATATTTTTAAGATCTTTAATTGTTATTCTAGAGAGGGCGTCTGCCACGAAGTTATCTTTTCCCTTTAGATACTCGACTGTGAAATCATATTCCTCCAATTCGAGCCGCATGCGTGTGAGTTTTGAACTAGGATTGACCATTGAAAATAAGTATGTTAGTGGTCTATGATCGGTTTTAACTGTAAAATGTTTGCCATAAATATATGGTCGAAAATGTGTAATTGCCCAATGAATTGCCGCTAGTTCCTGTTCTGTAGTGCTTTTATTGCTTTCAGCTTTTGTAAATGAACGTGATGCGTATGCTATTGGGAGTTGGAGTCCGTTATTGTTTTGAGTTAATACCGCTCCACATGCTTGTTTACTTGCATCCGTTATTATACAAAATTCTTTAAGGAAATCAGGATATTGTAATAAAGTAGGTTCTATAAGTTTATCTTTTAAATATTGGAATGAGTTTTGGCATTCGGAAGACCATATAAATGGAACATTCTTTTTACATAATCTAGTTATGTGCCGTGAATAGTCGGCGAAGTTTTGAATGAAACGTCTATAATAATTGCAAAATGCTATAAAACGTCTAGCGCTATCTGCATCATGTGGGACTGGATAGTTTTTTATTACATCATATTTCTTGTCGTCCGGTAAGATGCCTTTGTCTGTGCATTTATGACCAAGGAAGGTCACTTCATGCATAAAAAATGAACATTTTTGTGGATGTAGTTTTAAATTGTACTTTCTGCATATTTCAAAGATGTCTTTTAAGTTTTTTAACATATGATTTTCAGAACATCCAATGACTATTAAATCATCCATATAAAGGAATGCTTGAGAAGCTTCAAGTCCAGAAAATGCAATAGTCATCATTCTCTGAAATGAATTTGGGGCTATTTTCAAACCGAAAGGTAATCGCGTGAAACGATATGAGCCATTGCTCGTTGAAAACGACGTTATGTTTCTTGAATTTTCTTCTAGTTCAATTTGATGGAATCCTGACATTAAATCAAGGCACGAGAAATACTTTGCTCTACCTAGTTGGTCCAAAATGTCATCAATTCTTGGAAGTGGAAATTTATCAGATAGAAGTTTTTTGTTGATTTGGCGATAGTCGACTACTAGTCTCCATTTCTTTTCGTTCGAACCCTGAAGTGTTTTCTTTGGGACAAGTAGAAGTGGACTGTTGTATTCTGATACAGATGGTTCGACTATATTGTGTTTAATTAATTTTCCTACTTGTTTTTGAATTTCCTCAACTTGGCTGTGCGGGCTTCGATAATTTTTAATATAAATTGGTTCATCGTCCTTCAATCTCAATTTTTGCTTGTAAAAATTATTTGTTGTTATTGATTCGGTTTCAAGACCGAATACGTCAGTATATTTTCCACATAGTTCGGTTAATTGTTGATTGAATTGAACGGGAAAATTTTTTTTTAGTTCTTCTAAGATGTTTTGTTCTCTATTACTTGAAGTGTTCTGAATTACATTATAATCGGAAATTGGTTCACATTTTAAATTACTTATGCTAATCAATTGATCAGTGCTGGTTGTGTTGAGTAATCGGACAAATGAATTCTCTTTTGATGTTATGGTATTGGCAATGTAAATACCAGGTTGAATCTCCTGATTTGGTATTAATATAGTATCGGTATCTGACATTATTTCGATTTTTCGCACTACTTGAGATCTGGCTGGTAAGAGAATTGTATTATTACCAGAAGTATATGTTATTGGAATATAAATGTGAACGTCTATATTATTTGGTCTTATTATAAACCAATCCTCTGTAGGGTTAAGATCTATTTGGCAGTTTAATTCTTTTATAAAATCGATTCCTATTATCCCATCACATGGAATCGCAAAATCTTGATTTACTATATGAAAATTATATGGAATTATATATTTGTCTGTTTGGAGTTCTATTGGACAAAGTCCTTTGGATTTTATTATTCCCTCGCCTATTCCTTGGATATTTATTGTATTTTTAATTTGTATATTGTTAAAGATATCAGCATTTTCTTTTAGAAGTGATATATTTGCTCCCGTATCCACAAGGAACGTAAGCTGCTTACCTGTTTCTGAATTAATAAATGGTACGAAGATATTGAGATTGAGGTTGATTGTATAAACCGTTGGTGTTTTTAATTTCTCGTATCTAAAGGGGTCTGTGAGTTTCCCGAAACTGGCTGGGTAACGCGGACATTATTGTTTTGTTGTATGTTGCTGAAGTTGCTGCTATTTTGGTTATTGTTGTTTCCTCTATAATTTCCACGACCTCTATTATAGTTATTGGTCTGGTTATCATAGTTTCGAATATAACCATTATTTTGGTTGTAACCGTTATTATATCGGTTGTAGCCGTTATATTGGTAATACCCATTATTGTGGTAGTTACCACGACCATTTCCTCTACCTCTACCACGGTAGTTACCTCTGAAGTGGTTACCTCTATAGGCCTGTCCTTTGTTTGCAAATAGAATTGCGTTGGCATTACCCGTCATTTCAGTACTACATTGTATGTACTTTGTGACAGCCTCATTCATTGATGAGAAGTTGCCGGCCTCAAGGATTGTTTTGAGTCGGCCATGCTCACAATTTTTGATCATTGTGTTTATAGCCTCCTTGGTGCTGAATTTGTCTGCATGTTCAGCGGGTAATCCTTCATCAATATACGAAGCTTCAAGATGCTTTCGTAAGTTTTCAATTTCAGTTGTGAATTTTTCTGCTGTTCTTCCTTTTTGAGTAGTTTTCGACATTTTTGCTCTAACTACATCGGATGTTTCTCCGATAATTGTGTCTTGTAATTTTTTTATAATTCCGTTTATAGTAGATTCATTTTGCACTTTATACAAAGTTGAACCCACAATTTTTGATTTTATGACTTCAACAGCTAACTCTTCAAATGTGCCTTTAGTTAGGTTTACTAATTTCAAAGCAGTGACAAATCTTTGAAGGTTAATTTTTTGTCCGTTGAATTCAGGTATAGCATTTGCTATATCTTTAATATATGCCCGTTGGGCAACAGTATTGTCCGTCATTATTATTTGATGTTGTTCGATTTCGCAATCGGAATCAGCTGGTTTCTGATCTGATAATTCAAATTGAAAAAGTACAGCTGGAATTGTAAGATTATTCAAATCTTTCTCCTCTATTTCTGGGCTATCAAATTCAAATTCTTCTATCTGTACCGGGTCGACTTCTGGTGGATCTGATGATTCCAATTCGTCACCAGTTTCTACTTTCAGAGGGGTGTTTAGTATTGTTGGTATTGAAATATTTAAATTATACCTTTCTTTTATAGTTATTAAGTTCGTTCGAAGTCTGATCAGAAATTTCGATACCTCAGACCAACGATTTTTATCTAGGCGATCTCTTTGTTCATGTATTAGTATACGCGCACTGTTAAAGCGAGTTACTAATATTTCCACATGTTTATTTATAGTGGTTTGTTGTGTTGATCTATTTTGCGTTAAGGATTTATAGGATTTATCGAAATCGCTTTTTAAGTTATTTAGAACCTTATATAATTCACTCCATTCCATTATAATATGGATATGAATTATTTTTGTAAACTACTGAAATGCTAATTCTGCCTAATATGTCATGATCGCTTCGAATTGTTCTCACATGTATACCCGGGATAGTGCTCAATACCATTGCTTTTTGTTTATTAGAGCAATGTATTAAAGGAGAGAATTCTAAATTATATGTTGTCATATATAAATTTTCTAACTCATAGATAGTAATCGGAGTCGTTGAAACCAGTGTTATTATTTTTTCGCTAAAATTTGGATCCCTCATATAGGTATTAATAACTGCCTCTACGTTTTTCATTGTTTTACTGATCTACCTAAATTTGTGACCACAAAAGAATATATTATTGTTTATTTTTCGATTTTAATTTTGTTAGATTTCATTTTATATTTTTTTTTTAGCTGTCAATAATACTTGAAATTATAAAAAGGCAAGTTTTTTTTTCGTATATAAATTTTTAAATTTTATCCAGGTCGTTTGCTCGACTCTGTAATCTCTTCTTTAAACATCTATTGTGTAATTTATAGAATTTTAGGAAAACACTTGCTGACATTATAACTACAATTATTATTAATAAAATTGTTATCGTTTCCAGATCAATTTTTTGAGATTCTACTTTATTAACGACGTTCGCCGTTGAATCGACAACTTTGGTGTCTACTAAACCCATCTTGGGAAAATTTTCCAAAAATCTATATTTTATGCCAAATATGTATGGCGAAATATTATTTTCAAATTCTTTTACTTTAATTATACTGTTATTATTCATGAATAAAAATTAGGGAAATGAAGAAAAATGGTTTAGTGATTTTTCACATGGCAGATTTACAATTTGTCGCTCTATATAATTAAAATATCTGCCATACGATTTTAGTATAAAGCCTAAACAGAGGTTATTAATTTTCAAGCAGCGCTTTCGCGCATCGGCTTGAGTTAGAAATATTAAATTAATGGCAACTAGGGCATTGGCATAATTGCAGCCTTTGTTGCGTTACTTTGCTCTTCTGCAAAGTTCTCGTTCGATGACGGCTAGATTTTCTTTGTGCGTGTTAATTTCCTCAGGGGTTGTAGCAATTTTTATTAAGTCCTTTATTAATTTTCTTTTTGAAGAAGTTTGATCCTGTGTCCGCTCCTTTTTGTCTTCTTTGGTGTTTTTTTCTTCTCGTTGCGTGCCCTGTACTCAGCTATTGTGAGGGGGCGTGGTCCATCGTTGGGACACAACCGGAGAGCTTCTTGTAGGCTCGGTTCGTCCCTTTGCTCAATAGGAGCAGGTGCCTCCCACGAGGGTGAAGAAGGCGGATTGCCTTCCGCACTCATATGTTTCCAGCGTTGGTGTAGAAGGATTTGCCATTCCTTCCACACTTGTTGATTTTCTCGTTCTGATGACCGGTGCCGGTCATCGCACAGGTTTTGTTTGTTGTTCCAGATTATTGTTGGTGTTTTTATTTTCGATTTATATGATGTTGTTGTGGTTTAGACTTATATTTTTGTTGTTGTTGTTCATGTCGTCATTATTTCCTCCGTTTTATTTCTTGTTGTATTTATATTATTTGTTATATTTGTACCATGTTGGCACACACACGCACATTTTTTATGTTTTTTAGTCAACCACAACAACCTCTGTCACGGTCGCCATGTTGTATTTAATTATAAATGTTAATATATTAAAGACAAGATATTTATTTAGTGGCCATTAGCTACGGCCAAATTGGTTCTTTATTCTCTTGTGTTCAAAATTCGAATGACTTACAATAATCTATTCGCGGCTGCGCTGCCTGCAAACATTGGCAGCGGCCGTCATGTATTTATCAACTTATATATGCTCACATATGTATTTGGCTGATAGTAGCGGGAGCGCGAGAGGAGTTGCATATGCATTCATTGTATGTGTCTGCAAGCCATGGGAATTTGCTGACACTTGCGCTTCCCATAAGTTGGCTGCTCGAGTTTTGTGTATTTGTTTAAATGCACTGTAACACAATGCTGGTATCGGTACAGTGGGTACTCGCTACAATGATACATGCATACTACAGCTTGCATAGCATTAAGCGAAAGTGCTCTTGCCGTGTAGTTGTTGATACTGATAACTCTTCCGCTCGTATAGAGAAGTTAGCGTTGTTTCTGATTGTTGTTGTTGCAAAACTTTGCTCAATTTGGTTCTTAAAGTTCAGAGTGCTGTTTTTAGTGTTGCTTTTGCATGCACTTGAACTAAGTTACGCTCCCGCTATCACTCTCTCTTTGTTTTGAAAGTTCTAAGCGTGCAGTTTCTGCGCTCTTGCTGTACTTATAACTGCTCGCTTATAAATTTCAATTCGTTTTCTTGGTACAGTGGTTTCAATAGGTAAAATAACAATAATTTAGTCTGCTTCTGCAAAAAATGCAGCCTTGTAATCAGGGCTGACCAATCTAATATGACTTGCTGGTTGTGTGAAAACATGGTGCACACCAAGTGCGCCGGTTTTACTGGCCGGACAAGTGATGACATTTCAAAGAGGCCCAATTTGCATTTCTGTTGTGATGCTCGTGTTGAGGCTGCGAACGAGATGAAATCGTTCATGCGCCAAACTAAAGGCGGCCTGATGGGGCTGATTAGCTGTTTCGGAGTTGCTAGAGATAGTGTTCGCCGAGTTGATGTTCTCCTCTCTCTGATATAGTCGTAGCTATTAGAAGTGTCCCCTAAGCGCAAAAAGGCCGCTGGTGGTAAGCAGCAAAAGGGGAACACCCCGCAACGGAAATCAAAGGAACAACAGAGCATTCCGGCGGTTCAGCATCTGACTGCAGCAAACCCTCAAATGTTGCTAAGATCAGCAGCTAAAAAATATTCGGTATCCGAACAATCCGTAACAGAATGCATGCAACCAGGGACTTCTAAGAATTCCGATTTGTCCGCAGTGGTTACACAATTAGTGGATTCACCTATCTCTCAAAATGTAGCTTGACCACCACAAGAGGCTACTGAGTCCGGACAACCGGCTTAAGTTGGTTTTGCAGAAACAATTTCTACTACACCAAAATCCCGTTCCACTAAAAAACAAATTTTCGTTTCACGGCTTTCCCCTTATCAAACATCTTCTGATGTATTGTCATTTCATCTTTCAAGATAACTGTCCCTATCGAGCTCTTTGAAGCCATATGCACGGGCGACATTTGGCCGGATAATATGGTTGTAAAAGAGTTCGAGGCTAAGACAAAGAAGAAGGTCTCGTGGGAATTGAGGCCAAACCAGTGTACCAATTTCAAAAAACTAACTACTAACCGCCTTCTTTCATATCAGAATGCAAGAGGCTTGCGTAGCAAGCTCACTAAATTGTATTCTGATAGCTGTTCCCTTCCATCTCATATTATTGTGTTTATAGAAACCTGGTTAAAGCCGGAGATCTTTAGCTCTGAAATTTTTGCAAGTAAGTACACAATATATAGGTATGACAGTCCCTTTTGATGGTAAACAATGTTCGAAATTCACTAGGTCGCCTACTTGAGTTGTGTTTTGTATCAAATCCTGAAGGTGTGTTTCTGTCCAGAGTAGTACCACTCACGCAACCTAAAGATCCATATCACCCTACAATCGAACTAACATTTGACACGGGTAGAGTTATAGAAGAAAAATCATACAAGCGAATACATTGTTTTCTAAGGCTAAATAAGATAAATGGTTTCGTAAATCTATATATATAAAACTGTTCATTGAAAACTAAGAATCAACGCACAGCCAAAACTAATTAAGTGACCCTATTAAAATTTTTTACCATTCAATTCTTATAACACTAAACTGATTTGCTAAGATTTATTTTGGCCACAAACATGCCCCCATTTTCTTCCAGTGTCAAAAAACCCCCAATTTCTATAAAAAATCTGGATGCTAAGCGCGTTAATCAATCGATATGATTTTTGGCCACCGCAAGCAAAGCTGCGGGCACCTTGCTAGTGGTTAATAAAGCCAGATGAGTGCTTGGATTTATTAAAAGGTGGTGTAAAGAATTAGATGATCCTTATTTAACTAAAACTTTATTTATTTCGCTAGTCCGTCAGATTCTGGAGTATGAGTCTCCCGCCTGGAGACAACAATACGGAATACATATTGGTCGTATTGAATCAGTACAAAAAAACTTTCTTCTTTTTGCTTTACGGCGCCTAAACTGGGATGCAAATCTTAACTTACCTTCTTATTCTAGTAGACTTCTGTTGATTAATTTACCCTCCCTAGCCAACCGTAGAACGATGCTTGGTACTATCTGCATTTATAAATTTAAACATGATGATATTGACTGCCCCGACTTGGTAAGTCGGCTAAACTTTTCTGTGCCAAGTAGATTAACTAGAAATTATATTCCCCTAATTTTAAATCATTATAGAACTAACCATGATTGCATGAGTCTTTTAGAGAATTATGTTCTGACTATAATAGACTTTTTCCTGTAATCTCAAATTTTGACTTTCTGCCGCTCCTAAAACGAGTAATACTTCATTGGCACAAAATTGATCTTACTATTACTTTTTTCCTCTGACTTTTACCGATATTTTCTTATCTCGCGAATCGTGCCGTACGATACACGGCTGCGGCCCTCGGTCGGTTAGGCGTTTAAGTGGACCTTGGGACAAAAAAAAAAAAACGAGCTTTCGACTGTTCCTCAAAAGACTTTGATCAAGACTTTAACTTTACCCAGACTGCTTCTCGATTTTCTACGCAGTTTCTGGGGTGAAATTCAAACTTTCTGCATATTAATTTTCACGTTTTCAAATTCACCATATTGTTTCCTGTTGTCTGGCCACTCTCTTCATTTTCACCACGATCGCGTTTATCGGTTGTGGCATAGTCCCTGCTATAATAGGTGTCCAAAGATTCCAGTGCTGCTAGTAGTGTGACCGTCCATTGAGAAATCCATTATATATTGTATCCAACGATCGCAACTATCGATGGACCGCCCACCATCCTAGCGCCCCCGTCATTTTTTTTAGTGCGCGGTAACCACGGCTTTAAAGAACATAAAAAACGGTTTTAAAATCTGCTGATGATGAATCTTGGTTTTCCAAGTGTCCTTAATTTGTGCCACCCCAATAACACGCCAGACTCTCTCTTTAATAGGCCCGAAGAACCCTCACACGTTGTCTGCCCAAATATAGCTTCGCTGCTTCCCGGATGGCCCTGCCTAGTGGATTCGGCGGCAAGCGTCGCCATTCGTAGACCTCCACTGCCTCCCACATAGTCATCTACAATAATAACAATAATAATTAACGATTTATATCCCCTAAAATTACATTACACTGCTCATTTGTAATCAAATTGACGGTTTTTCTTATATCTCACCGTTGTTATTTAAGGTAACGCTCTGCGGGGCTTCTGTAACAGTTACCACTCTTCTAAACTAATTCGATACTATCATTCAACCATTCATCATAATTTATATGAAATAAGCTCATAAATGTTTAATTTGCAGGAAAATTTACCCGTCCAATGATATTAAAAAAGAAAGAAGCTGATAACAAGGAATGGTGGGAAATGTATGATTATTGCGACGATAGCTTTTATAGGGATATTTTATCTGCATTACCACTGAGTAACTGCGAAAATGGTGTTGTTCTTTATATATTTAATGATAAATCTTTTCCGTCTGCTATGAGTTTTTTAGAAAAAACAGGGTATGTATTTTGCAAAGTATTTTCTCAAACATTTCTTAATAAATTTTATCACATTTTAGGATTATAGGACTCTATACAACATTTGTGTATGTGGTTTCCAGAGTAATTCGATCTCTTATAGCAAACAATCATAGAAGGATTATGTTTGAAGATTTGCCATACGTCGATCGAGTGTTAAAGTTATGCAATGATATATATTTAGTTCGCGAAACGCAGGAATATCGGCTTGAAGAGGACTTATATGGAAAACTTATATTTCTGTATCGATCTCCCGAAACACTTATCAAATGGACACGATTTAAGCCAGATATATCAGAAGACTCGTCTAGTTCGCAGCTAAGTATACAACAAAGTCACTCTGCATCATATGATAATGGTGCCAACCGATAAAGTTAACAATTTATATTGAAAGTAAATTTTTTGTTTAATTGTAATGTTAGAAACCTAATGTTTTGCTTTTATTCAGTACAAGCAAAGGATCGGAAGCTTTCTAAGATCTATGTAATCTTTGAAGTTTTAATCATATTATACGAAAATACCCAACCAATTATGTTTTAAGTTTTCACTTAATTACTTTTGGCTGGCAAAATTTTAGACTGAGCCCACCTCGAGGGCGCCGTCTGCGCTGGGCATCGGTATACCTTGGGGCGAGCAAAAGGTATTTTTACCGCTTGCTGGTGAAGAGCAGTTACCGTGTACAGCTAAGGTTGTAGCAAACTGATTTTGTTTATTCTGCTCGCTACGAATGTCGTTCTGCTACCTTAGTAGATGTGTGTGTTCGACCCAACAAATTTCTATAAAACGTGACCTCCCGATTGTCTAAGGAGAACGCACAGAAGGTTAGAATCTATACTTGTGAGGCTCTTTATTTGACGACATGGCCCTCGAGTCAAAGCTAATAGTGACACAGTAGGTACTTGACGCCTTCTCCGCTGTGCAGTGGGTGTTTTCCTTCCTTCAGCGTTGCTCCAGGACGCGTTGATGTGGGTCGCCTCGTCTCGTGTGTTCCGGTTATTGGCTTCCCGGCAATGTCACACCAGGCGCCTACACAGTTTCTACCCTGTAGCAGAACGCCAATGCAGTCCCTATAGCAGGACGCTAGATTCACTACGAACGCTTTCGCCTCTTCTCCCCAGACTGAATATGTAGGAGCACGGCTTGCTTGCTGCTGGGGCCCGAAGGCCTCGCTCTGCTCACGGAGCGATGTCTTGGTTCTACTCTTCGCTCGCTCTTCTGGACCAGACGCAGCGGGGTCTTTGGCTCTCGGGATTTGGTCACTTGACTTTCTTGTGATATAGCGGTGAACCGCTATGCTCTCAATTGCTTAAATGCATAGATCTTTAATATACCTAAAGCTTGATTGCCGTTAAAACGTTAATAAGCTGTTAGCTGTAGGCGTAGTTTTTTGCAGACAGTGATGTGCTAACTCTTAAACTGACCTTTTGGACATCCATCAAAAAAACTATTTACATACTTTCTGTATTAAGGCGGAATTTAGAAAGTGTGGGCATTGCGAAAGTTGTGCATGGTAATAGCGGTGAAGTAAGATGGTAATGATAAGTAATATTTCAAACTATTTTACAAATTAGGTCTAAATAACCGCTGTGAGTTTTAATTTGTCTTGATGTGCTTGTTCATAAAATTTTGTGCAATTAAGATAAAAATAGATTTTTTTGTAATGTGAGACTCCCGTTTTTGCTTTGTTCCTTCAGTGGTTGCTGAACTGTCTGCTTAGAAACTGATGCGTAAGACCCGTGGTTGTAACTTAACGCCTGAGCAAAAGAAACTCCAGTGGTCATGGTCGAACGCCTAAACGGAAAGTTTTGTCGGGTGACTAAGTTTTTAGATACAGTTATATGTTGGCCTAGGCAACTTTTTAGTTATCTGTGCCATTTCTACATTTTTTGAAAAAAAGGTCCTCCTTGTTATTTCAGGCGTCAATTTCAACTTAAACATTGTCTGGGAAATTTTATGACTTGTCCTTAGGTTTTGGACTGGGTTACTAAGCAACGAAAACCTATTTTTTGCTAGCACACTAAGTAACTGCAGTTAATGTGGTTCTTGTTATGATTGTTTTCGTTATTAAGGTCAAAGTCTCAGTTTTAAACGAAGGCATTGTGCTTGTCGTTGCTGTTGTTGATTAATGGTACGGGTCGGGAAACAGCCATTGAGACCTCAACACCTCATTTTGCATTGTGCCGCTTGCATAGCATTAAGCGAAAGTGCTCTTGCCGTGTAGTTGTTGATACTGATAACTCTTCCGCTCGTATAGAGAAGTTAGCGTTGTTTCTGATTGTTGTTGTTGCAAAACTTTGCTCAATTTGGTTCTTAAAGTTCAGAGTGCTGTTTTTAGTGTTGCTTTTGCATGCACTTGAACTAAGTTACGCTCCCGCTCTCACTCTCTCTTTGTTTTGAAAGTTCTAAGCGTGCAGTTTCTGCGCTCTTGCTGTATTTATAACTGCTCGCTTATAAATTTCAATTCGTTTTCTTAGTACAGTGGTTTCAATAGGTAAAATAACAATAATTTAGTCTGCTTCTGCAAAAAATGCAGCCTCGTAATCAGGGCTGACCAATCTAATATGACTTGCTGGTTGTGTGAAAACATGGTGCACACCAAGTGCGCCGGTTTTACTGGGCGCACAAGTGATGACATTTCAAAGAGGCCCAATTTGCATTTCTGTTGTGATGCTCGTGTTGAGGCTGCGAACGAGATGAAATCGTTCATGCGCCAAACTAAAGGCGGCCTGATGGGGCTGATTAGCTGTTTCGGAGTTGCTAGAGATAGTGTTCGCCGAGCTGATGTTCTCCTCTCTATATATAGTCGTAGCTATTAGAAGTGTCCCCTAAGCGCAAAAAGGCCGCTGGTGGTAAGCAGGAAAAGGGGAACACCCCGCAACCGAAATCAAAGGAACAACAGAGCATTCCGGCGGATCAGCATCTGACTGCAGCAAACCCTCAAATGTTGCTAAGATCAGCAGCTAAAAAAGATTCGGTATCCGAACAATCCGTAACAGAATGCATGCAACCAGGGACTTCTAAGAATTCCGATTTGTCCGCAGTGGTTACACAATTAGTGGATTCATCTATCTCTCAAAATGTAGCTTGACCACCACAAGAGGCTACTGAGTCCGGACAACCGGCTTAAGTTGGTTTTGCAGAAACAATTTCTGCTTCACCAAAATCCCGTTCCACTAAAAAACAAATTTTCGTTTCACGGCTTTCCCCTTATCAAACATCTTCTGATGTATTGTCATTTCATCTTTCAAGATAACTGTCCCTATCGAGCTCTTTGAAGCCATATGCACGGGCGACATTTGGCCGGATAATATGGTTGTAAAAGAGTTCGAGGCTAAGATAAAGAAGAAGGTCTCGTGGGAATCAAACTTCCTAGTTGAGGCCAAACCAGTGTACCAATTTCAAAAAACTAACTACTAACCGCCTTCTTTCCTATCAGAATGCAAGAGGCTTGCGTAGCAAGCTCACTAAATTGTATTCTGATAGCTGTTCCCTTGCATCTCATATTATTGTGTTTATAGAAACCTGGTTAAAGCCGGAGATCTTTAGCTCTGAAATTTTTGCAAGTAAGTACACAATATATAGGTATGACAGTCCCTTTTGATGGTAAACAATGTTCGAAATTCACTAGGTCGCCTACTTGAGTTGTGTTTTGTATCAAATCCTGAAGGTGTGTTTCTGTCCAGAGTAGTACCACTCACGCAACCTAAAGATCCATATCACCCTACAATCGAACTAACATTTGATACGGGTCGAGTTATAGAAGAAAAATCATCCAAGCGAATACATTGTTTTCGCAAGGCAGACTTTCTAAGGCTAAATAAGATAAATGGTTTCGTAAATCTATATATATAAAACTGTTCATTGAAAACTAAGAATCAACGCACAGCCAAAACTAATTAAGTGACCCTATTAAAATTTTTTACCATTCAATTCTTATAACACTGAACTGATTTGCTAAGATTTATTTTGGCCACAAACATGCCCCCATTTTCTTCCTGTGTCAAAAAACCCCCAATTTCTATAAAAAATCTGGATGCTAAGCGCGTTAATCAATCGATACGATTTTTGGCCACCGCAAGCAAAGCTGCGGGCACCTTGCTAGTGGTTAATAAAGCCAGATGAGTGCTTGGATTTATTAAAAGGTGGTGTAAAGAATTAGATAATCCTTATTTAACTAAAACTTTATTTATTTCGCTAGTCCGTCAAATTCTGGAGTATGAGTCTCCCGTCTGGAGACAACAATACGGAATACATATTGGTCGTATTGAATCAGTACAAAAAAACTTTCTTCTTTTTGCTTTACGGCGCCTAAACAGTGTCGTCCCCTATCGATAACATAGAACCGTATATAGATGATACGGTGTCGATAATATTTCTTAAAGACGACGCTGACTGTTGCGTTATTTTCGGAAGACTAAACAATGCTTAAATATTATTCATAAAACTTAAACATTCGTTATCATACACTTTTTTCAGGCTGATCATAGCCTTTTCATAATTGCTCTCGGTGACTTGGTAGGCCTTTATAGTTCCCAAAGCTTCACCAGAAAGACAAGAAATTAAGTGATTGAATTTTTCAATAACGGGAATAGTGTCGTCTTGATGAACAAGAGTTTCGAAAAGGATAATGAAATTCTTAAACTCCGAATATTTGCTGCTGAATTTCGGCAATGCCAAATTCGGAAGTCGAGCTCGAGTTGGGGCTACAGAAGCTGATCCAATTATTTTGGTTTCGCTTGCCGTCTTCAAGGCTGAGATAAGCGACATTATTTTTGCCTTGGTAATTATTGAAAGCTCTTCTAACTCTTCTCCGAACCCATCGCCATCATCTAAATCTTCGATCTGTTCTATTTGTATTCTGTATTCTGTATTTGAGTTGTATTTGAGTTGCCTTAATAATTGAAGCATTTAAAATCTCTAGCCGACACTTTAGTTCTACTTCTTGAATCGGAATCTGGCCGGCTTCTATTCGATCATTTAATCGGCGGGTGCTCATCACTGGTTTTTTGAGCTTATTTTTAAGATCCGCAAGAAGTTCAAGAGATTTTGGCTTATCTGGACTCATGTTTACTTTATTTTTATATATAAACTACGAAAATAAATAAATAAATATATATATAAATAAATTATTTATCCAAGAATAATAAATAATTAGAACGACGATAAATGTTCAATATATTTTCGAAACAAATAACAAGAGTAACAAGAGTAAATAACAATTTAATTTAATTATTAAATTTGTTCGAAAAAATTATTTTAATAATTATCCACAACGAAACAGCTGTACAGCTGGAGAGATCAGACGTGTTTTGCGCGAGCTCCGGAATAAACCGCTCAAAAAAGGAAAAACAATAACTAAAAATACTGGAGTGGTGTAATAAAGGCAATCTTATTGCTAAAAACAGTAAATAATAATTAGTGCTATGTATAAAACTAGTGCAAAGTTATTATAAAAACTAAGAAGTGCCACGAGTGATAGCTCAATGAGCGGCGATTCAAAAAATGAGCGTAGAAGCTCCGTAGACCAGAGAAACAGTTATATCTCTGATTTCTCAACCCGTGATACAGAAGTAGAAAGATTTTCTTCAAAGAGCAACTCAGCCCTACTGACCATTGACAGTGCGAGAGCACGGTCTTGTTCTCCCGCCCTACTCACACCAACTCCCACTTCATGGAGCTTGTAGTGTAGAACCCCATCCCCAGCTTCGACTCACAGCTCACCAGCCACGAGCACTGCGACCTCGTTAATTTCTGCAACCGCAGCCACTGCAACAACAACGTCAACGGTCTCCGTTAACAACAACGCGGTTTCGAATGTGTTTGCAACTTCTGCAGCGCCGAATAAAACTACAAAGCCAATTGTAAGTACGAGTGCCAATATCGGCAATATCAAACAACAACAAGTGGGTCCGGCTATAGAGACTGGCATGGATCGTTACATCCAAATCAAAGCCCGCAAAATAAAATGGTTGGAAATAAACCAAAATAAAATTGCCCTAATAAAGGCAGCGAACAACCAGGGGCATCTAGTAACAACAGATTCGCCCTATTGTCGGAAATTGATAATAATCAATCCGAATCTGGACAGGCGGTTCAAAAGTAACCAAAGCCCCCACCAATTTACATAAGGGAACAGAACTCAAATGCCCTAGTAAAGAAAATTGTTGTGCTGGTCGGGAATGACAACTTTTATGATATTCCTCTTGTTAAAGGGAATATCCATAAAACAAAGCTTCAAGCTAAAACTGAAGATCAATTCAGAGCTGTAACTAATTACCTCGACGAGGCTAGGAAACCCTACTACACGTACCAGCTCAAGAGTAGCAAGGGCTTGCAAGTAGTGCTTAAGGGCATAGAGCCCGACGTATCCACCAATGAGATAAAAGAGGCACTGAAAGAAAAAGGATTCTTCTCCAAAAATATTATTAATATTATCAACAAAAATAAAAAGCCGCAACCACTCTTTAAGGTTGAACTGGAGCCAGAAAGCAGAGCTTTGAAGAAAAATGAAGTGCACCCGATTTACAAACTGCAATTCCTGTTGCATAGAAGGATTACTGTTGAAGAACCGCATAAGCGGAATGGCCCGCTGCAATGCACAAGCTGCCAAGAGTATGGACACACCAGAAACAACTGCGGGCTTCGTTCAGTCTGCGTAGCTTGTGGTGACTTGCACAAATTCGAACCTTGCCCTGCAAGCAAAGAAGACCCAAAGACAAAGAAATGCGCACTGTAGAGATAACCAGAGGCTGCCCGGTCTATAAAGAACTGAAGAGTCAGTTTCAACAAGCAAAACAAGCACGCTCCCAGAATGCACGAAATGCGTACGTGCAATCCCAAACCACACCTAATGTTTTCTTTGCGAAAGCAGCCAGATCTTCATTTGGGCCCCTCAACACAAATGGAGGAGTTTCATACGCCAGTGCCCTAAAATCAGAACTTGCCAATCAGACGGGGTTCCCACAAGCTCAATGCTCTGAGCAAAATATAATAACACCTCAGCAAGCAATAGGACAAATACCAAACAGCATGGAAACCATGATGCTGACTTTACAACAGGGTATGATGGAATTTATGTCCTTCATGAAGACAACAATGACAAACCTTTACAAAATCAAAACATTTTAATAAATTTGTTCACATCCCAACAATCAAAATAATCGATGTCTTGTCTTCGAATATCCATGTGGAATGCCAATGGCGTTTCACGGCACAAACTTGAAATAACTCAATTCCTCAAAGAAAACCAAATAGATGTAATGCTGATGGCAGAAACGCATCTCACAAGTAAATTCAACTTCCAAATAAGAGGCCATACTGCACAGATCATCCGGACGGTAAGGCTCACGGAGGAACTGGAATCCTAATCAGGGAACGCATTAAGCACCATTTTTACCAGAGGTTTGCAACAAATTATTTGCAGGCTACATCTATAAAACTACAGGCAACGGCAGTATCACTATAGCCGCTGTCTATTGCCCACCGCGTATTACAATAACTGAAGAGCAATTCTTGGACTTCTACAATTCACTCGGAGACTCGTGACGCCCAAAGAAAGACAACTGTATAAAGCAATCATAAATTTAAGCAACTAACTCGACTATGTCTCCCCTGGCAGCCCCACATATTGGCCAGCTGACCCCAGAAAACTCCCGGACTTAATTGACTTCGCTGTGACCAAGAACATCCCAAGAAATTTAGTAAGCGCCAAATCGCTATCGGACTTATCATCGGACCACTCGCCTTAATAACTCTCCTTCAAAGCCCGAAAGTAATCGAGCACCCCTTCAGGCTGACCTCGACTAGAACTAACTGGCTAAAGTACAAAAAGTACGTAAGTTCCCACATTTTACTAACACCACAGTTAAACATAGAGAACGACATCGACTTCTGTGCTGATGCCCTGGAGTCAGTACTCGTGGCAGCAGCAAAATCTCAACACCAGAAGAGACAATCGTGCGTAGCAACCAATACAAAACTAATCTGCAAATCGAACAACTGGTTCCGGAAAAACGACGTCTACGACGCGCTTGGCAATCCTGCAGATCGCCCAATTCGAAGCAACTCTATAATGATGCCACCCGCAGACTCACCAAAACCCTCAAGCAAGAAGAGGAGCTTGCGCAGCGCCGGTACATCGAGAAATTGTTGCTCTCCTTTGTGGAGAGCTCACCCAAATTTAAGCTCTCCGATAGAATCAGTCACTCCGATTAGAAACTCCTCGGGTACTTGGGCCCGCAGTGACGAAGACAGAGCCGAAACATTTGCTTTACACCTACGAAATGTATTTCAGCCGAACGCTGCCACAAACTCTCTTCAACTACCGCCGTTTAGCTCTGAAATTGCAATTAACCCGATTTTGTTTCAAACACCTGAAATTGCTAACGTCATTAGGAAGCAAATAAAACCGGAAAAAGGCTCCAGGGGCCGACCTAATAACCCCAAAATGGTAATTGAACTTCCAAACTGCGCAGTGGATGTTATATGCAAGCTATTTAATGGGATCGCAAAACTTGGCTACTACCCCAAAAAATGGAAAAAGTCCGTGGTTATAATGATACCGAAGCCTGGCAAAGACCACACAATTCCCTCATCGTACAGGCCAATAAGCTTACTATCGTGCCTGTCCAAATTACTGGAAAAATGCCTGCTCACGCGCATTACACCATATTACACCATTAACAAAACTTAATCCCAGCACATCTATTCGGGCTTCGTGAAAGCAATGGAAACATCGAGCAAGTCAACCGGATAACTTCAGAAATTCGTACAGCCTTCGAACATCGGGAATATTGTAGTGCGATATTCCTCGACGACTCTGAGGCATTCGACCGAGTGTGGCTTGAAGGCCTTATGCATAAAATTATAACATTACTGCCAGAAAACACTTATAAGTTACTAAAGTCGTACCTCTATCACAGAGTCTTTGAGGTTAGATGCAATACAACGACATCCAACGAGTATAACATTGAAGCGGGAGTCCCACAAGGTAGCGCACCTGTTTGTCATATACACAGCAGACATCCCTACGAACGAGAGGCACATTTGCTGACGACACCGCAATCCTGAGCCGCTCGAGATGCCCAACTAGAGCAACAGCTCAACTGGCTGATCATTTGGTGGTAGTTGAAAAGTGGCTATCAGACTGGCGAATCAAAATTAATGAACAAAAGTGTTAACATATAACGTTTACCCTTAACGGACAATCGTGCCCCCCGCTAACTTTGAATAGTACGCAGATTCCCCAAGCCAGCGATGTAACATATCTCGGCGTCCACCTCGACAGACGCCTAAGCTGGCACATTGAATGCAAGAAAGTACATCTCAGACTTAAAGCTAGCAGCCTACACTGGATTATAAATTCTCGATCACCCCTGTGTCTGGACTTTAAAGTTCTTCTCTACAACTCCACCCTTAAGCCCATTTGGACCTACGGTTCCCAGCTCTGGGGGAACGCGAGCAACAGCAACGTTGACATCATACAGCGCTCACAATCAAAAATCCTGCGAACAATCACTGGGGCACGATGGTATGTTCGGAACGAAAACATCCACAGGGATCTGGGCATACCACCGGTCAAAGATGAAATAGCAAAGCAGAAACCGGCACACCATAACAAGCTTACACTGCACCCAAATAATCTCGCAAGGAACCTAACACGAGTTTCGAACAGAACTCGTCTGCATCGTAACGATCTACCAGCCCAGCAATAGATATTAGGGCCCGTAAGTCTAAATTCAGTCTACATGACTGTAAGTTAAGTTATATTCTTAAGATTTGATATACTTATTGTTAGTCTCATATAGAGAAGATTCAATAAATAAAGCATATATTTAAAAAAAAAATAAATAACCCTACTATATCGATACGCCTGTGCCAAGAATTGAAAGCGAGGTGCAATTTTTCACTACAAAACAATAAACAATTAAATTGTTTTTCTTATTAACTCAAGCTTTCAATTTTTGCACAAATACCTCAGGTTCTGCGTTAGGGTCTTTCAATCCAGCTGCCACTTTCCTTTTGCAAATTGAACAGTCGCAGGGCATCTCTCTGGCAGCAGTTCTTCTGTGGCGAACAGGGTATTTGGCGACCGGCACGAGACTTTAAGCAGTAGCTGCTGTGTATTTTTTCCACACCGACACGCTGCGGGCAACAATAAAGCACTATGTAATTTGAGTGCTTTGACCTGCACTTGCACTTGCACTTTATATTTTTTATTTTATGTGTCACTGTCACTAGTTGCCAAAAATAAATATTAATAATTTTAATCAGAGAGTTTTCTAATTTATTAAAACGACCGAAAAACTGCGGTGGCTAAAATTATTAACTGCGAAAAGTAAACGAAAACGAAAAAAAGGTGTCGACGGCTCAAATCAATTTCAACAAAATGCCTTATGCTATATTTCGACAAAGTACTTAGAGCCTAGCTTAACGAAGGTTGGCGAAGACGGGGCGACTTCGCCGAAAGCAAGAGAGAACTTTATTGTGCTCCCGCCTTCGCCCTAAACTTACTTACACTAAACTTCAAATTTTTTAACAATTTTATTATAAATTCAAATTTGAGAAGACATTGAACGGCTCTTATAACAATTTGAGAATAGTCAGATAAAATTATTTTTTTTTGCAGCGAGTTAATACTAAATGTGCTTTTTCGTCTTGTCCGTTTGATGTGCTGTGCATCGGGTCAGCGTGGTGTAAAATTAAACCGCACCTTTATGAATAATATTTAAATTGGACCGAGGTAAAGCTCGGTTCGTTATCGGTCATCAGTACTTTGGCAAGGGCAAGTACTCGTCAATACAACGTCAATACAAAAGTTTACGTCCAGTGCCGGCTTTTCCTTTTCTTATTATAATTATTATTGTCTTTTATATTTATTTTTATTTCAAATCTTTTTTTCCTTTGCAGTACTTCTATTCGATTTTTACTTGACAAATTAATATTGTTCATTTTATTTGTACTTATTAGTTCCAATATTTTTAATTTTTTGTTGAGTTATGAATCTTCTTCGGAGTTTTTAGGATTTTTAGATCCTAAACAATTCACTTTTTTGTTGACGGAAATTTCATCGTCGGCGTACTCAGAGTTGTTAATCCCAAACTATTTAATTGTATGTTGACGGAAATTTTATCGTCGGCATGCTCAGGAATATCAAAATATTTTTTTTAAATAAATTCTTTTAATGGATGAGTATTATTGACTTCCATTAAACTTGTATCTTTATTTTCCTTACTTTTGATTGTACAACTGTCAATGACAACAGACGTGTTTTTATATCGCTTCGCCGAGAAACTAAAAATACACCACAAATAGCCGAACTCTATTTCGCGAAAAGACGCTCAGTGTGTACGCATTGGTAATTGTGCTCATGTGCTTTGGAAATGATCAATTACTAAGTGTTCTAATTACTAAGATAAGTGATAATACAGTTTGTTACAAATAAAGGCAACGTGTAAGAGCGTAAGCTCTGTAACGAAAAGACATAAGGAGCAAGACTCGGTAGCAACAACAAGACGAGCGTCGGCTCTCGTCAATCAAAAATAACGCTTACTTCTCCATAAGAGCGTCAGAGTTGATAGAACCGGCAAACAACTGCAACACTGAAAGCGAATACGGAGAGAGCACGCTCGTTCTCTCGCAGCTTATTATGTCCAAGCTTCACATCACAAAAACAGCCCTGGAGTGCCCAATACCCGTCCCCCGACTCTTACAACAAAACCAACCAGCTCATTACAACAACGACCAGCACAATGCCTTTGTTTAAAACGGTGACTTCGACACTAACGACATCAACAACCACCACAACAACCACGTCAAAAAAAATTAAGCCCACATGCAGCTAAAAAAACAAATACATCAAAAGTTAGCAAGAAAATTGGAAAAACCTTGTCAAACAATGCACTGACCACTAATCGAACTGTGCTGAATTGGTTAAAAAAATAACTGATGAAATTGGAGCAAACAAGTTCTTTGTAAACAAAAATACAAGAGCAAGATTTTCGATTGGTGGCCAATCACCTCGATAACGGAATAGTAGTTTATACACCTAACAACTAAAAAGTTGCAAAGGATTTCAAGTAGTTATCAAAGGTATTGAAGCAACAGTCCCTATCTATGAGATCATAGGTGGCCTTAAAAAATGGGCTTTATCGTCAAACAGCTTAGGAATATTTTAAATAAAAAGGTGGAGTTGGAGCCGGAAAGTATGCACTTGAAAAACAAAGAAGTTCACCCAACCTATAAGCTTCAATATCTATTGCACCGTAGGATCACCGTTGAGGAACCCCATAAGTAGAATGGGCCTGTGCAATACATGAATTCTCAGGAATACGCCCACACGAAAACTTACTGCACTCTACGCGTAGTCTGCGTTGCCTGCGGGGATGCACATTTAACTGAGGCCTGCCCTTTAAACGAGGAGAACCACTCTGCCAAAAAATGTAGTAATTGTGGGGGAAACCACACTCCGAATTACAGAGGTAAGTAAGTATCTATAAAGAGTTGAAAAGTCGACTAGGCCAACATATAGTTGCAGCTCGAAATCCTTTAACAATTATCCATATATACCATCGACCACGACCCCGGGAGTTTCTTTTGCACAGGCGTTAAGTTATAACAACAGGACTTATGCCTCAGCAGCTAAGCTGTCAGGTCAGCAAACCACTGCTGATACAGTGAAGCAACCAATATTGAACCAGAATCCAGAAACTACTGGCCAACATACAACTGCAAACACACTATCGTCCGCAGTCTTTCTGGATGTCGCCCAGGCCTTCGACAGCGTTTGGCTGGACGGCTTAATTTATAAAATTTGTAACGACCTGTTTCTTTATTTTCTGCTCGCTACGTAAACGTGCGGCTAGCTCAGAGAGGTTGTGAGTTCGTTCCACCAAATTTATAATGAGTGACTGCCCGTGACTAAAGGCTAACGCCAGAAAGGATTAGGTTGGTGCTGGTTTATTGATTCTCTAAACATATCTTTATTGCTACTGTTCTGCTACCCCTTGTCGCTGTCTTCTGCTGCGTTGCTCCTGGCTCTCTGCTGCGCTGCTCCTGGTGTGCCACTGCGTCGCTCCTGGCTTACTGCTGCGTCGCTCCTGGCCTGCTACTGCGTTGCTTCGGCTTGCTGCTCCGGGTGACTGAGATCGGGACGGCTCCACCAAAAACCCTGGATGTTATGCGAGCTTCCCTACCGCGGCCGTCAAGGTGTATCGCCTAGCAGGTGAACCGAAGTTTTGCCTTATTGCCTAGAAACCTTTATCACCTGGCTTCCGGAGTTCAGCCTGGACTTTGTCGGCAAGGTGTATCGTCTAGCAGGTAGAACAAAGTTCTCCTTATCGCTGACCCGGCAAGGACTCCTAAGTTTGATTTTACGACCTAGCACGTTGGATCAGCCTTGTAGATTTTCGTCCTTGACTTCGGTTCTTTGTACTTATTCCGCGTCGCAAACTCGCTCTGACTCTCGCACTCGTACTGTCCCGAGCTGTGCTCGCGCCGTCCTTTTATAGGCGTTGTAAGTGCCGTTATTTCCCTCGGGTCCAAGGTTCACTAAAGTACCGTTAATTCACGGTGTGTCCTCTTTAGGCGGGTCCGAAGTCCGCCAAATTACCGTATGACTTCGTTGCCCTTGCCGGGCGCGGGTCCAAGGTCCTTCGAGGTACCGTTAATTCACGGTGTGTCCTCTTTAGGCGGGTCCGAAGTCCGCCAATTCACCGTATGATCTCGTTGCCCTTGCCATATGAGGGTCCTAAGTCCGAATGTTTCCCGTTTGACCTGGATGCCCTTCGTTTCTCTGGCTTTCTCGCCTCCTCCGATGTTGCTAGGCCGATCTCCTGCATCGGGATTTGTGGGGAGTTTAAGACTACTCACATTTCCCCCTACCTTCGGAAACATAATGAAAGTGGTGACTTCTCCGCCCTTGATGTATAGACTACTCGAATTCCCCGCCTGAATTGCGTGTTAGATGTTCCCCAGACAGTTCCCCGAAAGACTTAACCTTTGCTCAGACTGTTTTCCTAAAAGACTTTACTGGTACAGCTCCTTGAAAGACTTGAACTTTCCCGCGACTGTTTCCCTAAAAGACTTCCATACAGCTCCTTGAAAGATTATTTCCCCAGACTGTTTCCCTGTTCCCCAGACAGTTCCTCGTTCCCCACACAGTTCCCAGTTCCCCAGTCAGTTCCCAGTTCCCCAGACAGTTCCCAGTTCCCAGACAGTTCCCAGTTCCCCAGACAGTTCCCTGCGTGGAATTCGAATTTTCCAGCCCAGACATTTCCCCAAACTAAAAGTCACCATTTCGTTTTCCCTCGGACACGCAACTCCCTGGAATCTCACCACGATCGATTTATCGATTGTGGGTTCAAGTGTTGCCATCGTCGTTGCCTCTTCGTTGTCTTAAGTTGCCATTTGAATTTTCGAAAATAGAAATAACCAAATTTTGTTAACCCATCGATCGCAACTATCGATCGACCGCCTATCTCGGCCTATGTCCGGTAACCCATTGCTCCCAAATGTAAATAAACAAACTAAATTTTCGGTTTCCAACCTTTAAAGGCCTTTTATTGGGCCTTCAGGATTCTCACCACCCCGCCCGCCACCAGGATGCGGTAGCGGACGCCATCTACCACTAGCAGCTTGGCCCGGCGGCTGCTCCGAGCCCTCTCTCCTGCCTGCTGGACTCGGATTCCACCCTCGGCGGCCACCCTCCACCACCTCCTTCCAGCGGCGGCGGCGACGACTGCGGTGGCAACTGCTCCAGAGGGGCCGGCTGCGCCCATAGCAATGCCTCTTCGGCCTCGGCCTGATCCAGCCGCTTCTGCAACTCTGGCCGTGCCACCGCCCGCTGGGCGAAGACCTTTCGCGCCACGTCCGCCAGTACTGCGAAGATCCGCTGCAATTCTTCCGGGCGGCCCGATGGCGCTGCATCGCCCAACCGGATCCGCCCGAATGCGGCTGCGGCCCTCCGGATGACGAGAACAGGTCAATGACCGTGTCATCGGCCTCCTGCCCTGCCGGCCGGACGCCGGACTCATCCTCATCGTCCGCAGTCTTTCTGGATGTCGCCCAGGCCTTCGACAGCGTTTGGCTGGACGGCTTAATTTATAAAATTTGTAACGACCTGTTTCTTTATTTTCTGCTCGCTACGTAAACGTGCGGCTAGCTCAGAGAGGTTGTGAGTTCGTTCTACCAAATTTATAATGAGTGACTGCCCGTGACCAAAGGCTAACGCCAGAAAGGATTAGGTTGGTGCTGGTTTATTGATTCTCTAAATATATCTTTATTGCTACTGTTCTGCTACCCCTTGTCGCTGTCTTCTGCTGCGTTGCTCCTGGCTCGCTGCTGCGCTGCTCCTGGTGTGCCACTGCGTCGCTCCTGGCTTACTGCTGCGTCGCTCCTGGCCTGCTACTGCGTTGCTTCGGCTTGCTGCTCCGGGTGACTGAGATCGGGACGGCTCCACCAAAAACCCTGGATGTTATGCGAGCTTCCCTACCGCGGCGGTCAAGGTGTATCGCCTAGCAGGTGAACCGAAGTTTTGCCTTATTGCCTAGCCACCTTTATCACCTGGCTTCCGGAGTTCAGCCTGGACTTTGTCGGCAAGGTGTATCGTCTAGCAGGTAGAACAAAGTTCTCCCTTATCGCTGACACCGCGCAAGGACTCCCTAAGTTTGATTTTACCACGACCTAGCACCGTTGGATCTCAGCCTTGTAGACTTTTCGTCGTTCGGCGTCTCGACTTTGCGATCTTGATCCTTGGGCACTTCGGTTTCGATTTGTACTTATTCCGCGTCACAAACTCGCTCTGACTCTCGCACTCGTACTGTCCCGAGCTGTGCTCGCGCCGTCCTTTATAGGCGTTGTAAGTGCCGTTATTTCCCTCGGGTCCAAGGTTCACTAAAGTACCGTTAATTCACGGTGTGTCCTCTTTAGGCGGGTCCGAAGTCCGCCAAATTACCGTATGACTTCGTTGCCCTTGCCGGGCGCGGGTCCAAGGTCCTTCGAGGTACCGTTAATTCACGGTGTGTCCTCTTTAGGCGGGTCCGAAGTCCGCCAATTCACCGTATGATCTCGTTGCCCTTGCCATATGAGGGTCCTAAGTCCGAATGTTTCCCGTTTGACCTGGATGCCCTTCGTTTCTCTGGCTTTCTCGCCTCCTCCGATGTTGCTAGGCCGATCTCCTGCATCGGGATTTGTGGGGAGTTTAAGACTACTCACATTTCCCCTACCTTCGGAAACATAATGAAAGTGGTGACTTCTCCGCCCTTGATGTATAGACTACTCGAATTCCCCGCCTGAATTGCGTGTTAGATGTTCCCCAGACAGTTCCCCGAAAGACTTAACCTTTGCTCAGACTGTTTTCCTAAAAGACTTTACTGGTACAGCTCCTTGAAAGACTTGAACTTTCCCGCGACTGTTTCCCTAAAAGACTTCCATACAGCTCCTTGAAAGATTATTTCCCCAGACTGTTTCCCTGTTCCCCAGACAGTTCCTCGTTCCCCACACAGTTCCCAGTTCCCCAGTCAGTTCCCAGTTCCCCAGACAGTTCCCAGTTCCCAGACAGTTCCCAGTTCCCCAGACAGTTCCCTGCGTGGAATTCGAATTTTCCAGCCCAGACATTTCCCCAAACTAAAAGTCACCATTTCGTTTTCCCTCGGACACGCAACTCCCTGGAATCTCACCACGATCGATTTATCGATTGTGGGTTCAAGTGTTGCCATCGTCGTTGCCTCTTCGTTGTCTTAAGTTGCCATTTGAATTTTCGAAAATAGAAATAACCAAATTTTGTTAACCCATCGATCGCAACTATCGATCGACCGCCTATCTCGGCCTATGTCCGGTAACCCATTGCTCCCAAATGTAAATAAACAAACTAAATTTTCGGTTTCCAACCTTTAAAGGCCTTTTATTGGGCCTTCAGGATTCTCACCACCCCGCCCGCCACCAGGATGCGGTAGCGGACGCCATCTACCACTAGCAGCTTGGCCCGGCGGCTGCTCCGAGCCCTTCTCTCCTGCCTGCTGGACTCGGATTCCAACCTCGGCGGCCACCCTCCACCACCTCCTTCCAGCGGCGGCGGCGACGACTGCGGTGGCAACTGCTCCAGAGGGGCCGGCTGCGCCCATAGCAATGCCTCTTCGGCCTCGGCCTGATCCAGCCGCTTCTGCAACTCTGGCCGTGCCACCGCCCGCTGGGCGAAGACCTTTCGCGCCACGTCCGCCCGTACTGCGAAGATCCGCTGCAATTCTTCCGGGCGGCCCGATGGCGCTGCATCGCCCAACCGGATCCGCCCGAATGCGGCTGCGGCCCTCCGGATGACGAGAACAGGTCAATGACCGTGTCATCGGCCTCCTGCCCTGCCGGCCGGACGCCGGACTCATCCTCATCGTCCGCAGTCTTTCTGGATGTCGCCCAGGCCTTCGACAGCGTTTGGCTGGACGGCTTAATTTATAAAATTTGTAACGACCTGTTTCTTTATTTTCTGCTCGCTACGTAAACGTGCGGCTAGCTCAGAGAGGTTGTGAGTTCGTTCTACCAAATTTATAATGAGTGACTGCCCGTGACCAAAGGCTAACGCCAGAAAGGATTAGGTTGGTGCTGGTTTATTGATTCTCTAAATATATCTTTATTGTTACTGTTCTGCTACCCCTTGTCGCTGTCTTCTGCTGCGTTGCTCCTGGCTCGCTGCTGCGCTGCTCCTGGTGTGCCACTGCGTCGCTCCTGGCTTACTGCTGCGTCGCTCCTGGCCTGCTACTGCGTTGCTTCGGCTTGCTGCTCCGGGTGACTGAGATCGGGACGGCTCCACCAAAAACCCTGGATGTTATGCGAGCTTCCCTACCGCGGCCGTCAAGGTGTATCGCCTAGCAGGTGAACCGAAGTTTTGCCTTATTGCCTAGCCACCTTTATCACCTGGCTTCCGGAGTTCAGCCTGGACTTTGTCGGCAAGGTGTATCGTCTAGCAGGTAGAACAAAGTTCTCCCTTATCGCTGACACCGCGCAAGGACTCCCTAAGTTTGATTTTACCACGACCTAGCACCGTTGGATCTCAGCCTTGTAGACTTTTCGTCGTTCGGCGTCTCGACTTTGCGATCTTGATCCTTGGGCACTTCGGTTTCGATTTGTACTTATTCCGCGTCACAAACTCGCTCTGACTCTCGCACTCGTACTGTCCCGAGCTGTGCTCGCGCCGTCCTTTTATAGGCGTTGTAAGTGCCGTTATTTCCCTCGGGTCCAAGGTTCACTAAAGTACCGTTAATTCACGGTGTGTCCTCTTTAGGCGGGTCCGAAGTCCGCCAAATTACCGTATGACTTCGTTGCCCTTGCCGGGCGCGGGTCCAAGGTCCTTCGAGGTACCGTTAATTCACGGTGTGTCCTCTTTAGGCGGGTCCGAAGTCCGCCAATTCACCGTATGATCTCGTTGCCCTTGCCATATGAGGGTCCTAAGTCCGAATGTTTCCCGTTTGACCTGGATGCCCTTCGTTTCTCTGGGTTTCTCGCCTCCTCCGATGTTGCTAGGCCGATCTCCTGCATCGGGATTTGTGGGGAGTTTAAGACTACTCACATTTCCCCCTACCTTCGGAAACATAATGAAAGTGGTGACTTCTCCGCCCTTGATGTATAGACTACTCGAATTCCCCGCCTGAATTGCGTGTTAGATGTTCCCCAGACAGTTCCCCGAAAGACTTAACCTTTGCTCAGACTGTTTTCCTAAAAGACTTTACTGGTACAGCTCCTTGAAAGACTTGAACTTTCCCGCGACTGTTTCCCTAAAAGACTTCCATACAGCTCCTTGAAAGATTATTTCCCCAGACTGTTTCCCTGTTCCCCAGACAGTTCCTCGTTCCCCACACAGTTCCCAGTTCCCCAGTCAGTTCCCAGTTCCCCAGACAGTTCCCAGTTCCCAGACAGTTCCCAGTTCCCCAGACAGTTCCCTGCGTGGAATTCGAATTTTCCAGCCCAGACATTTCCCCAAACTAAAAGTCACCATTTCGTTTTCCCTCGGACACGCAACTCCCTGGAATCTCACCACGATCGATTTATCGATTGTGGGTTCAAGTGTTGCCATCGTCGTTGCCTCTTCGTTGTCTTAAGTTGCCATTTGAATTTTCGAAAATAGAAATAACCAAATTTTGTTAACCCATCGATCGCAACTATCGATCGACCGCCTATCTCGGCCTATGTCCGGTAACCCATTGCTCCCAAATGTAAATAAACAAACTAAATTTTCGGTTTCCAACCTTTAAAGGCCTTTTATTGGGCCTTCAGGATTCTCACCACCCCGCCCGCCACCAGGATGCGGTAGCGGACGCCATCTACCACTAGCAGCTTGGCCCGGCGGCTGCTCCGAGCCCTTCTCTCCTGCCTGCTGGACTCGGATTCCAACCTCGGCGGCCACCCTCCACCACCTCCTTCCAGCGGCGGCGGCGACGACTGCGGTGGCAACTGCTCCAGAGGGGCCGGCTGCGCCCATAGCAATGCCTCTTCGGCCTCGGCCTGATCCAGCCGCTTCTGCAACTCTGGCCGTGCCACCGCCCGCTGGGCGAAGACCTTTCGCGCCACGTCCGCCCGTACTGCGAAGATCCGCTGCAATTCTTCCGGGCGGCCCGATGGCGCTGCATCGCCCAACCGGATCCGCCCGAATGCGGCTGCGGCCCTCCGGATGACGAGAACAGGTCAATGACCGTGTCATCGGCCTCCTGCCCTGCCGGCCGGACGCCGGACTCATCCTCATCGTCCGCAGTCTTTCTGGATGTCGCCCAGGCCTTCGACAGCGTTTGGCTGGACGGCTTAATTTATAAAATTTGTAACGACCTGTTTCTTTATTTTCTGCTCGCTACGTAAACGTGCGGCTAGCTCAGAGAGGTTGTGAGTTCGTTCTACCAAATTTATAATGAGTGACTGCCCGTGACCAAAGGCTAACGCCAGAAAGGATTAGGTTGGTGCTGGTTTATTGATTCTCTAAATATATCTTTATTGCTACTGTTCTGCTACCCCTTGTCGCTGTCTTCTGCTGCGTTGCTCCTGGCTCGCTGCTGCGCTGCTCCTGGTGTGCCACTGCGTCGCTCCTGGCTTACTGCTGCGTCGCTCCTGGCCTGCTACTGCGTTGCTTCGGCTTGCTGCTCCGGGTGACTGAGATCGGGACGGCTCCACCAAAAACCCTGGATGTTATGCGAGCTTCCCTACCGCGGCCGTCAAGGTGTATCGCCTAGCAGGTGAACCGAAGTTTTGCCTTATTGCCTAGCCACCTTTATCACCTGGCTTCCGGAGTTCAGCCTGGACTTTGTCGGCAAGGTGTATCGTCTAGCAGGTAGAACAAAGTTCTCCCTTATCGCTGACACCGCGCAAGGACTCCCTAAGTTTGATTTTACCACGACCTAGCACCGTTGGATCTCAGCCTTGTAGACTTTTCGTCGTTCGGCGTCTCGACTTTGCGATCTTGATCCTTGGGCACTTCGGTTTCGATTTGTACTTATTCCGCGTCACAAACTCGCTCTGACTCTCGCACTCGTACTGTCCCGAGCTGTGCTCGCGCCGTCCTTTTATAGGCGTTGTAAGTGCTGTTATTTCCCTCGGGTCCAAGGTTCACTAAAGTACCGTTAATTCACGGTGTGTCCTCTTTAGGCGGGTCCGAAGTCCGCCAAATTACCGTATGACTTCGTTGCCCTTGCCGGGCGCGGGTCCAAGGTCCTTCGAGGTACCGTTAATTCACGGTGTGTCCTCTTTAGGCGGGTCCGAAGTCCGCCAATTCACCGTATGATCTCGTTGCCCTTGCCATATGAGGGTCCTAAGTCCGAATGTTTCCCGTTTGACCTGGATGCCCTTCGTTTCTCTGGCTTTCTCGCCTCCTCCGATGTTGCTAGGCCGATCTCCTGCATCGGGATTTGTGGGGAGTTTAAGACTACTCACATTTCCCCCTACCTTCGGAAACATAATGAAAGTGGTGACTTCTCCGCCCTTGATGTATAGACTACTCGAATTCCCCGCCTGAATTGCGTGTTAGATGTTCCCCAGACAGTTCCCCGAAAGACTTAACCTTTGCTCAGACTGTTTTCCTAAAAGACTTTACTGGTACTCCTTGAAAGACTTGAACTTTCCCGCGACTGTTTCCCTAAAAGACTTCCATACAGCTCCTTGAAAGATTATTTCCCCAGACTGTTTCCCTGTTCCCCAGACAGTTCCTCGTTCCCCACACAGTTCCCAGTTCCCCAGTCAGTTCCCAGTTCCCCAGACAGTTCCCAGTTCCCAGACAGTTCCCTGCGTGGAATTCGAATTTTCCAGCCCAGACATTTCCCCAAACTAAAAGTCACCATTTCGTTTTCCCTCGGACACGCAACTCCCTGGAATCTCACCACGATCGATTTATCGATTGTGGGTTCAAGTGTTGCCATCGTCGTTGCCTCTTCGTTGTCTTAAGTTGGCATTTGAATTTTCGAAAATAGAAATAACCAAATTTTGTTAACCCATCGATCGCAACTATCGATCGACCGCCTATCTCGGCCTATGTCCGGTAACCCATTGCTCCCAAATGTAAATAAACAAACTAAATTTTCGGTTTCAAACCTTTAAAGGCCTTTTATTGGGCCTTCAGGATTCTCACCACCCCGCCCGCCACCAGGATGCGGTAGCGGACGCCATCTACCACTAGCAGCTTGGCCCGGCGGCTGCTCCGAGCCCTTCTCTCCTGCCTGCTGGACTCGGATTCCACCCTCGGCGGCCACCCTCCACCACCTCCTTCCAGCGGCGGCGGCGACGACTGCGGTGGCAACTGCTCCAGAGGGGCCGGCTGCGCCCATAGCAATGCCTCTTCGGCCTCGGCCTGATCCAGCCGCTTCTGCAACTCTGGCCGTGCCACCGCCCGCTGGGCGAAGACCTTTCGCGCCACGTCCGCCCGTACTGCGAAGATCCGCTGCAATTCTTCCGGGCGGCCCGATGGCGCTGCATCGCCCAACCGGATCCGCCCGAATGCGGCTGCGGCCCTCCGGATGACGAGAACAGGTCAATGACCGTGTCATCGGCCTCTTGCCCTGCCGGCCGGACGCCGGACTCATCCTCATCCTCCGACTCCAGCTCCACGTCGGTGATTCTCTCCTCGTCTTCCGTCTCCGGGTTAGGTGACAGGGATCGCGACACCAGGGGGGACGCCAGGAGCTGAAGTGCGGAACCTGGGTCCCGCCTCCATCTCGCCGCTGGCTGTTGCCCAGTGCCGCCTCCCCGCACCTCTCCCCTCACGTATTTGCTGCTGCTGCTGCTTGTACGCATGTTGGCGACATGATTCGAATAGGCCCGTCTTGTGCCGCTTCCGCGCTGACGAAACCTCGGTTTCTGTTGGTTCTTGGTTCCGTTGTCCGCGTCGGCCTTTAGACTCTCCCTTGCTACGGGGCTCCAACGGGTCATCTCTTTTGTGTGCGTTACCCGCTAACGGTATCCGCATCCTATGACCCTCCCTCTCCCGCTCTCGCTCTCCTAAGGCATCTATGTGCGTTCGATACCGCGTATCGTCTTCTCCCTCTTTTTCGATGAGTTACAGTGTGCCCCCGCTAAATCCGACTTCGCTTCTCGGTTCTGGCCACCAATGTTTTGTGGTTTTAACTGGCTAATGTGGGCGCCTTTTTTTTGGCAGTATTTTCATGCTGCAAATTTCATATCACCGGCGAATTAAAATTTATTATTTTAAACGGCCCATCGTACTTTGGTGCCAATTTTGCGGCGAATCCTTCTGCAGCCTTGGACAGATGGTGGTCCTCGGCCCAGACTGTGTCCCCGATGTTTGGTTTCCATGGGCGTCTACGGAGATTGTTGTGGCGTGCCTGATCCTGCGCTGCCTTTTTCATATTTCGCCTCACCAGCTCGAAGATTTTCTTCAGCTTCTGTGCGTTTTCGGCCGGAGTTTGAGTTTGCCTTCCGGTGCCGATTGTCTCTTCGTCGTACAGTGCGTTGGGTAACCTGGGCTCTCTTTCTTGCGTAACAAAAGCTGTCGAATATCCCGTGGACTCAGCCACGCTTGTATTCACGGCCAACTGCAATTCCGGCCACTTTTCGTCCCAATTCCTCTGGTCTTCCCCGGTGAACTGGGCGATCATCGTTTTTACCGTCCTATTGGCTCTCTCCGTCGGTTTTTCTTGGGGAGTGAATGGGGCCGTGAACTGGTGTCGGACGCCGAATTTTTTAAACGCCCTGCTGGTGAATTGAACGCCATTGTCCGTGATCAGCACCTTGGGTACGCCGTATCTTGCGAAGATCCGCTCACGGATCGCCTGTTCCAGAGTTTCCGTCGTCGCCCTACGCATTGGCACCATTTCGGTCCACTTGGAGAACCTATCTACCAGCACTAGTAGCATAGAATTCCCGTGTTTGGAGCGGGGCAGTGGTACGACGAAATCGACCACGGCTCTTCCGATACTTGGGTTAGCATTTTCCCGGCCGCCTGTAGTTGGCTTGGCTTATACCGCAGGCAGCTCTTGCAGTTTTGCACATACTTCCTTGGTATCCTTTCCAATGGTATCTTGCTGGGACTCTGGCAATTGTCTTCCGACTGCCCATGTAGCCAGCTGTCGGTAAGTCGTGGTTCTCCGACATTACCAGAAGCCTGGACCCCGTTGGCACGCACAACTTCCATGCTGTGACATCATATTGGAATATTGGATATAGCTGGTCGGCTTCCGTCATGTAGTCTGGTCTTGCTCCGCATATCCCTTATCCAGTTACACTCGCCTGTTTCCTTATGCTGTTCTTGTGTTTTTACCCGTCGACACGTTTCTGGCAGTGGCTGTCGCGATAGTGCGTCTGCTACTATATTCAGCTGGCCCTTTCTATACGCGATCTCAAAGTTATATTGTTGCAGTTCCAGTTCCCATCGAGCGGTTCTTCCGGTTGGGCTCTCGATGCTATTCAACCACTTCAGTGCCATGTGATCCGTGATCACTTTGAAGTGGTAGCCCTCCAAGTAAGGCCTTAACTTGCGTATGGCCCACACAATTGCCAGGCATTCCTTCTCAGTCGCTGAGAAATTGCTGGAATACGAGACCGCCCTCTCTCTTATATTGTTGCAGTTCCAGTTCCCATCGTGCGGTTCTTCCGGTTGGGTTCTCGATGCTGTTCAACCACTTCAGTGCCATGTGATCCGTGATCACTTTGAAGTGGTAGCCCTCCAAGTAAGGCCTTAACTTGCATATGGCCCACACAATTGCCAACCGCCCTCTCGCCTTGGTCGGAAATCTGTGTAAGAATAGCACCGAGCCCATAATCGCTGGCGTTGGTCTGCAGCACAAACGTCTTTGTAAAATCTGGGCATGCTAAGATTGGGTCTGCGATTAGCCTGGCCTTGACAGCTTCAAAAGCCTGTTAATAGTCCTCTGTCCAATCTTATTTTGTGCTTTTTCGGAGCAGGCTATTCAACGGATGCACCAACGTTGCAAAATCTGGCACAAAACGCCTGTACCACGATGCCACTCCCAAGTATTGTCGCAACTCCTTAACGTTGGCCGGGGGTTTTATTAAGGCAATTGCCGATACGTTTTCTGGGTCTGTTCTGATGTCTTGGTCTGTTATGCGATGCCCCAAGTATTGCAGCTCCTTTCTGAAAAAATTGAATTTTTCCGCATTTACTTTTAGGTTGGCAGCCCGTAGTCTCCTAAACACTTCCTTCACTTCCGTCCGTTGACGTCCTGATACGCGAAAGCGTGCGGCATCATTTCTGGTCCAATGACATGATCCAATGCCCTCTGGAATGTTGCCGACGCGGAGTGTTGGCCAAATGGCATCACTTTCCATTGGAACAGGCCCTTCCCTGGTACAGTAAACGCCGTGTACTGCCTGCTGTCTGCCTCCAAGGGGATCTGCCAGTAACCGTCCTTTAAGTCGAGACTGCTGATGTTTTCCTTTGGTCGGCATATTTAGTGGCCGCATCAGTGTTTGCATGTCCACTATGAAATCTTTGGTCCGCCAGCTTCGCCATGTATCGTCGGGGAAGAAAGTAGTTTTGGAAGCTGTTAATAAAGGTCTCCCAGTGCCGATTCTTGGCGATGAACCACTTCAAGGCTCTGCCTTGTAGCAGCAATGCAATGCTCGTGGGATCTGGTTTATGTCGAGACCGTAAGTCACGTCTGACCACTCTACTTGCTCCAAAAATTCCAGCGGCTTGTCGTTTCCGTCGTAGCGGAAATTCCTTTCCCGGACCTGCTTGGCCACCTTCGCGTAGTCTTACGTGTGCGTCCTGGAACTCTCGTTTCTTTCCCGGCTACTCTCCCGCTGCCGGGCGTGGCTTGCGATGCTTAACACATCCAAGCTCGCTATCAGGCCCTCGGCACTTGCGGTCGTCAGCTTGAATTTTGGAGTGGGCATTTTCCGGAATTTCTTCTCCAGGCCCGTTACCAAATCGGCGATGTCCGGCTCCTCTGCCGTCTAGTCGACGAAATCTCCTAGGGTCTTCCTTATCGACTCGACTGAGCCCTCCAGTTCTATTCCCAGAACTTGGCTCACCTCGTCGAAGTCCTCCTTCCTGAGATTATAAATCCAGGACTTCCCCATCTCGGAACTTATGTTTCCCTGGTCAGGACAATCACTCTTGGGCGCCAGATGTACCGACCTGTTTCTTTATTTTCTGCTCGCTACGTAAACGTGCGTGACCAAAGGATAACGCCGGAAAGGATTCGGTTGGTGCTGGTTTATTGATTCTCTGAATATAGCCTTATTGCTATTGTTCTGCTACCCATTGTCGCTGTCTTCTGGTGCGTTGCTCCTGGCTCGCTGCTGCGCTGCTCCTGGTGTGCCACTGCGTCGCTCCTGGCTTACTGCTGCGTCGCTCCTGGCCTGCTACTGCGTTGCTTCGGCTTGCTGCTCCGGGTGAGATCGGGACGGCTCCATCAAAAACCCTGGATGTAATGCGAGCTTCCCTACTGCGGCTGTCACGGTGTAGCAGGTGAACCGAAGTTTCGCCTTAATGCCTAGCCACCTTTATCGTCTTGCTTCCGGTGTTCAGCCTGGACTTTGTCGGCAAGGTGTATCGTCTAGCAGGTAGAACAAAGTTCTCCCTTATCGCCTAGCCACCTTTATCGCCTGACACCGCGCAAGGACTCCCTAAGTTTGATTTTACCACGACCTAGCACCGTTGGATCTCAGCCTTGTAGACTTTTCGTCGTTCGGCGTCTCGACTTTGCGATCTTGATCCTTGGGCACTTCGGTTTCGATTTGTACTTATTCCGCGTCACAAACTCGCTCTGACTCTCGCACTCGTACTGTCCCGAGCTGTGCTCGCGCCGTCCTTTTATAGGCGTTGTAAGTGCCGTTATTTCCCTCGGGTCCAAGGTTCACTAAAGTACCGTTAATTCACGGTGTGTCCTCTTTAGGCGGGCCCGAAGTCCGCCAAATTACCGTATGACTTCGTTGCCCTTGCCGGGCGCGGGTCCAAGGTCCTTCGAGGTACCGTTAATTCACGGTGTGTCCTCTTTAGGCGGGTCCGAAGTCCGCCAATTCACCGTATGATCTCGTTGCCCTTGCCATATGAGGGTCCTAAGTCCGAATGTTTCCCGTTTGACCTGGATGCCCTTCGTTTCTCTGGCTTTCTCGCCTCCTCCGCTGTTGCTAGGCCGATCTCCTGCATCGGGATTTGTGGGGAGTTTTAAACTACTCACATTTCCCCCTACCTTCGGAAACATAATGAAAGTGGTGACTTCTCCGTCCTTGATGTATAGACTACTCGAATTCCCCGCCTGAATTGCGTGTTAGATGTTCCCCAGACAGTTCCCCGAAAGACTTAACCTTTGCCCAGACTGTTTTACTGGTACAGCTCCTTGAAAGACTTGAACTTTCCATATGCTCTTCTAGAGTCCGTCCGATGACGATAATGTCCTCCTGATACGCGAAAGCGTGCGGCATCATTTCTGGTCCAATGGCCTGATCCAATGCCCGCTGGAATGTTGCCGACGCGTAGTGTAGGCCAAATGGCATCACCTTCCATTGGAACAGGCCCTTCCCTGGTACAGTAAACGCCGTGTACTGCCTGCTGTCTGCCTCCAAGGGGATCTGCCAGTAACCGTCCTTTAAGTGAAAACTGCTGATGTACTTCGCCTCCCGCAGCTGGTCCAGGTTGTAATTTATCATCAGCATTGGGTATGCGTCCTTTACGGAGCTCGTTTATTTGCCGGAAATCTACACACAGCCTCCTTTTTCCAGTCTTCTTCCTCACCATGACTATTGGTGAGCTGTAGGGATTCCAAAAAGGCTCGATGCATCCTTTTTTCAGCAGCACGTCTACCTTGGCATTGAATTTTAGGGTAGTACCGCTGTTTGACAGGTTGGTCGTCCTTCATGGTGATCCTGTGTATGCCATGTTGGATGTTCCCTTTATGCCTTCCAGTTCGTCCAACTCGGCTTTTAGAAACCCCTCCACATCCTTTTCCGCAAATATTTTGGGTGTTTCAACTATTGTCACAGACAGTTTCTCTTCCAGCCATCCTCATCGTCTGTACCTTGCCGGTATTGACGCGCTGTGTCCTGTGCTATCGACTTCTGATTCTGGTGAGGAAATTCCATCCCAACACCAGGGCGCCGATCAGTCCTGGTAAAATCAGCAGCTCCATTGACACTGTTTTCGTGCCAAGTCCAATTTCGGTCTCTGTGATTTTATTTCCCCGCAGCGACCGTATGCCATCCGTACTTGCCTTCTCGTGGGTTCGACCCTGGCCTGTCCGCCAGCGGTCTTAATTTTATTTTCACCTATGAGCACCGTAGCGGACAGTTGCATTTCTTCCGCCTGCAGGTCGCCCATTAATTTCGAACGGCAGCACCTTGCAATCCCTGGTCGCCCCTCGGAGGCTGGGGTGGCTGGGCGTTTCCCGACCCGGAACAGCACTGAACCGTCCGAACTCCTATTTTTTCGGCATTCCTTCGCCCAGTGGTCGGGGGTCCACCGCATCTGCGGCAGGCCTTAGTAGGATTTGCTACGTATCCGCCGCGATTGTTTGCTGGTTCGTGGCCGCGCGGCGTATTTCGTGGTTGTGCGTCCGGGTCCTCCTGGCACCGCCTGCACACCGCACCCTGGTCTGTTCTTGGCCTTGGTACTGGATGACTCTGCCCTTGCTACTTACGGGCATTGTTTTCCAGCTCAAACTTCTTACGTTGCTGGTCGAGCTCCTCAAACTCGTCTGCCAACGCCATCAAGGTATCCAAATTTCGACATTCGAATGGGCGAATGAACATTCGGAGTGCTGTTCTCTTTTATTCTCTCCAGCGTTTTTTTGGTCGACATATTTAGTGGCCGCATCAGGGTCTGCATATCCAACATCAAATCTTTGAAGCTTTCCCCGTAGGCCTGCTTCCTTTGTCTGACCTGGTCCGCCAGCTTCGCCATGTATCCTCGGGGAAGAAAGTAGTTTTGGAAGCTGAATAAAAAGTCTCTCCAGGTCTCCCAGTGCCGATTGTTGGCGATGAACCACTTCAAGGCGCTGCCTTGTAGCAGCAATGCCGGGCTCGTGGGATCTGGTTTATGTCGAGACCGTAAGTCACGTCCGACCACTCTACTTGCTCCAAGAGTTCCAGCGGCTTGTCGTTTCCGTCGTAGCGGAAATTCCTCTCCCGGACCTGCTTGGCCACCTTCGCGTAGTCTTGCGTGTGCGTCCTGGAACTCTCGTTTCTTTCCCGGCTACTCTCCCGCTGCCGGGCGTGGCTTGCGATGCTTAACACATCCAAGCTCGCTTACACGCCCTCGGAACTTATGTTTCCCTGGTCAGGACAATCACTCTTGGGCGCCAGATGTACCGACCTGTTTCTTTATTTTCTGCTCGCTACGTAAACGTGACCAAAGGATAACGCCGGAAAGGATTAGGTTGGTGCTGGTTTATTGATTCTCTGCATATAGCCTTATTCCTATTGTTCTGCTACCCGTTGTCGCTGTCTTCTGCTGCGTTGCTCCTGGCTAGCTGCTGCGCTGCTCCTGGTGTGCCACTGCGTCGCTCCTGGCTTACTGCTGCGTCGCTCCTGGCCTGCTACTGCGTTGCTTCGGCTTGCTGCTCCGGGTGACTGAGATCGGGACGTCTCCACCAAAAACCCTGGATGTTATGCGAGCTTCCCTACCGCAACCGTCAAGGTGTATCGCCTAGCAGGTGAACCGAAGTTTCGCCTTATCGCCGAGCCACCTTTATCGCCTGGCTTACGGATTTCATCCTGGACTTTGTCGGCAGCAGGTGGAACAAAGTTCTCCCTTATCGCCTAGCCACCTTTATCGCCTGACACCGCGCAAGGACTCCCTAAGTTTGATTTTACCACGACCTAGCAGTCTTGTAGACTTGTCGTCGTTCGGCGTCTCGACTTTGCGATCTTGATCCTTGGGTTCGGTTTCGATTTGTACTTATTCCGCATCACGTACTCGCTCTGACTCTCGCACTCGTAGTGTCCCGAGCTGCGCTTGCGCCATTAAAGTACCGTTGATTCACGGTGTGTCCTCTTTAGGCGGGTCCGAAGTCCGCCAAATTACCGTATGACCTCGTTGCACTTGCCGGGCGCGGGTCCAAGGTCCATCGAGGTACCGTTAATTCACGGTGTGTCCTCTTTAGGCGGGTCAGAAGTCCGCCAATTCACCGTATGACCTCGTTGCCCTTGCCATATGAGGGTCCAAGGTGCGAATGTTTCCCGTTTGACCTGAATGCCCTTCGTTTCTCTGGCTTTCTCGCCTCCTCCGCTGTTGCTATGCCGATCTCCTGCATCGGGATTTGTGGGGAGTTTAAGACTCCTCACAACCGAAGTATACGATCAAGCTACAGGCTCTTCCAAATAGGCTTGCGCGGTCCTTAACCTGGAACACTAGCCATTCACGACTCAGGCGAATAGAGCTTCCCACCCAGCAACAATAGCTAAGGCCGATCTCTTAATTTTAACTAATTAAATTTATGTATTAGGCTAAGAATTGAATACTTGTCTTTAGTCTCAAAGAGAGAAGATTTGATAAATAAAAAATTACCGTTATTAAAAAAAAAAATTTCCTTACTATCACAATATATTATCTTTTCTGTCTGCCCTTTAACGCTCCCTTTTCTATATTTTGTATAGCTCTGATTTTTCATAATAAATGAAACCCAATTCGTAGGTCAGATTCCAATCCTTCTATTTCATAGAACAAATGTCTTGTTTCAAATATATTTATATAGTGGTAATATTTAAAAATTAAATACCCATGAACTGTAAATACTTTTTTTGTAAATTGATAATTAATTTATATTCTTCAAAATTCCATTCTTTTTAAGAAGTGTCTCCCGTGTCTATTAAAATAGTTAACTCCTTTATAGTTTCCACTCTTTTTAAATAAGGCATTCCCCTGTAGGGGTTTGATTTAAAATAGGATCTTCATTGATATTATTTAATCTTGTTACTTTATTAGCAGGCTGATTAACTGTTCCTTCTGGTCCCCTTTTTATACCCTTGCAGAGGGTATTATAATTTTGGCCAAAATTGTGTAACGCAGTGAGGGAGACATCTCCGACCCTATAAAGTATATATACTCTTGATCAGGATCACCTCCTGAGTGGATATAAGCATGTCTCTGTCCGTCTGTCCTTCTGTCTGTTTCTACGCAAACTAGTCTCTCAGTTTTAAAGATATCGAACTGAAACTTTGCACACACCCTTCTTTCCTTTGCACGCAGTATATATGTCGGAACGGCTATATCCTATAACTGCCATATAACTGATTGATCGGAAATGCCATAACTTTGGTATTTGTTACGTTAGGAAGCTGGGATTTTCTATGGGTTTTATTTTTGGCCAATCAATCCGACCTATATAAATATAAATATATAGCTGCCATATAACTGAACGATTAGAAATGCCATAACTTTGGAGTTTTTAAAGTAAGGAAGTTGGGATTTTTACTTGATACTTTTCACTTGCTTATGACGTATTTGATTTACATATTGATTTATGCTAATTAATTATATGTTTGTATGTATATATGCTACTAAGATATATAGGTATGACTTTTATCGATTTGCGGTGACAGCACAAAAAGCAGAGTAATAGTATTTTTGTTTCATATGTGGTAAACATAAAATTAAAGATAAGAATGCATTTAAACTTAAGTTTTTTTGTTTTCAATTAACAATTAATGTCTTTTATCAATCGGGATGAATGCTGTTAGATCTAATCAGAAACACAACCTCGCACAAAAGAAAGAATGAAACGCAATCTGGCAGGGATCGGGTCACAAGCAGGGGGACATTGGGATATGGGTCACAAGCAGGGGGACATTGGGATACGGATCACAGGATCTGAGCAAGATGACACAACAGTCGCGGAAAATATGGCATACATGAAGCGACAGCAAAGTACAAAATAAAAGTTACAAAGCATAAAACAATAAAGTATTTACATGTAAGTACTCTTCAGGATGCGTATTGATGGGGGGCAGTGGAAGTCCCGGGTTTCAGGAAAGGCCTACGCCGTCTCATTGAGATGCACACAGTGGGCGTCCTGCATGAGCTGCGTGAGTTTCTGCGTAAACGTTGGAATGTCACTTGTCTGGCAGATCTCCTACAGCGCCGTCTGCGCCACCGGCAGCGAGACGTGAGCGAAGCTCTCGAGCAACTGACGTCGGTCCACCTGGCCCATCGCATATAACGCCTGGGCAATCATGTCGAAGTGCAGGGAACCCTCTCCACTCAACAGCAAGTTGAGCAAAGCCCGCTGAAAGGAGGCCAGCAGCTGCTCCTTAAACAAGGCGCGCTGATACAGTCGACTCCTTTCATTGACATTCTGCATCGAGAAGAGGACGCTGCGCACATTGCTGGGATCGGTGTCGCTGACCAACATCTGACCGTAGGCATTTAGGATGGCCATAAAGTGGGCCGGATGCAGGTTGTCGCTGCAGTTGAAGTTGCCCGAGCCAACGCCACTGTGGCCATTGGACAGCTGATTTTTGTAGAAGAACTGCCACTTGCAGGTGAGCACACTATCAAACAAAGCGTACAGCAGACTGGTGATCTCGCTGTTATCGGTGGCTGCATTTTGCTGCTGCAACAGAGGCAAAATCTGCTGGATGCTAATGTCCAGAATGGGGGCAGCAAGCGATGCCTTTGATTATTGGCGTCCAGATCTCCAACTTTTCGGTAAAGTCCTAAGCGCCGTGCAATTCAGTGGTGCAGCCATATAGCAGATTCAGGAAGGTCTCCAGTAGCTCCGGCTCTTGCATCAGCTTTCCGGCATACTTGGTGGTATAGAGGCGCAGCAGTTCCCGAAACTTGTCGCTGTACATCTCGCTCTGCCACCGATTGCTAATATGCTGTTCCAGGAGGCTGTCTTCTGCTGCGTTGCTCCTGGCTAGCTGCTGCTCTGCTCCTGGTGTGGCACTGCGTCGCTCCTGGCTTACTGCTGCATCGCTCCTGGCCTGCTACTGCGTTGCTTCGGCTTGCTGCTCCGGGTGACTGAGATCGGGACGGCTCCACCAAAAACCCTGGATGTTATGCGAGCTTCCCTACCGCAACCGTCAAGGTGTATCGCCTAGCAGGTGAACCGAAGTTTCGCCTTATCGCCGAGCCATCTTTATCGCCTGGCTTACGGATTTCATCCTGGACTTTGTCGGCAATGTGTATCGCCTAGCAGGTGGAACAAAGTTCTCCCTTATCGCCTAGCCACCTTTATCGCCTGACACCGCGCAAGGACTCCCTAAGTTTGATTTTACCACGACCTAGCAGTCTTGTAGACTTGTCGTCGTTCGGCGTCTCGACTTTGCGATCTTGATCCTTGGGCACTTCGGTTTCGATTTGTACTTATTCCGCATCACGTACTCGCTCTGACTCTCGTACTCGTAGTGTCCCGAGCTGCGCTTGCGCCGTCCTTTTATAGGCGTTGTAAGTGCCGTTATTTCCCTCGGGTCCAAGGTCCACTAAGGTACCGTTAATTCACGGTGTGTCCTCTTTAGGCGGGTCCGAAGTCCACCAAATTACCGTATGACTTCGTTGCCCTTGCCGGGCGCGGATCCAAGGTCCATCGAGGTACCGTTAATTCACAGTGTGTCCTCTTTAGGCGGGTCCGAAGTCCGCCAATTCACCGTATGACCTCGTTGCCCTTGCCATATTAGGGTCCAAGGTCCGAATGTTTCCCATTTGACCTGGATGCCCTTCGTTTTCGCGTTTATGAGTATTAAGAATGCATCATATGAATAATTTTGGAGAATATAATTTACAGAGTATTCTGCAAGGGTATATAAACTTCGGCTCCGCCCGAAGTCAACTTTCCTTTCTTGTTTGAGCTTGAGTTTGCTCTCTGGTTTGGTTTGTACGAGAATAGTTTTCGCGATTATTGTTTTGATAATGATTATTATTATATCTGCCTCGGTTATTATTTGTCTGCCAATTATTACTAGGCTTATTTTAAATTTGGAACGATGGATCAACGTCCATTGGCTCGACATTTTGTTGCTTTTGATAGTTATTCTGATTATTGTTTTGCCAAAAATTCCTATTCTGTGGCCAAATATTATTTTGATTATGATTCCAATTATTTCCTGTCCCCTTAGTATTACTATATTGTTTGTAATTAAATTTTAAATTATTTCCCTGATTTTTATTTTCATTTTTAAAACCATAATACCTCATTATAGTATTCAGTAACTGTCATTCTACCCTGTCTAAGGATACTTAATTCGGACTCAAGAATTGATCACTATATATTAAGGCCAATCTAGGAAAAAATTGCTTGAAAATTTAGAACAGTGCCATGATTGGTTAGAGCGTCGTGGGCTGATCCCATAATTTTATTTCGTAAAATTGTTAACGCGATAAAATTCTGCTGACTCTGAATTTTATAAAGGCTCATTGCAATTTCTGCAGTAATGCGGTAATGATTTGAATACTTCAAGAATTTTATATTTGGGTCAACTTCTTGAATTTTATGTTTGCATCTCTAGCTAACTTTTCTACTAAGCCATCTATTTTTTTGCTTACTTGAATATTAATTAATTCCACAGTTAAATTACTGGCTGTGGCTAGCCCACCCGCAGAAAAATAAAATTAACCTCCAGTTGCCATTGTTCAATTTATTTCACCGAAACTATCTATTAAATTTTCCAGATTGTTTTCTTTTATTCTCACTGTTTTTTTTATAAAAATATTTGTTGTCTTAAGTTTATTTTTTTGTTTTTAGTTTTCGTGTCATTAATTTGAATGCATTGTGCGCGTTTGTGATGTTCCCCGTAAACCCTGTGCCAGTGCTCTTTTCAGGCTTATGTTTTGTGTTTATATATTTTTTTTATTGGATAAACACCGGCACTCACAGCTCCGCTGTGCCGTCTCTGCCCTTTCTCCGGCCGCCAGTAGATTTGTCCTGATCTCACCCGCATTGACTCTAACGACGCTACGGGCTGGGTTATGATTTGAAGTTGCTGATTGTGCTGTGTTCTTTTATTACCCCTTTTCCATTTTTATTACCCTGTTAACGGGCGTAAAGGCGGATGATTCTGACTATGTCCAACGCGGAAGCCGTTTTTATTGTTGTAGGGGTTCTTGTACACTCTTTCTATTCCCTGCATACACCTTGTTCAACACGGCGTATGACTCTGGGTGACTCTGGTTTATGCCCGATGGTGAATCGTCGTCGGGGTCCCTGTGCAACCTTTCTTCTCCTTGTGCTGGTAGGTGTTCTTTGGTCCGCAACTATATCGAATCTGGCGTATGTTAGATGCTATAGTTTGTAATCCTCCAAGTTGTCTGCTTGTGGTAGCTCGCCCGAGCCGTGTTTTTGCTGTTAAGTTCGCTGGCATGCTCGGTGCGTTCCTTCTTAGGCCTTTGGTGACTTTACCGGCGATACAAAATCCGTTACCATCTAAGGCCCGTTATACCTAGGTGCAAATTTAGCAAAAAAAAAAACTTTCGGCGGTTTTTGACGAATGGTGTGCTTTTGCTCATACCAAGTCCTCGATTATTGGCTTCCACCGCCTCCTTCGCAGATTGTAATGCCTACACTGGTCCTGGGCTGCCTTTTCCATACTCCAACTAACAACGGCAGCTTTCTCGTCTGGAGTCTCTGTGCTCTGGCATGCGGGGTTCCCAGCCTTGGGTAAGAAATGCTGGGGAGTATCCAGTTGATTCAGAAATGCTCGAGTTCACTGTTGGCATAATCGTCAAAATTCCTTTGGTCCTTCCCTGCAAAACTGAGCCATTATTGTCTTTACCTTTTCAAAAGCTTGCTGGTGTTCCGGCGTCCAAATCATCCGCGCAAAACCTGACCAAATTGTATACCAAGAAGCTACGCTCCAGTTCGGTTATAGCTGCTACTTTTTCGGGATCTGTGGCTAATCCAACGCTAGTAACGCGGTTTCCGAGGTACAGCAGCTCTTGCTTGAAGAATTTGCCCTTTTAGCATTTATTCTTAGGTTTCCTTCCTCGGGACGTCTACTTTATTTAAGTTATCTTTGTGTTCTTTTAGCGTGCGTCCGATTTTAATTATATCATCTTGTTACGCAAACGTATATGGTGACATTTCCACGCCAATTACCTAATCAAGAGCTCTAAATAAGGCGGAGGGTATTACCTTCCATTGAAAAAGGCCTTTACGGGTACTATAAACGCCGAAAACTGACAACTATTTTCTTCCAGGGGGATTTGCCTATATCGATCATTCAGATATAGTTAGGCCTCTCTATAGGTTTTGCGTTTATCCGTCTGAAGTCAACGCATATTCCCATTTGCCCGTCTTCTTTTGTAGAAGCTCGACTACCTTCGCTTTGATCTCCCCTTGGACTCTTTGTTTCTAGGAGTAGTATCTCTACGGTCACGGTAGATGTTCCTGCAATGATGCTGATTTCTTTTAGCTGTTTGTCGAGGAATTTCTCAATCATCTCTTCCTCAATTTCGGGTTGAACTACCACCACCGACAACCTTTCCTCGAGCCATCCATTGTGCCGTTTTCTTACAGGTATTCGCAATTCATGACCGGCACATTTTATTTCCGCCCTCACAGTTATTTCCTTCCATCACCAGCCAGTGTGTCCGACAGCATTTCGTTGATGAAACTTGAGGTGGCTTCCGTGTCAATTTCCACGGTCGCGAACAACTGCTCCTCTTCCGCGATCGGCTTGCAAGTTATTTTGGAGGGCAGGCATTTCGCGACCCTTGCGCGCCTCCCTGCGGCTGGGATCGCTGCCCATTTCCCACCTAGCCGCACACCCAGCAGAACAGTAACCGCTGATTTTGGGACCTTGTGCCCAGAGTTAGTCGCCTCGACATCGGCGACATGCCTCCTGTGGGCGCATTATATGGTTTTGTGCATTGGTGGCTTTTGGCATTGAAATTAGTCCCATCTTAGTGGCGGTTGATGGCCTCCATGAAGTGTTCATTGGCTGTCTTCGGAGTTTTACAAAGGGCGGTGTCCACTAGACGTTGCACGTTGTTTAGTTTAATTCACTGTCTTCACATCTTCGGTGTCGTTTTGTTTCTTGAAATTTTGTGTTCGTGTACTAATTCTTCTCGCTCTTTATCCAGCTCTTTGTTCTACTTGAACATCATTCACACTCCTTGCCTCAGTTGTGCGGAGTTATTAACTCCTTACAAGGTATAATGTGTAACCAAGGTCTTGTGGTTCTTGACAGTCTTACTACAAAAGTGGGGGTGGAACTCTTGCCACCCGGATAGAAGTATACAACGAGCGTGCCACTACTAAATATGCAAAGAAACCTGGAACCCGGCCGAATGATATTCATGCTCACAGGCTCGTCCGCTATTAATGACGAGCTGGCGGGTGAGTCAGCTCGTGGTCTTCAGAGTTATGGTCGAAGGCGCCCCTGACATAGTCAGTGCGGAAAAAAATGGTTTCCGACGTTAAAAGGGAAACGACTCAAAACCTCGCTAGAGTTCGTCAGAGGAGTAGTGGCTACAAAATAAAGTTTAAGCGCAAGCACTAGATTACCCGGAAGAGTAATTCTGAGTCGTGAGCTCGACCATCCCTTCCCTTTCCCTAACATAGGCCAACTATGGCCATTAACAGTGAACGGTCGTGTTTTTGTTTTGCGCTCCGATTTTTCATTTTTTCTTATTGAAACCACCGAGATTTACATAAATCTTTTTAACGTTTTTACACCTTTAAGTGTTTTTTAAAAACTTTAACGGAGTTATTCGGTTAATAATCTCGCTCTCTCTCTCTTTTCGTTTCTATTTCATTTCGTGGTGCCTAACATCAAAGTTATTCGGTGTTTCGCTCCCGCTCTGTCGCTCCCTTTGTTCTCTCATTAAAAAGTTCTTGAGCGCTTTCAATTTTTTTATCCGCTATAGTGCACAATGGTCCGTGGCTTTCTGTTCTTAAAAAAATAGCAAGAAAGTTATCTCGGCTGGACAGCAAAGTATCCCCTTGATAGACTATATTTCACAACGATGCGTAGTATTTCATCATCCTCATCGCAAACCACTCTTCATCCTTTTCCATTAATGTGATCTATATATCCATCACACTCTTCCACCCGAATTTCGCGACACTATATTGAAGCAAGTTTAGTTGATGCCGAACAATTGACAAAGGAGGTCGAAGTTTCCATAGTGCGAAAGTCGTAAAAGCCGAATAGTGGTCTTTAATTGTTTAATTTGAAACCTTGTAAAATACCCGAAATAAAATAAATAATATTTAATTTGTAATACCCTACAAATTATTGGGGGCTCGTCCGGGATGTAAAATACAAGGACAATTATAACAACTGTGCGTTAACACATAAAGAAAAAGCCACGATAGAGTTACATGAAAGTAAATTGAAAAGGAGCAGTTAATCGACGAAAAATCAGTTAAAAACAAGAGAGAACGCTATAGTCGGGTGCCCCGACTATCAGATACCCGTTACTCAGGTAAAGGGAGTGCGAGGGAGATGGAGATAGAAACTTTGATCACGCATAACTTTTTAACGAATGGTCCGATTTGAAAAATTTCTTCTACATTTCGCATTTTTACTTTTCCGAAATATTCAAATTTTTAAAATCGTATATAAGCGATTGTGGGCGTTAAAGGGGGCGTGGCACCTTTTTGAAACAAACTTGCGCGTAGGAACTCCTAGAATCTGCATGCAAAATGCCAATCTTCTAGCTTTTATAGTTTCCGAGATCTCAGCGTTCATACGGACAGACAGACGGACAGACAGACGGACAGACAGACGGACAGACAGACGGACAGACGGACATGGCTAGATCGACTCGGCTAGTGATCCTGAGCAAGAATATATATACTTTATAGGGTCGGAAACGCTTCCTTCTAGCTGTTACATACTTTTGCACGAATACAATACAAGTATACGCTTTTACTCTACGAGTAACGGGTATAATAAAAAAGGAAACCAAGAAGAAAATCGAAGTATGTGCAAAAATTTGGCGACATACAAAGTAAAAAGCAATTAAAAACTTGAGAGAGAAAAAAACACAATCACAATCACAAAAAGATGATGAAATCGACGCACTAGATAGAGAAACAAGCAATCCGACCAAAATTTCGACGATGATTTGATGCAGAGCCAGTGAATTTTTTTCTGATGAGGCGATCGCAGGTGACAACGAAGAGTTTACCTCCGAGCAGAAAAACGAAGAAGTGATCCTTGCTACGAAGACGCAAGAAACACTAAATCAAAAAAAACGACGACGAAGAGCAGAGTTTTGCAAAAGAAACTCAAACCAAGGCTAAGCAGTACTCAAAGGAAGGCGTAGTACTCACTGTACGAAGAACAGCGAGAGAGGGACAACGATCTGGCAAATTTTGGCAACTAGAGACACGAGTTTGCTAAATAAATGACGAATTTCGCAAAGGTCTGCAACGACGAGAAAGCAGTGCTGTGACGACGTCGACGAGAACGAGTTGCAACAGAAAAGAGCGGACTGGACTGGAGGAGTTGTCGGAGTTGTTGGATAGTCAAATCCAATTGGGTGTGGTGAGCGACAAGGGGAAGTCATATAACTTTCTCATTTGAAAATTTGTAATTGCATTTGTTTTGTATCAAATTGAATTGTAAAACCATTTGTAAACGGCTTAGACGCATTAACATGGATGCTAGATCGATTCTTGATATGACAGTTCCTTTGCTGCGGTCAAAGGGTTCCGAGTTGGTATTGGAAACAAATGGAAGAAAGAGTGTTTTACAGGATCGGCTGTTCGATCATTTTGGGCTGGATGTGGGTGGCGATGCGGGTGAAGATTCTGTAAGCGTCAGTGGTTCATCAAACTACCAAGATGCGAATGCACCTGTAAGCTCAAGATTTACTTTACGCGATATTCAAGACAGTATATCTTCGTTTTCGGGCTCCGAACAAGAGGACGTCAATCACTGGCTGTCCGAATTCGATGACGTTGCTGTTACGGTGGGCTGGGATAACTTGCAGAAATTTATTTATGCTAAACAGCTTCTGATTGGAGCAGCCATGCTTTACATCAGAAGTGTTAGAGGAGTTAGGGGTTGGATCGAGCTTAAAGAAGCATTGAAACAAGAGTTTGGAAAAAAGTTATGTTCGGCAGAAATACATAAGATTTTGCGGCAGAGGCAGAAGCAGCCAAAGGAGTCATGCATTGAATTTCTCTATAGTTTAATGGAGAAAAGCAAGCCGATTAATCTCGACGAAGAAAGCTTAGTTTCATATTTTGTAGATGGCATACCAGATAGCAAAGTAAATAAGGCAGGACTGTATCGCGCCAATAATAGTGAGGGCCACATCGCAAAAGATCGCAAAGGTGAAGTAGTTTGCTACAACTGCAACAAGAAAGGACACATCTCGAAGCACTGTAATGAGAAGAAAACCAAAATTTCCGTTAAGAACGAGTCTGCTAATCTGCTGGAAGATAAAGCTGCGAAAGGGCTAATTTACAAGATGCTGAAAGTTAATGACGTGTCGTTTGTAGCCATGATTGACTCAGGATGCGATTTGTGCTTGATGCGAGAGGACATTTTCAGAAGTTTTGATGGCCTAAGGCTTAGACCAGTAGTTAAACACCTAAGAGGCATTGGCAAAGGCGAATTGGTAACAATTGGATCATTTGAAGTTGATATCGAAGCAGATAATATATGTTTCTCTGTGACTTTTCATGTGGCTAAACAACACGAACTGGAGTATGCTGCGATTGTTGGAAATGATGTGCTGCAATCCGTCGACCTTATGTTCACCTCAGATGGAGTCAAATTCATTGCGAGAGAGAGCGATTTTGCGTCAACATTGAAGGGTATGTGTGTCACGGAGATCGTCGAGGAAATCTCTGTTTTGAATAAAGTTGATTTGTCTCACCTGAATAAGAATCACAAGCTATAGATAGAGCAGCTTGTTGCAAGGTATAAACCAGAAAAATCAATTGACTCACCTGTGAGTATGAAAATTGTATTGGATGACGATATTCCAGTTTATCAACGCCCAAGACGAACCTCTTATGAGAACAAGTGTTGTATTGAGAAACAAGTGCAGGAATGGCTGGCAGAGGAATTATTGTACCCAGCTCCTCAGAGTACGCATCACCAGTTGTACTAGTTGCAAAAAAGGACGGATCAAGAAGATTTTGCTGTGACTACCGACGGCTTAATCAAAAATCAAGAAGGACAATTTTCCGAAAATATTTACAACTCTTGACATGATGAACGGATTCTTTCATGTACCGATTGACGAACAATCCAGGAAGTTTACAGCATTCCTGACACATAACGGGCAGTACGAATTCACGCATGTACCATTTGGTATCTCAAACTCCCCAGCTGTCTTCTGTAGGTATCTTACCGCTACGTTGAGGGATCTCATTCAAAATCAAACGATCGTAGTTTATATGGACGATATTATCGTTCCAAGTAAGGACGAAAACGAGGGACTGCAGGCGCTGGAAAAAGTTTTAAAAGTAGCTTCGAAGGCAGGCCTACGCATCAAATGGGAAAAAGCACAATTTTTGATGAGCAAAATCAATTTTCTAGGCTACACCATCGAGAACGGAACCATAGCACCAACGAACGAGAAAATTAAAGCAGTCGTTAACTTTCCTATTCCTCAAAGCAGGCAAGCTTTGCAGCGTTACTTGGGTCTGACGTCATACATGCGACTATTTATTAAAGATTACGCTTTAGCAGCAAAACCATTGAGCGACTTGCTGCGAGAGAAAAATAATAGAAAGGACGACAGAAATTTAACGTTGACTGAGGAAGGCGTAGTTTCCTTCAACTGTCTGAAGCAACTGCTAGTATCAGCACTAGTACTCAAACTTTTTGATCCGTTGGCTGAAACTGAAGTGCATACAGATGCAAGTAAGTATGGCTTTGGTGGCGTTTTAATGCAGATGGACTCCGAGGATCAACAGTTTCACCCTGTAGAGTTTATGAGTCGGAAGACAAACACTTGTGAAGAGAAATATAGTTCTTACGAACTTGAGGTTCTAGCGATCGTAAACGCGCTGAAAAAGTGGAGAGTTTACCTGCTTGGAAAGCGATATACAGTGGTAACCGACTGCAAAGCATTTGCAATGACGATGAAAAAGGACGACCTACCACCGCGAGTTGCAAGATGGGCCATGGCTCTGCAAGAGTTTGAGTTTAAGGTGGAGCACAGAGCTGGAACCAAGATGAGGCACGTGGATGCACTAAGCCGATTGTCATGCTTTATGATCGCAGATTCCACAAAGTCAAGATTATTAGAGGCACAAAACAATGACAACTGGATCAAGGCTGTTAAATCCGTATTGACCAGCAATGACGTATATGAAGACTTCTTTCTGAAGAATAATATCCTTTATAAAGACGAAGTTAACGAACTACTGGTTGTTCCTGACTCAATGGAAGAGGAAATCATAAGCATTGCACACAGGGAGGGCCATTTCGGTATCAAAAAGACTCGTGACATTTTAGAAAAAAGTTATTTCATCCCAAGAATCCAGCAAAAAGTCGAAAGAGTAGTCAAAGGATGCGTTGAATGTCTGATCATTGAGTCCAAGCGAGGAAAGAAGGAGGGTTTACTCAGTCAGATTGATAAGGCTCAAGAACCCCTTGGAACCTATCATATCGACCACGTTGGACCACTGACAGATACGAAGAAGAAATATAACCACATTCTGGCGGTCGTTGATGGATTTTCAAAATTTGTTTGGCTTTATCCTACAAAATCGACGGGATCAGGGGAAGTCCTAGAAAAGCTCGAGAAGCAAGCAGCAGTCTTTGGAAACACTCGCCGAATAGTTACTGACAGGGGAACTGCATTCACTTCTGGACTGTTCAAGGAGTACTGCAGCCGCGAAGGAATTCAACTACTTCACATCACCACAGGCATGCCTAGGGGCAACGTGGAAAGAATCCACAAAATTGTGATCCCGATGTTGAGCAAGATTTGCCAAGAAAACCCAGCAAATTGTTATCGGCACGTAGACAGAGTTCAACAAATAATAAACAGCACTCCACCTCGAACTACCAAGTATAGTCCGTTTAAAATTTTGACTGGATTAAATATTCGAAAGAAAGACGATGATTTAAGAAAACTTTTTGAAGACTTAGGTATAGAAGAGATAAGTAAGGAGCGAGAAGAAATACGTGAAAAAGCTCAGGAAAATGTTGAGAAAGTGCAGCAAGAGAACCGAAAGAACTTTAATGAGAAAAGAAAAGTTGAAATTGATTATACTGTAGGAGAATTAGTAGCAATTAAAAGGACACAGTATGAAACTGGAATGAAACTTCGTCCTAAATTTTTCGGACCGTATAAAATAGTCAAAAAAATGAATCATGGGCGCTATGAAGTTCAGAAAGAAGGTAACCAGGAGGGACCGAAACTAAATACAACAGCTGCAGAACATATGAAAAAGTGGGGTTCATTCAGGGGCGAATGAAGATTCAGGATGGCCGATTGTGGGATAGGGATATATTGATAGACTATATTTCACAACGATGCGTAGTATTTCATCATCCTCATCGCAAACCACTCTTCATCCTTTTCCATTAATGTGATCTATATATCCATCACACTCTTCCACCCGAATTTCGCGACACTATATTGAAGCAAGTTTAGTTGATGCCGAACAATTGACAAAGGAGGTCGAAGTGTCCATAGTGCGAAAGTCGTAAAAGCCGAATAGTGGTCTTTAATTGTTTAATTTGAAACCTTGTAAAATACGCGAAATAAAATAAATAATATTTAATTTGTAATACCCTACATACATGTGATAAAATTTATCACGCAAAGTGTCTTGGCTATTCTGGCCTGGTTCGCGATGCCATCGATAAGAGGAGTGGCCTAGGCTACTACTACTGCATTGTATATGAGAACCAGGCCATATCTATTAGGCGGCTCACAAAAAGCAGTGCTAATCCGGAACTGCCGTAAAAATGCGGACCTGCTCGTGGCGCTTGAATCGCAGCTCACTAGTCGCTTTCTAACTGAGCCCGATTCCCCAAAGCGCAAAAAAGTCGCGGTCGGTGGGCATTACCGATGTGGCGCCGCCAGGTACTTCCGCTCTGTCCGATCAAAATAAATTAATGGCCCAACAACTCATGTGGACTTAACGCCCGGATTACCGGCCGATACTAGTAGTGCAGATACATATTCTGTAGTACCAAAAAGGGTTGCATGTGTTGTACCAAAAACGGTTACTTGTGTTCGGGTGCCCCATCTAAAACATGTATTTGTTTCACGGCTTGCCCCAGACCTCTCATCTCTGGATATTACGGCATATATCCGTAACAAAATCAAAGTTGATGATTTGAAGGTCGAACAATTTAAATTCACTTATGCTAGGAAAGTATCATCATTTAAGATTGGTATTCCTTGTGTTCTTTTTGCATCTGTTTGCTCCACCAGTTTCTGGCCCGAGAGCATATTTGTATAAGAGTACGAAGCTAAGAGGAAAAAGAATAGTTCAGGGGAAATGGAACCATCCCCAGCGCCCTCCACATCCTCTTCTATCCCAAAAAACTAGCCTCCTCTTTTCATCTTTGCTATCAGAATACAAGAGGCTTACTTTGTAAGCTGACTAAATTGTACTCGGATAGTTTTTCATTCCCATATAATATTATGGTATGTACTGAGACCTGGTTAAGGCCGGATATTCTTAGCTTCGAAATTCTCCAGGGTAAGTACACAATTTACAGACTTGCTCGTCAGTCCAGACGGGGAGGTTGAGTCCTGATCGCTGTCGACTCCACCTTTTCGTCTGAATTACTAACTTTCGAAGAATTTTATGACATCGAATTCCTACGTATAAAATTATCGTTTCCCTGTAGTTTTGTATATATTAGTGTTTTATATATCCCACCATCATCTTAGTTCCCTATTTACGCAAATCACCTTTCCGTTATTCAACCGGAAGATCCTCCTCATCCAACTCTAGAGCTGACTGTAGATGCAAGAACAGAGCTGCATAAAAAATCCGAAAAGTCGGTTAAACGAATCCGCTGCTTTCGTAAGGCAAACTTTCATCTTTTGAATACTTTTATATCCGGGTATGACTGGTCCGAATTTTATTCATGCACTAACATGGCTGAGGCCGTTAATATCTTTATAATGCATTAAACTCCTTCTTTTATCAGTGTGTTCGGTTATGCTATCCGTCAATTTCAAATAAACCTCCATGGTTTCATAAGGAGTTGTCACACCTAAAAAAATATTAAGTCCAGACTTTTCAATAAATTTAAAATGTGCGGTTCACAATCTGCCTTCTCTCGAAACCTACGGGCTCGGTCAAATTTTATCGTGCTTAACGCCCGGTGTTATAAAAGCTATTTGACTCGTTGTAGGGTCCAATTTTCACAAGATCCAAAACAGTTTTATAATTTTGTTGACACTAAGAGTAAATCAGCCTGTTACCCTGCATCACTATCATTTGAAAATTCTACGGCAAATACTGATCAGGCAATTGCCGATCTGTTTGCCCAGTTTTTCCAGACAACATATTCTGCTTCATCCCGTCCAAATCCGTCTTATTCAAATGCCATATCCAAGTCAAACTTAAGTTTTTTTCCGAGGTTAAGCGAAAGCTCCCTTCTCTTGGATCTCCATAAAGTTAAACCAGTCTACTCACCTGGTCCGGACGGTGTTCCAGGCTGCGTGCTTAAATACTGTGCTGAAACTCTGTGTAGAACTCTGCACAAATTGTTTATCTTGTCTTTGAAAACTTCCCATTTCTCACTTATCAGGAAGGAGTAATTTGTTATTCCCCTTCATAAGAAAGGAAATAAATCGAATACAAATAATTACAGAGGTATATCCAAATTATCCCCCATCCCAAAGTTGTTCGAAAACGTTATTACACCCCACTTGCAACATCTTTGTAGATGAATTATATCTCCATATCAACATGGATTTATAAGGCGAAGATCTACGACAACAAACCTCTTGGAGCTAACGTCTTTTGTAATAAATGGCTTCAGAAAGAACATGCAGACTGACGTAGTTTACACTGATTTTAGTCAAGCGTTTGATTCAGTAAATCACTCGCTTCTTGTATTAAAGCTAGACTTATTAGGATTCCCATGTGATCTTCTAACATGGATCTTAAGTTATCTAAGTGGTAGGACTCAACGAGTCCTCTTTAAAAACTCGATCTCCAGTTTGATCCGAGTTACTTCTGGCGTTCCACAAGGAAGCAACCTTGGCCCACTTATTTTTACTTTATTTATAAACGATCTCCCTCTAGTCTTGACAAGGTCGCGTGTCCTAATGTACGCAGATGAAGTTAAGTTATGCCAGCAATATAACGAAATTTTCAGCAATTCAGACTTACAATCGGACCTAAATTCTTTTCAAAAATGGTGTTGTGAAAATCTTTTGGATTTAAATAGCGCTAAGTATAAAGTAATGACATTTTGTAGGGTGAGCCCACAAAATGCCACGTATACGCTGGGTGGTTGTGCGTTGTCTAGAATTATGCATGTTGATGACCTGGGCGTCCTTTTTGACCCAAAACTTAAGTTTTGTGACCATATTGCTTCTATGGTGAATAAAGCCAGGGGAGTACTTGGATTTATTAAAAAGTGGTCAAAGGAATTCGATGATCCCTATTTTACAAAGACTCTGTTCGTTTCACTAGTCCGTCCAATTCTGGAGTACTGTTCAGCAGTTTGGAGTCCTCAGTATGGTGTACATATAGACCGGATAGAGTCTGTGCAAAAGAACTTTTTACTATTTGCTTAAATGGAATGCAAGCCTTATTTTACCATCCTACTCTAGTAGACTTCCCCTAATTAATCTACCATCTTTATTAAGCCGTAGAACGATGCTTGGCACAACTTTTATTTATAAACTTATTCACGGGGATGTGGACAGTCCCGAGTTACTGGGTCGTATAAGCTTCCAAGTGCCTAATAGAGTAACCAGAAACTATTTTCCTCTTACTTTAAATATTTGTAGATCTAACAGATGACAGTTTCCAGATCAAACCCTTAAATCTTCTTCTCGACCGCAGCCAGATCCTCACTAGGACCCATAAACTCTGATAAAAATGTGACTTACGTAAGCGCTTTAAAATCAGGACTGGCTAACCCTGTCTCAAAAAGTTCATTTCTGCAATCAGCATACCAAGAACCGAACACGTCTCAGCAGCAACAATTCCTGGAGCAGTCAAAAAGCAACTTCGAAGATATGATATACAGCCTGCAACAAAGCCTCACGGAGTTTATGTCGTTTATGCGCACAACTATGCAAGATTTAATGCGAAACCAAAATCTATTGATTCAAATGCTGGTTTCACAACAATTCAAATAATGACTTCCCTAAGGATATCTACGTGGAACGCTAACGGTGTCTCACAGCATAAACTTGAGTTAGCCCAATTGCTACTCGACAACCATGCTGCTTTCAGAAACACACCTTACAAGCAAATACAATTTTTAACTACGAGGTTATTCATTCTACGGAACAAATCATCCAGATGGTAAAGCACATGGTGGGACTGGAATTCTAATCAGACGCCTTATTAAGCACCACTATCATAACAAATTTGCTAAAAATTACCGACCTAATCAATCCGACCTATCAAATTTCATAAGGATCGGCCGACTATATCCTATAGCTGCCATATAACTGAACGGTTGGAAATGCCATAACTTTGGTGTTTTTAAAGTAAGGAATTTGGGATTTTTTATGAGTATTAAGAATGCATCATATGAATAATTTTGGAGAATATAATTTACAAAGTATTCTGCGAGGGTATATAAACTTCGGCTCCGCCCGAAGTCAACTTTCCTTTCTTGTTTGAGCTTGAGTTTGCTCTCTGGTTTGGTTCGTACGAGAATAGTTTTCGCGATTATTGTTTTGATAATAATTATTATTATATCTGCCTCGAATATTATTTGTCTGCCAATTATTACTAGGCTTATTTTAAATTTGGAACGATGGATCAATGTCCATTGGCTCGACATTTTGTTGCTTTTGATAGTTATTCTGATTATTGTTTTGCCAAAAATTCCTATTCTGTGGCCAATTATTTCCTGTCCCCTTAGTATTACTATATTGTTTGGAATTAAATTTTAAATTATTTCCCTGATTTTTATTTTCATTTTTAAAACCATAATACCTCATTATAGTATTCAGTAACTGTCATTCTACCCTGTCTAAGGATACTTAATTCGGACTCAAGAATTGATCACTATATATTAAGGCCAATCTAGGAAAAAATTGCTTGAAAATTTAGAACAGTGCCATGATTGGTTAGAGCGTCGTGGGCTGATCCCATAATTTTATTTCGTAAAATTGTTAACGCGATAAAATTCTGCTGACTCTGAATTTTATAAAGGCTCATTGCAATTTCTGCAGTAATGCGGTAATGATTTGAATACTTCAAGAATTTTATATTTGGGTCAACTTCTTGAATTTTATGTTTGCATCTCTAGCTAACTTTTCTACTAAGCAATCTATTTTTTTGCTTACTTCGCTCAATTGAATATTAATTAATTCCACAGTTAAATTACTGGCTGTGGCTAGCCCACCCGCAGAAAAATAAAATTAACCTCCAGTTGCCATTGTTCAATTTATTTCACCGAAACTATCTATTAAATTTTCCAGATTGTTTTCTTTTATTCTCACTGTTTTTTTTATAAAAATATTTGTTGTCTTAAGTTTATTTTTTTGTTTTTAGTTTTCGTGTCATTAATTTGAATGCATTGTGCGCGTTTGTGATGTTCCCCGTAAACCCTGTGCCAGTGCTCTTTTCAGGCTTATGTTTTGTGTTTATATATTTTTTTTATTGGATAAACACCGGCACTCACAGCTCCGCTGTGCCGTCTCTGCCCTTTCTCCGGCCGCCAGTAGATTTGTCCTGATCTCACCCGCATTGACTCTAACGACGCTACGGGCTGGGTTATGATTTGAAGTTGCTGATTGTGCTGTGTTCTTTTATTACCCCTTTTCCATTTTTATTACCCTGTTAACGGGCGTAAAGGCGGATGATTCTGACTATGTCCAACACTGAAGCCGTTTTTATTGTTGTAGGGGTCCTTGTACATTCTTTCTATTCCCTGCATACACCTTGTTCAACCGGGCGTATGACTCTGGGTGACTCTGGTTTATGCCCGATGGTGAATCGTCGTCGGGGTCCCTGTGCAACCTTTCTTCTCCTTGTGCTGGTAGGTGTTCTTTGGTCCGCAACTATATCGAATCTGGCGTATGTTGATGCTATAGTTTATAATAGCTCGCCCGAGCCGTGTTTTTGCTGTTTAGTTCGCTGGCATGCTCGGTGCGTTCCTTCTTAGGCCTTTGGTGACTTTACCGGCGATACAAAATCCGTTACCATCTAAGGCCCGTTATACCTAGGTGCAAATTTAGCAAAAAAAAAAACTTTCGGCGGTTTTTGACGAATGGTGTGCTTTTGCTCATACCAAGTCCTCTATTATTGGCTTCCACCGCCTCCTTCGCAGTTTGTAATGCCTACCCTGGTCCTGGGCTGCCTTTTCCATACTCCAACTAACAACCTCAAAAATTTCCTTTAACATAGCAGCTTTCTCGTCTGGAGTCTCTGTGCTCTGGCATCCGGGGTTCCCAGCCTTGGGTAAGAAATGCTGGGGAGTATCCAGTTGATTCAGAAATGCTCGAGTGCACTGCTGGCATAATCGTCAAAATTCCTTTGGTCCTTCCCTGCAAAACTGAGCCATTATTGTCTTTACCTTTTCAAAAGCTTGCTGGTGTTCCGGCGTCCAAATCATCCGCGCAAAACCTGGACAAATTGTATACCAAGAAGCTACGCTCCAGTTCGGTTATAGCTGCTACTTTTTCGGGATCTGTGGCTAATCCAACGCTAGTAACGCGGTTTCCGAGGTACAGCAGCTCTTGCTTGAAGAATTTCCCCTATTAGCATTTATTCTTAAGTTTCCTTCCTCGGGACGTCTACTTCATTTAAGTTATCTTTGTGTTCTTTTAGCGTGCGTCCGATTTTAATTATATCATCTTGTTACGCAAACGTATATGGTGACAATTACCTGATCAAGAGCTCTAAATAAGCCGGAGGGTATTACCTTCCATTGAAAAAGGCCTCTACGGGTACTATAAACGCCGAAAACTGACAACTATTTTCTTCCAGGGGGATTTGCCTATATCGATCGTTCAGATATAGTTAGGCCTCTTCTATAGGTTTTGCGTTTATCCGTCTGAAGTCAACGCATATTCCCATTTGCCCGTTTCGGGTTGAACTATCACCACCGACAACCTTTCCACGAGCCATCCATTGTGCCGTTTTCTTACAGGTATTTGCAATTCATGACCGGCACATTTTATTTCCGCCCCGACTGTGATCCTTCCTTCACCAGCCAGTGTGTCCGACAGCATTTCGTTGATGAAACTTTAGGTGGCTTCCGTGTCAATTTCCACGGTCGCGAACAACTGCTCCTCTTCCGCGATCGGCCTCCCTGCGGCTGGGATCGCTGCCATTTCCCACCTAGCCGCACACTCAGCAGAACAGTAACCGCTGATTTTGGGACCTTGTGCCCAGAGTTAGTCGCCTCGACTTTGGCGACATGCCTCCTGTAAGCGCATTATATGGTTTTGTGCATTGGTGGCTTTTGGCATTGTATTTAGTCTCATCTGAGTGGCGGTTGGTGGCCTCCATGAAGTGTTCATTGGCTGTCTTCGGTGTTTTACAAAGGGCGGTGTCCACTAGACGTTGCACGTTGTTTAGTTTAATTCACTGTCTTCACATCTTCGGTGTCGTTTTGTTACTTGAAATTTTGTATTATTTTGTACTAATTCTTCTCGCTCTTTATCCAGCTCTTTATTCTACTTGAACATCATTCACACTCCTTGCCTCAGTTGTGCGTAGTTATCAACTCCTAACAAGGTATAATGTGTAACCAAGGTCTTGTGGTTCTTGACAGTCTTCCTTCTACAAAAGTGGGGTGGAACTCTTGCCACCCGGATAGAAGTATACAACGAGCGAGCCACTACTAAATATGCAAAGAAACCTGGAACCCGGCCGAATGATATTCATGCTCACAGGCTCGTCCGCTATTAATGACAAGCTGGCGGGTGAGTCAGCTCGTGGTCTTCAGAGTTATGGTCGAAAGCGCCCCTGACATAGTCAGTGCGGAAAAAAATGGTTTCCGACCTTAAAAGGGAAACGACTCAAAACCTCGCTAGAGTTCGTCAGAGGAGTAGTGGCTACAAAATAAAGTTTAAGCGCAAGCACTAGATTACCCGGAAGAGTAATTCTGAGTCGTGAGCTCGACCATCCCTCCCCTTTCCCTAACATAGGCCAACTATGGCCATTAACAGTGAACGGTCTGGTTTTTGTTTTGCGCTCCGAATTTTCATTTTTTCTTATTGAAACCACAGGGATTTACTTAAATCTTTTTAACGTTTTTACACATTTAAGTATTTTTTAACAACTTTCCGTACGCTTTGCGAGTGCATCGTGTTTAACTTGTGTTTAAAAAATATAAAGTTTATCATTTAATTCGGTGCTGGTTTGTTGTTATTGTTTTCTATTGCCTCCCTATTCAGTCTTTCTCTTCGTTGTTGGGCGCTGTTGGAACGGCACGCACTCCAACGGTAATATCTCTCTGAGGTGTCTTATAACGGAGTTAATCGGCTAATAATCTCGCTCTCTCTCTCTTTTCGTTTCTATTTCATTTCGTGGTGCCTAACATCAAAGTTATTCGGTGTTTCGCTCCCGCTCTGTCGCTCCCTTTATTCTCTCATTAAAAAGTTCTTGAGCGCTTTCAATTTTTTTATCCGCTATAGTGCACAATGGTCCGTGGCTTTCTGTTCTTTAAAAAATTGCAAGAAAGTTATCTCGGCTGGACAGCAAAGTATTCCCTGCCATACATGTGATCAAATTTATCACGCAAAGTGTCTTGGCTATTCTGGCCTGGTTCGCGATGCCATCGATAAGAGCAGTGGCCCACGCTACTACTGCGATGAATGCGTATATGAAAACCAGGCAATATCTATTAGGCGGCTCACAAAAAGCAGTGTTAATCCGGAACTGCCGTAAAAATACGGACCTGCTCGTGGCGCTTGAATCGCAGCTCACTAGTCGCATGCTAACTGCGCCCGATTCCCCAAAGCGCAAAAAAGTCGCGGTCGGTGGGCATTACCGATGTGGCGCCGCCAGGTACTTCCGCTCTGTCCGATCAAAATAAATTAATGGCCCTAACACCTCATGTGGACTTAACGCCCGGATTACCGGCCGATACTAGTAGTAGAGATACATTTTCTGTAGTACCAAAAAGGGTTGCCTGTGTTGTACCAAAAACGGTTACTTGTGTTCGGGTGCCCTGTGTTATGTTTCCTTTATGAAGCTTTGTTAAAAAATTGTTATTGAATTGGGAGCGACTCAGAGGTACGCTCCCAAGCTTTTTATTTTCAATTCTGATTTCTTAATTCTATTACATGTTTTCGGCAGAGACGCCGGCAGAGCAGCGGTCGACGCTTATGTATAATTGTCTTTATATATGAGAGAGAGAGAGAGATACTATGTTCACTTGGCGTCGGAGCGGTCGCACATATCAAATATGCTTAGACTGCAGTTCCCACGCATTCGAGGGGCGGTCATATAACCGGGCACTCGGGAACTGCTAGATTTATATATTTGTGTTTTGTTATTTGGCCAAATGCAAAATGCCAAATAAGGTGTCTGTACTTAAATCGATGCGTAACACTGAGTACAGTGTGCATTCGATATGTGAACATACTACATCTCCCTCCTTTTGAAAAATAACGTAATTATATGGAGTTATTTTCTAGGTGTATATTAAATATAAAAGAAAATATTTTTTTTTTTTATATGTAGTTTAATTAAGTTTAATTAAAAATTGTTTTGAATCAGAAAGTATTGTTTTGAATCAAAAGTGATATTTATATATAATTCATTTATTTTATTTTTTTTTTTCAATCTAATTATGGTTTTTTTTTTTTTGTGTATGGTTCTTATTGCGTATGGTTCGGTTCCATTTGTGTGTGGTCATACGTGATATACAAGTATATATAAGAGAATTAAAGTGATTATGAAATAAAAATTTTTAAGCTATCCTTAAGAACTGTTTGCTTCTTATTTTTGTTATTTGAAATTACTATGTGTTCTCTTTCTTTTATACTTTCTACCTTATATGGTCCAGTGTATTTATAGTCTAGCTTGTGCCCTGTTTCATTTTTTAGTAAAACTTGGTCTCCGATTTTTAAATCAAAGTTCAAAATATTTCTGTCATAGTTAAGTTTTTGTTTGTGTTTATGGCATTCTAGCATTAATCTAGATCTCTTAAGTGCTTGTTCTAGTCTAAACTTAGATTCTTTAGCGTAATCATCTGTGTTATATAATGGTTTTATATTATCTATACTATTGAAGTGTTTGGCTAAACTAACTCGTATGGACAAAAGTCATGTGCCATAGAGCGTGTTGTGTTGAAACAGTATACGAAGTATTGCAACCATACATCCCAATCTGTTTTATCAACTGAGATGTATGAGCGGATGAAATCATTAAATGTTCTGTGGCTTTGCTCCACGGTTCCTACAGTCTGGTGATGATGTGCTGTTGAAGTTATGTTTTTGATATTTACAGCTCCGCTGTGCCGTCTCTGCCCTTTCTCCGGCCGCCAGTAGATTTGTCCTGATCTCACCCGCATTGACTCTAACGACGATACGGGCTGGGTTATGATTTGAAGTTGCTGATTGTGCTGTGTTCTTTTATTACCCCTTTTCCATTTTTATTACCCTGTTAACGGGCGTAAAGGCGGATGATTCTGACTATGTCCAACACTGAAGCCGTTTTTATTGTTGTAGGGGTCCTTGTACATTCTTTCTATTCCCTGCATACACCTTGTTCAACCGGGCGTATGACTCTGGGTGACTCTGGTTTATGCCCGATGGTGAATCGTCGTCGGGGTCCCTGTGCAACCTTTCTTCTCCTTGTGCTGGTAGGTGTTCTTTGGTCCGCAACTATATCGAATCTGGCGTATGTTGATGCTATAGTTTATAATCCTCCAAGTTGTCTGCTTGTGGTAGCTCGCCCGAGCCGTGTTTTTGCTGTTTAGTTCGCTGGCATGCTCGGTGCGTTCCTTCTTAGGCCTTTGGTGACTTTACCGGCGATACAAAATCCGTTACCATCTAAGGCCCGTTATACCTAGGTGCAAATTTAGCAAAAAAAACTTTCGGCGGTTTTTGACGAATGGTGTGCTTTTGCTCATACTAAGTCCTCTATTATTGGCTTCCACCGCCTCCTTCGCAGTTTGTAATGCCTACCCTGGTCCTGGGCTGCCTTTTCCATACTCCAACTAACAACCTCGAAAATTTCCTTTAACATAGCAGCTTTCTCGTCTGGAGTCTCTGTGCTCTGGCATCCGGGGTTCCCAGCCTTGGGTAAGAAATGCGGGGAGTATCCAGTTGATTCAGAAATGCTCGAGTGCACTGCTGGCATAATCGTCAAAATTCCTTTGGTCCTTCCCTGCAAAACTGAGCCATTATTGTCTTTACCTTTTCAAAAGCTTGCTGGTGTTCCGGCGTCCAAATCATCCGCGCAAAACCTGGACAAATTGTATACCAAGAAGCTACGCTCCAGTTCGGTTATAGCTGCTACTTTTTCGGGATCTGTGGCTAATCCAACGCTAGTAACGCGGTTTCCGAGGTACAGCAGCTCTTGCTTGAAGAATTTCCCTATTAGCATTTATTCTTAAGTTTCCTTCCTCGGGACGTCTACTTCATTTAAGTTATCTTTGTGTTTCTTTTAGCGTGCGTCCGATTTTAATTATATCATCTTGTTACGCAAACGTATATGGTGACAATTACCTGATCAAGAGCTCTAAATAAGCCGGAGGGTATTACCTTCCATTGAAAAAGGCCTCTACGGGTACTATAAACGCCGAAAACTGACAACTATTTTCTTCCAGGGGGATTTGCCTATATCGATCGTTCAGATATAGTTAGGCCTCTTCTATAGGTTTTGCGTTTATCCGTCTGAAGTCAACGCATATTCCCATTTGCCCGTTTCGGGTTGAACTATCACCACCGACAACCTTTCCACGAGCCATCCATTGTGCCGTTTTCTTACAGGTATTTGCAATTCATGACCGGCACATTTTATTTCCGCCCCGACTGTGATCCTTCCTTCACCAGCCAGTGTGTCCGACAGCATTTCGTTGATGAAACTTTAGGTGGCTTCCGTGTCAATTTCCACGGTCGCGAACAACTGCTCCTCTTCCGCGAACGGCCTCCCTGCGGCTGGGATCGCTGCCATTTCCCACCTAGCCGCACACCAGCAGAACAAGTAACCGCTGATTTTGGGACCTTGTGCCCAGAGTTAGTCGCCTCGACTTTGGCGACATGCCTCCTGTAAGCGCATTATATGGTTTTGTGCATTGGTGGCTTTTGGCATTGTATTTAGTCTCATCTGAGTGGCGGTTGGTGGCCTCCATGAAGTGTTCATTGGCTGTCTTCGGTGTTTTACAAAGGGCGGTGTCCACTAGACGTTGCACGTTGTTTAGTTTAATTCACTGTCTTCACATCTTCGGTGTCGTTTTGTTACTTGAAATTTTGTATTATTTTGTACTAATTCTTCTCGCTCTTTATCCAGCTCTTTAATTTTCTACTTGTAAATGAATCAACCTCTTCCTCAGTTGTGCGTAGTTATCAACTCCTAACAAGGTATAATGTGTAACCAAGGTCTTGTGGTTCTTGACAGTCTTCCTTCTACAAAAGTGGGGTGGAACTCTTGCCACCCGGATAAGAAGTATATAAGACGAGCGAGCCACTACTAAATAATGCAAAGAGAACCAGGTTAGCCCGGCCGAATGATATTCATGCTCACAGGCCCGTCCGCTATTAATGACAAGTCTGGCGGGTGAGTCAGCTCGTGGTCTTCAGAGTTATGGTCGAAAGCGCCCCTGACATAGTCAGTGCGGAAAAAATGGTTTCCGACCTTAAAAGGGAAACGACTCAAAACCTGCTAGAGTTCGTCAGAGGAGTAGTGGCTACAAAATATAAGTTTAAGCAGCAATGCACTAGATTACCTCGGAAGAGTAATTCTGAGTCGATGAGTAGACCATGCCTCCCCTTTCCCTAACATAGGCCAACTATGCCATGAACATTGTGAACGTTTTGTTTTTTGTTTTGCGCTCCGAATCTAACATTTTTTTCTTATTGAAACCACAGGGATTTACTTAAATCTTTTTAACGTTTTTTCACATTCAAATAATTTTTTTAACAACTTTCCGTACGTCTTTGCGAGTGACATGGTGTTTAAAGTGTGTTTAAAAAATATAAATTTTATCCATTTAATTCGGTGCTAGGTTTGTTGTTATTGTTTTCATATATGCCTCTTAATTTTAGTCAAATCTTCGTTGTTGGGCGCTGTTGCAAGGTATTAAATCCTACCGTAAATATCTCTTAAGAGTGCATTATTTAACGGAGTTAATCGGCTAATGAATCTCGCTCTCTCTTCTTATCGTTACTATTTCATTTAGTGGAGACCTAACATAAAAGTTTATTCGGTGCTACTTTCTTTTGCTCCCTTTGTATCTCTCATTATAAAAGTTCTTGAGCGCTATTCAATTTTATTAGTCCGCTATAGTGCACAATGGTCCGTGGCTTCTCATGTTCGTATTAAAAAATTGCAAGAAAGGATTAACTCGGCTGGACAGCAAGAGTACTTCCTGCCATACATGTGATCAAATTTTTTATCACGCAAAGTAAAATTAATGCTTTTTGGCCTGGTTCGCGATGCCATCGATAAGAGCAGTGGCCCACGCTATTTAGTGCGATGAATGCGTATATGAAAACCAGGCAATATCTAGTTAGGCGGCTCACAAAAAGTAGTGTTAATCCGGAACTGCCGTAAAAATTACGGACCTGCTCGTGGCGCTTGAATCGCAGCTCACTAGTCGCATGCTAACTGCGCCCGATTCCCCAAAAGTTTACGCAAAAAAGTTTGCAGGTCGGTGGGCATTTAATAAGGATGGCCTAGAGTACTTCGGCTATGTCCGATTACTAAAATAAATTGATGGCCCTAAAACCTCATGTGAGAACTTAACGCACGGATTACCGGCCGGTACTAGTAGTGGAGATACATTTTCTGTAGTACGACAAGGGGTTGAACCTGTAGAGTTGTACCAAAAACGGTTACTTGTGTTCATGGTGCCCTGTTTTTATGTTTTCTTTATGAGGCTTTGTTAAAAGTTGTTTCTGTTGAATTGGGAGCGACTCAGAGGTACGCTCCCAAGCTTTTTATTTTCAATTCTGATTTCTTAATTCTATTACATGTTTTAAAGCTAGATGCTATGTCGGCAGAGACGCCGGCAGAGCAGCGGTCGACGCTTATGTATAATTGTCTTTATATATGAGAGAGAGAGATACTATGTTCACTTGGCGTCGGAGCGGTCGCACATATCAAATATGCTTACACTGCAGTTCCCACGCATTCGAGGGCGGTCATATAACCGGGCACTCGGGAACTGCTAGATTTATATATTTGTGTTTTGTTATTTGGCCAAATGCAAAATGCCAAATAAGGTGTCTGTACTTAAATCGATGCGTAACACTGAGTACAGTGTGCATTCGATATGTGAACATACTACATCTCCCTCCTTTTGAAAAATAACGTAATTATATGGAGTTATTTTCTAGGTGTATATTTAATATAAATGAAAATATTTTTTTTTTTTTTTTATATGTAGTTTAATTAATTTTAATTAAAAATTGTTTTGAATCAGAAAGTATTGTTTTGAATCAAAAGTGATATTTATATATAATTCATTTATTTTATTTTTTTTTTTTCAATCTAATTATTTTTTTTTTTTGTGTATGGTTCTTATTGCGTATGGTTCTTTTTGTGTATGGTCATACGTGATATATATATAAGAGAATTAAAGTGATTATGAAATAAAAATTTTTAACCTATCCTTATGAACTGTTTGCTTCTTATTTTTGTTATTTGAAATTACTATGTTTTCTCTTTCTTCTATACTTTCTACCTTATATGGTCCAGTGTATTTATAGTCTAGCTTGTGCCCTGTTTCATTTTTTAGTAAAACTTGGTCTCCGATTTTTAAATCAAAGTTCAAAATATTTCTGTCATAGTTAAGTTTTTGTTTGTGTTTATGGCATTCTAGCATTAATCTAGCTCTCTTAAGTGCTTGTTCTAGTCTAAACTTAGATTCTTTAGCGTAATCATCTGTGTTATATAATGGTTTTATATTATCTATACTATTGAAGTGTTTGGCTAAATTAGATGTTTTACCAAAAACTAACTCGTATGGACAAAAGTCATGTGCCATAGAGCGTGTTGTGTTGAAACAGTATACGAAGTATTGCAACCATACATCCCAATCTGTTTTATCAACTGAGATGTATGAGCGGATGAAATCATTAAATGTTCTGTGGCTTTGCTCCACGGTTCCTACAGTCTGGTGATGATGTGCTGTTGAAGTTATGTTTTTGATATTTAAGTTTTTACATAAATCTTCAATTATCGAATTTTTGTATTCTGTTCCCATGTCCGTAATGAACGTCTTCATTGGACCGTACTTCAGAATAAAATCTTCGAATATAGCTTTTGCACTTTTGTTCTGGATTGGTATTGCTACAAGGTACTTAGTTAAATCGCAAATTAGCGTTACTATGTATTCATTTCCTTTTTCAGATTTAGGTAGTGGACCGATCGTATCCACAATTACCCTGTCGAAAGCCGTTTGTGGCGTTTCGGTGATAGTTAATGGGGTCTTTGTATGTTTTGTTGTCTTTGCTTTTTGGCATTTAAGACATTTTCTTATATATTTTGTTATATCTTTGGTCATGTTTTTCCAATAATAATGCCTTTTTATTTTTGCTAATGTTCTAGCTATGCCTGTATGACCTCCATGTATTGGATCATCATGGAATGTAAACAGTAATGCTTCTTTCTCTTTATCATTATTTGATAATTGGGTCACCGGCTTGAGTAGCGCTACTCTTAATGATTGTAATTTTTTATTGCCCATAATTTTAAAAGATTTCATTGAAATGGTTTCAAAGATCTTTTCGCTCGGTGCCACTTTGAGTTGGCTGATATTAAGTATACCGGCTTCTTTTTCAAGCCTTTGAAAGAACTGACCTAAGTCGAGAATTTCATTGGTGTACAAATCGCTAACATCAATTCTTGCTATAACCTTTTTTCCATGCTTTAGTAAACATAGTGAATCTGTTATTCGCAAGGTCACTACTTTTCGTACCTCGTCATTAACAATGACTTCGTATACGTTGGGCTGAGAAGCTTTATTTAGAATATGCCTAGGCAAATCTATTTTTTCTTTTTCTGTTCCTGCGCAGGAATTTTTCTGTTTACTTTGATTTCTGGTAGAGACTTTCAGAATTTTATTATTTGTCTGGATATTTTTTAAATCCGTTATTGTTATTCTTGATAGCGCGTCGGCTATATGGTTGTCTTTTCCCTTAAGATATTCCACAGTAAAATCATATTCTTCCAAGTCTAATCTCATTCGTGTTAATTTCGAACTTTTATTTGTCATTGAAAATAGGTAGGTGGTTAATGGCCTATGGTCTGTTTTGACTGTGAAATGTTTTCCATAAATATATGGTCGAAAATGGTTTATTGCCCAGTGGATAGCTGCTAGCTCTTGTTCTGTTGTATTTTTATTACTTTCTCCTTTCGTAAAGGATCTTGATGCATAGGCTACTGGTAGCTGAATGTTATTGTAATCTTGAGCAAGAACAGCTCCACATGCTTGTTTGCTTGCATCTGTTGTTATGCAAAATTCTTTATTAAAATCGGGATATTGCAATAATGTGGGTTTCATCAATTGGGTTTTTAGGTATTCGAATGCGTTTTGACATTTATCTGTCCATTCAAATTTAACATTCTTTTTACATAATCTAGTTATGTGACGTGAGTAATCGGAAAAATTTTTAATAAAACGTCTGTAGTAATTGCAAAACGCAACGAATCTTCTAGCGCTGTCTGCGTCCGTTGGGACTGGGTATTTTTCTATTACTTCGTATTTTTTACTATCTGGTAAAATACCTTTGTCAGTACACTAGTTTCCAAGAAAGGTCAATTCGTGTCTGAAAAATGTGCACTTCTCTGGGTGCAGTTTAAGATTGTTTTTTCTACATAGATCAAAAACGTTTGTAAGATTTTTAATCATGTGTTTTTCTGAACAACCGATGACAATTAGGTCATACATATACAAGAATGCCTGAGAAGGTTCGATACCTGAAAATGCAATTGTCATCATTCTTTGGAAAGAATTTGTCGGTATTTTTAAACCATAAGGTAATCGTGTAAAACGATAGGAGCCATTGCTCGTGGAAAAGGACGTTATATTTCTAGACGTATCTTCGAGTTCTATTTGATGAAATCCTGACATTAGATCTAGACATGAAAAGTATTTAGCTCTACCTAATTGGTCAAGAATATCGTCTATTCTTGGTAGTGGAAATTTATCTGATAAAATTTTTTTGTTAATTTGGCGGTAATCAATTACTAAACGCCATCTTTTTGTATCGCAATTTGGTAATGATTTTTTCGGGACTATTAATAATGGACTGTTGTATTCTGAAACTGATGGTTCTATTATTTTATCTTTAATTAGTTTTTCTACTTCTTCTTTTTGACTGTGGGGGATTCTGTAATTTTTTATGTATTTATATAATTTGTATAATTTGCGGTAATCAATTACTAAACGCCATCTTTTTGTATCGCAATTTGGTAATGATTTTTTCGGGACTATTAATAATGGACTGTTGTATTCTGAATCGAGATCGGTTTCTTATTTTATCTTTAATTAGTTTTTCTACTTGTTTTTCTACTTCTTCTTTTTGACTGTGGGGATTCTGTAATTCTTTATGTATTTTTTTTTCTTCATTTTTTGTTTAGGTAGGAAATTATTAGTTAATATCGGTTCGGTTTCTATCCCGAATATATCTGTGTATTTGGTGCTATTATTTAAGTATTTTTTAAATTGAGGTGGAAAATTTTTGTTAAGTTTTTCTAAGATTTCTTCTTTGTTTGTATATTTTATATTTAATGGTAATTCGACTTTAAGTGTATTTAATTGAAGAATTGCTGTTTTATTTGTTGTATTTAGAATTCGGACAAAAGTGTTTTTAGAATCTACAATGGTATTTCCAATGAATACTCCATTTTGGATTTCTTGGTTTGGTATTACTATATACCTGGTTGCTGAATTTATAGTTATTTTTCGGACGACTTCAGATCTAGGGGGAAAAATTTTGGAAATATTTTCGAGTGTATGATTTATCGGAATATTAATCGGATTATAGAGATTATCTGGTCTCAGTATAAGCCAATCATTTTCTGGTTTTAAATCTATTTGACAATTGTATTTTTTCATAAAATCTATTCCTATAATTCCATCACATGGAATAGGAAAGTTGGACGTTACTATATGGAAATTATGTGGTATAGCATAGTTGCCTGATAGAAGTTCTATTGCTGCTAAACCTTTTGAATTTGTTGTTCCTTCACCAACGCCTGATATTTGCGTAATATTTTTATAGTCAACATTGTTAAATGAGTCTGAGGATTCTTTGATTAAAGAGATGTCTGCACCTGTATCAACTAGGAATGTATATAATTTATTTGTGTTTTCATTTTTAAGTGAAATAAAAAAGATTGAAGTTAAGATTGATAGTGTGAACCGTATTCTTTACTGGGTTTTTTATCTTAAGGGTCTTTATTGGTTTTCCGAAGTTGTTTGTACTTGTCGGACATTATTATTGTTATTTTGTCTGTTTGCGTTTGTATTGGTATTGTTATTACCGTTGGCGTTGTTATTGGAGTTATATCCATTATTAGTTAATCGGCTAATAATCTCGCTCTCTCTCTCTTTTCGTTTCTATTTCATTTCGTGGTGCCTAACATCAAAGTTATTCGGTGTTTCGCTCCCGCTCTGTCGCTCCCTTTGTTCACTCATTAAAAAGTTCTTGAGCGCTTTCAATTTTTTTATCCGCTATAGTGCACAATGGTCCGTGGCTTTCTGTTCTTTAAAAAATTGCAAGAAAGTTATCTCGGCTGGACAGCAAAGTATTCCCTGCCATACATGTGATCAAATTTATCACGCAAAGTGTCTTGGCTATTCTGGCCTGGTTCGCGATGCCATCGATAAGAGCAGTGGCCCACGCTACTACTGCGATGAATGCGTATATGAAAACCAGGCAATATCTATTAGGCGGCTCATAAAAAGCAGTGTTAATCCGGAACTGCCGTAAAAATACGGACCTGCTCGTGGCGCTTGAATCGCAGCTCACTAGTCGCATGCTAACTGCGCCCGATTCCCCAAAGCGCAAAAAAGTCGCGGTCGGTGGGCATTACCGATGTGGCGCCGCCAGGTACTTCCGCTCTGTCCGATCAAAATAAATTAATGGCCCTAACACCTCATGTGGACTTAAAGCCCGGATTACCGGCCGATACTAGTAGTAGAGATACATTTTCTGTAGTACCAAAAAGGGTTGCCTGTGTTGTACCAAAAACGGTTACTTGTGTTCGGGTGCCCTGTGTTATGTTTCCTTTATGAAGCTTTGTTAAAAAATTGTTATTGAATTGGGAGCGACTCAGAGGTACGCTCCCAAGCTTTTTATTTTCAATTCTGATTTCTTAATTCTATTACATGTTTTCGGCAGAGACGCCGGCAGAGCAGCGGTCGACGCTTATGTATAATTGTCTTTATATATGAGAGAGAGAGAGATACTATGTTCACTTGGCGTCGGAGCGGTCGCACATATCAAATATGCTTAGACTGCAGTTCCCACGCATTCGAGGGCGGTCATATAACCGGGCACTCGGGAACTGCTAGATTTATATATTTGTGTTTTGTTATTTGGCCAAATGCAAAATGCCAAATAAGGTGTCTGTACTTAAATCGATGCGTAACACTGAGTACAGTGTGCATTCGATATGTGAACATACTACATCTCCCTCCTTTTGAAAAATAACGTAATTATATGGAGTTATTTTCTAGGTGTATATTTAATATAAATGAAAATATTTTTTTTTTTTTTTATATGTAGTTTAATTAAGTTTAATTAAAAATTGTTTTGAATCAGAAAGTATTGTTTTGAATCAAAAGTGATATTTATATATAATTCATTTATTTTATTTTTTTTTTGTTCAACCTAATTATGGTTTTTTTTTTTTGTGTATGGTTCTTATTGCGTATGGTTCTTTTTGTGTATGGTCATACGTGATATATATATAAGAGAATTAAAGTGATTATGAAATAAAAATTTTTAACCTATCCTTATGAACTGTTTGCTTCTTATTTTTGTTATTTGAAATTACTATGTTTTCTCTTTCTTCTATACTTTCTACCTTATATGGTCCAGTGTATTTATAGTCTAGCTTGTGCCCTGTTTCATTTTTTAGTAAAACTTGGTCTCCGATTTTTAAATCAAAGTTCAAAATATTTCTGTCATAGTTAAGTTTTTGTTTGTGTTTATGGCATTCTAGCATTAATCTAGATCTCTTAAGTGCTTGTTCTAGTCTAAACTTAGATTCTTTAGCGTAATCATCTGTGTTATATAATGGTTTTATATTATCTATACTATTGAAGTGTTTGGCTAAATTAGATGTTTTACCAAAAACTAACTCGTATGGACAAAAGTCATGTGCCATAGAGCGTGTTGTGTTGAAACAGTATACGAAGTATTGCAACCATACATCCCAATCTGTTTTATCAACTGAGATGTATGAGCGGATGAAATCATTAAATGTTCTGTGGCTTTGCTCCACGGTTCCTACAGTCTGGTGATGATGTGCTGTTGAAGTTATGTTTTTGATATTTAAGTTTTTACATAAATCTTCAATTATCGAATTTTTGTATTCTGTTCCCATGTCCGTAATGAACGTCTTCATTGGACCGTACTTCAGAATAAAATCTTCGAATATAGCTTTTGCTACTGTTTTTGCACTTTTGTTCTGGATTGGTATTGCTACAAGGTACTTAGTTAAATCGCAAATTAGCGTTACTATGTATTCATTTCATTGTTCAGATTTAGGTAGTGGACCGATCGTATCCACAATTACCCTGTCGAAAGCCGTTTGTGGCGTTTCGGTGATAGTTAATGGGGTCTTTGTATGTTTTGTTGTCTTTGCTTTTTGGCATTTAAGACATTTTCTTATATATTTTGTTATATCTTTGGTCATGTTTTTCCAATAATAATGCCTTTTATTTTTGCTAATGTTCTAGCTATGCCTGTATGACCTCCATGTATTGGATCATCATGGAATGTAAACAGTAATGCTTCTTTCTCTTTATCATTATTTGATAATTGGGTCACCGGCTTGAGTAGCGCTACTCTTAATGATTGTAATTTTTTATTGCCCATAATTTTAAAAGATTTCATTGAAATGGTTTCAAAGATCTTTTCGCTCGGTGCCACTTTGAGTTGGCTGATATTAAGTATACCGGCTTCTTTTTCAAGCCTTTGAAAGAACTGACCTAAGTCGAGAATTTCATTGGTGTAGAAATCGCTAACATCAATTCTTGCTATAACCTTTTTCCATGCTTTAGTAAACATAGTGAATCTGTTATTCGCAAGGTCACTACTTTTCGTACCTCGTCATTAACAATGACTTCGTATACGTTGGGCTGAGAAGCTTTATTTAGAATATGCCTAGGCAAATCTATTTTTTCTTTTTCTGTTCCTGCGCAGGAATTTTTCTGTTTACTTTGATTTCTGGTAGTGACTTTCAGAATTTTATTATTTGTCTGGATATTTTTTAAATCCGTTATTGTTATTCTTGATAGCGCGTCGGCTATATGGTTGTCTTTTCCCTTAAGATATTCCACAGTAAAATCATATTCTTCCAAGTCTAATCTCATTCGTGTTAATTTCGAACTTGGATTTGTCATTGAAAATAGGTAGGTGGCCTATGGTCTGTTTTGACTGTGAAATGTTTTCCATAAATATATGGTCGAAAATGGTTTATTGCCCAGTGGATAGCTGCTAGCTCTTGTTCTGTTGTATTTTTATTACTTTCTCCTTTCGTAAAGGATCTTGATGCGTGACGTGAGTAATCGGAAAAATTTTTAATAAAACGTCTGTAGTAATTGCAAAACGCAACGAATCTTCTAGCGCTGTCTGCGTCCGTTGGGACTGGGTATTTTTCTATTACTTCGTATTTTTTACTATCTGGTAAAATACCTTTGTCAGTACACTTGTGTCCAAGAAAGGTCACTTCGTGTCTGAAAAATGTGCACTTCTCTGGGTGCAGTTTAAGATTGTTTTTTCTACATAGATCAAAAACGTTTGTAAGATTTTTAATCATGTGTTTTTCTGAACAACCGATGACAATTAGGTCATACATATACAAGAATGCCTGAGAAGGTTCGATACCTGAAAATGCAATTGTCATCATTCTTTGGAAAGAATTTGTCGGTATTTTTAAACCATAAGGTAATCGTGTAAAACGATAGGAGCCATTGCTCGTGGAAAAGGACGTTATATTTCTAGACGTATCTTCGAGTTCTATTTGATGAAATCCTGACATTAGATCTAGACATGAAAAGTATTTAGCTCTACCTAATTGGTCAAGAATATCGTCTATTCTTGGTAGTGGAAATTTATCTGATAAAATTTTTTTGTTAATTTGGCGGTAATCAATTACTAAACGCCATCTTTTTGTATCGCAATTTGGTAATGATTTTTTCGGGACTATTAATAATGGACTGTTGTATTCTGAAACTGATGGTCCTATTATTTTATCTTTAATTAGTTTTTCTACTTGTTTTTCTACTTCTTCTTTTTGACTGTGGCGGATTCTGTAATTTTTTATGTATACTGGTTCATCATCTTTCATCTATCCCGAATATATCTGTGTATTTGGTGCATAATTCTTTAAGTATTTCTTTAAATTGAGGTGGAAAATTTTTGTTAAGTTTTTCTAAGATTTCTTCTTTGTTTGTATTTTTATTGGATTTAATTATATCGTAATTCGACTTTAAGTGTATTTAATTGAAGAATTGCTGTTTTATTTGTTGTATTTAGAATTCGGACAAAAGTGTTTTTAGAATCTACAATGGTATTTCCAATGAATACTCCATTTTGGATTTCTTGGTTTGGTATTACTATATACCTGGTTGCTGAATTTATAGTTATTTTTCGGACGACTTCAGATCTAGCTGGTAAATTTGTCGAATTATTTTCGAGTGTATGATTTATCGGAATATTAATCGGATTATAGAGATTATCTGGTCTCAGTATAAGCCAATCATTTTCTGGTTTTAAATCTATTTGACAATTGTATTTTTTCATAAAATCTATTCCTATAATTCCATCACATGGAATAGGAAAGTTGGACGTTACTATATGGAAATTATGTGGTATAGCATAGTTGCCTGATAGAAGTTCTATTGCTGCTAAACCTTTTGAATTTGTTGTTCCTTCACCAACGCCTGATATTTGCGTAATATTTTTATAGTCAACATTGTTAAATGAGTCTGAGGATTCTTTGATTAAAGAGATGTCTGCACCTGTATCAACTAGTAATGTATATAATTTATTTGTGTTTTCATTTTTAAGTGAAATAAAAAGATTGAAGTTAAGATTGATAGTGTGAACCGTATTCTTTACTGGGTTTTTTATCTTAAGGGTCTTTATTGGTTTTCCGAAGTTGTTTGTACTTGTCGGACATTATTATTGTTATTTTGTCTGTTTGCGTTTGTATTGGTATTGTTATTACCGTTGGCGTTGTTATTGGAGTTATATCCATTATTGTTTCCACCACGATTGTTTCCTCTATAATTACCACGACCTCTGTAGTTATTGTTGGTCTGGTTATTATAGTTTCTGTTATAACCGTTATTTTGGTTATAGCCATTGTTTTGGTAATATCCATTATTTTGATAATTACCTCTGTTGTTACCCCTACCGCGATAATTATTTCTGAAGTTGTTACCACGATAGTTGTTTCCTTTTTGTCTATATAGGATCGAGTTGGCGTTGCCTGTCATTGTTGAAAAGTTGCCAGCTTCTAGGATAGTCTTAAGTCGGCCATGCTCACAATTTTTGATCACTGTGGTTATAGCTTCCTTTGTGCTGAACTTGTCGGCATGTTCAGCCGGTAGTCCTTCGTCAATGTATGAAGCTTCAAGAAGCTTTCGTAGGTTGTCTATTTCATTTGTAAATTTTTCTGCTGTTTTGCATTTTTGGTTTGTTTTAGCCATTTTTGCTTTGACAACGTCAGATGTTTCACCGACAATAGTGTCTTGCAGTTTTTGGATTATTGATTTTATCGTTAGTTCATTTTGAACCTTATATAGTGTAGATCCTACAATTTTTGATTTGACGACTTCTACAGCCAAATCTTCAAACGTTCCCTTTGTCAGGTCAACCAGCTTCAAAGCTGTTACAAATCTATGCAATTGTAGTTTTTGTCCGTTAAATTCCGGAATGGCACTTGATATTTCTTTAATATATGCCTGTTGGGCAGCTGGATCTGCCATTATGTTTTCTTTTGTTTCTACTATATTTGTATCTGAATCTATATTTTCGTCTTCTTCTGTTTCTGACTCTTCTGCTGTAATAAATGCAGGGATTGAGAGATCGTGTTGTTCTTTTTCATTTATTTCGATATCTTTGCTTGTATCTGAATCTTCTTCTTCTGCTAGGGTTTTTTGTTGGTCTAATGTTAAAGGCGTATTCAAAATTGTCGGGATATATCTTTTTAAATCATACTTATCCTTGACAGTTATTAGGTTTGCCCGCAACCTTATCAATATTTTGGATAATTTTGATAAGTTTGTCTTGTTAATTATTTCCCTATTTTCATGCACTAGGGTTCTTGCCTGATTGTAAGAGTCTACAAGAATTTTTGCATGTTTATCTACTGTTTCTTTTTGTGTTTGCCTTTTTTGGCTTACACATTTGTAAGACTTTTCAAATGTTTCTTTTAATTCTCGGATATGGAGTATTAACTGCTCCCATTCCATATTTAATTTTTAGTCATCATTTTTACTTGTGCATTATTTTTAGCACGTTAATATGTCCTAAGACTGGGTGTATGTCGATTTCGGAGAATACATTACAGTTTCTCACGGTAGACAGTACTATGGCCTTTTGCGTTCTGCTGCAATGAATAATTGGAGAGAATTCAAGATCGTACCTATTCATATATTCGTACTCAAAATCTGCAATTAATAGAGGCTCTGCTCTGTTCCTAATTAAGGCTAATACCCTATTCTCAAAATTTGGCTCGTTAGCCAATGTAACTCTAAGGCACTCTGTTGTATTCATTTTAATAATTTTTCTTTTTTTTTTTTAATGATTTTTATTTATTTTTTAATCGGGTATTTTAATTCTCTTACATATACAATTTAATTTAAATTTAATTTTCTGTTTTAATTTCTTTTTTTTTGTATTTTATTATTAATAATTGTTTGGCGCTTGTTAAATTAGATTTTATCCAGATCATTAGCCTGGCTTCTGTTAATGGCTCTCTTTGATACACATTTGTTGTGGAACATAGGCCTTATATAAAATAAATGCGCTCGTAAAGAAAACAATTATTGATAGTAGAATATTCGTTAATTTGAAATCAATATTTTGTGATTCAATTTTATTTATTACGTTAGCAGTGGAATCCACTGACTTAACGTCTACTAATCCCATATTGGGTATTTTTTCTGTCTCGTTTGTGGGGTCTGTTTTGGATATTGAATTGCTTTTAAATGAGACTTTCATATATATAAAATTTTACAGTACATTAAATTAGTATATCATTTTCGAAAGGACCTTTACAATCAGGAGGGCACTTAGGCTTCCTCGACTCTTTCATGTCCTGCTTATTTTTATAAGCTTGTAATTCCATATATGTGTTTTCTAATTCTTCTTTAATTTTTAAGTTCTCTTCCCATGGTACTGGGGTTGATTTTGTATCATAAAGTTGCCTATTTAATTCCTTTATCTTGAGATTTAGGAAATTTTTCTGTCCTCCTCTTTTTTTTTTTTTTTACTTATTTTTCTTGATTTAGGCAGTTATAATTTTTCTTTTTGTATGGAGGTTTTTATTTATTTTACAGGTATCCCTACCTAGGTAAAAAAAATGAAGACCCGCAGCTAGAAACTGCCTGGTCTGTACAATATTATTAATATTGTTTTTGCATCGCAGATGCTTAAATTTATATAAAAAAAAGTAATGTTGGGCGCTCTTGGAAGCGCTGTCGGTTCACTTTTCCGTGGTCCGGCTTGGCGCGCCGAACGGGACCGGTGCTGGCTGCACAGGCTATTTCATCTATCGTTGGGATACACTTCTAGTCTCTGTGCATCCGTTTGCTCAATAGGAGCAGGTGAAGAAGACGGATTGCCTTCCGCACTCATATATTTCCAGCGTTGGTGTAGAAGGATTTGCCATTCCTTCCATACTTGTTGAATTTTCGTTGTCCGGGGCCTCAGGGCTCAGGCGGTACCGGTGCCGGTCATCGCACAGGTGTCCTCGGTTGTTATAGTTGTTGGTTGCTTCAAAAGTTTATGTTTCTCGTAAATTTTGTTGTTTCTTGTTATAATTTTTTGTGCTGTCTTTATTATATTTGCACTGTTTTCGCATTTTTATACCCTTGCAGAGGGTATTATAATTTTGGTCAAAAGTGTGCAACGCAGTGAAGGAGACATCTCCGACCATATAAAGTATATATATTCTTGATCAGGATCACCTCCTGAGTTGATATAGCCATGTCCGTCTGTCCGTCTGTCTGTCCGTCTGTCTGTTGTCTCTCAGTTTTAAAGATATCGAATTGAAACTTTGCACACACCCTTCTTTCCTTTGCACGCAGTATATAAGTCGGAACGGCCGGGATCGGCCGACTATATCCTATAACTGCCATATAACTGAACGATCGGAAATGCCATAACTTTGGTGTTTTTAAAGTTAGGAAGTTGGGATTTTCTATGGGTTTTACATTTGGCCAATCAATTTTACGTACCAAATTTTATAAGGATCAGCCGACTATATCCTATAGCTGCCATATAACTGAACGATCGGAAATGCCACAACTTTGGTGTTTGTAAAGTTAGAAAGTTGGGATTTTCTATGGGTTTTAAATTTGGCCAATCAATTTGACGTACCAAATTTTATAAGGATCGGCCGACTATATCCTATAGCTGCCATATAACTGATTGATCGAAAATGCCATAACTTTGGTGTTTGTAAAGTTAGGAGGTTGGGATTTTCTATGGGTTTTATTTTTGGCCAATCAATCCGACCTGCCAAATTTCATAAGGATCGTCTGACTATATCCTATTGCTGCCTTATAACTGAACGATTGGAAATGCCATAACTTTGGTGTTTTTAAAGTTAGGAAGTTGTGATTTTTTATGAGTATTAAGAATGCATCATATGAATAATTTTGGAGAATATAATTTACAGAGTATTCTGCAAGGGTATATCAACTTCGGCTCCGCCCGAAGTTAGCTTTCCTTTCTTGTTCACATTAAATTACATATATGTTTTTTTTTTTTTTTCACTTACAACCTTAGTCACGGTCGCCATGTAGTATGTTTCCGTTATGAGGCTTTGTTAAAAAATTGTTGTTGAATGGGGAGCGACTCTGAGGTACGCTCCCAAGCTTTTTATTTTCAATTCTGATTTCTTAATTCTATTACATGTTTTCATAAAGCTAAGATCGGCCGGCTATGTCGGCAGAGACGCCGGCAGAGCAGCGGTCGACGCTTATGTATAATTGTCTTTATATATGAGAGAGAGAGAGATACTATGTTCACTTGGCCGTCGGAGCGGTCGCACATATCAAATATGCTTACACTGCAGTTCCCACGCATTCGAGGGCGGTCATATAACCGGGCACTCGGGAACTGCTAGACTTATATATTCGTGTTTTGTTATTGTGGCCAAATGCAAAATACCAAATAAGGTGTCTGTACTTAAATCGATGCGTAACACTGAGTACAGTGTGCATTCGATATGTGAACATACTACAGCCCCATCTAAAACATGTATTTGTTTCACGGCTTGCCCCAGACCTCTCATCACTGGATATTACGGCTTATATCCGTAACAAAATCCAAGTTGATGATTTGAAGGTCGAACAATTTAAATTCACTTATGCTAGGAAAGTATCATCATTTAAGATTGGTATTCCTTGTGTTCTTTTTGCATCTGTTTGCTCCACCAGTTTCTGGTCCGAGAGCATATTTGTATAAGAGTACGAAGCTAAGAGGAAAAAGAATAGTTCAGGGGAAATGGAACCATCCCCAGCGCCCTCCACATCCTCTTCTATCCCAAAAAACTAGCCTCCTCTTTTCATCTTTGCTATCAGAATACAAGAGGCTTACTTAGTAAGCTGACTAAATTGTATTCGGATAGTTTTTCATTCCCATATAATATTATGGTATGTACTGAGACCTGGTTAAGGCCGGATATTCTTAGCTTCGAAATTCTCCAGGGTAAGTACACAATTTACAGACTTGCTCGTCAGTCCAGACGGGGAGGTTGAGTCCTGATCGCTGTCGACTCCACCTTTTCGTCTGAATTACTAACTTTCGAAGAATTTTATGACATCGAATTCCTACGTATAAAATTATCGTTTCCCTGTAGTTTTGTATATATTAGTGTTTTATATCCCACCATCATCTTAGTTCCCTATTTACGCAAATCACCTTTCCGTTATTCAACCGGAAGATCCTCCTCATCCAACTCTAGAGCTGACTGTAGATGCAAGAACAGAGCTGCATAAAAAATCCGAAAAGTCGGTTAAACGAATCCGCTGCTTTCGTAAGGCAAACTTTCATCTTTTGAATACTTTTATATCCGGGTATGACTGGTCCGAATTTTATTCATGCACTAACATGGCTGAGGCCGTTAATATCTTTATAATGCATTAAACTCCTTCTTTTATCAGTGTGTTCGGTTATGCTATCCGTCAATTTCAAATAAACCTCCATGGTTTCATAAGGAGTTGTCACACCTAAAAAAATATTAAGTCCAGACTTTTCAATAAATTTATAATGTGCGGTTCACAATCTGCCTTCTTTCGATAACTACGGGCTCGGTCAAATTTTACCGTGCTTAACGCCGGTGTTTTAAAAGTTATCTGACTCGTTTTAGGGTCAAATTTTCATAAGATCCAAAACAGTTTTATAATTTTGTTGACACTAAGCGTAAATCAGCCTGTTACCTGCATCACTATCATTTGAAAATTCTACGGCAAATACTGATCAGGCAATTGCCGATCTGTTTGCCCAGTTTATCCAGACAACATATTCTGTTTCATCCCGTCCAAATCCGTCCTATTCAAATGCCATATCCAAGTCAAACTTAAGTTTTTGTCCGAGATTAAGCGAAAGCTCACTTCTCTTGGATCTCCATAAAGCTAAACCAGTCTACTCACCTGGTCCGGACGGTGTTCCAGGCTGCGTGCTTAAATACTGTGCTGAAACTCTGTGTAGAACTCTGCACAAATTGTTTACTTTGTCTTTGAAAACTTCCCATTTCCCACTTATCAGGAAGGAGTAATTTGTTATTCCCCTTCATAAGAAAGGAAATAAATCGAATACAAATAATTACAGAGGTATATCCAAATTATCCGCCATCCCAAAGTTTTTCGAAAACGTTATTACACCCCACTTGCAACATCTTTATAGATGAATTATATCTCCATATCAACATGGATTTATAAGGCGAAGATCTACGACAATAAACCTCTTGGAGCTAACGTCTTTTGTAATAAATGGCTTCAGAAAGAACATGCAGACTGATGTAGTTTACACTGATTTTAGTAAAGCGTTTGATTCAGTTAATCACTCGCTTCTTGTATTAAAGCTAGACTTATTAGGATTCCCATGTGATCTTCTAACATGGATCTTAAGTTATCTAAGTGGTAGGACTCAACGAGTCCTCTTTAAAAATCTCCAATCGATCTCCAGTTTGATCCGAGTTACTTCTGGCGTTCCACAAGGAAGCAACCTTGGCCCACTTATTTTTACTTTATTTATAAACGATCTCCCTCTAGTCTTGACAAGGTCGCGTGTCCTTATGTACGCAGATGAAGTTAAGTTATGCCAGCAATATAACGAAATTTTCAGCAATTCAGACTTACAATCGGACCTAAATTCTTTTCAAAAATGGTGTTGTGAAAATCTTTTGGATTTAAATAGCGCTAAGTATAAAGTAATGTCATTTTGTAGGGTGAACCCACAAAATGCCACGTATACGCTGGGTGGTTGTGCGTTGTCTAGAATTATGCATGTTAATGACCTTGGCGTCCTTCTTGACCCAAAACTTAAGTTTTGTGACCATATTGCTTCTATGGTGAATAAAGCCAGGGGAGTACTTGGATTTATTAAAAAGTGGTCAAAGGAATTCGATGATCCAACATTCGTCTTTGACTTTCAAAGTAAACGGTCGTTTTTTTTTTTTCTGCGCATCGAATTTTGCATTTTGTTTTCGATTATTCCCATCGGTGGGTTTTATCAAAACAATTTTAATTCTCTTCCGGTTTATTAAAACATAAATTTAAACTCCGTTCGCTTCGCGAGTGCACTTTGTATTTAATACTAATAAATTGTTTTAGTTTTCCGTAATTCTTATCTGTGTTTTCTTATCTTATATCCCCGCCGTTTCTCTTTTGTGCATGCACTCTCTTGCTCTCTTTGCTTTGAAAGTTCTAAGCGTGCAGTTTCTGCGCTCTTGCGGTACTTATAACTGCTCGCTTATAAATTTCAATTCGCTTTCTTGGTACAGTGGTAAATAAATAAAATGAATAATAAAAATTTAGTCTGCTTCTGCAAAAAATGCAGCTTCGTAATCAGGGCTAACCAGTCTAATATGACTTGCTGGCTGTGTGAAAACATGGTGCACACCAAGTGCGCCGGTTTTACTGGCCGGACAAGTGATGACCTTTCAAGGGGGCCCAATTTGCAGTTGTGTTGTGACGCTTGTGTCGAGGTTGCGAACGAGATGAAATCGTTCATGCGCCAAACTAAAGGCGGCCTGATGGTGCTGATTAGCTGTTTCGGAGTGGCTAGAGATAGTTTTCGCCGAGCTGATGATCTCCTCTCTGCGCTGGACTCGCAGTTTAATAGTCGTAAACTATTAGAAGAGTCCCCTAAGCGCAAAAAGGCCGCTGGTGGTAAGGAGCAAAAGGGGAACACCCCGCAACCGAAATCAAAAGATCAACAGAGCATTCCGGCGGATCAGCAGCTGATTTCAGCAAACCCTCAAATGTTGCTAAGATCAGCAGCTAAAAAAGATTCGGTATCCGAACAATCCGTTACAGAATGCATGCAACCAGGGACTTCTAATAATTCCGATTTGTCCGTAGTGGTTTCACAATTAGTGGATCCACCTATCTCTCAGAATGTAGCATCTCCACCACAAGGGACTACTGAGTCCGGACAACCGGCTCAAGTTGGTTTTGCAGAAACAATGTCTGCTCCACCAAAATCCCTTTTAGTGGTTCCACTAAAGAAACAAATTTTCGTTTCTCGGCTTTCCCCTGACATTTCCCTGACAACATGGTTGTAAAAGAGTTCGAGGCTAGATAAAGAAGAAGGGGCCCGTGGGAGTAAAACTTCCTAGCCGAGGCCAAACCAGTGTACCAATTTCAATTTCAAAAAACTAACTTCTAACCTCCTTCTTTCCTATCAGAATGCAAGAGGTTTGCGTAGCAAACTCACTAAATTGTGTTCTGATAGCCTTTCCTTTGCATCTCATATTAATTGTGTTCACAGAAACCTGGTTAAAGCCGGAGATCTTTAGCTCCGAAGTTTTTCCAGGTAAGTACACAATATATAGGTATGACCGTCCCTCTAGACGGGGAGGTGGAGTCTTAATTGGAGTTGATTCAAACTTCCCGTCTGAGGAGTTATTTTTTGATGAATTCAATACCATTGAATTTATTTGTGTAAAGTTATCGCTTCCTGGTAACTTTATATACATAACTTGATCATATATTCCGCCGTTGTCTGAACTTCCTGATTATTTAAATCACCTATCCGTTATTAAGTCCGTTGCAAATAAGCTTTCCGATAGGGATCAGTTGATAGTTCTAGGTGATTTTTATATACCTGGTCCATTGAGGATGGATCGAATGTCTTACTACCTATAGCACAGCATGATTTTATTGACGGCCTGCTTGACATATCTCTATCTCAAGTAAACCATGCTCGAAATTCATTAGGTCGCCTACTTGATTTGTGTTTTGTATCAAATCCTGAAGGTGTGTTTCTGTCCAGAGTAGCACCACTCACGCAACCTGAAGATCCATATCACCCAACAATCGAACTTTCATTTGATACGGGTAGAGTTATAGAAGAAAAATCCAAACGAATGCATTGTTTTCGCAAGGCAGACTTTCTGAGGCTAAATAATTTTATTTCTGGCTTTAATTGGTCTGATCTTTACTTATGCATTAATATGTCCGATGCAGTTAATGTTTGTTACACTGCAATAAACTCATTCTTTAATTCCTGTGTTCCGTGGTACTATCCGTCAACTTCCAATAAATCACCTTGCTTTAGCAAAGAGTTGACACACTTAAGAAATGTAAAGTCCAGACTTTTTAGGAAATATAAAAATACCGGTTCTCAATCTGTTTTTACTAGATATTTAAGTGCTCGGTCAAAATTTAACGTGCTTAATGCTCAGTGTTATAATAATTACTTAAACCGTTGTAAGGTCCAGTTCTCTCAGGACCCGAAACAGTTTTATGACTTCGTTAACAACAAGCGTAAATCTAATTCTTTTCCTTCCTCGCTGTCGTTCGAAAACATGACGGCAACCACAGATCAGACAATAGCCGATTTATTTGCCCAATATTTTCAAACGACTTACTCTACTTTAGATTATTCATCACAGCCTTATTCTTACACCGTGTCAAATCTCATATTCTGTCCCACTTTAACAGAAAGCTCTCTTCTTTTGGATCTTCTTCGTATTAAGCCTGTTTATTCGCCAGGGCCCGATGGTATTCCTGGGTGCGTGCTTAGGTATTGCGCTAAGGCCCTGTGCAAACCTCTTCACAAGTTGTTTACCTTATCTCTAGAAACCTCCCAATTCCCAAATATTTGGAAGGAATCATTTGTTATTCCTCTTTTCAAAAAAGGTAACAAGTTAGAAGCCAGTAACTACAGAGGTATTTCTAAGTTGTCAGCTATTCCTAAGCTTTTTGAAAAAATTATTACTCCTCATTTGCAGCACCTTTGCAGATCAATCATTTCTCCATGTCAACACGGATTTATAAAACGTAGATCCACAATCACAAACCTTCTAGAGCTCACTTCATTTGTGATAAAAGGCTTCAATCGTAGTTTTCAAACAGACATCATTTACACCGACTTTAGTAAAGCATTTGACTCTGTAAATCACTTACTTCTCATTCAAAAACTTGACCTTTTAGGTTTTCCAGTTGATCTGCTTAAATGGATTTCAAGTTATCTAAATGGCAGGTCACAAAGGGTCCTTTTTAAAAATTCAATTTCTGAAATTCTCCGTGTTACCTCCGGTGTCCCACAAGGAAGCCATCTGGGTCCGTTACTTTTTACATTATTTATTAACGATCTTCCCTCAATTATAAGTCATTATCGCGTACTTATGTACGCAGATGATGTTAAGTTGTGCCTGCAGTATAAGGACATTTCCTGCCATTTAAACTTGCAATCCGATCTAGATAATTTTCAAAACTGGTGCCGAGTTAATTTACTAAATTTAAACGGTTCCAAGTGCAAGCTGATGACTTTTTATCGGGCCAATCCGATATATGCGACTTACACGTTAAGTGGCAGCTCTTTGGATAGAAAAACTCTTGTAAACGATCTCGGCGGTCTCTTGGACCCTAAACTAACATTTTCTAATCACATTTCGTCCATGGTTAATAAAGCCAGAGGAGTGCTTGGATTTATTAAAAGGTGGTCAAAAGAATTCGATGATCCTTATTTGACTAAAACTTTATTTATTTCGCTAGTCCGTCCGATTCTGGAGTATGGGTCTCCCGTCTGGAGTCCACAATACGGAATACATATTGGTCGTATTGAATCTGTTCAAAAAAACTTCCTTCTTTTTGCTTTACGGCGCCTAAACTGGGATGCAAATCTTATCTTACCTTCTTATTCTAGTAGACTTCTTTTGATTAATTTACCATCCCTAGCCAACCGTAGAACGATGCTTGGTACTATCTTTATTTTTAACCTTATACATGGTGATATTGACTGCCCCGACTTGTTAAGTCGGCTAAACTTTTCTGTACCAAGTAGATTAACTAGAAATTATTTTCCCCTAATTTTAAATCATTGTAGATCTAACTATGCCTTGCATGTGCCCTTCAGAGTATTATGTTCTCACTATAATAGACTTTTTCCTGTAATATCAAATCTTGACTCTCTGCCGCTCCTAAAACGATTGATACTTGCTTCATTGGCACAAGATTTGATCTAACTAGTACTTTTTTCCCCGGACCTTTACCTTTATTTTCCTATCTCGCGTCTATCTTATCGCGAATCGTGCCGTACGATACACGGCTGCGCCCCTCGGTCGGTTGGGCGGGTAAGTGAGCCGTGGGACTCCGCGCGAAAAAAAACAAAATCCCTATTTTACAAAGACTCTGTTCGTTTCACTAGTCCGTCCAATTCTGGAGTACTGTTCAGCAGTTTGGAGTCCTCAGTATGGTGTACATATAGACCGGATAGAGTCTGTGCAAAAGAACTTTTTACTATTTGCTTAAATGGAATGCAAGCCTTATTTTACCATCCTACTCTAGTAGACTTTCCCTAATTAATCTACCATCTTTATTAAGCCGTAGAACGATGCTTGGCACAACTTTTATTTATAAACTTATTCACGGGGATGTGGACAGTCCCGAGTTACTGGGTCGTATAAGCGCTTCTAATTAATCAGGACCTGAAGCTATTACCTCTGTACTTTAAAAAGTTCATTTCTGCAGATTAGCATATCCAAGAATCAAACATGGCTCTTCTACCGCAGACAGATCTTCCCGAGCAGTCAAAAAGTAACTTTGATAGAAATGTGATATACGAAGCCTGCAACAAAGCCTCACGGAGTTGGCTAACCTGTCGTCAAAAGTTCATTACTGCAATGCAAGATTTAATGCGAAACCAAAATCTCAGTTGATTCAAATCCTGGACTTTCACAAAGCAACTTCAAATAATGACTTCCTACAGGATATCTACGTGGAACGCTAACGGTGTCTCACAGCATAAACTTGAGTTAGCCCAATTGCTACTCGACAACCATATCGACGTAATGCTGCTTTCAGAAACACACCTTACAAACGAATACAATTTTTAACTACGAGGTTATTCATTCTACGGAACAAATCATCTAGATGGTAAAGAACATGGTGGGACTGGAATTCAAATCAGACGCCTTATTAAGCACCACTATCATAACAAATTTACTAAAAATTACCTAAAGGCCACATCCATAAATATACAAATAAATACTGGCAACCAACTTACACTAGCCGCCGTATACTGCCCCCTCGCTTCACTCTAGCTGAAGATGAGTTTATGCAGTTTTTCAACTCACTACGAGACCACTTCATAGCAGCAGGGGACTACAATGCCAAGCACACACACTGTTGATCACGTCTCGTGACTCCAAAAGGAAAACAGCTCTATAATGCAGTTATAAAAGCCAAGAGCAAGCTGGACTATGATTCTCCTGGCAGACCAACATACTGGCCGGCAGACCCAAGGAAACTACCCGATTTAATAGACTTGGCAATTTCCAAAAACATTCCTAAAAATCTGATAAGCGCCGAATGCCTCTCGGATCTTTCATCTGATCACTCGCCTGTCCTGTTTATTCTACTCCGACATCCAGGGGCATATTTGCAATCGTATAATTGACAGAAAACCAATTGGGTTATGTACAAGAAATTTTTTATTTTTTTATTTTATTTTAACAAAATTAAATCAAGTATACAATACTAAATCTAATGAATTTTTATGAGTACTAGATAACGGGGCCTTCGATTCGAAACGTGTTTATTTTTATTTTATATGCTTCATTTAGATTGTTTGACAAATTTGTTAATGTTTAATATATTCTCTTGGGAGGGGGTTTTTTAATAGGCTGTTTGCTAAATATGAAAAATCTAATGCTCTGTAATCGGCTGCAGGTGACCAGGAGGTGATAAACGGTAAGATCATTACCGCACAGTTGGCATGTTGTCCGCGATGTTCCCATCAGTATGTGTTGGTGAGTGGATCGAGTGTGTCCGGTGCGTAGGCGGTTGAATGTCCCGCAAGACCTATATTGGGCGGAGGGCTGAACTTGTTACAAGTTGGGTTTATTGTTTGATATCTGTGCAGAAGAGATTTTCTTTTCTTCAAGGTGTAGCCTAATTTGGTTTTGTATGTCCTTGGCATTAAACGTGGTAAAGAGAAAGGATGGTCTTATTTCTTGGGCGGCCATGTCGGCTAGTTCGTTTCCACTGATTCCTTGGTGACTGGGAACCCAAAGTGTGGTGATTTTTGTTGGATGTGCCTTATTTCCTGTATATTGGGATCGTTGTGTTCCACGTTGCGTAGGGCGGATATAGATGAGAGGCTATCTGTGCAGATAACAAGTTGTCCAGGGTTTTTAGAGGCGAAATGGCATGTTTTTAATACGGCAAAAGCTTCGGTGGTGAAAATGGAGTTGTAGGTCGGAAGCATTCCTTTTGCAATAATTTTTTGGTTGCAGTCAACCACTGCAAAGGTGGTCAAGTCGGAGACTCTAGAACCATCGGTAAAAATCCAGCTTTTGTGACCCAGATCTGATTGTACACTCTAAAACCGTTTTTTTGAGTGGGGCTTTTTGAAGCCCCAAAATGCTGGCGATTTAAAGGACTTCCTGGGCTTAGGTAGGGGTAGGTCGAGCTGTTTGATGTAGCTGGCACAACGTCTAAGTGTGGATATACATTTGTAATTTCGTTTTTGCTTGAAAATGGTTGCGAAGTCCTTAGTGAGTATGCGGTTTGATGAGGTGTATAGCTTTGGGATGATCAGGCGGGATTGAATACCCGGTAGACCGGACTCTGCCAATGTGCATGGTTTTGGAGAGGTGGGGAATGCATAAATGGCGCTGCGCACTGCCCAGTGGTAGGGCGCTTGAATTTTTTGTAGGTGCGCTTTGACACACCAACCGAAGATTGTCAGGCCAAGGTCTATTTTTGAGAGCATTAGAGCGCGCGTAATGTATAAAAGAGTCTTAGTGTGTATACAGGTGTATTTAAATGATAGGAATTTAATAATATTAAATCTAGTTTCAAGCTGTTGTCTAAGAGTTTTACAGTGTTGATGGAAAAGAAGTTTCGAGTCAAAGGTTATACCCAAAATTTTTAAGAAGTTGACATTTTTTATTTTGTGGTTGTTAAAGTCTAAGTCGGGAAGGTTACATCGGTGTTTGCGGCAAATATGTAGTAGCTGGCATTTATCAATAGCAAGAGAAGCACCAGAGGTTGCACCCGACAAGTTAATTTCGTACAGTATTTCCAAAAATTTTGTTTTAACAGTCTGCATATACTGATATATGGATCTCTTTATGTCGAGATAAAATGGTGTTAATTTCTTCAAATGCTATCATAAATAAAATTACAGAAAGCGGAGAACCCTGAGGAATTCCGTTGTGCAAAATGTGGGAGTTCGAGGTGACATTGTATATGAACCCTGAAAGAGCGATTGGTCATGAAGGCCTTGACAAGGTTGTAAAGCCTTGAACCAATGCCCCAGCGCCCGAATCTACAAACTACGGCATGAATCCCCACGCGATCGAAGGCTCTTTCAAAATCAGTCGCCAGGATAGAGACGTGATTTTTGGTCCAAAGATCGTTCGACGCGAAGTGTTGAAGACGCAGCAAAGCGTCCATAGTGCTATGTTTTCTTTTAAATGCAACTTGGTTATATGAGATGAGATTGTGGTGGTTAATAAACTAGAGAAGTCTCTGGGCAATTATTTGTTCAAGTGTTTTACCTAGACAGCACAAAAGGGAAATAGGACGGTAGCTGTTATTATCAGAAGGGGGTTTGTTAGGTTTCGGAATGGGGATAATGGTGGCTGAGCTCCATGTATGTGGGTATGTTCCGGATTGTTGCGTTACATTGAAGATATCCAAGAGTTTGGCTTTCAGAAGATATAGTAAGTTTTTGAAAATAGGGTATGACACCCTATCGGCCCCAGGACTTTTTCCCTTTGCGCTTGCTATTGAGGATTCTATTTCCAGAAGGGTGAAATTGGAATCTAAGCATGTTGCGGATGTTTATAGTGAATCTGGGAGATAAGGTTCTGATAGATACCGATTTTTTTCTAGTATGTATTCAGCTGAAAAGTTTCTGTCGGAAGTAAATAGCCAAACTCTTCGGCGATGTTAAAGGATCCAGATAGAGTACCTCAGTCCGATTTTATGTATTTGATAGGTGTGGGTGGAATGCCAACTAAGCGTTTTACATCGGACCAGACTTTTTTTCGGGTGGATAACGGGGAAATCTGGGAAGTGAATTTTTCAAGGCAGTTGCTCTTGGCTGAGAGAGCGTTTTAAAGAGAGCGTTGGCTTTTTTGTAACTGACATATTTGACATATTTGCTTTTTAATAGGAGAATAAAAGTTGCTTCCGGTCACTGAGATGTTGGAGCTCAAAGTTCCACCATGGCACTTTTGCTTTATGGATCTCTCGTTTTGTTTGGGGAATGCTGCAGTTTGCAGCTGCTCGAATGGCTTTGGTCATTTGAGCGACTTGCTGATTTAGGCAACCGGCTGTCCAGTTAAGAGCTGATTTTTCGCAGTTTTCATTGAAGAGTTTCCAGTTAGCTAGGTCAGTCTTGAATTTGGGCAGCGGGAGAGTATTATCGGGGTGGGTTGGTGCAGAAATGTGAATGGTTATCGGGAAGTGATCACGGCCATGGAGGTTATCTGATATAGACCAGATACATCTATGAGCTATCTCAGGAGATATCAAGGAGACATCTATGTGAGCGAAGGTGTTGTGGGTTGAAAGGTGTGTGGGAGAGCCGTCGTTAAGGACTATTAGGTTGTTTTCTTGAATATCTCGTTCGATTTTTTTTCCTCTTGTGTTTGTGTGCGGGGAGCCCCACAAAGAACTCCACGAATTAAGGTCACCGAGAAGTATAGATGACCCATTAAGGTTTTCAAGGGTATTTGATACGTCAGAGGATGTAATGCTTTGATTGGGGGATATAGGCATTAATAAAGTTTATGGTTTTGTCAATACTAAGCTGCAGTACTGAGCATAGAATGTTGGAGTTTATATTTTGGTATGTGTGAGGAATGTTTCGTTTAATAAGGACGCCGATCCCTTTCTTGGCTATGGTGTTTTGCGGGATGTTGTGGAAATTACTAGTATATCCTTTAGGGGAAATGGAATTGGTGAAATTGTATGGCAGATGGGTTTCCTGCAAAAATATTATATCGGGTGAATGGTCTTTTATAAGGAGTGTATGTTCGTTGTAGTTATTAAAAATTGACATGACAAGATTATGTAGATTTTATTCTTGCTTGATTGTAATGTTATGTATTTAAGTGTAGGGATGTAAAAAAGGAGAGGATCTGGACTAAGCGTCGGGATCGTCCATTGTTAAGTCAGAGTATATAGGGCTGTTTGGGGTGTGTGAAGAGATATTTTCGTTTGATTTTGATCTTGAGGTCAGTGAGGAGTTATTGTCATCTTGTTCGGTTTGTTCTATGAATTTTTGTACTTGTGATCTGAGTGCGCGAGATTTTGCTGGATTTTTTTGTCGTTTTTATCTTTAGAAGATTTTTTGGTGTTTGGTATTGCGGAGGGTGAGGAAGCCGGGTGATCGCCGCTGCAGTTTGCGCAGAAAATGCGAGTGCAAGGGACGGGAAGGTGGGGAGCGAGATTGCATGATACACAGGCGGCTGGGTTACCGCATTTTTTAATGTGTGTCCTAATAGCTGATATGACTTACACCTCATAGAGTTTGGAATATATTCTGTAACTTTAACTGTATGCCAGGAGATGTCTAATTTTCTTGGAAGGGTTTAGGGGTCGAAAGTCACAAGAATTTTGCCAAATGGTTTGGGAGTGCCGTCGATCATATTTGTGAATTTATAAACACTGTAAACATTCTGAGACTTTAGCTCTTCAACAATTTCGTTTTCTGGGATGTTAATTAAGCAGGGTGCGTAAATGGTGCCTTTAACAAAGTTAAGAGAGTTGTGGAGTTGGCACTCGATGTCGCATAGCCCGGGTTAGGATGTAGTTTTGGTGAATTTATTACCAACTTCTGTGGAATTGACCAGCATTAGAAGATTTCCATCACGGAGAGTTGAGATCGATGTGATGTCTTTGCTGATGTTTTTAAGAGCTGATATGTTTATACCCTTGCAGAGGGTATTATAATTTTGGTCAAAAGTGTGCAACGCAGTGAAGGAGACATCTCCGACCCTATAAAGTATATATATTCTTGATCAGGATCACCTCCTGAGTTGATATAGCCATGTCCGTCTGTCCGTCTGTCTGTCTGTTTCTACGCAAACTAGTCTCTCAGTTTTAAAGCTATCGAATTGAAACTTTGCACACACCCTTCTTTCCTTTGCACGCAGTATATATGTCAGAACAGCCGGGATCGGCCGACTATATCCTATAGCTGCCATATAACTGATTGATCGGAAATGCCATAACTTTGGTGTTTGTAAAGTTAGAATGTTGGGATTTTCTGTGGATTTTATATTTGGCTAATCAATCCGACATGCCGATTTTCATAAGGATCGGCCGACTATATCCTATAGCTGCCATATAACTGATTGATCGGAAATGCCATAACTTTGGTGTTTGTAAAGTTAGAATGTTGGGATTTTCTATGGGTTTTATATTTGGCTAATCAATCCGACATGCCGAATTTCATAAGGACCGGCCTACTATATCCTATAGCTGCCATATAACTGATTGATCGGAAATGCCATAACTTTGGTGTTTGTAAAGTTAGAATGTTGGGATTTTCTATGGGTTTTATATTTGGCTAATCAATCCGACATGCCGAATTTCATAAGGATCGGCCGACTATATCCTATAGCTGCCATATAACTGAACGATTGGAAATGTCATACATAACTTTGGTGTTTGTTGTAAGGGGGCGATCCTTCCACAAAAAGGAATTGGCTGGCAGAAATAGTTCCCACGGCGCAAACGCAGAGGAAGTCGAAAAAAATGATGAAGTCAGGGGCGTCGTGGTATTATTCCGTGTGTGCTTTATTCAGCTGTATATGCGAGACTAATTAAAACTTAAAACTAAAACCGCGCTCCCGCCCGCTTGACTCCGTTGAAGCGAGAGCGGGAGATCGGCAGCGGCCGTCCGAGGAGTTCGGATGCGAAGTTCGAAGTTCGCACTCTGGAGCGCGGACGTTGCGAGAGGCGAGCGAGGGAGCGCAAGAGGGGCGAGAGCGAAAGCTCGGAGAGCAGTGGGCCACTGGCCTAAACATTCCGCCCCCCCTTGCAACTACTCGGGTTGCAACATAGCCTGGTTGCTCTTTTCACGGCTGGTGGCAGGCTCCGGACACGACCCACCCAAACACGGTGCTCTGGGCTACTGGCAGTCCATCTTGAAGTTTCAGGAATCCCGGCCGCATCACGTTCGGATACATATCCGCGCCCAGGATGATGGAGATTGTCGCGGGGAGATAGAACCGCTCATCAGCCAGCGTAATGTCCCGGAAGTGGGTCCTTACAGCGTCGCTCAGCTCCCGGATTGGAGTGCGGATTCGCACGTGAGGCTCTATTTTGAAAATTGCGTCTAGCCGGACAGCGCTGTCGATTCTTGACCCCACGGTTGCCGAACAGATCTGTTCGCCTCCCACGTTGGTGGTCGGCAAGCGGAAACTCGACGCTAGCGAAGCGTCGATGCAGCTCATAGGCGTGCACGGGTCAATAAGCGCCGCAGTGTCGAAGACCCGACTCCCGGTCTCTAAACGCACCAAAGCCGTCGGTAGGAGGTTGACGCTGTGCCGCTGTAGAAGGGACGTTAGGGACGGAGCGGTGACCGCAAGCTGCGTGGCACCCCGACGAGTAGCAGAAAATTGCCGCGGAGTGTCAGATGAGTGCCGTGGAGTGGCGGACGAGTGCCGAGGAGCGGCTGAGGAATGCCGTGGAGTGGCGGACGAGGGCCGAGGAGTGGCTGTAGAATGCCGTGGAGTGGCGGACGAGGGCCGAGGAGCGGCTGAGGAGTGTTGCGGAGTGGCAGCGGATCTCTGCGACCGGCGTGCTGCCGGGCGGGACTGCCGTGATGCCATCGGTGGTTCCGAGAGATGAAGGAGAGTGTGGTGATCCTGGCCGCAAGTTTTGCAGCGATCACCTCGCCGACACGCTCCGTCGGAGTGCTCGTGGGCCAAGCAGCGGTGGCAGTACCGGTTGGCAAGGACAGCCCGGAGCCTCTTCTCGGCACTCAGACGGAGGAACCGACGACACTTCCGAAGTGGATGGATCCCGCTACAGACTCGGCAACGGTAGGATTGCATACCTCGAGTTCGTCTGAGCTCCAATGCGATGGCGCTGCGCGGACGTGGAGACATCGTGTGAGATCTGATTGGCGGAATAGGACAAAATGAAAAATTTGGATCAGTAGTGATAAGAACTGTGAATTGGAACTACGGGTTGGAACTATTAATTGACGCTACGAAACGAAGTGATGAATTGAACCACCGGAGTGAAGGGTCGACTGGTTATTGCGGGCCGGCGGACTCTTCCGTTGGAAGAAGGACGACCTTCGCTATGGGACGCTTAATGACTCCCCGTGCAGTGCGGATGTCGACCACACGAACATGGCCATCGGCTCCCGGAAACACCGCGTCAATTCTGCCTAATCGCCACTCATTGGACGGAAGGTTGTCTTCCTTGACTACCACCATGTCCCCGGCACGGAGATTTCTTGTGGGGGTTCGCCACTTATTCCGCTTATGGAGTTCCTTGAGGTACTCCTCCTTCCATCGCAGACGAAATTGTTGATGAAGAGCCTTCAGGTGCTGCCAGCGGTTTATAATAGATGTGGTGTCCCCCTTTATCTCGGGTTCGACCATGGCGAGGAGGGGCCCTCCAACAAGAAAGTGCCCAGGCGTAAGTGCCAGCAGGTCAGTGGGGTCTTCGGACATTGGCGCGAGCGGGCGCGAGTTCAGGCATGCTTCGATCCTAGCTAGAAGCGTGGACAGCTCTTCGAACGTATATTTCCGCGTCGCCGTGGACTTGTAGAACAGGGTCTTGAAGCTCTTAACCCCTGCTTCCCACAAGCCTCCCATGTGGGGTGCTCCCGGAGGAATGAATTGCCAGAGCAGCTGCTGGTGACTATAGGCACCTGTCACAGCTTCCTTGAGAGCTTGGAGAAACTCGCGGGAGAGTAGGGCAGCCGCACCCACAAAGGTCTTCCCATTGTCCGACTGAACTTGACGGGGGCATCCTCTGCGGGACACGAAACGGGCGAAGGCGGCGAGAAACTTCTCAGTCGTGAGGTCGGAAGTAGGCTCTAAATGGATGGCCTTAGTGGCGAAGCACACGAACACCAGCACATACCCTTTCGTAATGAGACAGGCTCGTCCCGTGTAGTTTTTGATGTCGAAGGGACCGGCATAGTCCACACCGGTATATGTGAAAGGGCGCGAGAAGGACGTTCGTTCTTTGGGTAAGTCTCCCATCAATTGCGTTTGCAACCTCTTTTTGTGGATGATGCAGACCTTGCATGAATATATGACGGACTTGACCAAATTCCTCACCCTCGGGATCCAGAACTTGGAACGGATCAGACGGATCATTAGCTGATTGCCACCGTGCAGCGTTATGCGATGCGTGAAATGGACGAGGAGTCGAGACAGATGGCAGTCGTATGGAAGGATGACAGGGTGCCGTTCATCATACTGGAGAAGTTCGGAGGCCGTGACTCGGCCGCATGCTCTCATGAGCCCTTGGGAATCAATGAACGGGTTCAGGTTTTGGACAAGGCTGGATGCTGGCACTGGCCGTTTTGGCTTAAGCAGCCAATCTCAAGGGCAAAGTGCCTGCGTTGCGTGACGGAAATCAGGAGCCGCTCGGCCGACGCAATTTCAGGAGCTGTCAAGGGATCCTCAAACGGGGACATGAGCTTTCGCGAACGCTGGATGAACCGATGAGCGTAAGCGAGGACTCGCAACGCCTTGTCGAGTGTGGAAAAACGCTCCAGAATGTCTTCAGGGGGTACCTTCGCAACATGGACCTTGACTGCTCGCTTCTCGAGTTCAGTCACAGGGGGTTCATAGCCTTGAGTGGGCCACTCGCAGCGAGGCCACTGCAGCCAGGCAGGACCATGCCACCACAGCTGGCTGTCCGCAAGGTCTTGAAGCGCCACCCCCCGGCTAGCGAGATCTGCCGGGTTATGCTCGGAGCGAACGTGTGCCCATTTTTCCACCTCGGTGAGCTGGGTGATCTTGGTCACACGATTTGCCACGAACGTTGTCCAGTGGCACGCTGGCTTATGCAACCAGGCGAGAACAATCGTAGAGTCCGTCCAACAGTGCAGGGCGGACGCCTGCCCGGGCATCTTCGGAAGAACGGCGTTGGCCATTTCTGACAATAACAAGGCTCCGCACAACTCGAGCCGCGGGAGCGACACCGTTTTTACTGGGGCCTCCCGCGTCTTTGCCGTGAGCAAGTTCACCATTACCGCGGACCCAGCCTCAACTCGGACGTAGATGGCTGCGCCGTACGCCTTCTGCGAGGCGTCGCAGAACCCATGATGCTCAATTTTCAAATGTGGTCGGAAGGCGACCCATCGGGGAATGTGGATCTGATCAAGAGCGGAGTAATTTTCCAGGAAGTCAACCCATCTTTGGCAAAAATCTCGAGGGAGGGCATCGTCCCATCCTAGATTTTGGAGCCAAATGTCCTGCATGAACATCTTTGCCCGGACTATGAAGGGGGCGAGCCAGCCCGCTGGATCAAATAGTTTGGCGATTTGGGATAGGACTTGACGCTTTGTGAACGTTGAACCCAGGGTCAGTTCGGGCGGAATGAAGAAAAACTCGTCAGACGTCGCCTTCCACCGCACTCCGAGAGTTTTAGCCGTGCTCTCTGCGTCGATTTCAAGGAAGTCCGCGCGAAGGAGATGGTCACTCTGGATGTTGGCCAAAATCGCCTTGCTATTGGATGTCCATTTTCTAAGGGGGAATCCTGCTGAATCCAGGGCCCCCTGGAACTCGCGGATAGCCGCTTGCGCTTCGGGTTTGGAGTCTGCCCCCGCGAGTACGTCGTCGACGTCGAACTGTCGGATAATCCGACTCGCCTGCGGATACCTCGACTCTTCGTCGTCGGCGAGCTGTTGCAGGACACGGATCGCTAGGAACGGGGCACAATTGACCCCGAAGGTGACTGTCTTCAACTCGTAGTCGCGGATTTCCCCATTGGAGTTGCGGAATAGAATACGCTGCAAGGGAGTATGCTGGGGGTCTACCCAAATTTGCCGATACATCTTCTCGATGTCGGCGTTGAAGACGAAACTAAAGTATCGCCACTTCAGGATTTGAATCGTGAGGTCGGATTGTAAGACCGGGCCCGCGTAAAGTATGTCATTCAGACTGGTCCCGTTTGCGGAAGGGCTAGAGGCGTTGAAAACCACCCGCACTTTAGTGGTTGTGCTCTCGGGTTTAAGAACGGCGTGATGTGGAAGGTAGTACGTGGCGGAACTGCTCGTCAAAGGGACCTCGGCCATGTGACCTAAGTCGAGGTATTCTTGGATTACGGAGTCATACCGGGCTTTCAGGGGCGGATCTCTTTTTTAGGCGCTGCTCGTTACGCAGAAATTGAGCCAGAGCAAAGGATCGTGAAGATGCGAGCTCGGAACCATTATGCTCGGGATCGCGCAAGGGGAGCATCACAACGTATTTGCCTCGATTGTCCCTTCTTGTAGTCTGGACAAAATTGTGTTCGCAGACGGAATCGGACTCGGGGACTATCTGTGTGGGCACTTCCTCCACCTCCCAGAATTTGGTAAGGAGATGATCCAACGAGTCGTCGAGTCCGCAGGTAACTCGAGTGGAGAAGCTGGACAAATTGCGGGGGGCCGCTGGAGATATGGGACCTGTCAACACTCATCCAAAAATGGTTTCCTGGCCGAGAAGTGAACCGCAAATGTTAGCCCTGGCGTTGCCGAGGAGGATGGACGGAAGAATGTCGGCTCCTATCAAGACATCGATTTGGGAGCTCTCGAAGAACTTGGGATCTGCAAGGGGGATGTCAGGAATTCCCTTAAGAAGATCTCGAGGGACTGGATACGAAGGCAGATTCCCGGCCAGCTGCGGAAGAACGTAAGCTGAAGTTTCTAAATGCAGCCCGGGTCTGGAAGGCGATCGAATAGAAAAATTACAGAGTTTCGTGGACTGAGCGGCAACGGTTTGATTAAGACCAGAGACTTGGGCCTGGATAGTCTTGAAGGGAAGTTTGACGAGGTTGAAAAGTCTCTCCGTAATAAAGGTTGCCTCGGAACCAGAATCGATTAGGGCTCGCGCCTGGAAATTGCACCCTAAATGGCAAATGTTAATGAGGGCTGTGCCCAGTAAGACGGCTCTTGAGCCGGAAGCGAAGCACACTTGCACATCAGAGTGATCCTCTGTGGGGCTCGTGCCTCTTGTAGTAGGAGCGGGTCGAGACCTGGATGGCGCAGACGGACTTGGAGCGACCGCGAATGGATTACCGCGGTGCAGGAGGGTGTGATGACGGCTGTGGCACGTGAAGCAGCTATGGGCGCTAGTGCAATCCCGTTGCAGGTGCCCTCGTGCAAAACAGTTCAGGCAAAGCTGCTTTTTCTTAATGTAGTCGGAGCGACCATTTACATCCATCTCAAGGAAGCGCGGGCATAAGCGAACAGGATGATTCTCTCTGGAGCAGAGATCGCACCCTCTTGGGGCTGGAGTCACTCTGGCCTCGTAGGAATTAAGCCTACGCGCTGGGGCGCTCGCAGGTGTCGACCTTGGCGGAAACTGACCTGAACTGCTAGGCCTGATGTCATCGATAGCCTCCAGAGTGCGATGACGCTCTGTCAAGAACAAGTCTAACTCATTCCACGTTGGAATCTCAGCCTTGTTGTGAATGGATTGCTCCCACAACGACAGCGTGATTTTGGGAAGCTTTAAAGAAACCATGTACACCAGGAGACAATCCCAAGTCTCGACTTGAATAGAGGACATCTCTAAGGCTGTCAGGCAACTTTGGATTGTGCCTTGCAGCTCTTTCAGAGCGGCTCCGGACTCCTGGGGAAGAAGAAGATTGAAGAGGATTTTCAACTGGCTATTGACTAATAACCGCCGATTTTCGAAGCGGTCGGTGAGGGTTCGCCACGCGGAGATAAACCCTTCGTTGGTCAGCGGGGCTTTAGAAACAATGGCATGCGCATCGCCACTTGTTTTGGACAGTAGGTGGAACAACTTCTCTACCGGTGTAAGACGCGAGTTGTGGATGTATATCGCGGAAAAAAGATCTCTGAAGGTGGGCCAACGCAGGTAATCACCAGCGAAAACTTCGGTGTCGACTGGTGGCAAACGACAGCCCGTAGACGGCGGTGTTGGAACACTGACAGCAGCCTGAATGGACTGGGAGGCGGCCTTGTCTATGAAGCTGGACCAAACATCTCGAATATACGGAGTAGCAGTAACTGTACTTGGATTCAAGCACTGTCGAGGTGGCCGTACTGTCGGTGGACGCGGAAAGAAGAACGGAGCAACTTTCATAACTCTTCTCCACCTTTTCCCACAAGGCCCGGATTTGGTCCCGATGGACTTGGCACATGCCAGGGGAAAGTCGTTCTGGTTCAGCGGCGCTCGGAGTATGAATATCCGCTTGAAATTGGCTAACCCGGTCTGTTGTGGCAATAAACCTTTTGAGGGCGATGTCTATCGCGGTTTGAGCCATCTTGGACACCGACCGAGAAAGCCTTGACGGGGGACCGGAGATAGTCTCGACGGACTCGTCGCTTTTTGCCCTTGGAATGGCAATGGCAGCCTTTGGTGTTAATTGAGACGGCCGCGGAGACGCGGATTGGGACCTGTCCAAACGGATAGATGGGATCGACCTCGGTTTCTTGTCGTCTCCCGTGGGCATTCTCGGACTCGAACTTGCGGATCAGCTCTTGTCGACTGACCTGAGCAAGGTGCTTTTCGTTCAGAACGTAAGGATCTTCACCGTTAAGCTCTCGGCGCGGTCTGAGTCGCCAACGAGTTGGTCGTCCCTGCGGAATAGAAAACACAGTGCCATAAACAACGAGAAGAATCGGAAGAAAATATTTGGAAATCGATGAAACTGTATTGATTGTTTATATATTTGTATATCTGTTGACTTCTGTTTTATTTTGTTTATTTTAATTTTTACCTTAGTTATTGTTGCCAAATGATTTTATTGTATTTAGTTATTTATTTATTTATTTTTTTTTTTTGGGTTTGGAAAATATCTTTGATCGCAACAAAAAAATCCGGAAAAACTCAATAAAAATAAATTAATTAATCCATTAAATAAATAAATTACTTTGCCGGAAATAATTAAATAATATTTATAATTCAATAGTAATTATAGTTATGAATGAATTATTTTTATAATTAAATAATAATTATAATTATAAATACTGTTTTGAGCGGAGCCGGAACGGTGGAATTAAAAAAACCTTGGCTTTGTTACGGGAGAAATGTTCACTGGGTTATGCCGTCGGCAGCGCAGTGCATGCGTGAGGGCGCGGGAGAGAGAGAGAAGGGGCAAAAAAATCAGCAACAATAATAACACAGCCGTTGGCGCGGTTAATTGCGGCAATTTGGAGAAAAAACAATCACGGTCGCACCCGTGTGGATTTGAATTTATTTTATTTTATGTTCCTGTATGTGGAGGCAGAAAATAGTTCTATGTATGTATGTAGATATGGGCATGCATGCGTTTATGTGTAAGTGTATATCGGTACAGTAGAGCGTCGAAGAGTGGACTGTATTTGAAGTGACGGAACTGATGAAATTATGTGGAGAAAAAAAACACAAGACAAAAAAAATATCTCGACAGCGGCGGATTGTACGGCGAACAGGGAAACTCCCGAAATTACTTCACACCGAGTGGCTGATATTTAGTTATGCCTTTTTATTTTCCACCACACAATTTCACTTTTTGTCGTATATATTTTTTTTTTGGGAGGCAGAATTGCACTGCACTATGCACACAAGTTGTCACGCGCGTGTATGTGTATGTCTGGATGCACATATGCCTTGACCGTTGGCAAGTTGATGTACAATGGGGAACGAAAAGGAAAACGGCAAGGAGTATGGCGACGCACACAAAGCGGAGACGGATAGAAAATTTTTTGGAATTGAAGGAATGTTAAATTTCTCGACTGCCGTTGTGTCGGGAAAACTCGGACGTGGAGTTGACACGAAAAAAATTGATCTTACTGCAGTGTGAACGAAATTCAATGTTCGAACCACTGCTAAAGACCGGCAGCGAGAGGGAGTCGGAAAATGCTCGTACTTATCTTTTTTGCGGAAAAATCACAGTCGAATAGCAGAAGGATATCCTTATCCGGCTCGAAGGACCAAATGTTGTAGGGGGGCGATCCTTCCACAAAAAGGAAAGTCTAAGTCGGGAAGGTTACATCGGTGTTTGCGGCAAATATGTAGTAGCTGGCATTTATCAATAGCAAGAGAAGCACCAGAGGTTGCACCCGACAAGTTAATTTCGTACAGTATTTCCAAAAATTTTGTTTTAACAGTCTGCATATACTGATATATGGATCTCTTTATGTCGAGATAAAATGGTGTTAATTTCTTCAAATGCTATCATAAATAAAATTACAGAAAGCGGAGAACCCTGAGGAATTCCGTTGTGCAAAATGTGGGAGTTCGAGGTGACATTGTATATGAACCCTGAAAGGGCGATTGGTCATGAAGGCCTTGACAAGGTTGTAAAGCCTTGAACCAATGCCCCAGCGCCCGAATCTACAAAGTACGGCATGAATCCCCACGCGATCGAAGGCTCTTTCAAAATCAGTCGCCAGGATAGAGACGTGATTTTTGGTCCAAAGATCGTTCGACGCGAAGTGTTGAAGACGCAGCAAAGCGTCCATAGTGCTATGTTTTCTTTTAAATGCAACTTGGTTATATGAGATGAGATTGTGGTGGTTAATAAACTAGAGAAGTCTCTGGGCAATTATTTGTTCAAGTGTTTTACCTAGACAGGACAAAAGGGAAATAGGACGGTAGCTGTTATTATCAGAAGGGGGTTTGTTAGGTTTCGGAATGGGGATAATGGTGGCTGAGCTCCATGTATGTGGGTATGTTCCGGATTGTTGCGTTACATTGAAGATATCCAAGAGTTTGGCTTTCAGAAGATATAGTAAGTTTTTGAAAATAGGGTATGACACCCTATCGGCCCCAGGACTTTTTCCCTTTGCGCTTGCTATTGAGGATTCTATTTCCAGAAGGGTGAAATTGGAATCTAAGCATGTTGCGGATGTTTATAGTGAATCTGGGAGATAAGGTTCTGATAGATACCGATTTTTTTCTAGTATGTATTCAGCTGAAAAGTTTCTGTCGGAAGTAAATAGCCAAACTCTTCGGCGATGTTAAAGGATCCAGATAGAGTACCTCAGTCCGATTTTATGTATTTGATAGGTGTGGGTGGAATGCCAACTAAGCGTTTTACATCGGACCAGACTTTTTTTCGGGTGGATAACGGGGAAATCTGGGAAGTGAATTTTTCAAGGCAGTTGCTCTTGGCTGAGAGAGCGTTGGCTTTTTTGTAACTGACATATTTGACATATTTGCTTTTTAATAGGAGAATAAAAGTTGCTTCCAGTCACTGAGATGTTGGAGCTCAAAGTTCCACCATGGCACTTTTGCTTTATGGATCTCTCGTTTTGTTTGGGGAATGCTGCAGCTTGCAGCTGCTCGAATGGCTTTGGTCATTTGAGCGACTTGCTGATTTAGGCAACCGGCTGTCCAGTTAAGAGCTGATTTTTCGCAGTTTTCATTGAAGAGTTTCCAGTTAGCTAGGTCAGTCTTGAATTTGGGCAGCGGGAGAGTATTATCGGGGTGGGTTGGTGCAGAAATGTGAATGGTTATCGGGAAGTGATCACGGCCATGGAGGTTATCTGATATAGACCAGATACATCTATGAGCTATCTCAGGAGATATCAAGGAGACATCTATGTGAGCGAAGGTGTTGTGGGTTGAAAGGTGTGTGGGAGAGCCGTCGTTAAGGACTATTAGGTTGTTTTCTTGAATATCTCGTTCGATTTTTTTTCCTCTTGTGTTTGTGTGCGGGGAGCCCCACAAAGAACTCCACGAATTAAGGTCACCGAGAAGTATAGATGACCCATTAAGGTTTTCAAGGGTATTTGATACGTCAGAGGATGTAATGCTTTGATTGGGGGGATATAGGCATTAATAAAGTTTATGGTTTTGTCAATACTAAGCTGCAGTACTGAGCATAGAATGTTGGAGTTTATATTTTGGTATGTGTGAGGAATGTTTCGTTTAATAAGGACGCCGATCCCTTTCTTGGCTATGGTGTTTTGCGGGATGTTGTGGAAATTACTAGTATATCCTTTAGGGGAAATGGAATTGGTGAAATTGTATGGCAGATGGGTTTCCTGCAAAAATATTATATCGGGTGAATGGTCTTTTATAAGGAGTGTATGTTCGTTGTAGTTATTAAAAATTGACATGACAAGATTATGTAGATTTTATTCTTGCTTGATTGTAATGTTATGTATTTAAGTGTAGGGATGTAAAAAAGGAGAGGATCTGGACTAAGCGTCGGGATCGTCCATTGTTAAGTCAGAGTATATAGGGCTGTTTGGGGTGTGTGAAGAGATATTTTCGTTTGATTTTGATCTTGAGGTCAGTGAGGAGTTATTGTCATCTTGTTCGGTTTGTTCTATAAATTTTTGTACTTGTGATCTGAGTGCGCGAGATTTTGCTGGATTTTTTTGTCGTTTTTATCTTTAGAAGATTTTTTGGTGTTTGGTATTGCGGGCAGGAGGGTGAGGAAGCCGGGTGATCGCCGCTGCAGTTTGCGCAGAAAATGCGAGTGCAAGGGACGGGAAGGTGGGGAGCGAGATTGCATGATACACAGGCGGCTGGGTTACCGCATTTTTTAATGTGTGTCCTAATAGCTGATATGACTTACACCTCATAGAGTTTGGAATATATTCTGTAACTTTAACTGTATGCCAGGAGTTGTCTAATTTTCTTGGAAGGGTTTAGGGGTCGAAAGTCACAAGAATTTTGCCAAATGGTTTGGGAGTGCCGTCGATCATTTTTGTGAATTTATAAACACTGTAAACATTCTGAGACTTTAGCTCTTCAACAATTTTGTTTTCTGGGATGTTAATTAAGCAGGGTGCGTAAATGGTGCCTTTAACAAAGTTAAGAGAGTTGTGGAGTTGGCACTCGATGTCGCATAGCCCGGGTTAGGATGTAGTTTTGGTGAATTTATTACCAACTTCTGTGGAATTGACCAGCATTAGAAGATTTCCATCACGGAGAGTTGAGATCGATGTGATGTCTTTGCTGATGTTTTTAAGAGCTGATATGTTTATACCCTTGCAGAGGGTATTATAATTTTGGTCAAAAGTGTGCAACGCAGTGAAGGAGACATCTCCGACCCTATAAAGTATATATATTCTTGATCAGGATCACCTCCTGAGTTGATATAGCCATGTCCGTCTGTCCGTCTGTCTGTTTCTACGCAAACTAGTCTCTCAGTTTTAAAGCTATCGAATTGAAACTTTGCACACACCCTTCTTTCCTTTGCACGCAGTATATATGTCGGAACGGCCGGGATCGGCCGACTATATCCTATAGCTGCCATATAACTGATTGATCGGAAATGCCATAACTTTGGTGTTTGTAAAGTTAGAATGTTGGGATTTTCTGTGGATTTTATATTAAACCCTTAAACTCTGATAAAAATGTGACTTACGCAAGCGCTTTAAAATCAGGACTGGCGAACCCTGTCTCAAAAAGTTCATTTCTGCAACCAGCATACCAAGAACCGAACACGGCTCAGCAACAACAATTCCCGGAGCAGTCAAAAAGCAACTTTTAAGATATGATATATAGCCTGCAGGAAAGCCTTACGGAGTTTATGTCGTTTATGCGCACAACTATGCAAGATTTAATGCGAAACCAAAATCTATTGATTCAAATGCTGGTTTCACAACAATCCAAATAATGACTTCCCTAAGGATATCTACGTGGAACGCTAACGGCGTCTCACAGCATAAACTTGAGTTAGCTCAATTCCTACTCGACAACCATATTGACGTAATGCTGCTTTCAGAAACACACCTTACAAACAAATACAGTTTTCAACTACGAGGTTATTCATTCTACGGAACAAATCATCCAGATGGTAAAGCATATGGTGGGACTGGAATTCTAATCAGAAGCCGTATTAAGCACCACTATCATAACAAATTTGCTAAAAAATTACCTACAGGCCACATCTATAAATATACAAATAAATACTGGCAACCAACTTACACTAGCCGCCGTATACTGCCCCCCTCGCTTCACTATAGCCGAAGATGAGTTTATGCAGTTTTTCAACTCACTTCATAGCCGCAGGGGACTACAACGCCGAGCACACACACTGGGGATCACGTCTCGTGACTCCAAAAGGAAAACAGCTCTATAATGCAGTTATAAAAGCCAAGAACAAGCTGGACTATGTTTCTCCTGGCAGACCAACATACTGGCCGGCAGACCCAAGGAAACTACCCGATTTAATAGACTTCGCAATTACCAAAAACATTCCCAAAAAATCTGATAAGCGCCGAATGCCTCTCGGATCTTTCATCGGATCACTCGCCCGTCCTGTTTATTCTACTCCAACATCCAGGCGCATTGCAGCAATCGTTTAAATTGACATCTCTGAAAACCAATTGGGTTAAGTACAAGAAATTCATTAGCTCACACATTGAGCTAAGTCCTCATCTCAACGATGAAGCCAACGTAGACAGATTTGTTAATACACTGGAGTCAGTACTCGTCTCTGCAGCTCGAGTTTCAACACCCCAAACTACAAGTACACAAAGCAACCAAAAGAGGACAAATCTACAAATAGAACAGCTCGTCCTCGAAAAGCGACGCTTACGTCGAGAGTGGCAACTCCACAGATCACCATCTGCTAGGCAAAGCTTAAAATATGCCTCACGTCAACTCACAAAAGCTTTACAGCAAGAAGAAGCACATGTCCACCGACGCTACATGGAGACCTCACCCTACTCTAAGCTCACCGAAAGTAACCGTGATGACTATTAGAAATCCCACAGGCGGCTGGGCGCGCAGCGATGCAGACAGAGCCAGCACGTTTGCTAACCACCTTAAAAATGTCTTCCAACCAAATCCTGCCACTAGTGCGTTCACCTTGCCGACTTTATCACATGAGCCTCAGCTTCAACATGGACCAATTGAGTTTCGCCCAAACGAAATCGTTAACATCATCAAAAATCAGCTGAATCCGAAAAAATCCCCGGGCTGCGACCTCATAACTCCCAAAATGACCATTGAGCTCCCATATTGCGCCATTTGCCCTATCACTCAGCTTTTTAATGCCATCGCAAAACTTGGCCACTTTCCAGTGAGATGGAAAAAGTCGATTATAATAATGATAGCAAAGCCGGGAAAAGACCACACAATTCCCACGTCGTATAGACCTATAAGCCTACTCTCATGCTTATCTAAACTCTTTGAAAAATGCGTATTGACTCGGATAAACACATACCTAAGAATCCAGGAAGGAATTCCGTCACATCAATTTGGGTGAAAAGCACGGAACAATTGAGCAGGTCAACCGGAACGCGTTCGAAAAACGAGAGTACTGTACTGCCATATTTTTAAACGTCTCTCAAGCCTTTGATAGAGTTTGGCTAGAAGGTCTAATGTACAAGATCAAGACAATGCTCCCCTACAACACCCATAAGCTTTTAGAGTCTTACCTCTACGACAGAAAATTTGCTGTGAGATGCAAGACTGCTATAACTGACGATTTCACTATTGGAGCTGGAGTTCCTCAAGGAAGCGTGCTTGGGCCAACATTATATGTCCTCTACACAGCAGACATCCCAACAAGCCCACAACTAACAACATCTACGTTTGCTGATGATACAGCCATTCTCAGCCGCTCAAAATGCCCGATGCAAGCAACTGCGCAGCTAGCTCTTCATCTGGTCGATGTTGAAAAGTTTTTTTTTTTTGGTTTAAAAAATAGATTTAATTAACGTCAATCAACCAACTAAATGGTTATAATACGTTGGGAATAATAAATAACAACGTGAGAACATAACAGAAGTGATTAACAAATTGTATAACAAATTAACAGTAAATGGTTAATGCTTAAGGACTTGAATCATCCTTTTGTCCAGAGATCGGTAGGGTGTCCTCACTTCAGTCTTCGTCTTCACGTCGGGTTAGACAGGGAAGCTGCTAGGTGGTTGGTGTGGACAGCGAGTCGATCGTTGTACCGACCCGGGTGCCGGTTTATCTATTCCCTGACAGAAGGAATGTGGAGGTCATTTCCAATGGCGTGGTTCCTGATGTACCATGGCGCATTTGCAATCCTCCGCAGCGCCCGGTTTTGGACTTTTCGAACTTTAGCCACATTAGAGTCTGAAGCCATGCCCCATAATTGGATGCAGTAGGTCATTGAGGGCACCACAATTTATTTATAGAGCAACACTTTGTTGCCAAGGCTGAGCTTGCTCGTAGGCTTAAGCATCCAATTCTGCTTCCTGAGTTTAGTGCGACAGGTGGCTGCAATTTTTTGGATGTGCCCTTTCCAGGTGAGCCGCTTGTCCAGGATCAGACCCAAGTACTGCGCCTGGGGTGATTGCGGGATGGTGATATGGTGGAGTTCAACTCTAGGAAGCACCTTTCCTCTAAGAGTAAAATTGAAATTTTGCGACCTTCTTCCATTAATAGCAATATTCCACTTGTTTGTCCACGTACAGATCCAGGAAGTCCTGGGTAATCCTTTGTGAGGAGTTAAATAACTCCTCACAAATAAATGAGAGTTTGGAGAATACAGCTGGTGAGAGTTTGGAGAATATAGCTGGTGAGAGTTTGGAGAATACAGCTGGTGAGAGTTTGGAGAATACAGCTGGAGAGAGTTTGGAGAGAAACAATAAGAGAGTTTGGAGAATACGAATGGAGAGAGTTTGGAGAGAACATGTAACGGTAGAAGGCGGCGGACTTTGGTCCGAGTATGGTGCCATGCGCAAAACCGAAAAAGGAGAAGCCGAGAATTAACGGGATACGCCGGCCTATATACGCGGGCCGAGCGCAGGAAGCGGGATCAGTCGATCACAAGGAGTCAATCCAGCAAGATCAATAGACAAGCAGCAAATCAGTGAACAACGCAAATCAAGTTACCATCAGGAGGAAGCAGAGCCGCTTCGTGTCAACAGGAGCAAGATCGCTACATCAAGACGTTCGGGACTTAGAGTTGAAGTCTCCGAGCTGAGAAACGGTTAGCTGAGGTCCTTAAGGCATCACGCGGCTAAGTCCAGGCTCTTTGTTCTAATTCTAATCGCGACTTGAGCTTGGCGTATTGCTCGGCGAGTCCGACAGAAGTGAATAAGAAGAGTCCTTCGACAAAGAACCGTGGGCTCGGAAGGGAAGTTGTCCAGAACCAGCTGCCATGCGAAAACAATTGCCTTGTCGAATTTCGGCGTACGCCTGAACCGGCAGGCGAGAATTCTGCAGGCCCTGGTGCGACTAGCCACAAAGGACGCGCGTCTGAACCACGGGTGTCTCGAGAGGCTTATGCGTCGAGAGCACAGTAGTTCACCGCCAGAGTCCTAGACAGGCAGCTGACCGAATCCCAAGAGCCAAAGACCCGCTGCACCTAGTCTCACAAGAGCACGTTGACAACGGAGACAGGATTCGCGCCGTAAGCAGAGCGAGGACATCGAGGACACGAGAAACGACGAGCAGTCATCGCAGGCCCAGCAACAACCAAGCGGAAGCGTTCGTCTTGAACCTAGCGTCCTGCCACAGGGATTGCATTGGCGGCCTTCCGGCGTATGCTTGAACCGTCAGGTAGAAACTGTGTAGGCGTCTGGTGTGACCGGCCGGGACAGATCCAGGGACAGGAGGCTGTGGCTGCGAAAGGCGTACGCTTTGAGAGCCCAGTGTCTGTTCACCCTAGTCTGGGAACGGTGACGCATCCCTAGACTCTCAAAAACCCCGAGGCCAAAGACAGCGGAGGCGTTACGGAGCGACGGTGGAGCGACCACAATTATTCAAGGAAGGCGTTGAGACACCCATCTGTCACCATTAGTCCCAAGCCGAGGGACAAGTCGGCGAATAAAGATCCTAACAAACATCCTAACATTCTGTGCGTTCTCACTAGATAATCGGGCGGTCACGTTTATATAAATTTGGTGGGACGAACAACACACATCTTCTGAGCTAGCCGCACGATACTCGCAGCGAGCAGACATACGAAATGAGTTCGTTACATCTGGCGCCCAAAACATGATTGTCCGGTCGGTGAGAATCAGCAAATAAACAGAAAATCTCCTCAAGAAAGAGGATTTCGCCAAAATAGGAGCCAAGTTAGGCATCACTTTGGAAGGAAGAACGGATGACATGAGGAAAGCCCTCTCAGAGTACCTAACGTGGAAACAAGATGACCCAGGAGTAGCAGAGATCTGGGCTGAGCTGGAAGAGAAATACAACGATAGACCAGGCCAACAGTCAAATTGCTGAACCCTGACGCCTAGGAGCACATAGCAAGTCTTGGAGTGGACAGCATGAAGGATGCTGGCAGGAGTCGAAACGTAAGCCAACAAAGAAAATCAGGTCAGCAATGACCTAACACCCCAGATTACGCCAAAGTAGGAAATCAAGTGAGAGAATGGTCGTTCAAATTCGATGGCACAGAGAAGCCACTGGAATTCCTAGAACAGGTGAAGTGGTCCGAGAACACGTACGGTCTGAACCTAAACATGATCCCACGTGCAATGCCAGAGCTGTTGCAAGGCAAAGCTCTGAAATGGTTTATTTCAAACAATAAACGTTGGAGGACATGGGGAGATTTCAGCGAAAGTTTCCAGACGTGCCTTCTGCCGAGAGGATTCTTCTCGAAGTTGGCAGACAAGGTGAAACAGCGGAATCAAGGTTTCAGGGAACCGTTCAAAGATTACATGGTGGACATGCAGACTTTGATGAGGCCTCTCGGATACTCGCCAAAGGAGACCCTAGATATAATCAAGGACAACTGCACACCAGACCTGATAATTTTACTAAGAACGTACAAAGTGGATGATCTGGACACATTAATGAGTGTAGAGTGCTGCCAAACAGCGGGAAATGCGCAGCGATCCCAGTCGCAGAGAGGCGCACAGGGGTCGCAAAGTGCCTCCTCTCCAAACTAACTGGCAATTTAATCGAGGAAGAGCAGCAGTTATCCGAGTACGTTGAAATTGGAGGCGTCGCATACAAGGCCACAATTGACACGGGAGCAACGTCAAGTTTCATCAACGAGGAGCTAGCGGATAGACTGGCTGACAAAGGAAGGATCGCAAGGACAAAACGGCAAGTTAGGTTGGCGTACGGCAGATGCAGCAGAATAAGCTCACAGCTCGAGATCACGGTGGAATTTGGAAACAAACAATTGGAGATGAATCTGCTAATACTTCCAGGAGTAGTGGATGAACTAGTGCTGCGATGGGATTTCCTCACGGGAGTCGGGGCGGAAATAAAATGTGCCGGGCATGAATTGCGAATACCGGCAAGAAAACAGCACAATGGATGTCTGGAAGAAAGGCTGTCGGTGGCTGTTGATTTACACTTAAGCGATGAAGAGGACATTGAGAAATTCCTCGACAAACAGTTAGCAGATTTTAGCACCATGTCAGGAACATCTACAGTGGCCGAGCACCAAATCACCATGAAAGACGACAAGGCAATCAAACAAAGGTATTATCCTAAGAATCCAAGGGTTCAAGGAGAGATCAACGCAAAAGTGGACGAGTTTTTTTAAATGGGCTTCATAGAACATTCAAGAAGTCCGTACAGCTCGCCTTGCATACCAAGATGACATCATTGTGATCGGACGCACGCTGAAAGAACACGTGAAGAATCTAAAGGAATTGTTCAGGCGCCTCAAGCAAGCAAATTTAAGAATAAACGCCGATAAATGCAAATTCTTCAAGCAAGAGTTGCTTTACCTAGGACACCGCGTTACTAGCGAAGGGATAGGCACAGATCCCGAGAAGGTAGCGGCCAGTACGCGAACTACGGCAATACCTAGGCGTAGCTTCATGGTATCGACGATTTATGCCAGATTTTGCGCGTATAGTAAAACCACAATGATCTTCTACACAAAGGCACAACGTGGACATGGACGCCGGAACACCAACAGGCCTTCGAAGAGGTAAAGGCAAGACTTGTAGCCGATCCAGTGCTGGCGTGCCCAGATTTCGAGAAAAAGTTAATCCTTCAGACGGACGCCAGCGACTATGGATTAGGTGCAATCCTGACGCAAGAGACAGAGGACGGCGAAAGGGTAATTTCATACTCAAGCCGGTCACTAAACGGCGCGGAGAAAAATTACTCCACAACAGAAAAAGAGTGCTTGGCAATCGTGTGGGCAATCAGGAAGCTGAAGCCGTACTTGGAGGGCTACCATTTTAAAGTGGTTACAGACCACGTGGCTTTAAAGTGGTTAAACAGCATAGAAAGCCCTTCTGGAAGGATAGCAAGATGGGCCCTTGAGTTACAGCAGTACGACTTCGAGATAGCGTACAGGAAAGGACAGCTGAACTTGGTGGCAGACGCCCTATCCCGACAACCGTTGCCGGAGACTCTTAGGGAGATGAAAGACGCATCGGAAAAACCAACCCTATTGGTTGCAACTGGATCAGGAGTATGTGCGAGAAGATAAAGGCCCAACCTCAAAAATATCCAGATTATGTAATGGAAGGCGAGTCTCTCTATAGGCACATTCCTCACAGAGCGGGCGATGAAGAATTCGTGGCCTGGAAACTGTGCGTTCCGCAGGGTCTAAGACAGGCCGTACTGGAAGAAAACAGTTCACCAGTCGATCCTTTAAAAGATTTCTTAGCGAAATGGGAATAAAGCAGCAATTCACGGCGCCCTACACACCGCATTAAAACCCAACAGAACAGCTCAACTCGCAGGAAAGGATCACAGAACTTGGGACGATAACTGGCCAGAAATTATGCTAGCAGTGAACTCAAGCATATCTGAGTCAACTGGATACTCCCCAGCGTTTTTCACACAAGGCCGGGAACCCTGTTTGCCTAACGCATTATATGACAGAGAAACGTTAAACTCGGGGAGACACACAGAGACTCCAGACAAGAAGGCCGCTAAGTTAAAAGAAATCTTCGAAATCGTACGGCGAAATATGGAAAAAGCATCCCAGGACCAAGCCAGACATTACAATCTGAGGAGGAGGCTGTGAACACCAAAGGTGGGCAGCATAGTGTGGGCCAAAGAACACCACCTATCCAAAGCGGCCGAAGGGTTTGCTGCGAAACTAGCCCCGAGGTACAATGGTCCTTACCAGGTTGTAGATTTCGTCTCGCCGGTAATCTGCAAAATACGCCACACACATTCGAAGAAAGAGCGGACGATTCACATTGGCGAGCTTAAGCAGCAAAAAACAGAAACGGCACAATAGCAGACGGCGGACACATCGGAGGACTAGGGCAAGGATTTCACATTGATACAGACTGCGAGGCAACAGGATTAGGCGTCAGGCCGAAGCAAGAGTCATCCATACGCCACGCAGAAAGGATAATCACAAGGTTAAGACACAGAATATAAATGGAAAACGATGCTTGGGACCCCGACTACGAGGCAAACGGATTCAGCGTCAGGCATACGCCAGAGTCATCCATCGATACGCCGCGTAGATAAGGCGTAACAAAAAAAAGGGGACCCAAACAACGCGGCAACAATTCAGCGTCGGGCATACGCCCGAGTCATCCGCCTATACGCCGCGTAAATAGGGTACCTAAGGAAAACAAAGGTTGCATAAAAATATCGCCACCACCGGATGGCAACGCTGTACTAATTCGAATAATCGAGATCGGCTGGAAAACCGATCGGGAATGCGGTAGTGTGACCAGACAACGAAGGAAAGGAGATGCTTAGAACGCGAAGTATATGGGGGAAACATCTTGGGCGGGACATTCAAAGGAGATACGAAAGAGAACACGAGACGTCTATGGGGAAACATCTTGGGCGGAAAATGGAATGGAGCATCGGCGCTGTGGAACTCAAGTACGAGCTGTGAGCGTCGAGGGAACCACTTGGAGGAGCAAGAAGACTCGAAGGCTACAAGGATTTACAAGGAAGACAGCCGAAGAGAAGGAAGCCAAGTCTATGGGGAAACATCTCGGGCGGGAAGAGGAATGGAACATCGGCGCTGTGGAAATCAGGTACAAGCTGTGAGCGTCGAGGGAACCATTTGAAGGAGCAAGAGGACTCGAAGGGTACAAGGATTTACAAGGAAGACAGCCGGAGAGAAGAAAATCAAGTCTATGGGGGAAACATCTGGGGGCGGGAAATACATAGAACGAGAAGGAGCGACGTCGAGGGAAGTAGAACCCATATCAGCGATCCGTAACAGTGGATCTAGAGAAAACTCCAAGATAACAGCCGGAGAAGAGATGCAAGTCACATTTCGTTCCCGAAGAAAGGGGAGAATGTGAGGAGTTAAATAACTCCTCACAAATAAATGAGAGTTTGGAGAATACAGCTGGTGAGAGTTTGGAGAATACAGCTTGAGAGAGTTTGAAGAGAAACAAGAAGAGTGTTTGGAGAATGCGGCTGGAGAGAGTTTGGAGAGAACGTGTAACGGTAGAAGGCGGCGGACTTTGGACCGAGTATGGTGCCGTGCGCAAAACCGAAAAAGGAGAAGCCGAGAATTAACGGGATACGCCGGCCTATATAAGCGGGCCGAGCGCAGGAAGCGGGATCAGTCGATCACAAGGAGTCAATCCAGCAAGATCAATAGATAAGCAGCAAATCAGTGAACAACGCAAATCAAGTTACCATCAGGAGGAAGCAGAGCCGCGTCGTGTCAACAGGAGCAAGATCGCTACATCAAGACGTTCGGGACTTAGAGTTGAAGTCTCCGAGCTGAGAAACAGGTAGCTGAGGTCCTTAAGGCATCACGCGGCTAAGTCCAGGCGCTTTGTTCTAATTCTAATCGCGACTTGAGCTTGGCGTATTGCTCGGCGAGTCCGACAGAAGTGAATAAGAAGAGTCCTTCGACAAAGAACCGTGGGCTCGGAAGGGAAGTTGTCCAGAACCAGCTGCCGTGCGAAAACAATTGCCTTGTCGAATTTCGGCGTACGCCTGAACCGGCAGGCGAGAATTCTGCAGGCCCTGGTGCGACTAGCCACAAAGGACGCGCGTCTGAACCACGGGTGTCTCGAGAGGCTTATGCGTCGAGAGCACAGTAGTTCACCGCCAGAGTCCTAGACAGGCAGCTGACCCGAGAGCCAAAGACCCGCTGCACCTAGTCTCAAAAGAGCACGCGGACAACGGAGACAGGATTCGCGTCGTAAGCAGAGCGAGGACATCGAGGACACGAGAAACGACGAGCAGTCATCGCAGGCCCAGCAACAACCAAGCTACACTCCGACGTGTCCTGTCCACGGCTAAGAGGCGAGGGCGGAAGCGTTCGTTTTGAACCTAGCGTCCTGCCACAGGGATTGCATTGGCGGCCTTCCGGCATATGCTTGAACCGTCAGGTAGAAACTGTGTAGGCGTCTGGTGTGAAAGGCCGGGACAGATCCAGGGACAGAAGGCTGTGGCTGCGAAAGGCGTACGCTTTGAGAGCCCAGTGTCTGTTCACCCTAGTCTGGGAACGGTGACGCATCCCTAGACCCTCAAAAACCCCGAGGCCAAAGACAGCGGAGGCGTTACGGAGCAGCGAGCAGAGAACAGCGAGGCAGCGGAGAGCGACGGTGGACCGACCACAATTCTTCAAGGAAGGCGTTGAGACACCCATCTGTCACCATTAGTCCCAGACCGAGGGAAAAGTCGGCGAATAAAGATCCTAACAAACATTCTATCATTCTGTGCGTTCTCACTAGACAATCGGGCGGTCACGTTTATATAAATTTGGTGGGACGAACAACACACATCTTCTGAGCTAGCCGCACGATACTCGTAGCGAGCAGACATACGAAATCAGTTCGTTACACCTTGATGCCTCGACTCGGCAGGAGGAGTTCACAAGAAAGGCAGTGTCGTCAGTGGTCAGAAGTGTGCCCGGTTGTGTAGGACATGGCAGATCCGACGTGTACAGAGTGTACATAATGGGACCCAAGACGCTTCCCTGTGGAACGCCAGCTAGAGCAGCGTCCTGCACGCTTCTTACGCCCATAATTCTACTAAGAAATATCCTCTCGAATATTTTAGAGAAAGTGGGCAGTAAGCTTATCGTAGGACTCGACAAGGTTCTCCGGTTTTCCTGGCTTTGGTATCATCGTTATTACAGCACACTTCCATTGGGATGGAAAGTGGTGGATACGTAGCATTAAGTTATAGAGGAGAACAAGGAACAGGATTCCCTTTTTAGGCAAAGCCTTGGCAATTCTGCTATCAATGCCATCGAAACCAGGCGCCTTACTGGGATGTAACTTTCGAATATGAAGGCAGACTTCTTCTGGGCTAACATGTTGAATCGGTAGTGCATCCGGGGAAGGTGCATTAAGAAAGGCCAGTTGTTGAAGAAACAGCATCCTCGGGACTCTCGAGGTCAAAAGGCTGAAAGCGTTTCTCTAGTTCGTCCGCAAAAGCTAGAGAAATCTCTGAGTCAGACCTGCACCATGTGTCGTCAGCTTTTTTATTGGGGATCTTTCGAATAGCCTGTCGTTTCATATTGCGTGTACATTTCCAAAGGTTGAAGCCGTACGATTTGGTGGGATCCGCGTTGAGGAGCATTTCATCAAAATATTCGCGCTTAGTTTGGTATAGAAGTTTTTGAAGATCATCTTCGGCATGACGATATGAGCTTTTGTCGACTGGATCTTGAGATCTCATATATCTGCGACGTAGGGATCTTTTTAACTTTACCAGTTCCATTACCTCAGGTTTTAAAAGAGCCTGAGGTGGATTGGAAGGGTTTGGGGACTCAGCAGCGATATGAATATTCCGGACAAACATCTCCATAGCGTCGTTGATGTCCTCAGGCGAGCTTAACACCATATTGAGGTTAACAAGTCGGTTGACTGCTGCTTGAAAGCGAGGAAGTCTCGCATTTCGAGGAAGGATGCGAGGCCTGGAGCATATTTTTTGCGCACCGACTCTGAATTTGATAATCAATGGGATGTGATCAGAGCTAAGCTCAAGACTTTCTGTAATGAAAAGACACTCAGACCGTATCCCGCCGTCTACAGCAAAGTCAATGGCTGTTGGTGTCCTTCGGCTATATGGATAATGCGTAGGCCCTCCGGTTGCAAGGACCTGGACATTGGATCTGTGAACAAGGTCTGCGAGAGCTCTTCCGCGGGTTTTTGAGTTTCAAGACCTCCACAATCGGTGGTGAGCATTCCAGTCCCCTGCGATTATGAAATTTGATCCCAGATCGTCAAAGAGCTTTTCAAAGTCGTCAGCAGAACATTGAAAGTTTGGTGGACAATATATAGACGCAATAGCTATCTCGCCAAGGTCGGTTTTGACTTTCATTGAACATTTTGACTTTGTAGACTATAGAACTGGTAACATTGTAGACAGGATTTTATTATAATTGCACCACCGCGTTTTCTATCGGCAGGATGAGTTGCTTGATAAATATCGTACCCGTGCAATTTTTAGTAATTTGAGCAAAAGTGTGTTTCACTAACCAGCATAATATCAATATTATGACTATGCACAAAGAGCTCCAGCTCAATGCCTTTGTTGGCAAGTCCGTCGGCGTTCCACACACCAATGTTAAGGCAGATTTGACTCATGGTTGTGTTACATTAACTGGGAGAGATCTAGCTAATGATTGAGCTGTTCCTGGAGTATTTTGGGGTAACAGTCTTGTGACAAGTCCCATCATCGACACCATCATTTGGAATAACTTGTCGATCTAAGCAACAAGAATCGACATTCTTTCGTTGGATTGTAGGAACATTTGCTCTTGACGCTGCCATTGCTGGTCGTTGATCAATTGCTGCGGGTTGCGTCGGTGTTGTTGACGGAGAGACTGTTGCTGGTGATCCGGCTGTTGTTGTTGTTGAGGAGCCAGTTGTTGCTGTGATGGCTGCTGCTGTCCAGGCGGTGCTTTTTGATGCTGGTTCTGCATCCTGTTGTTGCTGCTCAGTAAAGGAAACCGTTGACTCTGTGGAAGAGTCATAGGAACTTGTTGGAGCTGGGTCATCGCAAATGCCAATCGAACTCGGAACTGAATCCTCTTGAATTGGAATGGAAGATCTGTTGGAATAATCGGAATTCGTGGGATAAAAAATTCCTCTCCTTAAATTTGCCCTTAATAATCGTCGCGTGAATCACGTTTTTCATCAGTTTTTTAACGGACAACCGCGTACCGTTGCATAATCTCGGATGATTTAGATTCCGCAGCATTATAATAATTGATCCCACTTTCAGTTGCAAATTATGCGGCGGAGTTCCTGGCACATCCAGTGAGTTCAAAAATTCTGTCGGAGAGTTCATCCTCGTCGGTCGCGCTGTCAACGGATCTGTATGAATGCAGTTCTCCAGCGATTTGACTTTGAATAACGAAATTCAAACTATCTGCGTCCTTATTCTTCGCTGCTAGTATTTCCCGTTCACTAATCCAATCGAGATTTATATAATTTTGTGCAATGTCGGGAATCACTTTTGTGATGAGTTCCTCTTTCGACGATGTGAACTCGCAAAAATTTGCTGGGAACGATGCGTTTGACGAAAATCTCCGGACAGCAATATCAAAGCCCCACCAAATAGTTTCGAATCACCTCGTAAATCCTTCATCGTTCGGTCAACTGCCTCCAAAGCTCGTTTATGCGTCATCGTGCATTCATCCAAAATGATTATTTTGAATTCTCGCATCAATTTCACTCTCGCCGAATTCTTGCTCATCGCGCACGTTGGCTGGTCAACCGTCACAAGATTCATGGGTAGCTTCAAAGCGGAATGTGCAGTTCGACCGCCTTCCAACAGCAGTAATGCCAGATGATGCAACTGAGATCTTGACCGAATCGTTGCCAGAGTCAACGAAATGACGAATGTCTTGCCTATCCCTCCAGGAGCATCGATAAAGTGTAAGCCTCCCGTTTTATCGTCAACAACCTTCATTATCGAATCGTACACGTTCTTCTGCTCGGCATTCAAAAGCGTCACATTTGTTCAGACTCTTTCGGCCAGGTTAGCTTGATAAAAGTGGTGCTCCCGTTAAAACTTGCGATTGAAAGCATCGTGCATTGAACGATTTGGCGCTGGCATTCCCAATGTCGGTAGTAGACTAACACACATGAGCATGAAAATTCTTCGATCTGTATTAACGCTTCGAAGCGCATTTCTTCGGTAATGGTAAAATTATCAGGTGTCCTGCGAACCATGTGGTCCTTATAGTTGTCCCACAGTGCGGTCGGGTTCGACGGATGACCTGTGGCTATGATTATTGCAAATAATGATTGGATTTGATTCGTTGACGCAGAAACAATGGCATCGGTGAGCGTTAAATCCCAATGAGCATCGTTTTCGAGCCAGTTAAAACGTTGTCAAGCCTCCCGAAAACTGGCACATAGCACACCACCCACAGTACGCAGGGACTCGAAGGATGTAGGGACTCTAATGTTCACCAAAAGCAAGCGAAGATAGAAGCATTCGCCCTGGCGTGAATAAACTGGGTATATTCGTCCGAGCGCATCAGTCGAATAGACAGCAGCGAAGCCAGCAACAGCATATCCTTTCTTCCGGCGTTGAAACTTCTTCGATGCAGCGTTCCATGTATAATAGCTTGGCATCGCTGAATAGAGTAAAGTCCTTGCGAACGGATCGCATGTCGAAAATAAATTTGTCAACGTTGTCGCTGGTGGCCGTTCTGCTCTTTTCGCTGCGTTCGCGTCCGTAAAGTAGACATGCTGGCCGTTCTCCAAGTGAACAGATAAGTGCACGACAGTCGGGTGACGTTCATGAATCGGAAATAAAAATAGCCGCCAAATGGCCTCGTTACAACTAACGTAGCGTCTGACATTCTGGGAATGTATCGCATTGCGTGTACACCGTCCAAGTCTTGATCTAAAAGCAGGCATTATTTCCAATTAAAACTTTGGCAATGTTTCGTTAACTCGATTTTTTACAGTTTTATGTACAACAATGAAGGCATTATTTCCAAAGACTGCTGTTTTAATAGTTTTATGTACAACAGTGAATACATCTCTTGAGCCGATAGCGACTTTTCCGGCAGGTTTTCCCCAAATTAACCTTCCTCTGGCAATTACAAACAACTGAAAAAAAAATTGAGCAAAATCGGCCCAGCCGTTGTCTTGTTTTGCGATGGCGTGCATTTTTTGCACCATTTTATTAAAATCGAACTATAACTTCTATGAAAAGGCTTACCTGAAAGTTAAAAAAACACAACTTTCGGGAAATTGCGTTTAAAGATAAAGTACAGTGTAAAACATGATTATTGCAATCGGCTATACCGGGGTCGTAGAGTTGTCCCTCCTGATCATGCAGATACTCCTGGTTCTCCACATTTTCCTCCCTCTAAAGTACGGTGAATTATTCAGAAAAGAATTTATACCTGACGAGAGCGCGGTCGTGGCCCGCCGCGCGACCCTTCTCGGAAACGGCCGCGCACGGGTACCTTCCGGTTCCCAGAAACATGACAAGGAATATGATTTGTACCAAACCCTTTCTGTGGCGTATTCTTAGATACCAAGTGATATAGATCAAAATAAAGCAAAAAAACTATTTTTAAAAATTTGGAGAGTCGAGGACCCCCTTAAAGGTTAACATTCTTAGAATATATTTTATCAAAAAAATAAGGAACTTTCAACAGTAAAATTAGATAATATCTTAAATGAACTAAAAAAGGCAGAATTTTACGCACAAAAATTATTCGAACACTTCAAAGAATATTAGAAGAATAACATATTTCTTGGTGTTTTAATATTTTTAATATTTGGTGGGTCCTCCCTTAGCATCAATGACAGCTTGTAAGCGTCGACCCATGCTTTTTACCAAGTTGCTGGTCTCATTAGCACTAATTTGATCCCATTCAGCCATTAATGCCGTTTTTAAGGACTCCTTGGACGAAATGACGTGCTTCCGTATCCTTTTCTCAAGAATATCCCACACATGTTCTATGGGACTTAAATCAGGTGACTGGGGAGGTGTTTTCAGCTGCTTGCAGTGATATAAAAGCCACTTTCGGGTCATTGTCTTGTTGAAACAACAATGTCTTCGGATCTAGCCCAAGTTTTATAGCACTGGGAATCAAATTTTCGCTCAAAATGTTTTTATACATGATCTTATTCATTTTATGGTCAATAAAGACCATTCGACCGACTCCTCCTGCAGATACACACCCCCAAACCATTACATTCCCGCCACCATGCTTAACAGTAGGAATTAAATTCTTCTCTTTCACGGCTTCATTTCGTTTCCTCCACACTTTCGAGGGCCCATCGTGTCCAAATATATTAAATTTGGATTCGTCGCTAAAAACTACTTTCTCCCAAAACGAATCCGGCTGGTTTAAGCAGGCTTGCACCTTGTGAGGTCAAAAAAATTAATTTTTTTTTAAGCAGTTTCGGATACATACATGTTTCAATTTTACTCTCCAAAAATTTCAAGTCGAAATCTCTTGAATTACGAAAGTTATCGGCCGTTTGGTGGACCGGTGTCAAGCACGTTGCCATTATAGTGCAAATTTTCAAACGCGTTTTTCTCGAAACCATGTTTTCCGAGTTGGCGGAAGTCGTACAAGCCGCAAAAATTGAGCAATCGTCATGAAATTTTTTATACATGTTCCTCAGAAGTATGTGCATGGCATAGACTAGGATCTTTTGAAAATATTAAAAATTGTTTATTGAAAAAAATAATGAGTAACGAAAAAATGAGGAAAAAACCGATTTTTTTTTCAAAAGCTCATAATTTTTGCATTTTTTATGTTTTTTCAATTATCCTAGTTCAAGCCATGCGAGCAAGTGTACAGATTAAGAATATATTCGTTTTTTGCGTTTCAGATTATTTCTTAAAATTCCAAAAAATCCGCCATGAGGACGAGTTTTTCGCGGACATGCCGCCATTGTTGGGTACTCCCCCTCCCTTCGCTTGGATCGCACTCAAAAAAATTGTGTAGCTTCAATAAACTGTACCCTACAACTGACTAAAATTTTATTCCCACACCTACCATACTTTCCAAGAAATAAATTCCAGAAAAAAATCACGTTTTGGGCGCCAACAAGGTGCAAGCCTGCCTTAAATGCAGTTTTGCAAACTCCAAACGCTTTTTCTTGTTTACGTGAGAAATAAATGGTTTTCGGCGAGCAACCCTCCCATGTAATCCAGCCTTGTGCAGGTGGTTTCTGATGGTTTGAGGACAAACTTTTTTTTGCGAAGCTTCCTCTATATTCTTTCGAATTGTTGTTGATGTTATTCTAGGATTTTGCAACACCGTAGACACAACTTTTCGTTCCTCGCGTGCTGTTAAAATTTTAGGCCTCCCAGCATTTTTGTGATTTGCTGCTAATTCTCCAGTGTTAAGGTATTTTTTGATTATGCTATGTATTGTAGAAGGTGATTTTCCAAGAATTCTTCCGATTTCGCGATAGCTCCGGTTCTCTAAATGAAATTTTAGTATGGATTTTCACAAATCAAGTGTCAAATCTTGACCTCGTCCCATTTTGTGTTATCGTAGCAAGAATCTCAGCAAAACTAACCGAAAAAAACAAAAAACGAAACTGAAGGCTAATCCAAAGTAATTCCAAGAAAAGTATTAAAAAGAATCGGCGATTACCGTTGCTTTCGGAAATAGAAGTCAATAAATGACAAAGAAACAATCTGGAAGATTTAATAAATAGCTTTGGTGAATTAAATTTAAAAATGGCAACCGGAGGTTCAGCACCAAATTTTTCTGCAGGTAGTATAGCCACAGCGGGCGGCTTAACAGTGGAATTAATAAAGAGATTAATTAATGTTCAGTTGAATGAAGTGATCAGGAAAATAGAAGGTTTAGAAGGAAGGTTAGACGCAGATGCAAACACTGTGGAGAAATATAAAATTCAAGCAATTGACCCAACTATAAAATGCGATACCACACTTGAAGTGGTAAAATCTTTACAAAAATTCACCGGGGAACCAACACAATATGTAGGATGGAGGGAAGCTGCAGAAACTGTAATGAGTCTTTATAAAATTCAAAGTGAACAATATTTTATTTCCTTAACAATTTTACGAAATAAAATTATGGGAGCTGCCCATGATGCTCTTACCAATCATGGCACCGTTTTAAATTTCCAAGCAATCTTATCTAGATTGGACTTTTATACATAACGATAAACGACCAATACATATACTCGAGTCAGAACTAAGTATCCTCAGGCAGGGACGAATGACAGTTACAGAATATTATAATGAAGTCAATAAAAAAATGACTTTATTAATAAACAAAACCATAATGACATGACTTACGATTTAATCAAATACGACAATATAATAATTCTAAAAAAATGGTAAATAATTTTAGTAATAACCAAAATTATAATTGCCCACAAAGGGGAAATTTTTGGCAAAACAATAATCAAAATAACAATCAAAAGCAACAAGCCGTCGAGCCAATGGATGTTGATCCATCGATTCAACTCCAAAATAAATCTTATAACAATCGGCAGACGAATAATAATTGGCAGGGAAATAATAAACAAGGAAGATATAATAATTGGCAGGCAAATAATAATTGAGGAAGATATAATAATAATTATTATCAAAATAATAATCGTTCAAATTATTATTACACAAATCAAAATAGAGAGCAAACTCAAGCTCAAACAAGAAAGGAAAGCTAACTTCGGGCGGAGCCGGAATTGATATACCCTTGCAGAATATTATGTACATTATATTCTCCGAAATTATTCATATGATGATACTCATAAAAAATCCCAACTTCCTAACTTTAACAAGAGAGAACGCTATAGTCAAGTGCCTCGATTATTAGATACCCGTTATTCAGCTAAACAACTTAATATAAATATGCCTTCTTGTGTTTTTTTTGTTTTTTTTTTTTTTTTATCATAATGTGAATTATAGTGACCACAGGAAAAAAGGACAAAAAGTTCAAATTATCAATTTGAATTTGGCGATCTCTTAGTGCTGGCAGCTTTACAGCACGAGCATCAGCTGTGTACAATGTAAATACATACATATGTATATCCTTACATACATACACACATACGCCATTGTTTGACTCAGACCTCCAATTTAGCTAACTTGATTTGATTTGCATAGTTCTTGGGATATATGTAGTTCGGTATTGACAAATCAAAACCATCGCAATTTCCTTTAATAAAAATCCTTATCGAGAATTAACGTTGACTCTGTTGATCACCTTGGCCAGCTGTTCCAAAGTCATCCGTTAGATGGCGCCATGAAAGGCGAAAATGTAGGCGCTAGCCAGGCTTAAGCGTTTAATGGGTTTTTGGGCGTTAGAGTGGGCGTGGCAAACTTTTATTAGGCCAATCGATATTTATTGACGAAACAAATACATACATATCAATTAAAATTTTCATAATATCATCAAAACTGTGGCCAAAGCTTGTGGCTTGTGGGCGTCAGAGGGGCGTGGCACCATTTTGATACAAACTTGCGCTGCGTAGGAACTCCTAAAATCTACATGCAAAATGTCAATCTTCTAGCTTTTATAGTTTCCGAGATCTCAGCGTTCATACGGACAGACAGACAAACGGACAGACGGACATGGCTAGATCGACTCGGCTAGTGATCCTGAACAAGAATATATATACTTTATAGGGTCGGAAACGCTTCCTTCTACCTGTTACACGAATACAATATACCCTTTTACTCTACGAGTAACGGGTATAAAAACAGCAAAGTTATGGCATTTCCAATCGTTCAGTTATATGGAAGCTATAGGATATAGTCGGCCGATCCTTATGAAGTTTAGTAGGTCGGATTGATTGGCCAAATATAAAACCCATAGAAAATCTTAACTTCCTAACTTAACAACACCAAAGTTATGGCATTTCCGATCATTCAGTTATATGGCAGCTATAGGACATAGTCGGCCGATCCCGGCCGTTCCGACATATATACTGCGTGCAAAGGAAAGAAAAGTGTGTGCAAAGTTTCAATTCGATATCTTTAAAACTGAGAGACTAGTTTGCGTAGAAACAGACAGACGAACAGACGGACATGGCTATATCAACTCAGGAGGTGATCCTGATCAAGAATATATATACTTTATAGGGTCGGAGATGTCTCCTTCACTGCGTTGCACACTTTTGAACAAAATTATAATACCCTCTGTAAGGGTATAAAAAGGGAACCAAATGGAACAGTAAATCTACCAGCTAATAAAATAACCAGATTATATAATATTAATGAAGATCATTTTTTAGACCAGACCCCTACAGAGGAATGCCTTATTTAAATAGGATAGACAGGCGACAAAGAAGCAGTTAAAGATTTTTATAGAAAAGGGAATTGAGTGATCAATATACATTTATAGACATTTATTTTATGAAATCGAAGGATTAGAATCTGATCTTCTAATTGGATTCAATTTATTAAGAAAATTTGGAGCTATAATAAATATAGAAAAGGAAGTCTTGGAATATAAAGGAAAAACAGAAAAGTTAAAATATTATGATAATGAGGAAAAAAATGAAATAAGTTTAATTGAAGTAAATAATATGCTTCCGTTAAAAGAATTTATTATAAAAAAATATTTCGATGATAAAAGTAGCGAAAACACAGATTCATTATTTGTGGAAAATAGTGAGAAAAGCTTGGGATTCGAAAATCCTAAAAACGCAGAACGTAGAAATATCCGTCAATAAAAATAAAAATATCTTGAGAATTAAAAAATCCTGAGAACGCCGACGTAGAAATATCCGTCAATAAAAATAAAAATATCTTGAGAATTAAAAATCCTGAGAGTGCCGACGAAGTAAATACCGTCAAAAATCGAATAAATAAAAATCGTTTGAAATGTAAAAATTTCAAGACCGCCGTCGTTTAGTTATCCGACAAACAACAGATAAATAATTTAAATTTAAAGAAAAAAATTGTTCACTATATTGAAAAAGAGCATTCAAAGATAAATATGCAAATTCCTTTTAGAACAGACATAAAGGGGGAAATGAATCTTATTCATAAGAGGCCAATATATGGGAAACAATATCCGTATGCTTTATTTGTCACGGACTTGGTGAGTAGCGAATTCAGTAGAATGTTATCAGAAGAAATTATAAGGCCTAGTCGAAGCCCTTACAATTCACCAGTTATGGTAGTCCCAAAGAAAGGAGAAAATCAAGATGGAAGCCGTAAATTTAGACCGTCATTGATTATAAAAAATTAAATGAAAGTACCATACCTGACAGGTACCCAATGCAAGACCCATCAGTAATTCTATCTAATTTGGGAAAAGCAAGATATTTTTCAAGAAATAAATCTTTTTCAATAGATAATGGAAAATACGAATTTTTTAGAATGCCATTATTGAAGGAATTTGTTCGTCAGGAAAATCTTGGCAGAAGCGTAATATAAAACACGTCGTGCTGCTTTGACCCTTTATTCGTGATAGATAGTAATAAAATATTAGTTTACAAAATTGCAGTGCAGATGTTAATGTTAACGCACTGCTAATATTAGTTATCGATACTTATCTATATTCATATGCGTACATTGATATTTTTAACTATCTTCCTCAATATAAGCATATTTACAAATATTACTTCAATTTTAACAAATTCATGAAATTCGTTAATATGTCTGGGATCATATCATTCGTTGAAACATACTTCAAAACTATTTGTCGCTCATTTACAACTTCCCGTACACAATAATATCTTATATCAATATGTTTTGCCCTTGAGTGATGCACAAAGTTTACGCAAAACTCCATCCAGCATCGAGTTCCATTCTCTTCCTGATTGCTTCAATCCATATAGCGCCTTTTTGAGCAATAAAACCGTTCCTTTCTGGTTGTCTTCTTCAAACCCTTGTGGTTGCTTCATATAAACCGTGTGTTTCAGATCGCTGTTCAAATATGCCCTGCATACATCCATTTGATGCAAATACAATTGTAACTCCGCTGCCAACGCTAAGACTAAACGTATACTCTCTAGTCTGCATACTGGTGAAAACGTTTCGCTGTAGTTGACACCATATTGTTGCGAACATCCTTTTGCTACCAATCTTGCCTTTTTTTTTTTTACTTTATTCTTATTTATTGGATCTTCTCTATTACTTAAGAGGCTAACAATAAGTTTTCAAATCTTAATCTATGTTACGTTAACTTATGTTATTGAAGAGGGATGGGAAATCATTCCGCTGTAGACGGGAATGATAGCTTAGCCGGTTGAGTTGTCTGGCAAGCAGGTTTGGGTGATTTGATAATCTGGCTTCATATTTAATTTTTCTGGAAACAGTTCATGAGCCAGTGAAGGCTGCTGGCCTTTAGTTTTAAATGGGTCTTCTTTGCTTCTATATGCTTTCTCCAGGTAAGCCTCCTGTCTAGGTGTATGCCGAGATAGGTGACTTCGTCTGCTTGTGGAACCGGCTTGTTGTTTAGCGTCAGTGGTGGGCATTTCGACAAGTTTAGTGTAAATGTAATGTGCTTACACTTTTGCTCATTGACTTTGATACGCCAGTCTGCGAGCCATTTTTAAATGGGCTGTAGCTGTTTTTGGGCATTTCGAGCGGCTGACAATGGCAGTGTCGTCAGCAAAGGTTGAGATGAGGGTCTGGCGGCTTGTTGGAATGTCTGCCGTGTAAAGGATGTACAGGATTGGTCCAAGCACACTTCCTTGGGGTACTCCAGCTTCGATGTTACGGATGGTTGAAGTAAAGGTTTTACATCTCACGGTGAAAACTCTGTTTCTGAGGTATGACTCAAGCAACTTGTGAGTGTTTTCCGGTAGGAGGGTTTTGATTTTGTATACCAGACCGTCGATCCAGACGCGATCAAATGCCTGTGATACGTCCAGAAATAAGGCACTGCAATATTGCTTGTGTTCGAAAGCCGTGCGAATTTCAGATGTTAAGCGGTTTACCTGTTCGATAGTTCCATGCTTTTCCCTAAATCCGAATTGGTGCAGAGGGATCGTTCTGTTGTTTTGAAGATGTGTTACTAGATGAACAAGAAGCAGTTTTTCAAATAGCTTTGATAGACATGGGAGCAGACTGATGGGCCGGTACGAGGAAGGCTGGGATTTGTCTTTTCCTGGCTTCGGGATCATTGTAATGACAGACTTTTTCCATTGGTCAGGAAAGTAGCCCCATTTCAATATTGAGTTAAATATAAATGCGATGCATCTGACTGCGCATGCAGGTAATTCAATTATCATTTTTGGAGAAATAAAATCGTGACCAGGAGCCTTTTTTGGGGAGGACGGCGACGCTTGCGAGACATTCGGTAGAGTGAATTGGTTGGATGGCGGGTGGGGCTTGAAGACGTTTTCCAAGTGATGGGCAAAGGTGTTAGCTCTTTCTTCGTCACTGCGCGCCCAGGCACCTGTTTGTGATCGAATTGGCCAATCGGGATCTATTGGTGGTTGCATGTTTGGGTGAGCTCTCCATAGTGGGAATTTAATACCCGTCGGGGATAGTTTCGCAATGTAGGCCCGTTGGGCCTGGTTCTTTTCGATAGAGAGGGCCTTCGACAATTTTCTCGATGCTTCATTAAGTCTTTTCTTAGTAGCTGGGGACCGATGAGTCTGCCAGTCTCTGCGTAGTCTACGTTTTTCAAGTAGGAGAGACTCGATCTGGATACTTGAGCGTCCAGTTCTTAGCGGGTTTGTGGATGAGGGTTCTGGCGTAGAATGTTTGGCGGCAGAGGACATTACGTCCGTGAGGTATTTAAGCGACTTATCAATGTCAGATTCAGAGGAAATTTCAGGATCAAGTTCGATGTGTGCACTTACATATTTTTTGTACTTCAGCCAGTTTGTTTTGTTTGATGTTAGATTTGGGGGTGTTCCAGAAGCTACGGCTGTTCAGATAGACAGAGGAGAACTGGCGAATGGTCCGATGTAAGCTCTTCTAAGGTTTTTATGTTTATCAGCCTGTGCGAGACTCTTCTAATAACAGCGAAATCGATAATGTCAGGTTGTTTATTTGGATCTGTGGGCCAGATCTGTGTAGGCCTAGCTGGTGAGACAAAGTCAAGCGTATTACCAGGAGTGATGATAGCGTTGTATAATTGGCGGCCTTTGGGGTTGATAAGACGAGATCCCCAGTGGGGATGCCTTGCGTTATAATCACCGGCAGCTATAAAGCAGCGTCCTAGTGAATTGTAGAAATTCATAAACTCATTTTCTCGATACTGAAGCGTGGGGGGCAATATATGGCGGATAGGGTAAGTGGGCCGCCAATTAGGTTTATACGTAGGGATGTGGCCTGCAGGTAGTTAGTAGCGAATGTCTCCAAGGGATGATGTTTTATGCGTTGTTTTATGAGTATACCGGTACCTCCGTGTGCTTTACCGTCCGGGTGGTTGGTCGCGTGGAATATATATCCGATGATATGGAAGTAGTTTTTATTAGTTAGATGGGTTTCAGAAAGTAGCGTGATATCGATATTGTGGCTGTTTAGGAACTGTAGGAGTTCGTTTTTGTGCCGAGAAACGCCGTTTGCGTTCCAGAAGCATATTCTTAAGGAGTCCATTTATACAGACTTTTGTTTGATCAGCAGTTCCATTAGAAGGCTCTGGTTTCGCAGTAGTTCTTAAAGGGAACTTTGAATCGTCATCATGACGTTTGCAAGAGTAGCTAGTGTAGATTCTAGACCGCTAAGTGTTTGTGGGGGAAGAGTTTGGTTTTGCTGCGTAGAAGGTTGACTTGTTGTTTGTTTATTTTGGCTTAAGAGCGGAAAATCATTTAGATTTGAAATGGGTGGCTGTGGATGCAATGCTGCAGGTTGGGCGGTAGATGTTTGTGAGATTCCAGGGTAGCGGAGTGCGTTGGCAAAGGAGACACCAGGAGTGGTTGTTGATGGGGTGAAGATGTTTGGTTGGGCAGAGTGTTGAGCGGCGAGTGGATTACTGCGTCTCTGATTTAGGCGGCTCTTGAGTTCTTTGTAGACGGTTACTGCATTTCCTCAGAGAAGGGTCTTCTTTGTTTCCCAGGCATGCTTCAATGCAATGCAAATCTCCACAGGCGACACAAACTGGACGCAGGGTGCAGTAGGTCCTTGTATGCCCGAACTCCAGTTTGTACAGTGTACGGGGCCGTTCCGCTTATGCGGTTCCTCTACGGTGATTCTTCGGTGAAGGAGATATTGCAGATTGTAAATAGGATACACTGCATTTTTCTTTAGAGGTTTCGTCTCTGGAGCCAGCTCAATCTTAAACAGTGGTTGGGGAATTTTATCCCTGTTCACTATGTTCACGATGTGCTTAACGTCGAAGCCATTTTCCGTGAGGCCTTCAGCTATTTCTGCTACCGCAACAGTCGATTCTATACCTTTAAGTACAACTTGTAGGCCTTTCTTACTTTTTAGTTGAAAAGTGTAGTAATTTATAAGCTCATTGTCGAGATATCTTGTTAAAGAACGGAAGTTGTCTTCGTTGTTAACCTGGAGTTTTGTTACTAATATGTTTCCTCTTTTTAGGGTATTGATATAGAAGTGGTTAGGCCCGATTACTTGTTTAAGCTTATTGATCAGATCGACACTGTTGTGTTTCCTAATATATATTGGCGGTGGCTTTACAGCTTTCATGACTTGAGGCCCCTGACCCTTGCCTTCTTCGGTCTCGGCAAGTATGGCAAATCTGTTTTCGGATGTTCGTGAGTTGCCTAAAGTTTTCGGTACTTTTGGCCAATTTGAGTTTACGTTTTTTTGTGGACTAAGCTTTCTTTTTTTTTGTACATACCGATCGATCCCCGTCTGTACGAGGGTATTATTCGTAAGAGGGTCAGTAGAGCAAAGTTTTACTTGCCTTAAAGCGCTGAATCTGGCCGCACGCATCTCGCTTTAGACTAAAAACCCATTTGCAGCCAATTGCGCGCTGGTTCTTTGTCAATTCTGCAAGCTGCCATGTTTCATTTGTCATCAAAACCTTGTGCTCCTTCTAATTTGCTTCGTGCCAATGCGTTGCATGTTTACTGTTGATCGCCTCGTCGTACGATGACGGAATAGTTACCTCGTCTGTAACCATCGCTCCCAGTATATTGTAGATCTTCTTTGGGCGTCCAGGCTTGCCCGTTCTCAGGATCTTTGGTCTGCCAGGACCAATTCGTAGTGTCGGACTAGCTTGCATTATCTCAATATCTTTTGCACTTTCAAAAGATTTATTGCTGCTACTGTCGTCTGTAGCTCCAAGTTATGGCTCGCTTTTGTCATAGTCATCATCCGATCTCAGCTGGATATCGCCTTCATCGTCTGAATTTGAAGATTGCCCTTGATTTGCTGGTTGCATGTCAAGTACTACAACGCTGTCACTTGTCTGCTATAAGCCACTAAGCTCATCGAATATGACATCTCGTTTCTCGATCACCAGGTTTGACTCCGCATTATATAGTCTATAGCCCTTCGCCTGCATAGAATATCCGACCATGCGATACTCTTTGCCCTTCGCTGTGAACTTGCTCTTATGATGACCCTTTTCAAGTGCAACTGCAACGGAACCAAAAATTTTTAAATGATTTATACTTGGCTTCTTACCAGTCCACGCTTCCATAGGCGACATATTGGGCAACGCTCGTGTAGCCGCACGATTTCGCAAATACACAGCCGTATTTACTGCCTCTGCCCATAATGTCTGACTGAGTCCTGACTGCACCAATAAGCATCTTGCCATTTCCACCAACGTGCGATTGCCCTTTCGGCAACTCCATTTCGTTGTGGGGTATAAGGCACTGTCAGCTGCCGATCAATACCATTGCTCTTCAAAAAATTGTTGAACTTGTTGTTAACATATTCACGACCGTTGTCGCTGCGAATACATTTAAGCTCCTTTCCGGTTTGCCGTTCTACCAAATTCTTGAATTCCACAAACTTGTCAAAGACCTCAACTTTGCCTTTCAGGAAATACACAAAGATACGCCGCAAACAGTCATCAATAAAAGTCGCTAGTAGCTAGGAGTTTAGATTTCCTAGGAGCGGCGTTAAAGGTATTGGCGGGAATGCCAGATGCAGAGGATTTTGAAAAAATTAAACTTAATGAATTTCAGTTAATAAATGCAAACAATAGGCAGATAAACATCAATAGTAAAGTACAAGACCAAATTAATAACATTACTACCACCGTCAACCAACTTCTGAGGTCGGCCATGGGAACCCAAGTTGACTCGGGGCATCTTTATGAGATGTTATTATCCCGAAATAGAATGATTAGTATGGAACTGCAAAATTTATTGCTAGCTATAGCTCTAGCCAAGGCCAACATTGTGAGCCCTAGTATACTAGATCATGCAGACCTAGAAGATATATTGATAAAAGAGCCCACAGATACCCCCATCAAAGACTTATTGTCCGTTGCTTCCGTTAAAATATTACAGTCCGCTAAACTTTTGTATTTTTTTATCAAATTTCCAATAATCAAGTCGTCGTATTAAAATCACTGTTTTTCCCGTGTCCCATCACGACACGATGCTCAGGCTGGAGGACAGAATATTAGCAGATTGCAATGGAGAAATCCACACGGTCAACAATTGCTCCACACACCACATTTTGCCAGCTGGCGTTAAGAAGGTCGTGCGCGCAAGAGCTCCACGCTGGAGGCGTAGCGCACTGTGACACCCAGAACAGCGATCTACATCCAATTACTCACGTAGATAAAGGCATCATAATTGTAAACGATCGTCCGGCACGTGTGAGTGTGGATAATGGCACTTACATACATATACGAGACACGCAACTCATTACCTTTACTGAGAGTGCCATGGTTAATGAAACCCGTTATGTCAACAATGACAGGGCCCAGAAAAGGGTCCCAGGAGTACCCAGCTCGCCCTCCCTGAATATTACTAAGGAGCACAACATCCTCAGTCTTCCATACCTTCACCGCTTAAGTGAGCGTAACCTGGAACACATCAAGAGAGTCGGGGAGAATATCAACGACTATCATTCACATCAGATAGTACTGGTGGCAGGAGCAATATGCTGCGCGTTGATCTGCGTCGGCTTCACCTATCGGCGAGTCATCCAGGCCAGGAGAACTACGGTCCAGATAGCAGATATGAACGCTCAAATAGGGTCGGCCGAGGGCGGCCTTAATCCTGAGGGGGGAGTAGTTAACTAAGTTAACCGGGCGACGGCAATGACCGATCGTCCGAAAGCTCGCTCCGGCCAAATTGCTGACACAGCGTCTGGCCGGAAGCTCGTGCATAGCCGGCAAGCACTACCCATTGGAATGGCCGCTATGAGTCCCTTTTTATGTTAGCTTTAAGTTCAGTTCATTTTTATATCTCAATAAAGACAGAGCCATCGCTCTTTGATTTGAATTCCGGCTCAGCCGTTACACACTTTTTATTATTGGTTGCTGTGCCTTAAGGGCCAACGATAACGGAGGTAGTTCCTCCCTACATAAATCCTAACAAAGAAGGAAGACCGCTAGGCAGACTTGCCCGGCACAACCCCTCCCGCGGGACTGATTAACTCCCTACATAACTCCCAACAAAGAAGGAAGATCGCTAGGCTGACTTGCCAGGCACACCCCCTCCCGCTGCCGACACATTGACTGCTTTGCGGGACTTTTACTAATTTGTACACTTATGTATATTTCGGAATGTATGTATGGCTTTGATGTACGGCCAAATGTACTTATGTACTCCAATGTACTTAATTTGCACAAAAGGAAAATGGATTAAAATGGCCGCACGATCAAAGGAGAATAAGGAAAGGCGAAATTGTATTTTAATTGCCGTTGTCGGATTAATCGGAGTTTAGACAAATCATTCAGAAAGTCAAACAAAACTGAGTTTTCGCTGGCTGACTGATGACCAGCAATTAAATAAATTCGCGCTGGAAAATCCGGTCGAATGATCAAAATGTTTGGGGCGATGAACCTTTCGTAGGCAGCAAAGCTATGAAGGGAGAGAAGAAAGAACACTCAGCGCGAAGTATAAACGGAAGCGAATTAAAAACACTGTTGGGGTTTCGTAAGAAATTGCGCAGAGCCGGGCGGTGTTTATTCACTGATAGTCGTTAGCATACTACTTAAACATAATTAGCCCGATGCCCTTCCGAGCGAGCTGGAAACTTCACGGAGACTTCATGAAGAGCCTGGAAGGGCAGGCAGCCAGAGCGGGGGGTTGGCGATCGGACAAAAGCGGGCGAAAAAACAGGGTGCTTCGTGGCCTGAACAGCAAGAATCAGGTCGCTCTAGAGGTTCGAGTCCAAAAAGATGCAGCAGGCAGATACAAGTTACAGTTAAAAATTGTAAATTATGCAAAATAAGAAATAATATAATATCCGTGAACTTGAAAGCACATTTAGAGTTATTATATAGATGTTTTTTGCGCTTTAGATAAGGTTCTATATATTTGTTCTTTTTTAGGAATTCAATAATGGCTTTTATATTTTTTTATGGATTTTTAAAGCAGTCGGTGGCTTTATAATTTTTATACCCTTGCAGAGGGTATTATAATTTCAGTCAAAAGTTCAATGCATTTCCGACCCTATAAAGTATATATATTCTTGATCAGAATCACCAGGAGATTCGATGTAGTCATGTCCGTCTGTCCGTCCGTCCGTTTCTACGCAAACTAGTCCCTCACTTTTAAAGCTATCTGCTTGAAACTTTCCCAAAAGTTGTCTTTCTATTGTAGATAGTATATAAGTCGGAACGAGCCGGATCGGCCGACTATATCCTATAGCCGCCATATAACTGATTGATCGGAAATGCCTTAACTTTGGTGTTTGTTAAGTTAGGAAGTTGAGATTTTTTATGAGTATTAAGAATGCATCATATGAATAATTTTGGAGAATATAATTCACAGAATATTCTGCAAGGGTATATCAACTTCGGCTCCGCCCGAAGTTAGCTTTCTTTTCTTGTTTAAAATATGTTCCTTTTGGTGTGCTGTTGCTGGGCTTAGGTCGAGGGTCTGTTCCGTGTTTTTGGGACTCGATGATTGGCAGACAGCGCAGTTACAGTGCTGGGATCGAAAGGATATTAATGAGTAAAGTTTAAGTGGCCTAAACGAAGACTCGCGAATTTAATTTTGCCTAGTCTGCTATTGTTGGGTCATGTTAGAATATATTAAAGTGTGTGTGTTGATGGTGTTTATATTTTTGTAACAAGTGTTGCATTTAAGCTTACCCAGAGATCGATTTTTCTAAATAGATGGCTTTTTCTAAATATTTTCGTCGGCGTAGGCACTTAAGGGGGTTTTCTAATCTAGTTTTGATATTCAAAAATATCTCCCTAAAAGGATTTTTCAAAACTCAAAATTATTTTCAAAGTTATAGCCGCTTTAGTGACGTGGCAACTAGATCGGTTGAGCGAACGACTGGAACAATAAGTGGCTGGAAGCCCGGGCTACCTTAGTATGAATAACTTTCTTTCCTTTCTATAATAATAACCTTATTTTCAGTATACTACACTATTTGTTTGAAGGTCATTGTATGGAGCTGGGATAGCTGATTAAGGGAATGTAATTTATACGTAATATTCTATCAGTTACGCTGCCCGAAACTTAACGTAAAACTTTAAATGCGTTTTTCTCGAAATTACTTTTTTGATGCGGTCACCATTATATCTCAAGATCTAATCAGTCGATTTACTTGAAATTTGGCATGATATAAATATATCTCTATCGCCGGAAACAACAAATTATAAAAATTTTAATGTTGATTGAAATTGATTGTTGAACAAGGTCGATACCATAACCAACATAAACAAAAGGGATCCACACGTCCCAAAATTCAGCAATTAAACAATCTTCAACTATTTGTTGTATTTACCAGTCGGCATATCGAAAAAAACCGTGGGTTTTTCAACAGACAAAGCACTGAAAACTTTCACACACTGATAGAAGCCTTAACGGCAGAACTCCACCTATGTTAAAACCAATGAACTTTGGCAACTCACATTTGCCAAAAAAAGCTTCTCTGATCGTAACATTGGAGAGCTTCTGATGATCTGCTTCCATCCCCATAGATAGCTGATGAGTCTGAGGTGAAATGCAGACGAAACTAGCTAGTCCTATCATAGTCGGGTTCACTCCCCAGGGAGTTTAAGTGTGATGAAAGTTAAGTGGAATAAATCGTTGTGTTATAGAAAAAATTAGAATATTTTATAACCAACGTATGACCTCGAGTAATTCAAAAACACTACACAAATTTTAAATTTATAATATTTTTAAAAATTTGACCAAATTGAAAAAAAAGTGAATAAATCAACTTTTTCTTTATGAAATTTAATATTTTTTTTTTGCTTCATGCCATAGTCACATACGTACTCATTAAGAATTTATCATTGTTTTATTTTTCAAATAACGACAAGCATAGAAATCTGTGTCGCTGCGCACAAAAAGCATGAAATGAATGAATAAAAAGAATAAAAAGTAAACGAAAGAAGCACAGGCCATAGAAAGGCACTGTAACGACCTGATTCTTTATTTCTGCTCGCTACGTAAACGTGCGGCTAGCTCAGAGAGGTTGTGAGTTCGTTCCACCAAATTTATATTGAGTGACCGCCCGTGACCAAAGGATAACGCCAGAAATGATTAGGTTGGTGCTGGTTTATTGACTCTCTAAAATATAGCCTTATTGCTATTATTCTGCTGCCCGTTGTCGCTGTCTCCGGCTGCGTTGCTCCTGGCTCGCTGCTGCTCTGCTCCTGGCGTGCTGCTGCGTCGCTCCTGGCTTGCCGCTGTGTTGCTTCGGCTTGCTGTTCCGGGTGACTGAGATCGGTACGACTCCACCAAAACCCTGGATGTTATGCGAGCTTCCCTACCGGGGCCGGCAAGGTGTATCGCCTAGCAGGTGAACCGAAGTTACGCCTTATCGCCTAGCCACCTTTATCGCCTGGCTTCCGGAGTTCAGCCTGGACTTTGTCGGCAAGGTGTATCGCCTAGCAGGTAGAACAGAGTTCTCCCTTATCGCCTAGCCACCTTTATAGCCTGACTCCCTAAGTTTGACTTTACCACGACCTAGCACCGTTGGATCTCAGCGTTGTAGCCTCAGCCTTGTAGACTTGTCGTCGTTCGGCGTCTCGACTTTGCGATCTTGATCCTTGGGCACTCCGGTTTCTATGTTTACTTATTCCGCGTTCACGCACTCGCTCTGATTCTCGCACTCGTACTGTCTCGAGCTGCGCGTGCGCCGTCCTTTTTATAGGCGCTGTAGGTGCCGTTATTTCCCTCGGGTCCAAGGTCCACTGAGGTACCGTTAATTCACGGTGTGTCCTCTTTGGGCGTGTCCGAAGTCCGCCAATTTACCGTATGACCCCGTTGCCCTTGCCGGGCGCGGGTTCAAGGTCCATCGAGGTACCGTTAATTCACGGTGTGTCCTCTTTAGGCGGGTCCGAAGTCCGCCAATTCACCGTATGACCTCGTTGCCCTTGCCATATGAGGGTCCAAGGTCCGAATGTTTCCCGTTTGACCTGGATGCCCTTCATTTCTCCGGCTTCTCTCGCCTCCTTCGCTGTTGCTAGGCCGATCTCCTGCATCGGGATTTGTGGGGAGTTTATGACTCCTCACAGCACTTAGCAGCCAACCGTCTAAGGGTATAAAGGCAACTCCCCAGTGGTGATAAGCAGCAAAGTCATTTTTTGGTGGACTAGATCATTCGATCCAAGACCGCTTATACATTGTAGTTAGCTCCCATAGTACTTCGTCCTCCCTCTAACCTTCCCGGCTTGCCGGCCTGAAGGTATCCCTAGGAGACGTCTGATTTCAGGATCACACCTCCTTACGGCAGGGTTCACCGGCTGAGCTATCTCTCTTGTGGCTGACCTCAGGGTCCCCAAGCACTTCTCTCTCTCTCTTGTGGCTGACCTCAGGGTCCCCAAGTACTTCTCTCTCTCTCTTGTGGCTGATCTCAGGGTCCCCAAGCAATTGTCTCTCTCTCTCTTGCGGCTGACTTCAGGGTCCCCAAGCAAACATTCTCTCTCTCTTGTGTCTGACTTCAGGGTCCCCAAGCAAAATATTCTCTCTCTCTCGTGGCTGACTTCAGGGTCCCCAAGCAACATTCTCTCTCTTGCGGTCGACTTTCGGGTCCCCAAGCAACATTCTCTCTCTTGCGGTCGACTTTCGGGTCCCCAAGCAACATTCTCTCTCTTGCGGTCGACTTTCGGGTCCCCAAGCACTAAATAGCTCTCTCTCGCTCGTGGCTGACTTCAGGGTCCCCAAGCACCCCATTCTCATTTCAGGCAACCCAACCCGTGCTGGTCATCTCGAGCGGCTGGACGGCTCCCGAACCAGGTATTCTAAGTGGACGAAGGAAGCAAGGGCAGCAAGGGCGGCACCCCGCCAAACCGAAGAATTAGTTAGATGTTAATTAAATGTCAAGATACTTACTGAAATAAAACCTAGTTATAATCAATTACTAAGTAATTCCCCACGACTTCTACTCTGGGCTGGGTGGGAACTCTTTTTCAGCAACCACGCCTGACACAAACAAATTCTTGTGACGAACCCTGGCCATCCCTGAGCCACCCGACAACGACGAACCGTCACAGTGGCGCCCGAACAGGTTAAAGTGGTTGCAGGAGATAAACCGACACCAGCGGAGTAATGTCGAGCTGGGTATATCTGGCACCAAAGAGCGAACTAACGAAATACACGGAAGAGTTCGGATTAGGAACGGCAAAAAATCGAAAGGATATTAATGAGTAAAGTTTAAGTGGCCTAAACGAAGACTCGCGAATTTAATTTTGCCTAGTCTGCTATTGTTGGGTCATGTTAGAATATATTAAAGTGTGTGTGTTGATGGTGTTTATATTTTTGTAACAAGTGTTGCATTTAAGCTTACCCAGAGATCGATTTTTCTAAATAGATGGCTTTTTCTAAATATTTTCGTCGGCGTAGGCTTAAGGGGGGTTTTCTAATCTAGTTTTGATATTCAAAAATATCTCCCTAAAAGGATTTTTCAAAACTCAAAAATTATTTTCAAAGTTATAGCCGCTTTAGTGACGTGGCAACTAGATCGGTTGAGCGAACGACTGGAACAATAAGTGGCTGGAAGCCCGGGCTACCTTAGTATGAATAACTTTCTTTCCTTTCTATAATAATAACCTTATTTTCAGTATACTACACTATTTGTTTGAAGGTCATTGTATGGAGCTGGGATAGCTGATTAAGGGAATGTAATTTATACGTAATATTCTATCAGTTACGCTGCCCGAAACTTAACGTAAAACTTTAAATGCGTTTTTCTCGAAATTACTTTTTTGATGCGGTCACCATTATATCTCAAGATCTAATCAGTCGATTTACTTGAAATTTGGCATGATATAAATATATCTCTATCGCCGGAAACAACAAATTATAAAAATTTTAATGTTGATTGAAATTGATTGTTGAACAAGGTCGATACCATAACCAACATAAACAAAAGGGATCCACACGTCCCAAAATTCAGCAATTAAACAATCTTCAACTATTTGTTGTATTTACCAGTCGGCATATCGAAAAAAACCGTGGGTTTTTCAACAGACAAAGCTCTGAAAACTTTCACACACTGATAGAAGCCTTAACGGCAGAACTCCACCTATGTTAAAACCAATGAACTTTGGCAACTCACATTTGCCAAAAAAAGCTTCTCTGATCGTAACATTGGAGAGCTTCTGATGATCTGCTTCCATCCCCATAGATAGCTGATGAGTCTGAGGTGAAATGCAGACGAAACTAGCTAGTCCTATCATAGTCGGGTTCACTCCCCAGGGAGTTTAAGTGTGATGAAAGTTAAGTGGAATAAATCGTTGTGTTATAGAAAAAATTAGAATATTTTATAACCAACGTATGACCTGCAGTAATTCAAAAACACTACACAAATTTTAAATTTATAATATTTTTAAAAATTTGACCAAATTGAAAAAAAAGTGAAAAAATCAACTTTTTCTTTATGAAATTTAATATTTTTTTTTTGCTTCATGCCATAGTCACATACGTACTCATTAAGAATTTATCATTGTTTTATTTTTCAAATAACGACAAGCATAGAAATCTGTGTCGCTGCGCAAAAAAGCATGAAATGAATGAATAAAAAGAATAAAAAGTAAACGAAAGAAGCACAGGCCATAGAAAGGCACTGTAACGACCTGATTCTTTATTTCTGCTCGCTACGTAAACGTGCGGCTAGCTCAGAGAGGTTGTGAGTTCGTTCCACCAAATTTATATTGAGTGACCGCCCGTGACCAAAGGATAACGCCAGAAATGATTAGGTTGGTGCTGGTTTATTGACTCTCTAAAATATAGCCTTATTGCTATTATTCTGCTGCCCGTTGTCGCTGTCTCCGGCTGCGTTGCTCCTGGCTCGCTGCTGCTCTGCTCCTGGCGTGCTGCTGCGTCGCTCCTGGCTTGCCGCTGTGTTGCTTCGGCTTGCTGTTCGGGTGACTGAGATCGGTACGACTCCACCAAAACCCTGGATGTTATGCGAGCTTCCCTACCGGGGCCGGCAAGGTGTATCGCCTAGCAGGTGAACCGAAGTTACGCCTTATCGCCTAGCCACCTTTATCGCCTGGCTTCCGGAGTTCAGCCTGGACTTTGTCGGCAAGGTGTATCGCCTAGCAGGTAGAACAGAGTTCTCCCTTATCGCCTAGCCACCTTTATAGCCTGACTCCCTAAGTTTGACTTTACCACGACCTAGCACCGTTGGATCTCAGCGTTGTAGCCTCAGCCTTGTAGACTTGTCGTCGTTCGGCGTCTCGACTTTGCGATCTTGATCCTTGGGCACTCCGGTTTCTATGTTTACTTATTCCGCGTTCACGCACTCGCTCTGATTCTCGCACTCGTACTGTCTCGAGCTGCGCGTGCGCCGTCCTTTTTATAGGCGCTGTAGGTGCCGTTATTTCCCTCGGGTCCAAGGTCCACTGAGGTACCGTTAATTCACGGTGTGTCCTCTTTGGGCGTGTCCGAAGTCCGCCAATTTACCGTATGACCCCGTTGCCCTTGCCGGGCGCGGGTTCAAGGTCCATCGAGGTACCGTTAATTCACGGTGTGTCCTCTTTAGGCGGGTCCGAAGTCCGCCAATTCACCGTATGACCTCGTTGCCCTTGCCATATGAGGGTCCAAGGTCCGAATGTTTCCCGTTTGACCTGGATGCCCTTCATTTCTCCGGCTTTCTCGCCTCCTTCGCTGTTGCTAGGCCGATCTCCTGCATCGGGATTTGTGGGGAGTTTATGACTCCTCACAGCACTTAGCAGCCAACCGTCTAAGGGTATAAAGGCAACTCCCCAGTGGTGATAAGCAGCAAAGTCATTTTTTGGTGGACTAGATCATTCGATCCAAGACCGCTTATACATTGTAGTTAGCTCCCATAGTACTTCGTCCTCCCTCTAACCTTCCCGGCTTGCCGGCCTGAAGGTATCCCTAGGAGACGTCTGATTTCAGGATCACACCTCCTTACGGCAGGGTTCACCGGCTGAGCTATCTCTCTTGTGGCTGACCTCAGGGTCCCCAAGCACTTCTCTCTCTCTTGTGGCTGACCTCAGGGTCCCCAAGTACTCTCTCTCTCTCTTGTGGCTGATCTCAGGGTCCCCAAGCAATTGTCTCTCTCTCTCTTGCGGCTGACTTCAGGGTCCCCAAGCAAACATTCTCTCTCTCTTGTGTCTGACTTCAGGGTCCCCAAGCAAAATATTCTCTCTCTCTCTCGTGGCTGACTTCAGGGTCCCCAAGCAACATTCTCTCTCTTGCGGTCGACTTTCGGGTCCCCAAGCAACATTCTCTCTCTTGCGGTCGACTTTCGGGTCCCCAAGCAACATTCTCTCTCTTGCGGTCGACTTTCGGGTCCCCAAGCACTAAATAGCTCTCTCTCGCTCGTGGCTGACCTCAGGGTCCCCAAGCACCCCATTCTCATTTCAGGCAACCCAACCCGTGCTGGTCCTCTCGAGCAGCTGGACAGCTCCCTATACCAGGTATTTTAAGTGGACGAAGGAAGCGAAAGCAGCAAGGGCGGCACCCCGCCAAACCGGAGAATATGTTAGTTGTTAATCAAATGTCAAGATACTTACTGAAATAAAACCTAGTTATAATCAATTACTAAGTAATTCCCCACGACTTCTACTCTGGGCTGGGTCGGAACTCTCTTTCAGCAATCACGCCTGACACAAACAAATTCTTGTGACGAACCCTGGCCATCCCTGAGCCACCCGACAACGACGAACCGTCACAGTGGCGCCCGAACAGGTTAAAGTGGTTGCAGGAGATAAACCGACACCAGCGGAGTAATGTCGAGCTGGGTATATCTGGCACCAAAGAGCGAACTAACGAAATACACGGAAGAGTTCGGATTAGGAACGGCAAAAATTGCGAGGATTTAAGACGTTTGTTGGCAGCGTTCGCAAAAAAAACGGACCATACAGAAACGGTCAGACAAAGACTCGCAGAACTGTCAGAAATATATATATGTAAAGTTGGTATTATAATTGGTATATTTAAATTAACAATACGTTGAGCAACTGAAGGCAACTTTAGGCAACTTTAGGCAACTTTGCGACCGCTTCTTACGACTTCCTTCTGCGAATGAATCTGCGTCGTAATTCATTCTCCGGTTTCTCATTCAGCTGTTCTCTAGTTTGCTGAATACCATTCACAACGAGGGAGTTGTATACTAGCTGTGCTCTTCTGCCTTAACCCTTTACACTCGGCCCTCCTGCTCATCTTCATCTGACCCAGATGAAACAAATTCATCGTCGTTATCATATATGAACCGCCATAGCTTCATGTTGTCGCAGCTGGTGCTTGTGGAATTGGGTCCTTCTATTTGAGCTGCCTTGCGGACGTTGTACCGCCCGTTTTGCTTAACTTGAACGACTTCGTATGGTCCTAAGTATGGACTTGCTAGCTTTCTTCCTGCAACGAATTGAGTCCTCTTGATTGCGACGAGATCACCCAACCTATAGATGTGAGCTTGCTTCCGCCCCCTGTCGTAGTTTCGCTTGTATACTTGTTGAGCAGCTTCAATGTTTTTCTTTGCTTCTTGTCGCATTAAGTCTCGCTCAAGGTTGTATTGGGAAACAAACTCCTCGTTTAAAATCTCATGCAAACGCTCCTCTGCCTGGCTGTACATCTTTGTGCCAAATAAAAGCTCAAAGGGTGAAAGCTTTGTTGAGCAATGCACTTGTGAGTTTATGGCCTTTTGCACCTGAGGCACATACTTGAACCACTTGCTTGGTTCTTCAGTAGACATTTTGGCGATGACAGCGATAATCGATCGGTTAATCCGCTCGACTTGGCCGTTTCCACGAGCAACTCCAGTAGTTGAGCATACGTGATCCACTTTGTTGCTATTCAGCCACTCTTCAAACACACCAGATGTAAAGGCTGCTCCTCGATCGCTGACAACTCGTTTCGGAAACCCAAAAACATTCGACCATTCGGTAAATCTCCTGATGACTTCTTCGCATCCGGTCGTTTTCGTGGGGTAAAGCCAAACAAATTTTGCGAAGCCATCTACAATTGCCAGAATATATTTGTACTGCTTCGAAGTAGTATCCATCGGCCCCAAGTGATCCACATGTAGCGTATGCAGTGGAACATCTCCTTTGGCTATGCAGTGGAGGAGACCTTCTTGCTTTCCCAACTTCTTACTGTAAATAATGCATTTAATACAGTTGGCAATAAAATTCGTTACCTTCCGCTCCAAATGAGGGATCCAAAACTGTTGAACTGACTAACTGTGGATGCCGGCTCAAGTGATCCACGTGCTTCATCTTTTCTCCTGGCTTGTGAACAACATCGCAGCTAAAATCCTGAAGGTACATCACGTATGCTGCAACTTCGCGAGGAATATCGTCTTTTCTTGTAGTGTCTTTAAACGCTGAGCAATCCGTGACGAGTTTGAAGTGAATGCCCATGAGGTAATGTCGAAACTTCCTGAGCGCTAAATAAATCGCCTTTGCCTCGAGGATATAGCTGTGTCGCTCGGCCTCTGAAGCTGTCGTCTTCTTACTCCAGAAATATACAGGGTGCAGTTGTCCTTCAAACATCTGAAGTAAGACTGCCCCAAAACCATCCTTACAGGCATCCGTGTGTAGCTCAGTATGTGCTGTTCTGCAGTATATGTTTAGCACCGGTTCGTTGGTTAGAATCTTCTTAAGCTCCTGAAGTGACTGCAGCTCTGGACTTCCTATTTTAAATTCGACGTCCTTTCTTAGAAGATTGGTCAACGGTCGAGCAATATTTGCATAACCTGGAATAAATTTTCTAAAAAAAACTGTTAGTCCAAGGAATGACTGTACCGCTCTAATGTTTCTTGGAGTTTTAAATCTGTTTACGGCTGATGTTTTTTCTTCGCCTGGCCATATTCGTCCATTTTCCACGGTATGTCCCAAAAAGTGTATGCGGGATTGCATAAAGCTACATTTTTTCCATTTAATTTTTAGCCCAAACTGAACTGCTGTCTCCAATACACGTCTTGTTTTGCTCATACACTCGTCAGCAGTGGGTGCATATATAATTATATCATCCATATATAATTGCATTACGTCGTCATTGATCAAGTCTTGGAATATTTGATTCAGATATCTGATAAATGCAGCCGGAGAATTTTTGAAACCAAAAGGAGTTCTATTAAACTCGAACAATCCTTCTTTTGTTACAAAGGCAGTTAATGGTTTGCTTGCCTCTTCCACTGCAACGTGAAAAAAACCGTTCTCCAGATCGAGCGTAGAAAAAATGGAAGCCTCTTGTAATTTTTCCAGTACCTCTTCCATCAAGGGCACTGGAAAACGATCAGCCAATACCATACTATTTAGTTTTCTATAGTCAATACAAATTCGAAGCGTACCGTCTTTCTTTTTGACTACGACGACTCTGCTGGCTACGTTTGATGCTGACTTACGTATTATTCCTTGGGCCAACCATTCATCAACTTGCTTCTTTACTGCCTCTGCTTCGTTTACGGACAGACGAGATGGAGACTGATGAAATGGTTTTATTACGCCATCGAGTGATCCTCAGTTCGACTGGGCATTGCTTCAAAGTTACTGGTGGTATCTGCTGACTTCTTCGATGAGTTTGGTCACTGATTCTACGTACGGGAGCAACAGTAAACAAGTTAGATGCTTCTACAATGTTATACACATCTGAGCCAAGGCTACTTGGTTCTTTCGGTTCAGCTCTTAGGCCCGTTAACTTAAAGCCATAGTCGTCGCAGCAAAATGAAAACTTCCTGATAAAATCATGTCCTAGCAAAGCACCACAGTCGATCACGTTATCAGGCACGACCAAAAACTTTTGTTGTGTGAACAACTGGTCAGCAAGAACATCGGCTGTAAAGAACCCAATCGGTCTTGTTTTTTTCTGTCCCAGACCGCTTAGCAATGATACACTTTTATAAATTTCTATGTCTTCTATCTTTTCAGCAACATTCTTTGTCACCAGTGATACGTCCGATCCTGTATCGATTAGGCATTCAATGTCCACACCATTTATAGAGATCACCTTGCTGCGGCTTTGATCAACGACCTTGCGAACACTTTCTGTAACTAAAGGGCAATCTCGGGACATATGACCATTTTCATTGCACTTAAAGCATTTTGTCGGAGACTGGCAATCTTTGATTTTATGCTCTGCTGAACCACACTTGAAACAAAATTCTTTTTTCGCTGGTCTTCTTTCGTTGATGCACCGCTCTTATTCCAGGAACTACGAGGCTTGTCGTCCAGCTGCTCTATGATGCCATACTGCTCTCTGAGTGATTTAAAAGTTTTGCACGAATAAAGAATAGCCTTGTACTCGTTCTTCATATCAACTAGTCCGTTTACAACGTACCGCAGAATCGCTGATTCCTCCACATTACCTGCTCCTGCAATCTGCCGAGTTGTAATATGTATTCGTGAAATGTTTCGTTCTTTTGTTTCTTCCTGTTTTGTAGCTGGCGATGCACGTCCGCGCTGTTGGCGCTGCTAGCGAACTCATCAATAAGAACGCGTTTCAGCTCGTTGTAGTCACTCACACACACAGACTGTAAAAACAATTTAGCAGTGCCAGCTATCTTTCCTCTTGCTTGCACATACATCTGTTTAAATGTGAGCTCGTATGCGTCTGCATTTTGTTCAAAAATGTCGAACCACTGCTTAACTGCTTGACCGTCAAAATCTTTAACAACTTTTTCGAAATTATCATGTTGCGGTTTAACGTAAGTACTTGTGTTCTCGTCAATTTGAATTTTTAAAGAGAGCAACTGAAGTATACCATCCATTTGCTTTTTCATCTCAGCAACATCCATTCGACTGTTTTCCTCACCCATTGTCTCGTTCTGATCCTCTTCCACCTCTTTTAGATCTTGATTTTCTTGCTTCTTTTTTGCTGGCGTTCGACGCGTCATTTATGATTGAATGGTGAGACTTGTCTTTGAATTTCACAACTTGGCTACTTAGTGTTTTTTCTTATTCTGCGTAACTCTTTTAATTTCTTTCACTTATTTGGTTATCTCAGACCCGGTGCGAGCCCCCAAATGTAAAGTTGGTATTATAATTGGTATATTTAAATTAACAATACGTTGAGCAACTGAAGGCAACTTTAGGCAACTTTAGGCAACTTTGCGACCGCTTCTTACGACTTCCTTCTGCGAATGAATCTGCGTCGTAATTCCTTCTCCGGTTTCTCATTCAGCTGTTCTCTAGATTGCTGAATACCATTCACAACGAGGGAGTTGTATACTAGCTGTGCTCTTCTGCCTTAACCCTTTACATATATATATATATAATTCCGGCGAACGTGGTAACCAGGGAAAAGAAGGAATAATGGACATCAAAGGAGCAAGTCTAGGGGACGAAACGGAAGGAAAGTTAGAAATAAAAATGGAAACCGAAGTCAAAGACCGGGTACGTGGATGGGGCATCCGGTACCAAGGAACAACAAACCCACTGGAATTCCTAAGCAAAATGGAACAGTGGGCAGGCGGATTCGGAATACGGAAGGACCAGCTGATACAGACGATGCCATTCGTCATGGAGGGGATCGCGAGTGATTGGTGGAACACCACACCGAGCAGGATCGTAACATGGACACAGCTCAGAACAGAACTGCTGGAATACTTTTTACCACCAAGGTACGAGGAACAGTTAGAGAATCAGATTGCACAGATGAAGGAGAGAGAAACGGAGCCCGTAGGAGAATACGCAATGGGACTAAGAAAACTGATGCAATTCACGAAACTCTCAGAGGAGGCCAAACTGGACCGACTGTACAGAAACAGCAGGAGCAAGATAAAGCTGTACGCTAGGAGGGCAGGATTCAACTCGTTGACTGAGTTCCTCAAACTAGCGGAGGAGGTAGAAGGAATAGAGGCAGAGGACCGGACACAGTCAAGCCAACCGGTGCAGCAGCTAAGACCGGAGATATGCATGCGCTGTGGAGGAACCGGACATGGGGCACGCACGTGTAACAATCCACCGAGGCTGTTTTGCTGGATCTGTGGAAGAAACGGTACAAGAACCACGGAGTGCTGCAAGGCGGGGCCGGGAAACGCAGGAGGCCTGAGCAAATAAGGCTGGCAACTCAGGCCGCAACAAGAGAGCCAGCAGCAGGGGAACAGTTGTGCTGCGACGGGTTCCAAATAGTAGTCCGGATAAGGGTCGGAAACAGGACAGCGAAAGGAATCGTGGACGCAGGAGCATCAATGAGCGCTATAAGCAGAAATAGATATCAAGATCTGAAACACCAGGGCAAATTGTGTCGAGCCCGTGCAGAAATAACAATGGCCAACGGAACAACGCAGAAGGCGATAAAGGAATTCACGGCGGAAATCCAATTTGGAGGAAAATGGTTCAGCGTGCGTTTATGATACTTACAGAAGTGGCAGGAGGAATACTGTTAGGGATGGACTTTCTGGCGGGGGTACACAGCACGCTGAGGTGTGGAAACTTAGAGCTGGAAATAAGAGAGCCCGGAGACGAAGAGGACCAACCGGAGACGAATACGGAGCAAGAAGATACGTCAGGGGAACCATCCGAAAAGGAAGTGCAGGACTTTCTGGAAACGCAGAGGCAAGTATTTGAAGGAATGCAGGGAATCAGTAATATAACAAAGCATAAGATTTACCTCAAGGATGATAAACCGATTAAACAGAGGTACTATCCTCGAAATCTAAAACAGTAGGCAATCATCAATGAACGCAGAGGAAAGTATTTGAAGGAATGCAGGGAATCAGTAATATAACGAAGCATAAAATTTACCTCAAGGATGATAAACCGATTAAACAGAGGTACTATCCTCGAAATCTAAAACAGTAGGCAATCATCAATGAACAGGTGAACGAGTTGTTGGCACTAGGACTCATAGAACCCTCACGTAGCCCGTGCAGCGCGCCAGTAGTGCTAGTGAAAAAGAAGCACAACGAATGGAGAATGTGTGTGGACTATCGACTACTGAACGACAAGACAGAAAAAGACCATCTTGGACCAGTTAGAGAGGCCCCGGACGTGGACTGTTCCAGTGGAAGGTTATGCCATTTGGGTTAACCACAGCTCCAACAACATTTCAAAGAGCACTGGACTAAATAATAGGGCCAGAAATGGAACTGTTTGCATTTGCATATCTGGACGACATAGTGGTTATTGGCCGGCGCAAACGTGAACATCTGGAGAAGCTAACAGAGGTATTCAGGAGATTACAGAACGCGAACCTGCGGATTAATCCAGACAAATGCCACTTCTTCCAAAAGGAGCTAAAGTACCTGGGACACGTCATAATAGACCCGGACAAAGTAGCAGCAATTCGAGACTTACCAGCGCCGCGATCCACAAGGGAAGTACACAGCTTTTTAGGAATGGCATCATGGTACCGACGGTTCATACCAAATTTCACCGAACAGGCAGTTGCGTTGCAAGGCTTAATCAAGAAAGGACAAAAATTTGAATGGACCAAGGAACAACAGGAATCGTTTGACCAACTGAAAACGAGCCTAACAAAGGCACCGGTACTGGCATGCCCCGATTTCACAAGGCAGTTTAAACTACAAACGGATGCCAGCGACTTAGGCGTTGGCGCGGTCTTAACGCAGGACGGAGAGGACGGGGAGCATGTGATAGCGTTTGCCAGCAGGAGGTTGAGTAAAGTAGAGAAAAAATACAGCGCAACCGAAAAAGAATGCTTAGCAATATATTGGGGCATCAACAAGTACAAGATGTACCTAGAAGGCAATCGGTTCATTGTGATAACAGACCACATGGCTTTGGAGTGGCTAAACTCAATAGAAAGCCCGTCGGGAAGAGTAGCCAGATGGGCGCTAGGCCTACAACCATTCCAGTTTGAAGTCCAGTACAGAAAGGGAAAATGGAATGCGGTAGCAGACGCCTTATCCAGAGCACCACAGAACGAGTTAAAAACAATACAGTACACGGAGACATGGATTGGGAGGAAAATACAAGGAACTGGAACGAGACCCAAAAACACGGAATTCAAAATGGAGGCAGGCAGGCTATATAAACTGGGTAGCAATCGGAGAGACACACAACCATGGAAATTGTGCATAACTGAAGCTGAAATTCAACAGGCATGTTCAAGACACTGAGGAGAGTAAAGAACCGATATTTCTGGCCACGAATGAACAAGGACGTAAGGAAATACGTACAGAAATGCGAGTGTTGCCAAAAATACAAGGTATCGCAACAGAAAAAAGCTGGGAAGATGCTGACAAAAGTGGCAGAAGCACCGTGGGAAACCATATGTGTGGATTTCGTAGGACCTCTACCCAGATCAAAGCACGGAAACACCACACTATTAGTAATCGTGGACAAATTCTCGAAGTGGGTAGAACTTGCAGCAATCAGACAGGCTACAGCGGACGCATTCCTACGAGTCTTTAGAGAAAGGGTAATTGCGAGAGTTGGATCACCAAAAACCCTGATCTCAGATAATGGGGTCCAGTTCACAGGAGGAAAAACAAAAAAGGCCATGGAAAAATGGGGGATACGGCAACAGCTGACGGCACCGTACACGCCCCAGGAGAACCCTACCGAGCGAACGAATCGAACAGTCAAAACGATGATCGCACAGCTAGCAGGAGAGTCTCAGACCACGTGGGACGAATCTATCGGAATCTACAAGATATAGCCCTGCGCAGCTGGTATTCGGTCAAGAGTTAAGATTACCAAACACGATGTTCGACAGGGTAACAAAAGGATCGGGGTTTCAGGAGGAAAGTATAGAACAAAGATGGAACAGGTTAAAAGGCGTGCGAAAGGAGGCAACACAGCATACAGAACAACAAAAACATCACTACAATCTACGAAAAAGGGATTGGAAACCAGATGTCGGAGACTTGGTATGGTGCAAGACGCACTATCTGCCAAAAGCGGCAGAAAAATTTAACGCCAAACTAGCAGCAAAGAACGACGGCCCCTGGAAGGTAACCAATTTCGTGTCACCAGTGATTATGACAGTGAAAGACACACGAAAAACAAAGAGTATACATCGGAAACACCAAACAGTACGTATGATCAAATACAATACAAAACGAACCCGATAAACTAGCAACACATGAAAAGCACAATCTATCATTGAATACACATAACCAAACACTACACTAATGACACTACTCCCCAACTCACATAACATAGGTCATCTCACTACACCACACCCCAAACGTAAACCAACACTACACCATAACCATAACACAACACTACATCCTACACCAAAACTAAACGTTAAGCCTAACACAAACATTTGTCTCATTACAGAAAAGATGAACAAATTCACGGAGGCAGCACGAAAATTCCGGGACAGACACACAAAGTTACGGGCAGCGCAAACGATGGCGAAGTTCATAGAGCCAATACCGATGGCGGGAACCGCTCGGAAAAGGACAGCACCCGCAAAGATGAAGACCACGGCACCAACCAGGAACATCCAGTCCGGGCAAGGCAACAGCCAAACAGCCAAAACCGCCCAGGAGAGTCGGGCAACAGAGACACCGGATAGAGACATTCTAGAGCTCCATGAGGAGGAGTCCAACGACGAGGGATGGACGCTACCGGAGGGAGCAACACTGTCCAGAGCAGCAAAGAACAACATCAAAGAGAAGCTGGTAGGGAAGAAACCCGGAAAACAGCAGCGATGGCTGGTAAAAGATGGAGAGAAGACTTGGCGAGTAATATCAAATAGAGGGAACTATGTTACAATTCTTCAACACCACTCGAATCCATGACGGGTGGGGGAGTGTGACGCTGCGCACACAAAAAGCATGAAATGAATGAATAAAAAGAATAAAAAGTAAACGAAAGAAGCATTTAATTTAAAATTCAAACGAAGAACGCGCCAACGATCGCGCGTGTAGGGGCACACTATACCGAGGGAGATGGTCACACTTAGACCGGCAAATCCCACAGGCGACGGGCACACTAGATCTCGCCGAGCCCTATATAAGGCGGACCACGGGCCATAGAAAGGCACTTAGCAGCCAACCGTCTAAGGGTATAGAGGCAACTCCCCAGTGGTGGTAAGCAGCAAAGTCATTTTTTGGTGGACTAGATCATTCGATCCAAGTCCGCTTATACATTGTAGTTAGCTCCCGTAGTACTTCCTCCTCCCTCTAACCTTCCTGGCTTGCCGTCCTGAAGGTATCCCTAGACGTCTGATTTCAGGATCACACCTCCTTACGGCAGGTTTCACCGGCTGAGCTCTCTCTCTTGTGGCTGAACTCAGGGTCCCCAAGCACTTCTCTCTCTCTCTCTTGTGGCTGATCTCAGGGTCCCCAAGCAATTCTCTCTCTCTCTCTTGCGGCTGACTTCAGGGTCCCCAAGCAAACATTCTCTCTCTCTTGCGTCTGACTTCAGGGTCCCCAAGCAACAAATTCTCTCTCTTGTGGCTGACTTCAGGGTCCCCAAGCATAATATTCTCTCTCTCTCGTGGCTGACTTCAGGTTCCCCAAGCAACATTCTCTCTCTTGCGGTCGACTTTCGGTTCCCAAAGCAACATTCTCTCTCTTGCTGTCGACTTTCGGGTCCCCAAGCACTAAATAGCTCTCTCTCGCTCGTGGCTGACTTCAGGGTCCCCAAGCACCCCATTCTCATTTCAGCCAACACAACCCGTGCTGGTCATCTCGAGCGGCTGGACGGCTCCCGATACCAGGTATTCTAAGTGGACGAAGGAAGCAAGGGCAGCAAGGGCGGCACCCCGCCAAACCGGAGAATTCGTTAGTTGTTAATCAAATGTCAAGATACTTACTGAAATAAAACCTAGTTATAATCAATTACTAAGTAATTCCCCACGACTTCTACTCTGGACTGGGTCGGAACTCTCTTTCAGCAACCACGCCTGACACAAACAAATTCTTGTGACGAACCCTGGCCATCCGTGAGCCACCCGACAATGACGAACCGACGGGTGACACGGCCTCTTTTTTCCCCTCTTCTTCAAGAATGAATAACTATATAACAAATTTTTTTTTTTTGAAATTTATTTTATGTACTCTTTAAAATTTAATAAACAAATGACATAAAAACGGATAGTAAACATATCTATTGATTTTCTTTTATTAATTGTTAAAAAAAAGCTCGAAATTCAAGCCTCTAGACTAGAAGACCCCCTTAACTTAATTGGTTTTAATATTGTCAGGATTTCGACTGGCTTAATAAAAGAATATAAGAATATAAGATATTTGAGATCTATGTGGTATGCCGTTATCAAGGTGGTAGATGGATGAGCTATATGTTCCTATTCCTATTCTTTTACTGTTTTTCATTAGGTGGCGATATCGGATTTATCTTTAAGGTTGGTTTTGTATGAATGTGGTATTAAGCACTGTTGGTGCACTGTTATAATAATAATGTTATGTTATTGTTATAATGTTATTATATTTTACTGATTTTTGGTGTTGTGTTATAATATATTCATTGTAGTCTTTAATCATTGTTTTTTTATATATTTATTTCTCTTTATTTGAATGATTTACCATGTCTTTTCTTAAAGTCTATGTTCACGCTTGCCTCTTTATTATTGTAAAGGATTATGATCCACAATTAAGATGGTAAATCATAAGCTTTCCTGTTAGGAATAGCCCAACCGAATGTATAACCAAAAGCAGATCACAAGGATTTAGAATTTCTTTGAGGATCACAAGGGATTTATTAGCAGCTACAATTTAAGCAGATTACTTGGAAAGTTTTCTCAACTTGGACTTCTTCGGCATCACATCATTACGTCACTGATACACCTTGGAGAGTTGATTGCAGCACGTAAGCTTTGACATCGGCAGATTTATTTTGTTGTAGTGGTTTCAAAACCTTACAGTTTTACTGATCTTTGATGTCTTTGCACTTAGGCGCAAAATAACTATGCTACTCTGAACTTCGGATCGAGCGGTCGCAGTCACAGCAATGGACTCTGCATCGGCAGGGTGTCACTTGGCCCTTTTTGGAAAATCTACCCTTTTAAAACGTGCAAATGTTAACAAGCGTTATGGCCCTGAGGACTCCGTCTTTATAAATTCCACCTGCTTAGGAGCCAGTTCCCATAATCGATTACCTTCTCTAAAACTCCCAAAAATTCGACGGAAAATATGGTGAGTACAATCGTTTCATTGCAGCCTTCAATCATATGGTTCTTGATGATGTCTCACTCTCAGATATTGACAAGTTTACGTATCTACTCGGATGACTTTCTGGCCCTGCATTGAGTGTAGTGGCTGCATTTCAAGTATCGGAAGAAAATTACAAAAAAACATTGGAGCGCCTTAAGGAACGATACGATAAAAAGATGTTGATATTACTTTAGCCTTTTCGCCATACCTCAAATGAGAAAATCTGATTCTTTATCCCTTCCAGAAATTGTAGATACAGTTGCAGCGTTTCGTGGGTCACTTCTCTCTCTTGGCACCGAACAAAATGCCTTTGAATCCTTTTTAATTTAGCTCATCTTGCAAAAGGTCGATTCAGATTCAAAACATTCTTATGATCAAGGTCAGAACTATGAGCAGTCTCCAACTTGGTATAATATCTACAACATACTAGGCAGGCATTGTCTGTTTCTAGAATGCAGCGCAAAGCCAGGACAGGAGTTCAAGCAGTGTGAAAAGCGTCCGGAAAAAGTAAATCACCTCCTAGCGGCTAGAGGCAGTTGTGGAAAATGCGATTCCACAAATCACATTTTAGGATCGTGCCCTTCGTTCATTGCACTCCCACATGAGAAGCGACATGCTTGGGTCGAACAGGCAGCGCTATGTTTGAACTGTCTTCATAAAGGCCACATCGTGCAGCTAATCGCGGGTTGCACCATTCTTCGTTATATCGCAGGAGTTAAACACAGGAAACCTCTCAACCAAATGTAGAACAGACAAACGAGCAACCTCGTTGCTCCACACAAGTAGTTGCATGTCTTTCTCGTAAATCAAATCGAGCGCTTATCCCGACCGCTCTAGTTCTTATCCAGGATAAATACGGAATGTTCCATCCGGCACGGGCCTTGCTTGGTTCTGGCTCGGAAATTAACTTTATCACAGATTCTTTGGCCAACAAATTACAACTTCAGCGAAAACGTCAACATTTTGAAGTTTCTGGCATAGAAGATGTTAGAGCAGAGCTTTAATTCTCAGTCTCGACGACCATACGCTCACGTTTGTCTGCTGACGAATGGTCATTGCAATTTGCTGACACCAAGGCAATAGCATTGTCTCAACCCGCACTCGGATAGAATCATCAACATGGTCAATCCCTGGCACATCGTTGTTTACAACGTTTAACCGATCAGAAACAAATGTATTCTGATTTCATTCAAGAATATATTGATCTGGGGCACAACCTTTGGATAGGTTTGACTCAAATCAACCTCATTATGTCAACCTCTTCGTCCAGACAGCTCAACAACAAAGTTGCGTGTAGTTTTTGACGTATCTGCAAAGTCATCGACAGGAGTATCATTAAATAATATTTTAATGGTTGGACCGACAGTTCAGCAGGACCTCATCTTAACCCTGCTGTCATTTAGGTTGCATAGGCATGCTCTAACAGCTGATATAACAAAAATGTATCGGCTATTCGTTGTGGATCCCCAATTTGGTGGAGACACAATATTTCTGACCCGTTAAAATTATTTCAGCTTAATAATGTCACATATGGGCTTGCTTGTGCACGCCATCAGAAGTTTGCATTTCATAGCAGAGAAATATAGGAACTAATTTTCTATTGGATCCGAAATTATATCTAAAGAGATGTATGTCGATGACCTCCTTACAGGAGCTGACTGCATTGAGGATTTGAAATTGAAGATTGATCAAGTAACTGGAACTTTGTATTGTGCCGGATTAGAGTTAGCCAAATGAAATTTTAGCAAGTTGGATGATGATATCAAAGAACGTCGTTTCAAGTTAGCCTGCAAAGATATCACAAAAACTTTAGCAATGTCGCGGAGGCCCCAATTGCATGACTTTTGCTTTCGGTTCAATTTGCCAGAAACTAAAGCTATAACGAAAAATGAACATTCTCTCAATTATTGCACGCTTTTATGACATACTGGGTTTGTTAGGACCTGTGGTTATAAGATACAAAATATTTGTGCAGGAGCTGTGAATGAGTCATTTGGATTGGGACGAAACACTGCCTCAAGAATTAACAGATCGTTGGCAATCTATTTATCCTGACCTGCACAAATTAAAACAAATCGGCATACCCCGACATGTGGATTTTTCCCCAAAGCATGACCGCGAAATACATGGATTCGCAGATGCTTCACAGCGTGTACAAGGTTATTGTATATATCTGCGCTCAATTCAAAATCGATCAGTAGAATCGCATTTACTCATAAAAAAGTCAAAGGATACCCCAATTAAAGTCCTTTCTCTTCCACGATTAGAGCTATGTACTGCATCTATTCTTTGCGATACATGGAACAAAATAAAACATAAGTTCAGCAGCATCCAAAAAGTGGTTTTCTGGACAGACTCCAAAATCGTACTACACTGACTCACTAAGCACTGTTCTCAATTAAATTGCTTTGTAGCTAATCGGATCTCAGGAATTCAAACTAAATCATCGAACACTTCTTGCCGTCATGTACCAGGAAAAGAAAACCCGGCTGACATCATATTTCGCGGATGCAAGGCCAGCGAACTTCAAAATTCATGTTGGTTCACAGGACCTACCATTCTTAAGTTGGAAGAACATCTTGGCCGCAGACCTTGGACAAAATCAAACCCTTATATTCGGATCTTAAAAAACGAAAAATTCCATCATTCAAATACACCGGATATAAAGAAAACATCCTTGAACAAATTCTGAATCGAATCTCTTCGTATCATCGTGTTCTTCGAGTCACAGCTTACGTGGGCGGGCGTTTAACAAGAATTCTGCAAGCAAAAACTCTGCATGTCGCAAGCAGTTGAAATGTCAGCGACTGAGTTGCAGCACTCGTTCCAGTTTATTATAGGACTTATTCATCATCAAACTTATTGCAAGGAAATAGATTGTTTAAAGGGTAAAGTTCTCAGCGCAGATCTTCAAAGGCTGACACCCTTTCTGTTGGAATCAACTATAGGAACTCGCACGGTGACACTCATTCGTGTTGGCGGGCGTCTAAAAAATGAGCAAATACCAGTGGAAGCCAAGTACCCACCTTTACTGCCAAAAGATCACACATTCACATATAAACTCGACGAATTTCTTCACCAAACTAACAGGCACGCATGGCACAAGGCTCTAAACGGAATCTTACGTCTCCAAGTATGGATCGTTAATTCTCGTCGACTGGTTTGCAAAGTGGTGCGCAACTGTGTTCACTGTTATCACTACAGGCCCCGTTTGCTGGACCAGATCATGGGGTCACTTCCTGCTGACCGGTTGTCACTAACAAAAGCCTTTGCTATCTCTGGAGTTGACCTGTGTGGTCCATTTTTTATATATTTAATAAAAGTTTCGCTCTCTTTATTTGAATGATTTACCATGTCTTTTCTTAAAGTCTATGTTCACGCTTGCCTCTTTATTATTGTAAAGGATTATGATCCACAATTAAGACGGTAAATCATAAGCTTTCCTGTTATGCATAGCCCAACCGAATGTATAACCAAAAGCAGATCACAAGGATTTAGGATTTTTTTGAGGATCACAAGGGATTTAGTAGCAGCTACAATTTAAGCAGATCACTTGGAAAGTTTTCTCAACTTAGACTTCTTCGGCATCACATCATTACGTCACTGGTACACCTTGGATAGTTGATTGCAGCACGTAAGCTTTGACATCGGCAGACTTAACCCAGTTCATATGTTATTTGATCTTACAGACTCAAATAAGACAAATAAAAAGACAAATCTGGTTATATAGGTATGATTTATTAAAAGCTTTTTCATAAAAGCTTTTCAGAACAGGCGGGCTGCTAAACCATAGTTTTACATCAAAGTTTCGCAGTTACTGTAAAACTGTTGTAGTGGTTTCAAAACCTTACAGTTTTGCTGATCTTTGATCTCTTTGCACTTAGGCGCAAAAGAACTATGCTACTCTGAACTTCGGATCGAGCGGTCGCAGACACAGCAATGGACGCTGCATCGGCAGAGTGTCACTTGGCCCTTTTGGAATCGCACTTTAGGCAATTGTGTCAAGTTCAACAGCAAATTGAAAAAATAGACTTGAAGAAGATCCTCCCGATCAGTTTTAGGCAGAATTTATAGCAAGAAAATCTACCCTTTTAAAACGTGCAAATGTTAACAAGCGTTATGGCCCTGAGGACTCCGTCTTGATAAATTCCACTTGCTTAGGAGACAGTTCCCATAATCGATTACCTTCTCTAAAACTCCCAAAATTCGACGGAAAATACTGTACTCACCACAATCGTTTCATTGCAGCCTTCAATCATATGGTTCATGATGATGTCTCACTCTCAGATATTGACAAGTTTACGTATCTACTCGGATGGCCTTCTGGCCCTGCATTGAGTGTAGTGGCTGCATTTCAAGTATCGGAAGAAAATTACAAAAAGGCATTGGAGCGCCTTAAGGAACGATACGATAAAAAGGTGTTGATATTACTTTAGCCTTTTCGCCATTCCTCAAACGAGAAAATCTAATTCTTCATCCCTTCCAGAAATTGTAGATACAGTTGCAGCGTTTCGTGGGTCACTTCTCTCTCTTGGCACCAAACAAAATGCCATTGAATCCTTTTTAATTCAGCTCGTCTTGCAAAAGGTCGATTCAGATTCAAAACATTCATTCGTGTTGGCGTGCGTCTAAAAAATGAGCAAATACCAGTGGAAGCCAAGTACCCACCTTTACTGCCAAAAGATCACACATTCAGAGATAAACTCGTCGAATTTCTTCACCAAATCTTTCTAAACGGAATCTTAAGCAAGTATGGATCGTTAGTTCTTGTCGACTGGTTTGCAAAGTGGTGCGCAACTGTGTTTACTGTTATCACTATAAGCCCCGTTTGCTGGACCAGATCATGGGGTCACTTCCTGCTGACCGGTTGTCACTAACAAAACCCTTTGCTATCTCTGGAGTTGATCTGTGTGGTCCATTTCTGACGTCGTATCGTATTCGCGGAAAACATACATGACCGCCATGTATGTTTGTTTGCTTTGCTACCAAAGCAGTACATGTATCTGACCTGTCAACTAATACTTTCATTCTCTGTTTAAAGCGCTTCATCGGGCGGAGATGTTTGCCAAGTCGGTAAAACATACTGGTCACTCGCATTTGACGTACGAGGAACTCCAAACTGTCGCAGTTGATGCTGAAGCGGTTGTCAACTCACGAACCCTGAAGCCTCCGGGGCAGCTGGTTATGATCCATGAAGACAACGCACCACCTCAGCAATGGCCCTTGGGACGCGTTACCAATACTTGCTCTGGAGCGGACGGAAGAGTCCGAGTCGTCGATATTAAGACGGCAAAAGGAGTCATTCGTCATCCAATTCATAAAGTTGCACCCCTGCCTATTTCACCTGTATCTTGAAAGAACGACCGTCCTTCCAACGGCCGGAGTATGCTCACGCATTTGGATGCGCTTTATTCTACATTTAATATACTACAAAATAACGGAAAACAATTAACAGTTAGAATAGCATGAAAAAAGAAAAACAAAAAAACACAAGCAACTCGCATGTACTCAATTATGCTCCTTTGGCAAGTGTTACAATTTATATTCCCCTAAATGAAGTACTGTGTATATCTCTCTCCTTTTGAAAAATAAGGATATATATAAAGTTATTTTAAAGTTAGTCCATTTTTATATATTTAATAAAAGTTTCGCTCTCTTTATTTGAATGATTTAACATGTCTTTTCAGATCACAAGGATTTAGGATTTTTTTGAGGATCACAAGGGATTTAGTAGCAGCTACAATTTAAGCAGATCACTTGGAAAGTTTTCTCAACTTGGACTTCTTCAGCATCACATCATTACGTCACTGGTACACCTTGGAGAGTTGATTGCCGCACGTAAGCTTTCACATCGGCAGATTTAACCCAGTTCATATGTTATTTGATCTTACAGACTCAAATAAGACAAATAAAAAGAAAAATCTGGTTAAATCTGGATATATAGGTGTGATTTATTAAACCTATTTCATAAAAGCTTTTCAGAACAGGCGGGCTGCTAAACCATAGTTTTACATCAAAGTTTCGCAGTTACTGTAAAACTGTTGTAGTGGTTTCAAAACCTTACAGTTTTGCTGATCTTTGATCTCTTTGCACTTAGGCGCAAAAGAACTATGCTACTCTGAACTTCGGATCGAGCGGTCGCAGACACAGCAATGGACGCTGCATCGGCAGAGTGTCACTTGGCCCTTTTGGAATCGCACTTTAGGCAATTGTGTCAAGCTCAACAGCAAATTGAAGAAATAGACTTGGAAGAAGATTCTCCCGATCAGTTTGAGGCAGAATTTATAGCAAGAAAATCTACCCTTTTAAAACTTGCAAATGTTAACAAGCGTTATGGCCCTGAGGACTCCGTCTCCACCTGCTTAGGAGACAGTTCCCATAATCGATTACCTTCTCTAAAACTCCCAAAATTCGACGGAAAATATGGTGAGTACAATCGTTTCATTGCAGCCTTCAATCATATGGTTCATGATGATGTCTCACTCTCAGATATTGCCAAGTTTACGTATCTACTCGGATGTCTTTCTGGCCCTGCATTGAGTGTAGTGGCTGCATTTCAAATATCGGAAGAAAATTACAAAAAGGCATTGGAGCGCCTTAAGGAACGATACGATAAAAAGGTGTTGATATTACTCTAGCCTTTTCGCCATTCCTCAAATGAGAAAATCTAATTCTTCATCCCTTCCAGAAATTGTAGATACAGTTGCAGCGTTGCGTGGGTCACTTCTCTCTCTTGGCACCAAACAAAATGCCATTGAATCCTTTTTAATTCAGCTCGTCTTGCAAAAGGTCGATTCAGATTCAAAACATTCATTCGTGTTGGCGTGCGTCTAAAAAATGAGCAAATACCAGTGGAAGCCAAGTACCCACCTTTACTGCCAAAAGATCACACATTCAGAGATAAACTCGTCGAATTTCTTCACCAAATCTTTCTAAACGGAATCTTAAGCAAGTATGGATCGTTAGTTCTTGTCGACTGGTTTGCAAAGTGGTGCGCAACTGTGTTCACTGTTATCACTACAAGCCCCGTTTGCTGGACCAGATCATGGGGTCACTTCCTGCTGACCAGTTGTCACTAACAAAAGCCTTTGCTATCTCTGGAGTTGACCTGTGTGGTCCATTTCTGACGTCGTATCGTATTCGCGGAAAACATACATGGCGGTCTTTGTTTGCTTTGCTACCAAAGCATGTATCTGACCTGTCAACTAATACTTTCATTCTCTGTTTAAAGCGCTTCATCGGGCGGAGATGTTTGCCAAGTCGGATCTTCTGCGACAACGCAACCAATTTCGTTGGAATCCGTAATCAAGTAGAGGAATTTAAAATGCAACTCTTCAGCCAGCAAGCGTTGAAAGACCTACAAATGTTACCTCATCCAATGGCGTAGAGTTTAGCTTCATTCCACCCCGCGCACCACACTTTGGAGGCTTGTGGGAGGCTGCGGTAAGGTCCATGAAGCTTTAATTGGTAAAACATACTGGTCACTCGCATTTGACGTACGAGGAACTCCAAATTGTCGCAGTTGATGCTGAAGCGGTTGTCAACTCACGAACCCTGAAGCCTCCGGGGCAGCTGGTTATGATCCATGAAGACAACGCACCACCTCAGCAATGGCCCTTGGGACGCGTTACCAATACTTGCTCTGGAGCCGACGGAAGAGTCCGAGTCGTCGATATTAAGACGGCAAAAGGAGTCATTCGTCATCCAATTCGTAAAGTTTCACCCCTGCCTATTTCACCTGTATCTTGAAAGAACGACCGTCCTTCCAACGGCCGGAGTATGCTCACGCATTTGGATGCGCTTTATTCTACATTTAATATACTACAAAATAACGGAAAACAATTAACAGTTAGAATAGCATGAAAAAAGAAAAACAAAAAACACAAGCGATTCGCATGTACTCAATTGTGCTCCTTTGGCAAGTGTTACATTTTATATTCCCCTAAATGCAGTACTGTGTATATCTCTCTCCTTTTGAAAAATAACGATATATATAAAGTTATTTTAAAGTTATTTCATGTAAAATTTAATAGTTGGAAATATAGTGTAAAATTGATTTGTGCGAATATATATATATTTTTGTTTTTCTTGATTGTTTAATGTTGATTTTGTACCTAAAATGTATTCTATCTACGCTGTTAAAGTGTATTGGTAAGTTCTTACCAATTACCAACTCATAAGGACAATAATTATGTGCCATAAACTGAGTCGTATTGAAACGGTTGTGACGGTTCGTCGCTGTCGGGTGGCTCAGGGATGGCCAGGATTTGTCACAAGAAGAGTTTGTTGCTTGGGGACCCTGAAATCAGCCACAAGAGAGAGAGAGTTTGTTGCTTGGGGACCCTGAAGTCAGCCACAAGAGAGAGAGAGTTTGTTGCTTGGGGACCCTGAAGTCAGCCACAAGAGAGAGAGAATTTGTTGCTTGGGGACCCTGAAGTCGGCCGCAAGAGAGAGAGAGAAGTGCTTGGGGACCCTGAAGTCAGCCACAAGAGAGAGAGAATTTGTTGCTTGGGGACCCTGAAGTCAGCCGCAAGAAAGAGAGAGAAGTGCTTGGGGACCCTGAAGTCAGCCGCAAGAGCGAGAGATCAGCCGGTGAACCGTGCCGTAAGGAGGTGTGATCCTAAAATCAGACGTCTCCTAGGGATACCTCCAGGAGGAGGGACTACTACTAAGCTAAGGAGCTAACTACTAGGTATAAGCGGACTTGGATCGAATGATCCAGTCCACCAAAAAAATGACTTCGCTGCTTACCACCACTGGGGAGTAGATCCTTCACCCTTAGACGGTTGGCTGCTAAGTGCCTTTCCATGGCCCGTGGCCCGTCTTATATAGGGCTCGGCGAGATCTAGTGTGCCCGTCGTCTGTGGGATTTGCCGGGCTAAGTGTGACCATCTTTCTCTCGGTCTAGTGTGCCCTATCTGCGCGATCGTTGGCGCGCGCGTTCTCGGTTTGAATTTGAAATTAACTTCTTTTGTTTCATGCTTTTTTTATTCTTATTCATTTAATTCATTTACTTCATTTTATTTAATTCATGCTTTTCTTATTTATTGTGCGCGCAGCGTCACACTCCCTCCCCGTCATGGATTCAAGAGGTGTCGTACAATTGTTACATAATTCCCCCTATTTACGATTACTCTCCACATCCTTTCTCCCTCTTTTACCAGCCAGCGCTGCTGCTTTCCAGGTTTCTTCTCATCCAGCTTCTTCTTAATGATGTTTTTGGTTGTTCTGGACAGTATTACTCCCTCCGGTTGTGTCCAACCCTCGTCGTTAGACTCCTCCTCGTGGAGCTCCAGTATATCCCTATCCATTACCCTTTGCTCCTTGGCAGTTTCGGCCGTTTGGCTGTTGCCTTGCCTGGAGTGAATAGTCCCGGTTGGTGCCGTGGTTTTTAGTTTTGCCGGTGCCGTCCTCTTCCGAGTGGTTCCCGGCATCGGTGCTGGCTCTATAAGTTTTGCCATTTTTGCATCGTGTTCATTCTGTATTGTACTTGTTCCTACGTACTGTTTTATGTCTCCGATGTATACTCGCTTTGTTTTTCGTGTGCTCTGGTCTCTCACTGTCATGATTACGGGTGACACGAAATTGGTTACCCTCCAGGGGCCGTCGTACTTTGGTGCTAGTTTGGCGTTAAATTTTTCTGCCGCTTTTGACAGATAGTGCGTCTTGCACCATACCAAGTCCCCGACATCTGGTTTCCAGTCCCTTTTCCGTAGGTTGTAGTGATGTTTTTGTTGTTCCGCGGCTTCTTCTGTATACTGTGTTGCCTCCTTTCGTACGTCTTTCAACCTGTTCCATCTTTGTTCTATACTTTCCTCCTGTAACCCCGATCCTTTTGTTACCCTGTCGAACACCGTGTTTGGTAATCTTAGCTCTTTTCCGAATACTAGATGCGCAGGGCTATATTTTGTAGATTCTGATACACTACTATTGTATGCTAACATTAGCTCCGGTAAATGTTCGTCCCACGTGGTTTGATCCTCTCCTGCTAGCTGTGCGATCATCGTTTTCACTGTTCGATTCGTTCGCTCGGTAGGGTTCTCCTGGGGCGTGTACGGTGCCGTCAACTGTTGCCGTATCCCCCATTTTTCCATGGCCTTTCTTGTTTTTCCTCCTGTGAACTGAACCCCATTGTCCGAGATCAGAGTTTTTGGTGATCCAACTCTCGCAATTACCCTTTCTCTAAAGACTCGTAGGAATGCGTCCGCTGTAGCCTGTCTGATTGCTGCAAGTTCTACCCACTTCGAGAATTTGTCCACGATTACTAATAGTGTGGTGTTTCCGTGCTTTGATCTGGGTAGAGGTCCTACGAAATCCACACATATGGTTTCCCACGGTGCTTCTGCCACTTTTGTCAGCATCTTCCCAGCTTTTTTCTGTTGCGATACCTTGTATTTTTGGCAACACTCGCATTTCTGTACGTATTTCCTTACGTCCTTGTTCATTCGTGGCCAGAAATATCGGTTTTTTACCCTTCTCAGTGTCTTGAACATGCCCAGGTGTCCTGCTTCTGATGTACTGTGGTTTTCCGTCAACACCTGTTGAATTTCAGCTTCAGTTATGCACAATTTCCATGGTTGTGTGTCTTTCCGATTGCTACCCAGTTTATATAGCCTGCCTGCCTCTATCTTGAATTCCGTGTTTTCTTGGTTTTGTTCCAGTTCCTTGTATTTTTCCTCAATCCATGTCTCCGTGTACTGTATTGTTTTTAACTCGTTCTGTGGTGTTCTGGATAAGGCGTCTGCTACCGCATTCCATTTTCCCTTTCTGTACTGGACTTCAAACTGAAATGGTTGTAGACCTAGTGCCCATCTGGCCACTCTTCCCGACGGGCTTTCTATTGAATTTAGCCACTTCAAAGCCATGTGGTCTGTTATCACTATGAACCGATAGCCTTCGAGGTACATCTTGTATTTGTTGATGCCCCAATATATTGCTAAGCATTCTTTTTCAGTTGCGCTGTAATTTTTCTCTACTTTACTCAACCTCCTGCTGGCAAATGCTATCACATGCTCCCCGTCCTCTCCGTCCTGCGTTAAGACCGCGCCAACGCCTAAGTCACTGGCATCCGTTTGTAGTTTAAATTGCCTTGTGAAATCGGGGCATGCCAGTACCGGTGCCTTTGTTAGGCTCGCTTTCAGTTGGTCGAACGATTCCTGTTGTTTCTTGGTCCATTCGAATTTTTGTCCTTTCCTGATCAAACCTTGCAACGCTCCTGCCTGTTCGGTGAAATTTGGTATGAACCGTCGGTACCATGACGCCATTCCTAAAAAACTGTGTACTTCCTTTGTGGATCTCGGTGCTGGTAAGTCTCGAATTGCCGCTACTTTGTCTGGGTCTGTCCGTATGCCCCGATCGCTTATGACATGTCCCAGGTACTTTAGCTCCTTTTGGAAGAAGTGGCATTTGTCTGGATTAATCCGCAGGTTTGCGTTCTGTAGTCTCCTGAATACCTCTGTTAGCTTCTCCAGATGTTCACGTTTGTTCCGGCCAATAACCACTATGTCGTCCAGATATGCAAATGCAAACGGTTCCATTTCTGGCCCTATTATTGAGTCCAGTGCTCTCTAAAATGTTGCAGGGGCTGTGGTGAGTCCAAATGGCATAACTTTCCACTGGAACAGTCCACGTCCGGGGACTGTGAACGCCGTGTATTGTCTACTGTCCCTATCCATTGGAATCTGCCAGTATCCTGACTTGAGATCTATTGTACTGATGAACTTTGCCTCTCTTAACTGGTCCAAGATGAAGTTCATTCTTGGTACCGGATAGGCGTCTTTTTCTGTCTTGTCGTTCAGTAGTCGATAATCCACACACATTCTCCATTCGTTGTTCTTCTTTCTCACTAGCACTACTGGCGCACTGTACGGGCTACGTGAGGGTTCTATGAGTCCCAGTGCCAACAACTCGTTCACCTGTTCATTGATGATTGCCTGTTGTTTCGGATTTCGAGGATAGTACCTCTGTTTAATCGGTTTGTTATATTACTTGTTCCCTGCATTCCTTCAAATACTTGCCTTTGTGTCTCCAGAAAGTCCTGTACTTCTTTTTCGGATGGTTCCCCTGTCGTGTCTTCTTGCTCTGTAGTCGTCTCCGATTGTTCCTCTTCGCCTCCGGGCTCTCTTATTTCCAGCTCTAAATTTCCACACATCAGCGTACTGTGTACTGTGTGTGTTCCACAGATCCAGCAAAACAGCCTCGGTGGATTGTTACACGTGCGTGCCCCGTGTCCGGTTCCTCCACAGCGCATGCATATCTCCGGTCTTAGCTGCTGCACAGGTTGGCTTGACTGTGTCCGGTCCTCTGCCTCTATTCCTTCTACCTCCTCCGCCAGTTTGAGAAACTCAGTCAACGAGTTGAATCCTGCCCTCCTAGCGTACAGCTTTATCTTGCTCCTGCTGTTTCTGTACACTCGGTCCAATTTGGCTTCCTCTGAGAGTTTCGTGAATTGCATCAGTTTTCTTAGTCCCATTGCGTATTCTCTTACGGGCTCTGTTTCTCTCTGTCTCATCTGTGCAATCTGATTCTCTAACTGTTCTTCATACCTTGGTGGTAGAAAGTATTCTAGTATTTCTGTTCTGAACTGTGTCCATGTTGTGATCATGCTCGGCGTGGTGTTCCACCAATCACTCGCGATCCCCTCCAGGATGAATCGTCTGTATCAGCTGGTCCTCCCGGATTCCGTATCCGCCTGCCCATTGTTCCATTTTGCTTAGGAACTCCAGTGGGTTTGTTGTTCCTTGATACCGGATGCCCCAACTGCGTACCCGGTCTATGACTTCTGTTTCCATTTTTCTTTCCAATTTTTCTTCCATGTCGTCGCCTAGACCTGCTCTTTTAGTGGCCATTATCTCCTCCTGTTCCTTGGTTACCACGATCGCCGGGCTTTTTCTCTTCTATATCTTTCCGACAGTTCTGCCAGTCTTTGTTTGACCGTTTCTGTATGATCCGTTCTTTTGGCGAATGCTGCCAACAGACGTCTTAAATCTTCACTTCTTTCTGCCGTTCCTAATCCGAACTCCTCTGTGTATTTCGTTAGTTCGCTCTTTGGTGCCAGATATACCCAGCTCGACATTACTCCGCTGTTGTCGGTTTATCTCTTGCAACCACTTTAACCTGCTCGGGCGCCACTGTGACGGTTCGTCGCTGTCGGGTGGCTCAGGGATGGCCAGGATTTGTCACAAGAATTTGTTTGTGTCAGGCGTGGTTGCTGAAAGAGAGTTCCGACCCAGCCCAGAGTAGAAGTCGTGGGAAATTACTTAGTAATTGATTAGAACTAGGTTTTATTTCGGTAAATATCTTGACATTTGATTAATCACTAACGAGTTCTCCGATTTGACGGGGTTCCACCCTTGCTGCCGTTGCTTCCTTCGTCCACTTAGAATACCTGGTATCGGGGTCGTTCCGCTGTTCGAGAGGACCAATACGGGATGTGTTGCCTGAAATGAAAATAGGGTGCTTGGGGACCCTGAAGTCAGCCACGAGCGAGAGAGTTTGTTGCTTGGGGACCCTGAAGTCAGCCACAAGAGAGAGAGTTTGTTGTTTGGGGACCCTGAAGTCAGCCACAAGAGAGAGAGTTTGTTGCTTGGGGACCCTGAAGTCAGCCACAAGAGAGAGAGAGTTTGTTGCTTGGGGACCCTGAAGTCAGCCACAAGAGAGAGAGAGTTTGTTGCTTGGGGACCCTGAAGTCAGCCACAAGAGAGAGAGAATTTGTTGCTTGGGGACCCTGAAGTCGGCCGCAAAGAGAGAGAGAAGTGCTTGGGGACCCTGAAGTCAGCCACAAGAGAGAGAGAATTTGTTGCTTGGGGACCCTGAAGTCAGCCGCAAGAAAGAGAGAGAAGTGCTTGGGGACCCTGAAGTCAGCCGCAAGAGCGAGAGATCAGCCGGTGAACCGTGCCGTAAGGAGGTGTGATCCTAAAATCAGACGTCTCCTAGGGATACCTCCAGGAGGAGGGACTACTACTAAGCTAAGGAGCTAACTACTAGGTATAAGCGGACTTGGATCGAATGATCCAGTCCACCAAAAAAATGACTTCGCTGCTTACCACCACTGGGGAGTAGATCCTTCACCCTTAGACGGTTGGCTGCTAAGTGCCTTTCCATGGCCCGTGGCCCGTCTTATATAGGGCTCGGCGAGATCTAGTGTGCCCGTCGTCTGTGGGATTTGCCGGGCTAAGTGTGACCATCTTTCTCTCGGTCTAGTGCGCCCCTATCTGCGCGATCGTTGGCGCGCGCGTTCTCGGTTTGAATTTGAAATTAACTTCTTTTGTTTCATGCTTTTTTTATTCTTATTCATTTAATTCATTTACTTCATTTTATTTAATTCATGCTTTTCTTATTTATTGTGCGCGCAGCGTCACACGGTTAACGAAATATTTTAGTCATACATCCCAATCCGCTTTATCAGTTGATGTATATGATCGTATACACTCATTAAAAGTTCCGTGGCCTCGCACCACAACTCCCACATATTTAAAAATTTGTCTATTTCAAAGATATTTTCCCAAGGTGACACTTGACTGGTACTTAGTAATGGGACTCTGAAAATTATTGCTGGATTGGAAGGTCGTTTCGGTGTAATCGGGTTCTGCTGGAAACCCGGGTCAAGCCTCTTGTTAGATAATTTGAGTGCGCAGAGCTGGGAGCCACATGTTTAGATAGGCTTGAGAGTGGAGTTGTATAGCAGGACATTGTAGTCCTTACGCAGGGGCGAAGGAGCGGTTAAGATCCAGTGGAAGCTGTTGGTTTTTAAGGTTAGATGTAGTTTCTTGCATTCCTCCCGTCTGAGGAGTTATTTTTTGATGAATTCAATACCATTGCATTTATTTGTGTAAAGTTATCGCTTCCTGGTAACTTTATATACATAACTTGCTCATATATTCCGCCGTTGTCTGAACTTCCTGATTATTTAAATCACCTATCCTTTATTAAGTCCGTTGCAAATAAGCTTTCCGATAGGGATCAGTTGGTAGTTCTAGGTGATTTTAATATACCTGGACATACTTGGTGCACTGAGGATGGATCGAATGTGTTACTACCTATAGCACAGCATGATTTTATTGACGGCCTGCTTGACATATCTCTATCTCAAGTAAACCATGTTCGAAATTCATTAGGTCGCCTACTTGATTTTTGTTTTGTATCAAATCCTGAAGGTGTGTTTCTGTCCAGAGTAGCACCACTCACGCAACCTGAAGATCCTTATCACCCAACAATCCTGAAGATCCATATCACCCAACAATCGAACTTTCATTTGACACGGGTAGAGTTATAGAAAAAAAATCAGAAAAATCCAAGCGAATACATTGTTTTCGCAAGGCAGACTTTCTGAGTCTAAATAATTTTATTTCTGGCTTTAATTGGTCTGATCTTTACTTATGCAATAATATGTCCGCTGCAGTTAATGTCTTTTACACTGTAATAAACTAATTTTTTAATTCCTGTGTTCCGTGGCACTATCCGTCAATTTCCAATAAATCACCTTGGTTTAGCAAAGAGTTGACAATATAAAAATACCGGTTCTCAATCTGTTTTTACTAGATATTTAAGTGCTCGGTCAAAATTTAACGTGCTTAATGCTCAGTATTATAATAATTACTTAAACCGTTGTAAGGTCCAGTTCTCTCAGGACCCGAAACAGACTTCGTTAACAACAAGCGTAAATCTAATTCTTTTCCTTCCTCGCTGTCGTTCGAAAACATGACGGCAACCACAGATCAGACAATAGCCGATTTATTTGCCCAATATTTTCAAACGACTTACTCTACTTTAGATTATTCATCACAGCCTTATTCTAACACCATGTCCAAGTCAAACCTCATATTCTGTCCAACTTTAACAGAAAGATCTCTTCTTTTGGATCTTCTTCGTATTAAGCCTGTTTATTCGCCAGGGCCCGATAGTATTCCTGGGTGCGTGCTTAGGTATTGCGCTAAGGCCCTGTGCAAACCATTTCACAAATTGTTTACCTTATCTCTAGAAACCTCTCAATTCCCAAATATTTGGAAGGAATCATTTGTTATTCCTCTTTTCAGAAAAGGTAACAAGTTAGAAGCCAGTAACTACAGAGGTCTTTTTAAGTTGTCAGCTATTCCTAAGCTTTTTGAAAAAATTATTACTCCTCATTTGCAGCACCTTTGCAGATCAATCATTTCTCCGTGTCAACACGGATTTATTAAACGTAGATCCACAATTACAAACCTTCTAAAGCTCACTACATTTGTGATAAAAGGCTTCAATAGTAGTTTTCCAACAGACGTCATTTACACTGACTTTAGTAAAGCATTTGACTCTGTAAATCACTTACTTATTATTCAAAAACTTGACCTTTTAGGTTTTCCAGTTGATCTGCTTAAATGGATTTCAAGTTATCCGAATGGCAGGTCACAAAGGGTCCTTTTTAAAAATTCAATTTCTGAAATTCTCCGTGTTACCTCCGGTGTCCCACAAGGGAGCCATCTGGGTCCGTTACTTTTTACATTATTTATTAACGATCTTCCCTCAATTATAAGTCATTCTCGCGTAGTTATGTACGCAGATGATGTTAAGTTGTGCCTGCAGTATAAGGACATTTCCTGCCATTTAGACTTGCAATCCGATCTAGATAATTTTCAAAATTGGTGCCGAGATAATTTACTAAATTTAAACGGTTCCAAGTGCAAGCTGATGACTTTTTTTTTGGGCCAATCCGATATACGCGACTTACACGTTAAGTGGTAGCTCTTTGGATAGAATAACTCTTGTAAACGATCTTGGCGTTCTCTTGGACCCTAAGCTAAAATTTTCTAATCACATTTCGTCCATGGTTAATAATGTTGAAGATAAATGTTTCAAATTCAAAATTACCCGCCAAGTCAGAGGGCGCTTTAAATATCATATCGATTGTATCGATATGAAAACATGAACACATAACCCAAACGCTGTTGAAGAGAGTAAATAAACAAGAGTTTGAGTTTCGAGAAATATCGTTTATTTACCGGCCTAAATAACTAAATAAGTAAAAGTTATAACAGGTTATGGGCCCAGGAACGTTTTGTTTAGTTTAAAGTAAAAGAAAAAAGTAAATTTTGCTCGATTACGATGGATTTGGCGAAGCACGTCACAAAGCTCTCAGGCGCGACCGATTGGCCCATTTGGAAAAGAAAAATTAGGGACCTGATAGATTATCACGACGGTGCTCTCGACGCGTTGGACGGAAAGATCGTCAAACCGGATCCATTGCCAGAAGGTGCCTTAACAGCTGCTGCACAGGTTGGCTTGACTGTGTCCGGTCCTCTGCCTCTATTCCTTCTACCTCCTCCGCCAGTTTGAGAAACTCAGTCAACGAGTTGAATCCTGCCCTCCTAGCGTACAGCTTTATCTTGCTCCTGCTGTTTCTGTATACTCGGTCCAATTTGGCTTCCTCTGAGAGTTTCGTGAATTGCATCAGTTTTCTTAGTCCCATTGCGTATTCTCTTACGGGCTCTGTTTCTCTCTGTCTCATCTGTGCAATCTGATTCTCTAACTGTTCTTCATACCTTGGTGGTAGAAAGTATTCTAGTATTTCTGTTCTGAACTGTGTCCATGTTGTGATCATGCTCGGCGTGGTGTTCCACCAATCACTCGCGATCCCCTCCAGGATGAATCGTCTGTATCAGCTGGTCCTCCCGGATTCCGTATCCGCCTGCCCATTGTTCCATTTTGCTTAGGAACTCCAGTGGGTTTGTTGTTCCTTGATACCGGATGCCCCAACTGCGTACCCGGTCTATGACTTCTGTTTCCATTTTTCTTTCCAATTTTTCTTCCATGTCGTCGCCTAGACCTGCTCTTTTAGTGGCCATTATCTCCTCCTGTTCCTTGGTTACCACGATCGCCGGGCTTTTTTCTCTTCTATATCTTTCCGACAGTTCTGCCAGTCTTTGTTTGACCGTTTCTGTATGATCCGTTCTTTTGGCGAATGCTGCCAACAGACGTCTTAAATCTTCACTTCTTTCTGCCGTTCCTAATCCGAACTCCTCTGTGTATTTCGTTAGTTCGCTCTTTGGTGCCAGATATACCCAGCTCGACATTACTCCGCTGTTGTCGGTTTATCTCTTGCAACCACTTTAACCTGCTCGGGCGCCACTGTGACGGTTCGTCGCTGTCGGGTGGCTCAGGGATGGCCAGGATTTGTCACAAGAATTTGTTTGTGTCAGGCGTGGTTGCTGAAAGAGAGTTCCGACCCAGCCCAGAGTAGAAGTCGTGGGAAATTACTTAGTAATTGATTAGAACTAGGTTTTATTTCGGTAAATATCTTGACATTTGATTAATCACTAACGAGTTCTCCGATTTGACGGGGTTCCACCCTTGCTGCCGTTGCTTCCTTCGTCCACTTAGAATACCTGGTATCGGGGTCGTTCCGCTGTTCGAGAGGACCAATACGGGATGTGTTGCCTGAAATGAAAATAGGGTGCTTGGGGACCCTGAAGTCAGCCACGAGCGAGAGAGTTTGTTGCTTGGGGACCCTGAAGTCAGCCACAAGAGAGAGAGAGTTTGTTGCTTGGGGACCCTGAAGTCAGCCACAAGAGAGAGAGAGTTTGTTGCTTGGGGACCCTGAAGTCAGCCACAAGAGAGAGAGAGAATTTGTTGCTTGGGGACCCTGAAGTCAGCCCCGCAGAGAGAGAGAGAAGTGCTTGGGGACCCTGAAGTCAGCCACAAGAGAGAGAGAGAATTTGTTGCTTGGGGACCCTGAAGTCGGCCGCAAGAGAGAGAGAGAAGTGCTTGGGGACCCTGAAGTCAGCCACAAGAGAGAGAGAGAATTTGTTGCTTGGGGACCCTGAAGTCAGCCGCAAGAAAGAGAGAGAAGTGCTTGGGGACCCTGAAGTCAGCCGCAAGAGCGAGAGATCAGCCGGTGAACCGTGCCGTAAGTAGGTGTGATCCTAAAATCAGACGTCTCCTAGGGATACCTCCAGGAGGAGGGACTACTACTAAGCTAAGGAGCTAACTACTAGGTATAAGCGGACTTGGATCGAATGATCCAGTCCACCAAAAAAATGACTTCGCTGCTTACCACCACTGGGGAGTAGATCCTTCACCCTTAGACGGTTGGCTGCTAAGTGCCTTTCCATGGCCCGTGGCCCGTCTTATATAGGGCTCGGCGAGATCTAGTGTGCCCGTCGTCTGTGGGATTTGCCGGGCTAAGTGTGACCATCTTTCTCTCGGTCTAGTGTGCCCCTATCTGCGCGATCGTTGGCGCGCGCGCGTTCTCGGTTTGAATTTGAAATTAACTTCTTTTGTTTCATGCTTTTTTTATTCTTATTCATTTAATTCATTTACTTCATTTTATTTAATTCATGCTTTTCTTATTTATTGTGCGCGCAGCGTCACACGGTTAACGAAATATTTTAGTCATACATCCCAATCCGCTTTATCAGTTGATGTATATGATCGTATAAACTCATTAAAAGTTCCGTGGCCTCGCACCACAACTCCCACATATTTAAAAATTTGTCTATTTCAAAGATATTTTCTCAAGGTGCCACTTGACTGGTACTTAGTAATGGGACTCTGAAAATTATTGCTGGATTGGAAGGTCGTTTCGGTGTAATCGGGTTCTGCTGGAAACCCGGGTCAAGCCTCTTGTTAGATAATTTGAGTGCGCAGAGCTGGGAGCCACATGTTTAGATAGGCTTGAGAGTGGAGTTGTATAGCAGGACATTGTAGTCCTTACGCAGGGGCGAAGGAGCGGTTAAGATCCAGTGGAAGCTGTTGGTTTTTAAGGTTAGATGTAGTTTCTTGCATTCCTCCCGTCTGAGGAGTTATTTTTTATGAATTCAATACCATTGCATTTATTTGTGTAAAGTTATCGCTTCCTGGTAACTTTATATACATAACTTGCTCATATATTCCGCCGTTGTCTGAACTTCCTGATTATTTAAATCACCTATCCTTTATTAAGTCCGTTGCAAATAAGCTTTCCGATAGGGATCAGTTGGTAGTTCTAGGTGATTTTAATATACCTGGAGTTACTTGGTGCACTGAGGATGGATCGAATGTCTTACTACCTATAGCACAGCATGATTTTATTGACGGCCTGCTTGACATATCTCTATCTCAAGTAAACCATGTTCGAAATTCATTAGGTCGCCTACTTGATTTTTGTTTTGTATCAAATCTTGAAGGTGTGTTTCTGTCCAGAGTAGCACCACTCACGCAACCTGAAGATCCTTATCACCCAACAATCCTGAAGATCCATATCACCCAACAATCGAACTTTCATTTGACACGGGTAGAGTTATAGAAAAAAAATCAGAAAAATCCAAGCGAATACATTGTTTTCGCAAGGCAGACTTTCTGAGTCTAAATAATTTTATTTCTGGCTTTAATTGGTCTGATCTTTACTTATGCAATAATATGTCCGCTGCAGTTAATGTCTTTTACACTGTAATAAACTAATTTTTTAATTCCTGTGTTCCGTGGCACTATCCGTCAATTTCCAATAAATCACCTTGGTTTAGCAAAGAGTTGACAATATAAAAATACCGGTTCTCAATCTGTTTTTACTAGATATTTAAGTGCTCGGTCAAAATTTAACGTGCTTAATGCTCAGTATTATAATAATTACTTAAACCGTTGTAAGGTCCAGTTCTCTCAGGACCCGAAACAGACTTCGTTAACAACAAGCGTAAATCTAATTCTTTTCCTTCCTCGCTGTCGTTCGAAAACATGACGGCAACCACAGATCAGACAATAGCCGATTTATTTGCCCAATATTTTCAAACGACTTACTCTACTTTAGATTATTCATCACAGCCTTATTCTAACACCATGTCCAAGTCAAACCTCATATTCTGTCCAACTTTAACAGAAAGATCTCTTCTTTTGGATCTTCTTCGTATTAAGCCTGTTTATTCGCCAGGGCCCGATAGTATTCCTGGGTGCGTGCTTAGGTATTGCGCTAAGGCCCTGTGCAAACCATTTCACAAATTGTTTACCTTATCTCTAGAAACCTCTCAATTCCCAAATATTTGGAAGGAATCATTTGTTATTCCTCTTTTCAGAAAAGGTAACAAGTTAGAAGCCAGTAACTACAGAGGTCTTTTTAAGTTGTCAGCTATTCCTAAGCTTTTTGAAAAAATTATTACTCCTCATTTGCAGCACCTTTGCAGATCAATCATTTCTCCGTGTCAACACGGATTTATTAAACGTAGATCCACAATTACAAACCTTCTAAAGCTCACTACATTTGTGATAAAAGGCTTCAATAGTAGTTTTCCAACAGACGTCATTTACACTGACTTTAGTAAAGCATTTGACTCTGTAAATCACTTACTTATTATTCAAAAACTTGACCTTTTAGGTTTTCCAGTTGATCTGCTTAAATGGATTTCAAGTTATCCGAATGGCAGGTCACAAAGGGTCCTTTTAAAAATTCAATTTCTGAAATTCTCCGTGTTACCTCCGGTGTCCCACAAGGGAGCCATCTGGGTCCGTTACTTTTTACATTATTTATTAACGATCTTCCCTCAATTATAAGTCATTCTCGCGTAGTTATGTACGCAGATGATGTTAAGTTGTGCCTGCAGTATAAGGACATTTCCTGCCATTTAGACTTGCAATCCGATCTAGATAATTTTCAAAATTGGTGCCGAGATAATTTACTAAATTTAAACGGCTCCAAGTGCAAGCTGATGACTTTTTTTTTGGGCCAATCCGATATACGCGACTTACACGTTAAGTGGTAGCTCTTTGGATAGAATAACTCTTGTAAACGATCTTGGCGTTCTCTTGGACCCTAAGCTAAAATTTTCTAATCACATTTCGTCCATGGTTAATAATGTTGAAGATAAATGTTTCAAATTCAAAATTACCCGCCAAGTCAGAGGGCGCTTTAAATATCATATCGATTGTATCGATATGAAAACATGAACACATAACCAAAAAGCTGTCGAAGAGAGTAAATAAACAAGAGTTTGAGTTTCGAGAAATATCGTTTATTTACTGGCCTAAATAACTAAATAAGTAAAAGTTATAACAGGTTATGGGCCCAGGAACGTTTTGTTTAGTTTAAAGTAAAAGAAAAAAGTAAATTTTGCTCGATTACGATGGATTTGGCGAAGCACGTCACAAAGCTCTCAGGCGCGACCGATTGGCCGATTTGGAAAAGAAAAATTAGGGACCTGATAGATTATCACGACGGTGCTCTCGACGCGTTGGACGGAAAGATCGTCAAACCGGATCCATTGCCAGAAGGTGCCTTAACAGCAAATGAAAAGAAGCACAAGGAGAAGAGCGACTTTTTTCGTTAGGCTAACAGCTATGCAAAATCCATGATTACCACTGCGGTCACGGACTCGGTGTACCAGAAGATCATGGACAAGGAGACAGCACACGATACGTGGGAAGCCCTGAAAAATCAGTTTGAAGCAACAGCGAAGGACCAGGTATTCAGGATATGCAACGAGTTTTTCGCTTTCTCTTGGAATCCCGGTAACGATGTATCAACCCACATATCAAAATTGCGTAGTCTATGGAACGATTTAAATCAAGCTTTGAAGGCTAAAAATGAAACTGAGCTGCCAGATTTGATACTTGTTTGTAAAAGGCTACATATTTTGCCGAAAACCTTTGAAACGTTCCGTCAAAGTTGGATGCTCTTGACAAAAGAAGAAGAAAAGACTTTTGACGAATTAACTAATCAAATTGTCATGTTTGAGAGAAATTTTAGAACAAAAGAAAATGACGAAAAGGAAAGCCAGGAGGCTTTTTCTACCACAGCAAAAAGGAGCATCGCCAGGATTCAGGAGCATCTGGTCGGAGATTCGATACCTGCCGCTACTGCAAGAAAAAGGGGCACTGGATCAGGAACTGCATAAAATGGAAAAAGGATGGACGTCCGAAGCCGAACTACCAGAATGCTGAACAAGGAAATTGTGCAGAACCAACGTTAACTCTCGTCTCAGTCCACAATGGCGTGTATGCAGCAGAGGCAAACTCAGAGGTCGACTGGTGGATAGACAACGGTGCAACAAAACACGTTGTGAAGACTGCGAAGTATTTCGAGCATTTTGAGAAGTTTGAGAATCCGAGTTGGATCAGAGCAGCTGGAAATGAAACCTTGTCAGCTTTGGGCCAGGGCACAATCAAAGTCAAAACGATTGTCAATGAAAAAATTCTTTTTCTTTCTTTGAAAAATGTATGGTTTGTTCCCAATATAACGAAGAACCTGTTTTCAGTTTTGGCTGCCCAAGACAATAATCCAAGTAGTCGTTTCGAGTCGTCAGCAACCGAGTGCACCCTCAAAATAAACGACAAGATTGTCTTCGTTGGAGCCAGAGAAGTTGGAGGAACACTCTACAGAGCAGCGATCGAGCCCATACTTCCAGAACGAAACGTCGATGTCAACGTCGCAGCTTCAGGAACTTCAATTCTCCAACTCTACCACGAGAGGTGGGGACATCAGGACAAGAACCACATCAAGGACTTGCTCAAAAGAGAAATGGGCATTCAAGTCAAGCTCGAGAGTAGCTTTTGCCAGCCTTGCATCCTTGGAAAGACACATCGATTGCCATTTGGAACGAGGAAACCAGCGATGAAGCCAGGGGAACTGATGTCAGGCGATGTTTGCGGCCCATTTGAGGATTCTTTCCAGAAAAAGAGGTATCTGGTAGTTTTTAAGGATCATTTCACCAGGTTTCGATATGGGTACATCGTCAAGCAGAAATCAGAGGTCAAGGACGTGCTGCGACACATGGTTTCCTGAGCGACAATGGAGGAGAATTCGACTGTGCAGGAGTGAGAGAAACTCTTCAGGAAGCTGGTATAACTTTTCGACTCACCGCTCCGTATACTCCAGAACAAAACGGTGGTGTCGAGAGAGAGAATCGAACAATAGTCGAAATGGCGAGAACTTTCAAGTATTCTAATCCAGAAATAAAATTTCCAGAAGCAATTTAGGCCGAGTTGGTTAGCACAGCAGTCTACGTTCTCAATATGACGGGCAAATCTTCGTTGAAGGGTCTGAGCCCTTACCAACTTTGGCTGGGCAAGAAACCAAGAATCAAACAGCTTCGAATCGTAGGATCGACGTGCTATGTACACATTCCATGCCAAAAAAGGAAGAAGATGGACGAAAAAGCTGAAAAGGGGTACCTGGTGGGTTACGACGGCGATGAGAGGTATCGTATTTACTTACCAGAGAAGCACAAAGTAGTCGTGTCGAGGGATGTAAAATTTCAAGAGAAATTCAGCAACTGTGAACCAGGCGTCAACCTACCTTTCCAAGATTTTGGATCCAAGGACGTCGTAGAAGACAAGGAAGAAGAAGACGCGAATTTGCACAAGAGCGAGAACGAAGACACAGCCGAAACAGGAAGCGAAGACAATTACGAAACTGGAGTAGAAACAAGCTTTGACGAAGAAAACAACAAGAGAAAAATGCAATCAATGCGGTTGAGGGATCGTTCGAAGTTGAAGAGACCGGAGCATCTGGATGACTACGTAGCAGCAGCCGAGAATTTTGTGCTGGAGAGTCCAGATTCCTTCCATGAAGCCATCAACAGCAACGTCGAGTGGAAAAAGGCAATGGACAGGGAAATTGATTCCTTACATCAGAATGAAACTTGGAACTTGACAAGACTCCCCAGAGGATCGAAAGCACTTCCGTGCAAGTGGGTCTATCGAGTCAAAACCCACCCCGACGGAAGTATCGACAAATACAAAGCTCGCTTGGTCATCAAAGGATTCGCCCAGAGACGAGGGATTGATTACGACCAAACTTTTAGCTCTGTCGCAAGAATGGAAACAATCCGCTCAGTGTTGAGCGTTGCAGCCAAAAATGATATGTTTTTGTTCCAGTTTGACGTCTCGACAGCTTTTCTATACGATGAATTGGACGACAAGGAAATTTACATGCAACAACCTGAGGGATACGAGCAAGGACAGGGACTTGTTTGCAGATTGAAGAAGAGTCTCTACGGGCTTAAGCAAGGGCCGAGATGTTGGCAAGAACGCTTCGGAGGTTTCCTGCGGAAATACAATTTCAAGGTCAGCGAGGCAGATCCATGTCTCTACATCAGGGAAAGAAATGGCAAAAAGATTATACTCGTTGTTTACGTAGATGACGGACTCGCCGCAGCAACAGATACGCAAGATTTGGAAGAATTTTTGGACGAGTTAAAATCAGAGTTCAAAATTGTCTCAAACAAGGCTGAGTGCTTCTTGGGACTCGAAATCAAGAAACAAGAAAATGGACTAAAAATTAGTCAACAAGGATATGCCACAAGGATTTTGGAGCGATTCAGATTCTCGGATTGCAAAGCTGTTTCAACCCCACTTCTCAAGAATTTGGAAATTACGACAGCAGGGAAAGAATCAGAGACGACTGCGTTCCCTTATCGCCAAGCCATCGGAGCTCTCATGTACCTCATGCTTTCAGCATCGGATTTCTTTCAAGAACGCTTGAAAATCCTACAAAAGAAAACATTGCACAAGTAAAGAGGGTTTTCCGTTACATTTCCGGAACAATCAACGTTGGGATAGTCTATCGGAAACAGAAGAAGGGAATCCACGAATGCTACAGCGATGCTGACTTTGGTGGCTGAACGAAGACTGGGAGATCTACATCAGGGATCATCATCATGTTTGCCTCAGGAGCCATTTCATGGAAAAGTCAAAGGCAGGCCATGGTGGCCATTTCTACTACAGAGGCTGAGATCGTAGCAGCCAATGAAGCTGCAAAAGAAATAATTTGGCTTAAAAGATTGTTTCAGGAAATCGACAGATTGGACCGAGCCCCGATTCTCCAGGTCGATAATACTGCTGCCATGAGGCTGGCCAAAACCCCGAATTCCATCGCAGGACCAAGCACATAGCCAACAAGCATTTCTTCATCAGGGAAAGAATTGCTGAGGGAGAATTTGGGATCGAACAAATCCCGACTGAGGAACAACTCGCAGATATGATGACGAAGCCGATCCTCAATACTCGTCTCCGGATTCTTTGCAACAAGATTGGACTCTTCTGAAGGAGAAAAACACCATTTACTTTTGCTATATATAGAGAGATAAAATTTTCAAGTTTGTCAATTGAATTGTTATTTTTGAATTCTCACAAGGGAAAGTATTGAAGATAAATGTTTCAAATTCAAAATTACCCGCCAAGTCAGAGGGCGCTTTAAATATCATATCGATTGTATCGATATGAAAACATAAACACATAACCAAAAAGCTGTCGAAGAGAGTAAATAAACAAGAGTTTGAGTTTCGAGAAATATCGTTTATTTACTGGCCTAAATAACTAAATAAGTAAAAGTTATAATATTTTGACCTACAAATGTTACCTCATCCAATGGCGTAGAGTTTAGCTTCATTCCACCCCGCGCACCACACTTTGGAGGCTTGTGGGAGGCTGCGGTAAGGTCCATGAAGCTTTAATTGGTAAAACATACTGGTCACTCGCATTTGACGTACGAGGAACTCCAAACTGTCGCAGTTGATGCTGAAGCGGTTGTCAACTCACGAACCCTGAAGCCTCCGGGGCAGCTGGTTATGATCCATGAAGACAACGCACCACCTCAGCAATGGCCCTTGGGACGCGTTACCAATACTTGCTCTGGAGCCGACTGAAGAGTCCGAGTCGTCGATATTAAGACGGCAAAAGGAGTCATTCGTCATCCAATTCATAAAGTTGCACCCCTGCCTATTTCACCTGTATCTTGAAAGAACGACCGTCCTTCCAACGGCCGGAGTATGCTCCCGCATTTGGATGGGCTTTATTCTACATTTAATATACTACAAAATAACGGAAAACAATTAACAGTTAGAATAGCATGAAAAAAGAAAAACAAAAAAACACAAGCAACTCGCATGTACTCAATTATGCTCCTTTGGCAAGTGTTACATTTTATATTCCCCTAAATGCAGTACTGTGTATATCTCTCTCCTTTTGAAAAATAACGATATATATAAAGTTATTTTAAAGTTATTTCATGTAAAATTTAATAGATGGAAATATAGTGTAAAATTGATTTGTGCGAATATATATATATTTTTGTTTATCTTGATTGTTTAATGTTGATTTTGTACCTAAAATGTATTCTATCTACGCTGTTAAAATGTATTGGTAAGTTCTTACCAATTACCAACTCATAAGGACAATAATTATGTGCCATAAACTGAGTCGTATTGAAACGGTTAACGAAATATTTTAGTCATACATCCCAATCCGCTTTATCAGTTGATGTATATGATCGTATAAACTCATTAAAAGTTCCGTGGCCTCGCACCACAACTCCCACATATTTAAAAATTTATCTATTTCAAAGATATTTTCCCAAGGTGCCACTTGACTAGTATTTAGTAATGGGACTCTGAAAATTATTGCTGGATTGGAAGGTCGTTTCGGTATAATCGGGTTCTGCTGGAAACCCGGGTCAAGCCTCTTGTTAGATAATTTGAGTGCGCAGTGCTGGGAGCCACATGTTTAGATAGGCTTGAGAGTGGAGTCCTGCTATACACATTGTAGTCCTGACGCAGGGGCGAAGGAGCGGTTAAGATCCAGTGGAAGCTGTTGGTTTTTAAGGTTAGATGTAGTTTCTTGCATTCCTCCCGTCTGAGGAGTTATTTTTTGATGAATTCAATACCATTGCATTTATTTGTGTAAAGTTATCGCTTCCTGGTAACTTTATATACATAACTTGCTCATATATTCCGCCGTTGTCTGAACTTCCTGATTATTTAAATAACCTATCCTTTATTAAGTCCGTTGCAAATAAGCTTTCCGATAGGGATCAGTTGGTAGTTCTAGGTGATTTTAATATACCTGGAGTTACTTGGTCCACTGAGGATGGATCGAATGTCTTACTACCTATAGCACAGCATGATTTTATTGACGGCCTGCTTGACATATCTCTATCTCAAGTAAACCATGTTCGAAATTCATTAGGTCGCCTACTTGATTTGTGTTTTGTATCAAATCCTGAAGGTGTGTTTCTGTCCAGAGTAGCACCACTCACGCAACCTGAAGATCCTTATCACCCAACAATCCTGAAGATCCATATCACCCAACAATCGAACTTTCATTTGACACGGGTAGAGTTATAGAAGAAAAATCAGAAAAATCCAAGCGAATACATTGTTTTCGCAAGGCAGACTTTCTGAGTCTAAATAATTTTATTTCTGGCTTTAATTGGTCTGATCTTTACTTATGCAATAATATGTCCGCTGCAGTTAATGTCTTTTACACTGTAATAAACTAATTTTTAATTCCTGTGTTCCGTGGCACTATCCGTCAATTTCCAATAAATCACCTTGGTTTAGCAAAGAGTTGACAATATAAAAATACCGGTTCTCAATCTGTTTTTACTAGATATTTAAGTGCTCGGTCAAAATTTAACGTGCTTAATGCTCAGTGTTATAATAATTACTTAAACCGTTGTAAGGTCCAGTTCTCTCAGGACCCGAAACAGTTTTATGACTTCGTTAACAACAAGCGTAAATCTAATTCTTTTCCTTCCTCGCTGTCGTTCGAAAACATGACGGCAACCACAGATCAGACAATAGCCGATTTATTTGCCCAATATTTTCAAACGACTTACTCTACTTTAGATTATTCATCACAGCCTTATTCTTACACCATGTCCAAGTCAAAACTCATATTCTGTCCAACTTTAACAGAAAGATCTCTTCTTTTGGATCTTCTTCGTATTAAGCCTGTTTATTCGCCAGGGCCCGATAGTATTCCTGGGAGCGTGCTTAGGTATTGCGCTAAGGCCCTGTGCAAACCATTTCACAGATTGTTTACCTTATCTCTAGAAACCTCTCAATTCCCAAATATTTGGAAGGAATCATTTGTTATTCCTCTTTTCAGAAAAGGTAACTAATAATGATGACTTTGACTCTGTAAATCACTTACTTCTTATTCAAAAACTTGACCTTTTAGGTTTTCCAGTTGATCTGCTTAAATGGATTTCAAGTTATCCGAATGGCAGGTCACAAAGGGTCCTTTTTAAAAATTCAATTTCTGAAATTCTCCGTGTTACCTCAGGTGTCCCACAAGGGAGCCATCTGGGTCCGTTACTTTTTACATTATTTATTAACGATCTTCCCTCAATTATAAGTCATTCTCGCGTAGTTATGTACGCAGATGATGTTAAGTTGTGCCTGCAGTATAAGGACATTTCCTGCCATTTAGACTTGCAATCCGATCTAGATAATTTTCAAAATTGGTGCCGAGATAATTTACTAAATTTAAACGGTTCCAAGTGCAAGCTGATGACTTTTTTTTTGGGCCAATCCGATATACGCGACTTACACGTTAAGTGGTAGCTCTTTGGATAGAATAACTCTTGTAAACGATCTTGGCGTTCTCTTGGACCCTAAACTAAAATTTTCTAATCACATTTCGTCCATGGTTAATAAAGCCAGAGGAGTGCTTGGATTTATTAAAAGGTGGTCAAAAGAATTCGATGATCCTTATTTGACTAAAACTTTATTTATTTCGCTAGTCCGTCCGATTCTGGAGTATGGGTCTCCCGTCTGGAGTCCACAATAAAACTTCCTTCTTTTTGCTTTACGGCGCCTAAACTGGGATGCAAATCTTATCTTACCTTCTTATTCTAGTAGACTTCTTTTGATTATTTTACCATCCCTAGCCAACCGTAGAACGATGCTTGATACTATCTTTATTTATAACCTTATACATGGGGATATTGACTGCCCCGACTTGTTAAGTCGGCTAAACTTTTCTGTGCCAAGTAGATTAACTAGAAATTATATTCCCCTAATTTTAAATCATTGTAGATCTAACTATGCCTTGCATGAGCCTTTCAGAGTATTATGTTCTGTCTATAATAGACTTTTTCCTGTAATATCAAATCTTGACTCTCTGCCGCTTCTAAGACGATTAATACTTGCTTCATTGGCACAATATTGATCTAACTTTTACTTTTTTCCCCGGACCTTTTCCTTTATTTTTCTATCTCGCGGCTATCTTATCACGAATCGTGCCGTACGATACACGGCTGCACCCCTCGGTCGGTCGTTCATTTATTTTAATACGCCAATCAGATAGCCACCTCTAAACTAGGATGAGGTGATTGGCTAGTTGTGTTGTTGCTTGGCGTGGGCACCTCGAGCGGCTTAGGATTGCAGTGTCGTCAGCGAACGTAGATGTTGTTAACTGCTCGTTTGTAGGAATATTCGCTGTATATAGGACGAACAGAGTAGGCCCAAGTGCCCTTCATTGCGGGTCTCCAGCCTCGATAATGTAGTCGTTAGATGTTGTTGTCTAGCTTATAAGTGTATATAGGCAAGTGTGTTTTGATTTTGTACATGAGGCCATCGAGCCAGACTCGATCGAAAGCTTGAGATACATCGAGGAATATTGCGCTGCAGGATGACTGAATTGTGTGGTCTTTTACGGGCTTCGGTATCATTATGATAGTAGATTTTTTCCATTTGCTCGGATAGTAGCCGAGACGTATGATCCCATTAAAGAGTTTATACAGAGCATCAATAGCAGAGTTTGGAAGTTCAATAATCCTTTTTTGGGTTATTAGGTCATCCTCGAAGCCTTTCTCGGTTTTAGTTCCCCGATGACTTTCGCAAGCTCCTTTAGCTGAAACAATGTTGATAATAAATAGTTTAAGGCAGGGTTTAGTGGCAGGGTTCGGCTTAAAAACACGCTTTAGAAATGTGAAGCAAAAGTTACCTGATGAGTTTCTTATCGGAGTGAGTGATTCGATTGGAGAGCTCAGATTTTGGTGAGCCCTCCACAAAGGATATTTTTTTACTGGTTGTCGAAAGTTTTTCGAGCTTGTGTAGTATACGCATCTATTGAGGGTACACTGTACCAATAAAGTAACATCGGTTAAGCATAAATATATCAGCAACACATTGTTGCAGTACACAGACAAAACCTTTTCAAGTGAGCTTGTAATATGATCGCCCACTTATGAGCTATGCTATGTCAGCGGCCACACGCTGACCACTTGTAGCATATACATATATATGCAAGTATGCACATAAGACTCTCTCTACCGATTATGCTGATAAGATAAAATAAGTATGAAGCAGCACCGCTTCTGGCGTAACCGGCAGCGCAGCTATGTGGTCTTCGCTATATGAATATATTGAATAAAACATTCAGAAATCAAAAGTCAAACGGCACAGACGTGCCAGTGTAATTATTCAACACCAATTAACTATCGACCCACTACATTGCGACGGTCACGTGGTCTGACATGTAGACCAGGAACAGAAGGAGTAGAACGGAGAAAAGGAAACCTGGATGCAAAAAAAAAGTCTGAGTTAGTAAGAGTGCCCGTAATGGGAAGAACAAAATTCAAAAGAGAATAGCGCACGTTATATGGCTATTATACTCAAAACCAAGGCGAATCCCTAATACCGTAGCTCACTCAGCACAAATTAAAGTTATTAATGCAAACAATAAACTAAGTTGGAATCACACTAGAAGAACTATCTGAGTCGGAATCAGAGTCTATTACAGAAATAAAAACTCTAAATATGGTTATGTCACAAGTAGAATTTCTTAAGCTAGCCTCTTCACTCATTCCTGAGTTTAGTGGAAAATCTGAGAATCTACAATGTTTCATTGATGCTATTAGTTAAGTGAATTTACTAAAAGGAACACATAAAACTACAGCAGTAAGCCTTATAAAAACTAGACTCAGAGGCCATTTAAATCCCGGGAGTTGCCTCTAACATTTAGCACTTCACCGAAACAAGAAAATACCGACTCTTGTAGCGTAACCAATGATGTATAATGATTTATTCTGTTGGGGAAATACAACTTATAATTAACCTAAACTTAATATATCTTGACCTACCGCAGTATCTCCTTTCTCTTTCTCTGGGATCGCTGATCGGAGTGTCTGTGCCGCCAAACTTAACATAGCTTTAGGCCACAATCAGTGTGGCCAGATACAAACATAGTGTTAACCGCTAATACAATATTGAATGAAAGTGCACTCTATTGCCGCGTAATTCAAACTGACTGACTGACTATCGATTCTTAACAGACTACCTTATCCGTTCCGCGACATCCCCGCCCCCGTGAAGCAGCCGCATTCACCACGTCCAGGACAGCTAGCTTCGAGGCGGGACGAATCATCCTTGCTCGATCGTCAGTCCGTACCGCTGCTCGTCTGGGCACTCCATCTACTCCAGTGCACACCTCCTCCACGATGCCTCGGTTCCGCTCTCGTCGGGGTATGGCTGGATCGCAGATGAACACCAAGTTTCCTCGACGCATTGGCTCGACGTGTTCGAACCATTTCTCCCTGCGTAGGGTAGGCAAATACTCGTTCATCAATCTCTTCCATAAGCGGTCTCTCATCATCGCCACTGCTTCTTCGTGGCACACCTCTCCAACGGCTGTCCATTATCTCCGGGTAGATCCGGCAGATTCGATTCCTTTCAGCAAGTCGTTGGGAGTCAGTGGAGCTTCCTGATCCACTGTGACTGGCAAGTGCGTTAGTGGGCGAGAATTGATGATGTTCTCCGCCTCGATCAACAGGTTCTCCAGCACGTGTTCCTTGAGAGCCAGATCCCTCGTTGAATCTTCGGGCCTCTCGATTGGCTCCAACGAAGTTTTTCCCATTATCGTTCCTCATGTTGACTAGCAAGTGCGTTAGTGGGCGAGAATTGATGATGTTCTCCGCCTCGATCAACAGGTTCTCCAGCACGTGTTCCTTGAGAGCCAGCTCCCTCGTTGAATCTTCGGGCCTCTCGATTGGCTCCAACGAAGTTTTTCCCATCATCGTTCCTCATGTTGACCACCGGTCCTCGCCGGCTCATGAAGTTCCTCATAGCGATGATGCAGGAGTCTGTAGATAAATCATGGGCCATCTCCAAGTGGATGGCCCTTGTGGTTAAACAGGTGAACAATGCCCCCCAATCGTCACGTGCAACGGTCCAAAATAATCCAAGCCTATGTATTTGAATGGCCATCTGTTGGCTTCCAGTCTGTTCTCTGGCAGGGGACCCATGATTGGCTGCATCGGCTGTGCACTCCGCAACTTGCGGGTATCCTTCCCATCTTGTCTCTCCTTCTCCGGAGAACGCTTCACTTTGCGCACGCCGGATCACAACTTGGTAGGCGTGCGCTGTCTTGCCGTCTTCACATCTTCCCGACGTAAACTCTGCATCGGAAGATTTAGCTTGCTTACTGAGTACACGTTCCTTAATCTGTGTCGCTTCGGTTTTCCCGTTCCACTGATCTGCAGGCTAACCATCCTCGAAGGCTCTCTGGAGGATTTTCCGCCAAACCACTGTACGTTTAGTTGTCGATTCACAACATCTAGGTGTAGCCTTCGGATAAGCTCGTCGTCTATGAGCGTCACAGACGATCCCTCGTCGAGCAGTGCATACGTGTCCACCTGTTCGGTCTCCCCGTACAGCGTCACGAGCAGAATCCGGAATAGCAGATGGCCTTTATCCGAATCAACACCACTAAGGTTCCTGGCCGCTCTGGCTCTCATTTTCCATACGCCCAGCGCTTCTCAGGCTTGTTGCATGGGACATGGAAATGTTACTCACTGATGGATCCGCTGGCTGCGGCATCCGCAGCTCCCTTCTCTGCCTGCTCCGCAGATCCCTTCTTGGTTGCATACACGGCTCCTCTTGCAGAACCGTGCCATGTGCCCGATTTCAAGGCACGCGAAACAGATCCCTTGTTTCTTGACGAAATCCATCCGCGTCCTGACAGTTGAACTCCAGTGGTTGAACTCCATGCAATCCTTGGCAGCGTGTTGCCCTTCGCACATGAGGCAACCTCTGGAGTGGTCGTTGTACCCCGTCTGTTCCATGTCTTCCCGATGGTCACTTTTCATCGGAAGATCCAGATTTGCGTTCGCATGTAACACCCTTCGCTTTGGGTGGTCTTTACTGCTCACGTCCGTAAAGGTACATACCAGCTTAGCGAGATCACTTAGCCACTCACTAAGGTGCACTACCGTCGGATACGGTTTTATCATAGCCGCGTGTCTGGCCCAGTCCAACCACTTACTTGGGGGCCATTTGGCGATCAGCTCATCCATCAGGGTGGGATTTCCTAGGTGCTGGTCGCCGCTGGCGGTTGACTGTAGAAACGCTGTAAGATTGCTCACCTTTGCGGCGAACGATACAGTCCTGCCTATGTTGTGCTCCTGAATTGGATGCAGCTCCCGTTGTGAGTGAACGTAACCTTTTTCTGGTTGCACCGTGGCTGTGACACAACATGGCGGCGAGTAGCTTACTGTTGTATAGCCTGTACTTCGTGTGGCTTGTTGCCCTATCGCCTCATTACCGCCCAAATATGGCGGCACGCTTCCACTCAATTGTGGCGGCAGATTTGCACTCAATTTTGCCGGCAAGTCTTCATCGGAAGATGGCGTCACTGACTCTGGTGGTCCCGTTGGCAGATTTTTACTCAAGAGCTGCCTAACCGTTGCACTCCTAGCGGTGTATTCGCTGCACCGATTACACCGTCGCCGCTACTAACGGGATTCCTGGCGGCCGTCGCCTGTCCATCATTTGCCCTTGCCTGTAAGAGCTCCTTCTCCAGACTTACGATCCTTTCCATGAGCGTCGCAAATTGTGTAGTCGTGGGGTCCATAGTCTGTACTGGCGGTTCCGCCTGAGCAGTACTCATGGTGCGTTCTACTCCACTTTCCTTTGGAGTCCGTGGCCGCTGCCGTCCACCATCTGCATTCACCAAGTCGGCCGGTGTGCCAGATGCTGCAAATGTGGTTCTCGTAGCTGGGGAAGCCTCAGATTAGATAAGTCTGGTGCTCCGCCTGGGCGAATGTATCGTCGGCATGTTGCACGTTTAGCTGTGTAAGTACGCTTCCAAAATGCCGTGAGAGTTCTAACTCATGCGAATAAAAGAAATGACGCCGATCTAAATCCCGGGAGTTGCCTTCTATATTTAGCACTGCACCGAAACAAGAAAATACCTACTCTTGTAGCATAACCAACAGTCGGCCAAGCGTGTGGATGTATGTAGGATGATGATGTTTTATTCGCAGTATCTCCTCCCGCTTTCTCTGGGATCGCTGATCGGAGTGTCTGTGTCGCCAAACTTAACAAAGCTTTAGGCCACAAACAGTGTGGCCAGATAGAAACATAGTGTTAACCGCCTATACAATATTGAACGAAAGTGCACTTATTTGGCGCGAAATTCAAACTGATATTTAACAGACTACCTTATCCGTTCCGCGACAGTGGCCATAATAGACAAACTAAGAAGCGGTATAAAAGGCGAACAAGTTAAAGCATTACCCGCTAAATTGTTCAAGAAGTTGAACACTTGACAAGCGCTTTGCAATCAGCACATATGATTAACGGTGTATCGCAAAAATATGCCAAAGAACTGAGCCTACAAGTTGCTGTAAAATCAATCATAACAAATAGCACAATTGACGAAGTTAGGTCTAAAATGAAGTCACGAAATTTGAATACAATGAGTGAGGCAGTCGGACACCCAAAAACAGTCCTATATGCTGTAGTCGAGGACTACAGTGGAAATGATTAGAATAATGGTAATAGCTATTATATCTATAACTGTTATTACTGTTGAATACAACAATTATTTCAACCGTGGAAACTCAAACAGAGGCCATAACAATAACAACGGCAATAACCATAATGTGGGAACTGCCCAGAGTGCATCGGGAAACCCACAACAGCAACAGAAAGCAAAAAGGTTGATTTGATTAATCTTAGTGTAAATATATTCGTAACATTCACAAATATAGCTACAGGCAAAAATTTAATATATTTTATATATACTGGTGCAGATTTATCTTTGTTAAAAGACAATTCTGACACTTTTAACGATATAAATATTGACAATAAAATCAATATTCAGGGAATCAATCAAGGATTAATTCAATCTAAAGGACTGATATCATTAGAAATACAAATAACTAAATATATAATACCACACAACTTCCATATTGTTGAATCAACTTATTCTATACCGTGTGATGGAATTTTGGGAATAGATTTTATTAAAAAATACAATTGTCAACTAGATTTCACACCTTCAAAAGATCTGCTCATAATAAAACAAGACAATCTAAACTATCCTATATATGCTCCCAAAAATTACAGCTCTGATAACAATACAATAGTGTTATCAGCAAGATACGAAGTTGTCCGAAATATTGAGTTAACTTCAAATGAAGATAGCATTCCGATTCCGAACAAGAATATTCAACCTGGTATATATGCATCAAACTCAGCAGTAACAACTGCAAATGCATTTGTCCGTTTTCTAAATACAACTAGTACTGATCAAATGATTAATATAAACAAGTTGAATTATGAACCATTAGCAAATTATGATATTGTAACGAACTGATTTTTATGGTCTGCTCGCTACGAGTATCGTGCGGCTAGCTCAGAAGATGTGTGTTGTTCGTCCCACTAAATTTATATAAACGTGACCGTCCGATTGTCTAGTGAGAATGCACAGAATGTTAGGATGTTTGTTAGGATCTTTATTCGCCGACTTGTCCCTCGGCCTGGGACTAATGGTGACAGATGGGTGTCTCAACGCCTTCCTTGAAGAATTGTGGTCGCTCCACCGTCGCTCTCCGCTGCCTCGCTGTTCTCTGCTCGCTGCTCCGTAACGCCTCCGCTGTCTTTGGCCTCGGGGTTTTTGATGTAGCGATCCTCCTGATGTTTAACTTGACTTGTGTTGTTCACTGATTTGCTGCTTGTCTACTGATCTCGATGGATTGACTCCTTGTGATCGACTGATCCCGCTTCCTGTGCTCGGCCTGCTTATATAGGCCGGCGAATACCGTTAATTCTCCAAACTCTTTTCTCGTTCTCTTCAAACTCTCTCCAGCTGTATTCTACTAACTCTCTCCAGCTGTATTGTGAGGAGTCTTAAACTCCCCACAAATCCCGATGCAGGAGATCGGCCTAGCAACAGGAGGAGCAGGCGAGAAAGCCGGAGAAATGAAGGGCATCCAGGTCAAACGGGAAACATTCGGACCTTGGACCCTCATATGGCAAGGGCAACGAGGTCATACGGTGAATTGGCGGACTTCGGACCCGCCTAAAGGGGACACACCGTGAATTAACGGTACCTCAATGGACCTTGGACCCGCGCCCGGCAAGGGCAACGAGGTCATACGGTGAATTGGCAGACTTCGGACCCGCCTAAAGAGGACACCCCGTGAATTAACGGTACTTCAGTGGACCTTGGACCCTAGGGAAAAACCGGCAGCTACAGCACCTATAAAAGGACGGCGCCAGCCCAGCTCGTGGCAGTACGAGTGCGAGAATCAGAGCGAGTGCGTGACGCGGAATAAGTACAAATCGAAACCGAAGTGCCCAACGATCAAGATCGCAAAGTCGAGACGCCGAACGACGACAAGGCTGAGGCTACAACGCTGAGATCCAACGGTGCTAGATCGTGGTAAAATCAAACTTAGGGAGTCCTTGCGCGGTGTCAGGCGATAAAGGTGGCTAGGCGATAAGGGAGAACTTTGTTCTACCTGCTAGGCGATACACCTTACCGACAAAGTCCAAGCTGAACTCCGGAAGCCAGGCGATAAAGGTGGATAGGCGATAAGGCGAAACTTCGGTTCACCTGCTAGGCGATACACCTTACCGGCCCCGGTAGGGAGGCTCGCATAACATCCAGGGTTTTTGGTGGAGCCGTCCCGATCTCAGTCTCCCGGAGCAGCAAGCCGAAGCAACGCAGTAGCAGGCCAAGAGCGACGCCGCGGCACACCAAGAGCATCGCAGCAGCGAGGCAGGAGCAACGCTGCAGAAGACAGCGACAACGGGTAGCAGAACAATAGCATTAAGGCTATATTTAGAGAATCAATAAACCAGCACCAACCTTATTCTTTCTAGCGTTATCCTTTGGTCACGGGCAGTCACTCAATATAAATTTGGTGGAACAAACTCGAAACCTCTCTGAGCTAGCCGCACGTTTACGTAGCGAGCAGAAAATAAAGAAGCAGGTCGTTACATCTGGCGCCCAGGAGTGATTGTCCTCACCAGGGAAACATAAGTTCCGAGATGGGGAAGTTCTGGATTTATAATCTCAGGAAGGAGGACTTCGACGAGGTGAGCCAAGTTCTGGGAATAGAACTGGAGGGCTCAGTCGAGTCGATGAGGAAGACTCTGGGAGACTTCGTCGACCAGACGGTAGAGGAGCCGGACATCGCCGATTTGGTAACGGGCATGTAGAAGAAATTCCGGAAAATGCCCACTCCAAAATTCAAGCTCACAACTGCAAGTGTCGAGTGCCTGATAGCGAGCTTGGATGTGTCGACCATCGCAAGCCACGCCCGGCAGCGGGAGAGTAGCCGGGAAAGAAAGGAGAGTTCCAGGACGCACACGCAGGACTACGCGAAGGTGGCCAAGCAGGTCCGGGAGTGAAATTTCCGCTACGACGGAAACGACAAGCCGCTGGAATTTTTGGAGCAAGTAGAGTGGACAGTCGTGACTTACGGTCTCGACATAAACCAGATCCCAGCGCCAGCAATCGGCACTGGGAGACCTGGGGAGACATACAGCTTCCAAAATTACTTTCTTCCCCGAAGCTGGCGGACCAGGTCAGACAAAGGAAGCAAGCTTACGGGGAAAGCTTCAAAGATATGCAGACCCTGATGGGGCCACTAAATATGTCGACCAAAGAAACGATGGAGAGAATAAAAGCGAACAGCACGCCGGCACTCCGAATGTTCATTCGCCCATACGAATGTCGAAATTTGGGTACCTTGATGGCGCTGGCAGACAAGTTTGAGGAGCTCGACCAGCAGCGGGAGAAGTTTGAGATGGAAAACAATCCCCGTAAGCAGCAAGGGCAGAACCACCCAGTACCAAGGCCAAGAACAGACCAGGGTGCGGTGTGCAGGCGGTGCCAGGAAGACCCGGACGCTCAACCGCGAAATACGCCGCGCACGAACCAGCAAACATTCGCGGCGGATACGTAGCAAATCCTACCCAAGCCTACCGCAGAAGCGGGGGTCCAGACCACCGGGCTAAGGAATGCCGAAACCAACGGCTTCCGTTCTGCTGGCGATGCTGAAAAATAGGAGTTAGGACGGTTCAGTGCTGTTCCGGGTCGGGAAACGCCCAGCCACCCCAGCCTCCGAGGGGCGGCCAGGGATCGCAAGGTGCTGCCGTTCGAAATTAATGGGCGACCTGCAGGCGGAAGAAATGCAACTGTCCGCTACGGTGCTCATAGGTGAAAATAAAATTAAGGCCGCGGTGGATACCGGCGCCACGGCGAGCTTCATCAGCGAAGAGCTGGCGGACAGGCCAGGGTCGAACCCACGAGAAGGCAAGTACGGCAGACGGTCGCTGCGGGGAAATAAAATCTCAGCTGGAGACCAAAATTGGACTTGGCACGAAAACAGTGTCAATGGAGCTGCTGATTTTACCAGGACTGATAGGCGCCCTGGTGTTTGGGTGGAATTTCCTCACCAGAATCAGTAGTCGATAGCACAGGACACAGCGCGTCAATACCGGCAAGGTACAGACGAGGAGGATGGCTGGAAGAGAAACTGTCTGTGGCAATAGTTGAAATACCCAAAATATTTGCGGAAAAGGATGTGGAGGGGTTTCTAAAAGACGAGTTGGACGAACTGGAAGGCATAAAGGGAACATCCAACATGGCATACATAGGATCACCATGAAGGACGACCAACCTGTCAAACAGCGGTACTACCCTAAAATTCAATGCCAAGGTAGACGTGCTGCTGAAAAAAGGATGCATCGAGCCTTCTTGGAATCCCTACAGCTCGCCAATAGTCATGATGAGGAAGAAGACTGGAAAGTGGAGGCTGTGTGTAGATTTCCGGCAAATAAACGAGGTCCGTAAAGGACGCATACCCAATGCCGATGATAAATTACATCCTGGACCAGCTGCGGGAGGCGAAGTACATCAGCAGTCTTTACTTAAAGGACGGTTACTGGCAGATCCCCTTGGAGGCAGACAGCAGGCAGTACACGGCGTTTACTGTACCAGGGAAGGGCCTGTTCCAATGGAAGGTGATACCATTTGGCCTACATTCCGCGTCGGCAACATTCCAGCGGGCATTGGATCAGGCCATTGGACCAGAAATGATGCCGCACGCTTTCGCGTATCAGGAGGACATTATCGTCATCGGACGCTAAAAGACCATATGCTCCTGAAGGAAGTGTTTAAGAGACTAAGGGCTGCCAACCTAAAAGTAAATACGGAAAAATGCAAGTTTTTCAGAAAGGAGCTGCAATACTTGGGGCATCGCATAACAGACCAAGGCATCGGAACAGACCCAGAAAAGGTATCGGCAATTGCCTTAATAAAACCCCCGGCCAACCTTAAGGAGTTGCGACAATACTTGGGAGTAGCGTCGTTGTACAGGCGTTTTGTGCCAGATCTTGCAACGTTGGTGCATCCGTTGAACAGCCAGCTCCGAAAAAGCACAAAACGGGAGTGGACAGAGGACCATCAACAGGCATTTGAAGCTGTCAAGGCCAGGTTAATCGCAGACCCAATCTTAGCATGCCCAGATTTTACAAAGATGTTTGTGCTGCAGACCGACGCCAGCGATTACGGGCTCGGTGCTATTCTCACACAGAATTCCGACCAAGGCGAGAGGGTGATCTCGTATTCCAGCAGGTCTCTGAATAGATCAGAAAGACATTTCTCAGCTACTGAGAAGGAATGCCTGGCAATTGTGTGGGCCATACGCATTTTAAGGCCTTACTTACCACTTCAAAGTGATCACGGATCACATGGCACTGAAGTGGTTGAATAGCATCGAGAGCTCAACCGGAAGAACCGCACGATGGGAACTGGAACTGCAACAATATAACTTTGAGATCGCGTATAGAAAGGGCCATCTGAATATAGTAGCAGACCCACTATCGCGACAGCCACTGCCAGAAACGTGTCGACGGGTAAAAACACAAGAACAGCATAAGGAAACAGGCGAGTGTAACTGGATAAGGGATATGCGGAGCAAGATAGCCCGAAATCCCCAAAAATATCCTGACTACATGACGGAAGCCGACCAGCTATATCGCCACATACCGCACAGAGCGGGCAACGAGGATGTCACATCATGGAAGCTGTGCGTGCCAACAGGGTCCAGGCGGCGGGTAATATCGGAGAACCTCAACTTACCGACAGCTGGCCACATGGGCAGTCGGAAAACAATTGCCAGAGTCGCAGCAAGATACCATTGGAAAGGATACCAAGGAAGTATGTGCAAAACTGCGAGAGCTGCCTGCGGTATAATCCAAGCCAACTACAGGCGGCCGGAAAAATGCTGACTCAAGTACCGGAAGAGCCGTGGGCCACTGTATGCGCAGATTTCGTCGGACAACTGCCCCGCTCCAAACACGGGAATTTTATGCTACTAGTGCTGGTAAACAGGTTCTCCAAGTGGACCGAAATGGTGCCAATGCGTAGGGCAACGACGGAAACTCTGGAACAGGCGATCCGTGAGCGGATCCTCGCAAGATACGGCGTGCCCAAGGTGCTGATCACGGACAATGGCGTTCAATTCACCAACAGGGCGTTTAAAAAATTCCTGGGTGAGTTAGGCGTCCGACACCAGTTCACGGCCCCATACACGCCCCAAGAAAACCCGACGGAGAGAGCCAATAGGTAAAAACGATGATCGCCCAGTTCACCGGGGCAGACCAGAGGACTTGGGACGAAAAGTGGCCGGAATTGCAGTTGGCCGTAAATACGAGCGTGGCTGAATCCACGGGATATTCGCCAGCTTTTGTTACGCAAGGAAGAGAGCCCAGGTTACCCAACGCACTGTACGACGAAGAGACAATCGGCACCGGAAGGCAAACTCAAACTCCGGCCGAGAACGCACAGAAACTGAAAGAAATCTTTGAGCTGGTTTGGCGAAATATGGAAAGGGCAGCGCAGGATCAGGCACGCCACTACAATCTCCGTAGACGCCCATGGAAACCAAACATAGGGGGCACAGTCTGGGCCAAGGAACACCATCTGTCCAAGGCTGCAGAAGGATTCGTCGCAAAATTGGCACCAAAGTACGATGGGCCATTTAAGATAAAAACCGCCCCCATTAGCCAGTTAAAACCACAAGGCATTGGTGGCCAGAACCGAGGATCGAAGTCGGACTTAGCAGGGGCACACAGTAAATCATCCAAAGAGAGGGAGAGGACGATAAGCGGTATCGAGGCCGAAGAGGCGTTGCTATGGGAGCAGCCGGGCCCTCTGCAGTGGTTGCCGCCGCCACCGCCGCCGCTGCCGCAGTCGCCGCTGCCGCAGTCGCCGCCACCGCCACCACCTCCGCCGTCACCGCCGCAGGCAACGCCACCGCCACCGCCATCTTCGCCATCCCAGGCACCTGGAGAAGGGGGCCTGGGTGTGGGGCCAAAATTCGCCCGGCTATCCACGGCCACGGTCCCCGCCAGCAAGGCCGTCAATAAGTCGCCAGCAGTCGGCGGACAACAGCCGCTGGAAGGAGGTGGCCGAGGGAGGGTGGCATCCGAGGCCAGCAGGCAGGTGAGAAGGGCTCGGAGCAGCCGCTGGGCCAAGCTGCTAGTGGTAGATGGATTCCGCTACCGCATCCGGGTGGCGGGCGGTGTGGTGAGGGTTCTGAAGGCCCAATAAAAAGCCTTTAAAGGTTTGAAACCGAAACATTTGGGAGCAATGGGTTGCCGAACAATAGGGACGGGGGCGCCGAGATAGGCGGTCGATCGATAGTTGCGATCGATGGGTTCACAAAATTTGTTTATTTCTATGTTCGAAAATTCAAAGGGCAACTTAAGACAACGACGATGGCAACAATGGAACCCACAATCGATAAACGCGATCGTGGTGAGATTCCAGGGAGTTGCCGGACCGAGGGAAACGAAATGGTGACTTTTAGTTTGGGGAAATGGCTGGGCGGGAAAATTCGAATTCCACGCAGGGAACTGTCTAGGGAACTGGGAACTGTCTGGGGAACAGGGAAACAGTCTGGGGAAATAATCTTTCAAGGAGCTGTATGGAAAAGTCTTTTTGGGAAACAGTCGCGGGAAAGTTCAAATGTTTCAAGGAGCTGTACAAGTAAAGTCTTTTAGGAAAACAGCCAGGGGAAAGGTTAAGTCTTTCGGGGAACTGTCTGGGGAACATCTAACACGCAATTCAGGCGGGGAATTCGAGTAGTCTTCACATCAAGGGCGGGGAAAGTCACCACTTTCATTATGTTTCCGAAGGAAGGGGGGAAATGTGAGGAGTCTTAAACTCCCCACAAATCCCGATGCAGGAGATGGGCCTAGCAACAGCGGAGGAGGCGAGAAAGCCGGAGAAACGAAGGACATCCAGGTCATCCTTGGACCCTCATATGGCAAGGGCAACGAGGTCTTGAATTGACGGTACCTCGATGGACCTTGGACCCGCGCCCGGCAAGGTCAACGAGGTCATACGGTGAATTGACGGACTTCGGACCCGCCTAAAGAGGACACCCCGTGAATTAACGGGAAAAACCAGCAGCTACAGCGCCTAGAAAAGGACAGCGCAAGCCCAGCTCGGGCAGTACGAGTGCGAGAATCGAAACCGAAGTGCCCAAGGCAGGGCCGGCGGTTGACGTGGGTAGTATGGGTAGTAGTACCCACTCGAAAATATCAGAGTAAGTTTTAACTCTCTGAAACAAGCCGGAAATTTGAAAACAGCCGCGCTCGTATCAAGTGCTCAACACGCGCGTGCGCTTGAGATCCTCGATCTTGTAGATCATATATCGATTGATCGATTTAATTTTCTCAACACACGCACGCGCACCACGAGTGATTGTATTGTATCAAAGCGTAATGTATTGTATTGAGAATATGGAATAGTGGATGAATTTATCCGAGCGTTGGAAAAATGGACCGGTTTATAATCCGGAATAAGAGGCTAAACGATAACAGTGCGAGTGACAGTACATGTGTAAAAAAAAGGGAAAATCGATGAAAATGAACAAGAAACGTCAACCATCTCTGTTCGTAAGTAAAACAACAAAAAATTGTCATTTGTTTATGTTTACACGATGATACTATACATGCATAAATCTTTACATTTAATCCACACCCGCGATGCGTTTTCGTTTTTTTGAGAATGAGTTTTATGAATAAAAATAGATTATTCGTTTATTATATAAAAATATTTGACAAAAAAATATAATTCTAAAAACGCCGAAAAATGTTTTTTCTCAACAATTTAAATTTGCTCTAGGTTAAAGAATTTCGAAATCACGTCAAATTTGACAATTTTCGAAAATTATTTAAACATCAGATTCTAAGAGATTAATCAATGTATATGTTGACACATATTCTCTTTTTTCATTAGAATTCGAATCGTTTTTTTTTCCAAATAAGTCGATATATATTGGTTTTGGAAAGGGCAGCGCAGGATCAGGCACGCCACTACAATCTCCGTAGACGCCCATGGAAACCAAACATAGGGGGCACAGTCTGGGCCAAGGAACACCATCTGTCCAAGGCTGCAGAAGGATTCGTCGCAAAATTGGCACCAAAGTACGATGGGCCATTTAAGATAAAAACCGCCCCCATTAGCCAGTTAAAACCACAAGGCATTGGTGGCCAGAACCGAGGATCGAAGTCGGACTTAGCAGGGGCACACAGTAAATCATCCAAAGAGAGGGAGAGGACGATAAGCGGTATCGAGGCCGAAGAGGCGTTGCTATGGGAGCAGCCGGGCCCTCTGCAGTGGTTGCCGCCGCCACCGCCGCCACCGCCGCCACCGCCTCCGCTGCCGCAGTCGCCGCTGCCGCAGTCGCCGCTGCCGCAGTCGCCGCTGCCGCAGTCGCCGCCACCGCCACCACCTCCGCCGTCACCGCCGCAGGCAACGCCACCGCCACCGCCATCTTCGCCATCCCAGGCACCTGGAGAAGGGGGCCTGGGTGTGGGGCCAAAATTCGCCCGGCTATCCACGGCCACGGTCCCCGCCAGCAAGGCCGTCAATAAGTCGCCAGCAGTCGGCGGACAACAGCCGCTGGAAGGAGGTGGCCGAGGGAGGGTGGCATCCGAGGCCAGCAGGCAGGTGAGAAGGGCTCGGAGCAGCCGCTGGGCCAAGCTGCTAGTGGTAGATGGATTCCGCTACCGCATCCGGGTGGCGGGCGGTGTGGTGAGGGTTCTGAAGGCCCAATAAAAAGCCTTTAAAGGTTTGAAACCGAAACATTTGGGAGCAATGGGTTGCCGAACAATAGGGACGGGGGCGCCGAGATAGGCGGTCGATCGATAGTTGCGATCGATGGGTTCACAAAATTTGTTTATTTCTATGTTCGAAAATTCAAAGGGCAACTTAAGACAACGACGATGGCAACAATGGAACAATCTTGTAGATCATATATCGATTGATCGATTTAATTTTCTCAACACACGCACGCGCACCACGAGTGATTGTATTGTATCAAAGCGTAATGTATTGTATTGAGAATATGGAATAGTGGATGAATTTATCCGAGCGTTGGAAAAATGGACCGGTTTATAATCCGGAATAAGAGGCTAAACGATAACAGTGCGAGTGACAGTACATGTGTAAAAAAAGGGAAAATCGATGAAAATGAACAAGAAACGTCAACCATCTCTGTTCGTAAGTAAAACAACAAAAAATTGTCATTTGTTTATGTTTACACGATGATACTATACATGCATAAATCTTTACATTTAATCCACACCCGCGATGCGTTTTCGTTTTTTTGAGAATGAGTTTTATGAATAAAAATAGATTATTCGATTTTTCAAATATTATAAAAATATTTGACAAAAAAATATAATTCTAAAAACGCCGAAAAATGTTTTTTCTCAACAATTTAAATTTGCTCTAGGTTAAAGAATTTCGAAATCACGTCAAATTTGACAATTTTCGAAAATTATTTAAACATCAGATTCTAAGAGATTAATCAATGTATATGTTGACACATATTCTCTTTTTTCATTAGAATTCGAATCGTTTTTTTTCCAAATAAGTCGATATATATTGGTTTTTCTTAATTTTCAATCAATTTCAATTTTTTAAATCAATAACTGAGGGTTAAAAAATTTTTTTAATTTGCGAATTTCAAAAAAATATGCATAAGCTAAAAAATAAATATATCAAAAAATTTCTGTAGTTTCAAAAACTCTCCAAATTTTGAAAAAAAACAGGTCAATAAAATCTAAAATTTTTCTTTTCAGAGCCGGGTTCTTCGTTGACACAAGTACCGGTTTCGTTTCAACGTTGGAAAGAAGAAAACCCATGGCTTGGATTGAACGTACACAATAAGGCATTTTGTGTCATTTGCACTAAAGGATTTGATGATAACTTGGTTCCACGACTTGATACGCATGAATTAAAATCAAAAGAAACAAGGGTTACAAATGGCTTCTCCAATTGGAAACACGCAGCGGGAAGATTGATGAAACATTCGAGGAGTTCGCTTTATTTGAAATACGCCGATGCTCTGAAAAAACGAGACTCAGTCAGCATTGTCCAGTGCATGTCAGCTGCTGAAGAAAAACAAATGATGGATTATCGCACGGCTTTAAAAAGAAAAATCTTCAGCACCCTGAGAATTTTAGGAAGGCAAGGCCTAGCGATCCGAGGAGCTGACAACGACGAAAATTCGAATTTCATGGTGATTTTGAAGACACGAGCTGAAGATGTTTCAGAACTGAAATCATGGCTAAACAGAACTGGTTATACGTGGTTATCTCATGATATTCAGAATGAAATTTTGGAATTGATGTCCAACAAGATTGTTTCTGCGAATTTGGAGGAAATACGAAAAGCAGAATATTACGATATTTTAATAGACGAAACATCGGACGCGTATAGGAAAGAACAGGTTTCAATTTGCCTGAGAGTTGCCTCTTCGAATCTAGTCTCTACCGAGTATTTTATGGGGTTCTATGAGACAGCCAGCACCAAAGCCGCAACATTATTTGAAATTCCCAAGGATGTCATGACTCGTTTCGATTTACCTATTGAAATGGAAGCCAATTACGAAACGCTGATGAAATTTTTTCAAGAAATTGTTGAAGATAAAGAAGTTAAAAGCAGTGCGCTGGCCAAGGCTATGGGATTCCTTCGCTATATGGAGTCTTTTAAGTGTTTATTTCTTTTGCGCACCATGATCAAAATCTTCGATAGGATCGAAATTCTCAACAAAGATTTGCAGAAGTCCAAACTTTGCGTGATTGAGTCGTATCGGAAAGTGAACATTGTTTCTGACGTAAAGGGGGATTCCCGGGATTCGAAATATGAAACAATTTGGAACAGCAGTTGCAACATGGCTAGAAAACTTGAAATTGAAGAACCACAACTGCCACGGAAACGTAGAATACCGAAGCGATTTGACTGTGGTGATTTAGAAAATCATGATTTTGAATCGCCTAAAGCCTATTAGCGAAAAATATTTTGCGAAATTTTTGATCAAGTGAATTTTTCACTTAAAGAGCGATTCGACACGGAAAATGCCAGATTTTTCAAATCTTTAGAAAATTTTGCAACCGGAAAAACAAAAGATGCAGACGAAATCGTGAAATTCTATAAGGGGGATTTTGACAGGTTGCCCCTAACGAATGATAGAGATTTTTTTGGGTGTTTTTAAGCGTGAAAAAGAAGAAGAAAAGAGAAAAAAGAAAGAAAAAGAAGGAGAAAAGAAAAAAAAAAGAAGAAGAAGTAGAAGTGACTGATTTGAACACTATTGTAAATTTTTTTTAAGGAGAATGAACATTACATGAAACTCCTTCCCGAATTCCTACGATTTCTGAGATTGATTATAACGATTCCGGGATCTTCTTGTTCGAATGAGAAAAGTTTTTCAGTTTTACGTCGCCTAAAAAATTATTTAAGGTCGACTATGTCACAAAATCGACTGAACCATGTTGCCATTCTGCATGAGCTGATGACCTCGATTTAGAAAAATTATTGAACGAGTTCATCATTCGTAATAATCAACGAACTTCTTGTTTCGCTTTAGTAAGATAGTGAGTTCATATCTTTGTTTGGAAGTGAATCGATTAAACCTCTTCATACACAATAGTGTTTATCAATTTATGATTTTGACCCTCTATCCCTCTTACTTTCGTATAGGTGTGTGGAAATAAAAAACTAATTGATTTCATGCACATGAAGGTACTTGATTTGAAGGGGATTCACCCGCCCCTTAAAACCTTACTACCAACTCGGGCGGAAAGTATGACGCCGGCCCTGGCCCAAGGATCAAGATCGCAAAGTCGAGACGCCGAACGACGACAAGTCTACAAGGCTGAGGCTACAACGCTGAGATCCAACGGTGCTAGGTCGTGGTAAAATCAAACTTAGGGAGTCCTTGCGCGGTGTCAGGCGATAAAGGTGGTAGAACTTTGTTCTACCTGCTAGGCGATACACCTTACCGACAAAGTCCAAGCTGAACTCCGGAAGCCAGGCGATAAAGGTGGCTAGGCGATAAGGCGAAACTTCGGTTCACCTGCTAGGCGATACACCTTACCGGCCCCGGTAGGGAAGCTCGCATAACATCCAGGGTTTTTGGTGGAGCCGTCCCGATCTCAGTCTCCCGGAGCAGCAAGCCGAAGCAACGCAGTATCAGGCCAGGAGCGACGCCGCGGCACACCAAGAGCATCGCAGCAGCGAGGCAGGAGCAACGCTGCAGAAGACAGCGACAACGGGTAGCAGAACAATAGCAATAAGGCTATATTTAGAGAATCAATAAACCAGCACCAACCTAATCTCGATGATTAGATTTAGCGTTGCCATCCGGTGGTGGTTTTAAATTTTTTTAGTGTGACCCTTCCTGTTCCGAGATCTCCAGTGTTCTCTGCCCATCGATCAGCACTATCGTCCAGTGCCAATCGACCGCTTAAATTTAGCCTGATCTAATCCGTATAAAGTCTACAGACGCTACGGATTTGCAGTTGCTGCTCGTATTGTATAATCCGATTACACGCGGCGTATAGGCGGATGACTCGGGTGTATGCCCGACGCTGAATCCGACTGCCTCCTTGGAGTTTTTATGCAACCTTTCTTTTCCTTAGGTACCCTAGTTACGCGGCTGATGACTCGGGCGTATGATCGACGCTGAATCCGACTGCCTCTTTGTATGGGTCCCCTTTTTTTTTGTTACACCTTACGCGGCGTTTTGATGAATGACTCGGACTTATACCCGACGCCGAATCCGTTTGCCTCGTAGTCGGGGTCTCTAGCATCCTTTTCCTGTCTTACCCTATGATTGTCCTTTCTGCGTGGCGTATGGATGACTCTCGCTTCGGCCTGACGCCTAATCCTGTTGCCTCGTAGTCTGGATCAATGTGAAATCCATGTCCTAGTCCTCCAACGTGTCCTCCGTCTGCTCTTTTGCCGTTTCTGATTGTTGCTGCTTAAGCTCGCCAACGTGAACCGTCAGCTCTTTCTTTAAATGTGTGTGCCGTATTTTGCAGATCACTGGATAGACGAAATCCATCGTAAGGATGGTAAGGACCATCGTACCTCGGGGCTAGTTTCGCAGCAAATCCCTCGTCTGCTTTGGATAGGTGGTGTTCTTTGGCCCACACTATGCCGCCCACCTCTGGTTTCCAATGCCTCCTCCTCAGATTGTAGTTCTCGCCCCAAGTTCTTTGATTCTTTCCTGCGAATTGAGCTTTCATCGTCTTTACCGTACGTTTAGCCCGTTCTGTTGGGTTTTCCTGTGTAGGGCTAAGAAATCATTTGAAGGATCGACTGGTGAACTGTACTCCGTTGTCGGTTATTTCTATCTACGGAGCCCCGAACCTTGATATTAGGCGTTCTCTGAACGCCTTCTGTAGGGTCTCCACTGTTGCTGTTCGGAGTGGCGCAATTTCCGTTCATTTGGAAAACCGATCGATTAACACAAGTATCATCTGATTTCCGTGCTTCGATCTCGGCAATGGCCCGACGAAATCCGCACATACTGTTGCCCATAGTTCCTCTGGTGCCTGTGTGATCATTTTCTCTGCAGCCTGCAGCTGATTGGGCTTGTATTTCAGGCACACTTCACACTTGCGTACATGGGTCCTGGCGTCTCTGTAGTACCGGGCTGTTATTGCTATTGTTCTTCTACTCCCAACATGACCAGCGGATGGGGAGTTACGGTTTTCTTCTAGTACGGCTTGTCTTAGACCTTGCGAAACGCACAGTTTCCAAGCCACGACATCGCCCGCTCTGTGAGGAATGTGTCTATAGAGTGACTCGCCTTCAATTACGTAATCTGGATATTTTTGTGGTTGGGCTTTTATTTTCTCGCACATACTCCTGATCCAGCTTCAGCTTTTGGTCGGTTTTGCCTATGTGTCTTTCATGCCCCTAAGAGTGTCCGGCAATGGTTGTCGAGATAGGGCGTCTGCCACCACATTCAGATGTCTTTTCCGGTACGCTGTTTCGAAGTCGTACTGCTGTAACTCCAGGGCCCATCTTGCTATCCTTCCAAAAGAGCTTTCTATGCTATTTAACCACTTTACAGCCATGTGGTCTGTAACCACTTTGAAATGGAACTTTTTCTCAAAATCACGGCACGTCAGCACTGGATCGGCCATTAATCTTGCCTTTACCTCTTCGAACGCCTGTTGGTGTTCCGGTGTCCATATCCACTTTGTGCCTTTGCGTAGAAGATCATTATACCCGTTACTCGTAGAGTAAAAGGGTATATTGTATTCGTGCAAAAGTATGTAACAGGTAGAAGGAAGCGTTTCTGACCCTATAAAGTATATATATTCTTGTTCAGGATCACTAGCCGAGTCGATCTAGCCATGTCCGTCTGGCCGACTGTCCGACTGTCCGTCTGTCTGTCCGTCCGTATGAACGCTGAGATCTCGGAAACTATAAAAGCTAGAAGATTGGCATTTTGCATGTAGATTTTAGGAGTTCCTACGCAGCGCAAGTTTGTTTCAAAATGGTGTCACGCCCCCTCTGACGCCCACAAGTTACAAGCCACAAGCTGTGGCCTCAGTTTTGATGCTATTATGAAAATTTTAATTGATATGTATTTGTTTCGTCAATACCTATCGATTGGCATAATAAAAGTTTGCCACGCCCACTCGAACGCCCAAAAACCCATTAAACGCTTAAGCCTGGCTAACGCCTACACTTCCGCCTTTCATGGCCCGTGGTAGCGCCATCTAACGGATGACTTTGGAACAGCTGGCCAAGGTGCTAATTCGAGCGGCGAAAAACATACAAGAAGGCATATTTATATTAAGTTGTTTAGCTGAGTAACGGGTATCTAATAGTCGAGGCACTCGACTATAGCGTCCTCTCTTGTTAAGTGGTTTTACTATACGCGCAAAATCTGGCACAAATCGTCGGTACCATGAAGCTACGCCTAGGTATTGTCGTAGTTCGCGTACCGTCGACGGTGGCTTTAGTTCGGCTATGGCCGCTACCTTCTCGGGATCTGTGCCTATCCCTTCGCTAGTAACCTGGTGTCCGAGGTAAAGTTCTTAAGTTGGTTTCCTTGAGGCGCCTAAACACTTCCTTTAGGTTCTCCACGTGTTCTTTCAGTGTGAGTCCGATCACAATAATGTCATCTTAGTATGCAAACGCGTATGGTGACACCTCCGGGCCGATTACCTGATCCAGAGCCCTTTGGAACGTGGCCAGCTGTATGGACTTCTTGAATGTTATATGAAGCCCATTTGTAACAGCTCGTCCACTTTTGCGTTGATCTCTTCTTGGACTCTTGGGTTCTTAGGATAACACCTCGGTTTGATTGGCTGGTCGTCTTTCATGGTAATTTGGTACTCGGCCACTGTAGATGTTCCTGACATGGTACTGAAATCTGCTAGCTGTTTGTCGAGGAATTTTTCAATGTCCTCTTCATCACTTAAGTGTGAATCTTAAGCCACCGTGACTAAATTCCATCCCAGCACTAGTTCATCCACTACTCCTGGAAGTATTCGAAGATTCATTTCCAATTGTTTGTTTCCAAATTCCACCTTGATATCGAGCTGTGAGCTTATTCTGCTTGTCCTTGTGATCCTTCCTTTGTCAGCCAGCTCTTCGTTAATGAAGCTTGACGTGGCTCCCGTGACAATTGTGGCCTTGTATACGACACCTCCAATTTCAACGGACGCGGACAACTGCTGCTCTTCCTCGATCAGTTCGCCAGTTAGTTTGGAGAGGAAGCACTTTGCGACCCAGCAGAACAGTAATCTTTGGTTTCTGCATCCTCGTGCCCAGTGTTCGTGTCCTTCACAACGGCGACATGCCTCCTGTGGGTTCATTATGTGGGTTTGTGCATTGGTGGCTCTTGGCATTGGGTTGCGTGCCATTTGAGTGGTGTTTGGTGGCCTCCATAATGTGTTCATTGGCTCTATTTGTTGTGTTACATTGGCCGGTGTCCACTGGCCATAGGACGGGGTTTGGTTTACCGTGCTGTCTTCACATCTCCTGCATGTAGTTTGTGGTGGTGATGTCGTTTAGTTTCGTGAAAACTTGTGTTCGTGAACGAACTCTTCTCGCTCTTTGTCCAGTTCTTCGTACTCGTCAGCCAGGATCATTAATGTGTCCAGATCATCCACCTTGTACGTTCCTAATGAAATTCTCAGGTCTGGTGTGCAGTTGTCCTTGATTATTTCTAGGGTTTCTTTTGGCAAGTACCCGAGTGGCCTCATCAAAGTCTGCATGTCCACCATGTAATCGGAACCATTGAACGGTTCCCTGAAACCATATATCCGCTGTTTTACCTTGTCTGCCACCTTCGAGAAGAACCCTCTCGGTAGAAAGTATGTCTGGAACCTGCCTCTGAACTCTCCCCGTGTTTTACAATGTTTTATTGTTTGAAATAAACCATTTCAGTGCTTTTCCTTGCAATAGCTCTGGCATTGCACGTGGGATTATGTTCAGGTTCAGACCGTACGCGTTTGCGGACCCCTCTAGGAATTCCAGTGGCCACTCTATGCCATCGAATTTGAACGACCATTCTCTTACCTTTTTTGAGAATTTGGCGGAATCTGGTGTGCTAGGTCTTTGCTGCCCTGATTTTCTTTCTTGGCTTGTGTTTCGACTCCTGCCAGCTTCCTTCATGCTGTCCACTCCAAGACTTGCTATGAGCTTCTCGGCGTCAGGGTTCAGCAATTTGACTGTTGGGCCTGACTTATTGTCGTACTTCTCTTCCAACTCAGCCCAGATCTCTGCTACTCCTGGGCCATTCTGTTTCCTTCTTAGGTACTCTGAGAGGGCTTTCCTCCTGCCATCCGTTCTTCTCTCCAAAGTGATGCCTAACTTGGCTCCTATTTTTGCGAAATCCTCTTTCTTGAGGAGATATATCCATCCTTTTCCCATTTTCTGTTTATTTGCTGATTCTCACAGACCGGACAATCACGTTTTGGGCGCCATATGTAACAAACTGAAATCAGTTATGGTCTGCTCGCTACGAGTATCGTGCGGCTAGCTCAGAAGATGTGTGTTGTTCGTCCCACCAAATTTATATAAACGTGACCGCCCGATTGTCTAGTGAGAACGCACAGAATGTTAGGATGTTTTTACTAGGATTCGCCGACTTGACCCTCGGCCTGGGACTAATACAGATGACAGATGGTTGTCTCAACGCCCTAACCGATGAATTGTGGTTGCTCCACCGCCGCTCTCCGCTGCCTCGCTTTGTCCTGGTCCGGAACGACTCCGTTGTCTTTGGCCTCGGGTATATGGGGGTCTAGGGATGCGTTACCGTTCCCAGACTAGGGTGAACAGGCACAGGGCGCTCAAAGCATACGCCTTTCCCAGCCACAGCCTCCTGTCCCTGGATCTGTCCTGGCCCACACCATACGCCTTCACAGTTTCTACCTGACGGTTCAGGCATACGCCGGAAAGCACCCTGTGGCAGGACGCTAGGTTCAAGCTTCCGTCCTCGCCTCTTAGCGTAGACTGGATGTGTCTGAGTATGGCTTGGTTGCCGCTGGGCCTGCGATGACTGCTCGTCGTTTCTTGTGTCCTTGCTCTGCTCACGGCGCGAATCCTGGCTCCGCTGTCCGTGTGCTCTGGTGAGACTAGGTGCAGCGGGTCTTTGGCTCTCGGGATTTGGTCAGCTGCCTTTCTAGGTCTCTGGCGGTGAACTACTGTGCTCTTAACGCATGCGCCTCTCGAGACACCCGTGGTTCGGACGCGCGTCCTTCTTGGCTAGTCGCCCTTCCTCCTGATGTTGGTTTGACTTGTGTTGTTCACTGATTTGCTGCTTGTCCACTGATCTCGATGGATTGACTCCTTGTGATCGACTGATCCCGCTTCCTGCGCTAGGCCTGCTTATATAGGCCGGCGTATCCCGTTAATTCTCGGCTTCTCCTTTTCGTCTTTGCGCACGGCACTATACTAGGGTCCAAAGTCCGCCGCCTTCTACCGTTACTCCTTCTCTCCAAACTCTCTCTCTCCTCGTTCTCTCCAAACTCTCACCAGCTGCATTCTCCAAATCCTCTTCTCGTTCTCTCCAAACTTCCTCCAGCTGTATTCTCCAAACTCTCTCCAGCTGAATTCTCCAAACACTCTTCAGCTGTATTCTCCAAACTCTCTTTTATTTGTGAGGAGTTATTCAATTCCTAACAATATTTCCGAAATAATGAAACTACAACGAACAATTTTATGTCAAAGTAAACAAAAAAATTTCCAAAATTTTTTAATAAACAATTAAAAGAACTTTGTTGTAAATACACAGACATATTCGGACTTGATACCAAATCAATAACAACAAATAATTTTTATAAGCAGAAACTAAAATTAAAAGATAATGAACCTGAATATATAAAAAATTATAGAAATCCTCATAGTCAAAAAGACGAAATTTAAGCTCAAGTCGATAAACTAATTAAAGATAAACTAGTTGAACCTTTAGTCTCAGAATACAACAGTCCCCTGTTATTAGTACCAAAGAAATCCATAGATAACGAAAAGAAAAAATGGCGATTGGTAATTGCCTATCGTCAGATTAATAAAAAATTATTATGCGACCAATTTTCACATTTTAGAATCGATGATATCTTAGATCAACTAGGAACAGCAAAATATTTCTCTTACCTTGACTTAATGTCAGGATTCCATCAGATTTAGCTAGACGAAAACTCAAGAGATGTAACAAGATTAAATAAAAAGAATGATCCATTTGAATGGACTGATGAATCTCAAAATGCATTTGAATATTTTAAAGCTCAATTAGTAAAGCATACTTTGTTACAATATCCAGGTTTTACAAAGAATTTTGTATAATCACAGATGCTAGTCAGCAAACATGTGCTGCAGTACAAGCCCACAATGGTACTCAACTTCCAGGAGCCTACGAATCGAAAGCATTTACCAATGGAGAAAGTTACAAGAATACAGCTATTCATTGGGCAATCACCAAATTTTGACCCTATTTCTACGGAACTCATTTCACAGTAAAAACAGACCATAGCCCACTAACATATTTGTTCTCAATGACAAACACTAGTTCTAAATTAACGCAAATGAGACTTGTATTATTTTACAGTAGAGTACCCAAGAGGCAAATAAAATTTTGTGGCCGATGTGTTATAAAGGATAACCATCTAAGAACTAAAAGACATACTAGTAAAGGTCCTGAAAGTCACTACCAGGTATCAAAGTAGACAACATTTCTGCGCAGAAAACAATTAAGTAGAGAGGACAAGGCAATCTACAAATTCAGCTTTTCAGCCCAACGTATACGAAGTCATTAATAATGATGAAGTACGTTAAGTAGTTACCTTGCATATAAAAGATATGCTATGTTTTTTAAACATGGTAGCAAGAATTGATATTGGTCCACTACTCAAATCTGAGAATGGTAATGAATACGCAGTCACATTAATTTATGATTTGACTAAATACCTAGTCGCGATTCCAATTCCAAATAAAAATGCTAGAACAGTAGCCGAAGCGATATTTAGAACGCTATATAGTAGAAAAAAGAAGATAATAATAATATAGTTATATCCGGAAATAACAGTAAAAAACAAACAGTTCATGAAGATAGGTCAAAAATATTTAATTCATAACAGACACAAAAAATAAATTTTTTAAATGAATTATACAAGGAATGCAAAAATATATATAATTATAAATATAGTGACATATCCGCTTCGACACATACACCTGCACACGATATGGCTATGCCTACACACCTACACGCCCTTTCCACACACTAGATCTTACTCTTGAGTCACCCCTGTTAACAGGAAATAAAATCTGAAGCCCAGTTATTGTAAACATTCTCTAAACTTAGAAGGCTCTTGGAAGTTTCCATTGTTAATGTTTAATCCCAGACTAAACATTTATTGTCGCGCCGCTGATAAATTCCAACGGCACGTTCCCACACTTTTTGCCATAAACAAGATAAGACAAAGAACTTTTTTTCGCTCAATTAAAATCAAAGCTCACTCAATCGAAATAGAAAATTCTCTCAATTAAAAATAACTCACTCAGAAGATCGGAAGCTTTCGGAAACCGAGGCTTGACCGATAAGATAATTAGATTTAAGTATCAGTTCCGTTTAAGACTTAAACCAAGTCGGCGTTCTCAAGTTTTTAAATAAAATAAAAAATTTTAAATACGTTAGCTTATAGTTCAAAGATTGAATTATATATATAAAAATATATTTAAAAATACACTAAATACATTATAAAAGTTAGCATCGGCCAAGCACCCTCTTTCTTTCACCCCCTCTTGATCACTACGACACCATTCTCTTCACCACTCTCGGCCACCCACAAACTGGAACCCATTCCCTTCACCCAACTCAGTCACACAATAGGCTGCAATAACGCCGCTATTTTTTAAGACCAGCGACAGCGATGCAGCGACGGCGACGCTGCGAGCGAACGCCAACGACGACGGCCATGCAGCGAAGGCGACGCAGCGACCGAACGTCAACGACGTCAGAACGACAGCGACAGCGACGGAACATCAGCGGTCGAATTTCATCGGCAGCAGCGGGACAACGGAAGAGCACTGACCGTCCACTAGCTGCCTTAGCTATAGCCGTCGCTCTCCGTTGCCTCGCTTCGTGCTGGTCCGGAACGCCTCCGTGTGGGGAGGGGCTATGGGGGTCTAGGGATGCGTTACCGTACCCAGACTAGGGTGAACAGGCAGAGGGCGCTCAAAGCATACGCCTTTCGCAGCCACAGCCTCCTGTCCCTGGATCTGTCCTGGCCCACACCATACGCCTACACAGTTTCTACCTGACGGTTCAGGCATACGCCGGAAAGCACCCTGTGGCAGGACGCTAGGTTCAAGACGAACGCTTCCGTCCTCGCCTCTTAGCGTAGACTGGATGTGTCTGAGTATGGCTTGGTGGCCGCTGGGCCTGCGATGACTGCTCGTCGTTTCTTGTGTCCTTGCTCTGCTCACGGCGCGAATCCTGGCTCCGCTGTCCGTGTGCTCTGGTGAGACTAGGTGCAGCGGGTCTTTGGCTCTCGGGATTTGGTCAGCTGCCTTTCTAGGTCTCTGGCGGTGAACTACTGTGCTCTTAACGCATGCGCCTCTCGAGACACCCGTGGTTCGGACGCGCGTCCTTCTTGGCTAGTCGCACCAGGGCCTGCACTCGACAAGGCAATTGTTTTCGCACGGCGGCTGGTTCTGGACAACTTCCCTTCCGAGCCCACGGTTCCTTGTCGAAGGACTCTTTTTATTCAACTCGGTCGGCTCGCCGAGCAATACGCCAAGCTCAAGTCGCGATAAGAATTAGAACAAAGCGCCTGAACTTAGCCGCGTGATGCCTTAAGGACCTCAGCTACCTGTTTCTCAGCTCGGAGACTTTGACTCTACGTCCCGAACGTCTTGATGTAGCGACCTTGCTCCTTGTTGACTCGGCGCGGCTCTGCTTCCTCCTGATGTTGGCTTGACTTGTGTTGTTCACTGATTTGCTGCTTGTCCACTGATCTCGATGGATTGACTCCTTGTGATCCACTGATCCCGCTTCCTGCGCTCGGCCCTCTTATATAGGCCGGCGTATCCCGTTAATTCTCGGCTTCTCCTTTTCGTCTTTGCGCACGGCACTATACTAGGGTCCAAAGTCCGCCGCCTTCTACCGTTACTTCTTCTCTCCAAACTCTCTCTCTCCTCGTTCTCTCCAAACTCTCACCAGCTGCATTCTCCAAATCCTCTTCTCGTTCTCTCCAAACTCCCTCCAGCTGTATTATCCAAACTCTCTCCAGCTGTATTCTTCAAACTCTCTCCAGCTGTATTCTCCAAACTCTCTTTTATTTGTGAGGAGTTATTTAATTCCTAACAATATTTCCGAAATAATGAAACTACAACGAACAATTTTATGTCAAAGTAAACAAAAAATTTTCCAAAATTTTTTAATAAACAATTAAAAGAACTTTGTTGTAAATACACAGACATATTCGGACTTGATACCAAATCAATAACAACAAATAATTTTTATAAGCAGAAACTAAAATTAAAAGATAATGAACCTGAATATATAAAAAAATTATAGAAATCCTCATAGTCAAAAAGACGAAATTTAAGCTCAAGTCGATAAACTAATTAAAGATAAACTAGTTGAACCTTTAGTCTCAGAATACAACAGTCCCCTGTTATTAGTACCAAAGAAATCCATAGATAACGAAAAGAAAAAATGGCGATTGGTAATTGCCTATCGTCAGATTAATAAAAAATTATTATGCGACCAATTTTCACATTTTAGAATCGATGATATCTTAGATCAACTAGGAACAGCAAAATATTTCTCTTACCTTGACTTAATGTCAGGATTCCATCAGATTTAGCTAGACGAAAACTCAAGAGATGTAACAAGATTAAATAAAAAGAATGATCCATTTGAATGGACTGATGAATCTCAAAATGCATTTGAATATTTTAAAGCTCAATTAGTAAAGCATACTTTGTTACAATATCCAGGTTTTACAAAGAATTTTGTATAATCACAGATGCTAGTCAGCAAACATGTGCTGCAGTACAAGCCCACAATGGTACTCAACTTCCAGGAGCCTACAAATCGAAAGCATTTACCAATGGAGAAAGTTACAAGAATACAGCTATTCATTGGGCAATCACCAAATTTTGACCCTATTTCTACGGAACTTATTTCACAGTAAAAACAGACCATAGCCCACTAACATATTTGTTCTCAATGACAAACCCTAGTTCTAAATTAACGCAAATGAGACTTGTATTATTATACCCGTTACTCGTAGAGCAAAAGGGTATATTGTATTCGCGCAAAAGTATGTAACAGGTAGAAGGAAGCGTTTCCGACCCTATAAAGTATATATATTCTTGTTCAGGATCACTAGCAGAGTCGATCTAGCCATGTCCGTCTGTCCGTCTGTCTGTCTGTCCGTATGAACGCTGAGATCTCTTAAACTATAAAAGCATTTTGCATGTAGATTTTAGGAGTTCCTACGCAGCGCAAGTTTGTTTCAAAATGGTGCCACGCCCCCTCTGACGCCCACAAGCCACAAGCTGTGGCCACACTTTTGACGATATTATGAAAATTTTAATTGATGTGTATTTGTTTCGTCAATAAATATCGATTTGCCTAATAAAAGTTTGCCACGCCCACTCTAACGCCCAAAAACCCATTAAACGCTTAAGCCTGGCTAGCGCCTACATTTCCGCCTTTCATGGCGCCATCTAACGGATGACTTTGCATCAGCTGGATAAGGATTTCTATTAAAGGAAATTGCGATGGTTTTCATTTGTCAATACCGAACTATATCCCAAGACTATGCAAATCAAATCTAGTTAGCCAAATTGGAGGTTTGAGTCAAACAATGGTGTATGTGTGTATGTATGTAAGCATATACATATGTATGTATTTACATTGTACACAGTTGCAATTGCCCGGCAAAGATAACTCCTTTTAAAGAAAGCTTTCGCTATACCCGTTACTCGTGTTGTGCAAACATTTAGACTTTAATATACATAATACTATTTAAGAATATATGTGTTTAGCCAATATAAGTATGTTTGTTTAATTATTCTAGTCAATTTATTCCACTCAAAAACATAAACACAGCTGCTGGTGCAGGACAAAAGCTGCCTGCGCTAAAGCAGCGCTGGTGCTGATGCTCGTGCTGTAAAGCTGCCAGCACTAAGAGATTGCCGAATTCAAATTGATAATTTGAACTTTTTGTCCTTTTTTCCTGTGGTCACTATAATTCACATTATGTTAAAAAAAAAAAAAACAAAATAAAAACACAAGAAGGCATATTTATATTAAGTTGTTTAGCTGAGTAACGGGTATCTAATAGTCGAGGCACTCGACTATAGCGTTCTCTCTTGTTTAAATATAAAAAACTTGAGAAAAAAAAGTATGAAAATACAAATATTGGTAGTGAAAGTTACACAGTTACCCACTGCGGTGGGGGAGCTGCCATTCATAGCTGTTACTCCCCACGGGCGAAAAAAATTGTGAATAATAATACGACGCTAAGCCTGCCGCGGCGATTTGTCCCCGCACCTTGTTGCGCGGCATATTCGCGGGACAAATTAAAATACCGAAATAATAAAAAAGAAGGCAATAGTCCCCTGCGGCGATAAGTCCATGCCAATGGGTAGTTTATTCGCGAGCGTAAAACTTGCGAAATAAAAACAGATAATCGCTGCGGCAATTAATTAGCGAGCGAAAAAGTATTAAAATAAATTTAAAAAGATAAAAATCAACAAATTAATAAAAGTTGAAAACCAATATATTAAAGTTTCGCGTGTGTGGCAAAAAAACGCAACAGCGATTTTTCAAAGGATGATCGACGATGTACTATGGGAACCCATTGCCAAAATTTGCTATGTGTACATCGACGACATAATAGTTTTCAGTGAAGACTATGTTAGCCATTGGAAAATCCTTCGCGCTGTCTTTGACAATCTAAAAAAGTCAAACTCCAAGTCAACCTAGAGAAAACTAATTTCCTATCAATGCATGTTGAATTCTTAGGATATGTAGTAACTGGAGATGGCATTAAAGTAGACGGGAAAAAGGTGGAGGGTGTCACAAAAATGAAAACACCTACCAATGTAAAGGAATTATAAAGTTTCCTCGGCATTACATCTTATTATTGGAAATTCATCAAGGATTTAGGAAAAGTAGCGAAACCATTAACTAATTTAACTCGAGGGGAATTCTTAAAATCAAAGAAAATTTCCATTGAACTCGATGAGCCAGCGTTGAAAACCTTCAACGATTTAAGAACTCTCCTTTCCACCTGAACACAGATCCGTCCAACTACGCAATCGGGGCAGTCCTTTCTCTAATGGACTCTGGCAAAGATCGGCCCATAGCGTATATCGCCCGTCTTTGAGTCAGACAGAGGAAAACTACGCCACTAACGAAAAGGAAATGCTCGCGATAAGGTGGGCTTTAGATAATCTTCACTCTTATCTGTATGGTGCTGGATCTATTAAGATTTACACCGACCACTCGCCTTTAACATTTACTCTAGGCAATAGAAATTTTAATGCCAAGTTAAATCGCTGGAAATTCCGTATTGAGGAGTACAATTGCGAATTAATTTACAAGCCTGGGAAATCAAACATAGTAGCCGATGCCGTGTCACGAGTCACAACATATGTTAATCGCCTTGGTTCTGGCTCTGAGAAAGACTCCGAGTCGTATTCCATTGCTACGATTCATGGCGCTCTTTAAGAAACCACAATTAACGCCTACAGAAATCAATTGATTTTTTGTCCAGAACTTTCCGATTAATCGTGTGAGTACCCACAAATTGGATATGTTCGCCACTCAATTCCAATTAATGATCACACCCCACCAACCCTTGTAGACTCACTTACGAAATATTTGAGAAAATATACCTCAGTTGCAAGTATAAATTCTCCAAATTGCTAAACTTTTTCCCTTGCAACCAAATCCAGCAATTCAGCTTCGCGAGACACTATTAGATTCAGTCCATTATTTCAAAGCACCTAGGATGATAGTGTCGGACAACGAAAGAGCCTTCTATGCCTGTGCTGAATTAATTTACCATAATCAAAAAAGCGAGGTAAACGGTCAGGTAGATAGATTTAATTTTACCTTCATGGAAATATATCGATGCTTAAAAGGCGAACCCCACTTTTAAACCCACAGAACTTATACCAATTGTCGTAGACAGGTACAATAACTGTGTCCACTCGGTGACAAATAAAAAACCCGTGGATATTTTTTTCAACTCTTGAAGACATCCGAAGACATTAGTAGTATAGAACACAAGGAAACTCTAACCAATGGGCCCAATAAAAATGGAAGCGACACAATTTCTTATTAACAGGGTGACACGGTATATGTCGCCAACAAACAGATAAAAACCAAAAAAAAAGCAGCGATTAAAGGCTGAAGATGTTCAGAATGACCGTAGGGTCACTATCAAAACAAGGTAGGGAAAAATTTTTCACAAATCCCACTTAAGAAAATAATTTTTTCGGTTTTCATACTGTCTGCCAACAGATTATCTTAACTCTTTACAATTATTTCACAATCAAACCAAAAAGGGAAATGTGAACTAAACGTTTCACTAACTCATAACCGAGAAGGTTACATTTTATATAATTACGAAATATAAAAAAATTATTAAGCTAAACCTAAATTAAGATAAGCAACTATTATAAGAAAAAAGGGGATGACAAACAATCCCTCAGAAAATTATTCGAAATCAGAATACCCAAATAGAAAAATTTTTATTTTTAATGACAAAGTACACAAAAAAAATACGAACTCAGACACCTAGACTAAGACAAATTGACGACTTAATTATAAGAATCAGCATTTTCATATAACCTTCTGCATACACTACAAGCGCGTCCGAAATCTACCAAGTAGCAGACGAAGCAATGATAATCACCGACGGATCGGTGCATTGTTTGGCCACAGAAATCGCTTCAGAAGCTGAACGACGTGATAGGGAGAGTCATAGGGAGAAGTGATAGGGAGAGTCCACAAGGCAATTACAATAGCGGACCAGGTCAACTAGGGAAGACTGGAGTGGTAAACACAAATGTCTTGGACCACGAAGAAATCGGCGATTTGGACAGCCTGGAAACATACGCCCTCCTCGGAAATTGTATATCAATCGGTAACACAACATTGTGCCGAGAAAAGGAGCTTTTCAAATTGGAGGAGGACATACCGAGACTGCTGAAAGGAGGCCAAGCCGAGTGCGATTACCTGAGGACCAACCAGGAAACTGTGGAACTCATTGATGACGACACAATTTTCTTAACAAATTCTAACGGAATTTTATCTACTCCAGTTAAGGGGTTATCCGAGTCTTGGAGCACGAAAAAAAGCGTTTTTTCGTGAATTTTTTTTAAAGATCTTACGACACTCACAAATTTCATTTAATGTACATTAATGTTTATGGTTTGACCAACATTGTGTAAAAATTTTAACCAAAAATTTTTAAAATTGAGCCGTTGAGGCAGGCTTGAACTTGACCTCATAAAAATTGTGTCCTTGCGGTAGGCAAAATATCTCAGCCAATTTTTATCTGAAATCAAAAAACCAAAATTATTCTGATAGTGTATGTGTCTCGCTTGTCCTCTACGAGCCATTTTTTTTTAAATTAAAAATTTAATTTTTTGTACCGCTTTTCATAAAAAGTGTAATTTTTTACGTAAATTTTGGCCATATTTTGGCTTATAAAATGAGTTGTAATAAAAAATTTAAAAAATCCCTCCGTTAAGGACAAAAGAATTATGTCTAAAAGAAGTGTGCAAAAGCAGAAGTTGATCGGTGCAATAGTTTTTGAGAAATCGTGACTCCCGACTTCACAAAAGTGGTTTTGAGAAAAACGCGTTTAAAGTGCCGAATCTGTCCGACGCCAGAGCCCGAATTGCCCGTTGTGAATATGTCCATGAATTCAGTATGGCAAATCTGAAAAAATTGTCAGTCATGTCCAATGAGATTTTTATATCTTTCTCAGTGAAAATAGTCATAGCTCTCTCTATCATGACAGCAGTGTACCTCGTTTGGAAAACAATAACGTCGACTAAAGGAATCCCTAAGCTGCGGGAATTAAATATTTTTAACCTATCTTTAAGAACGTTTTGTTTTTTACTGTTATTTCCGGAAATAACTATATTATCATTATATTATATTTTTCCTACTATATAGGGTTCTAAATATGTTTGATCTAATTTATGTCTTGTTTCATTTTTGAGTAGGACTTTATCTCCTATTGATATATTTACGTTTATTACGTTCTTGTCATATAATTTCTTATTCTTTATCTTATTTTCTTCCAATTCTAGCTCTTTTGAATGCTATTTCTAATTTATATTTACTTTCCTAAGTCATCTATATTGTATATGGGTTATATTTTATCTATGCTTTGTGCAAAGCGCTACATATCGGTATCGGGCAATGCTATATATCGAATGAAAGGTCTTGCCATAACCTACAAAACAACGCCATTCATAACAAGTTTGGTTATTACGTTGAAAAGTTATACATGTGTAAAAATGGAGTTAGTTAACGCCGAAATTCGTGCTGTTTTAAAGTTTTTCTTCGTAAAAGGTAAATCCGCTAGAGAAACATTCCGTGGTGTTTTAGGGGATGGTACTCTATCACTTCGAATCGCGGAGGAATGGTTTCGACGATTCAGAGCCAGTGAAAACGACGCCATGGACGAGCCTGCCGGCGGAAGACCTGTGACAACGAATACCGATCAAACCAAGGAAAACATCGAGCTAGGCCGGCATGTGACATCTTGTGACATCGCCGAGGAGAAATGAAAATTTTAATTGATATGTATTTGTTTCGTCAATACCTATCGATTGGCATAATAAAAGTTTGCCACGCCCACTCGAACGCCCAAAAACCCATTAAACGCTTAAGCCTGGCTAACGCCTACACTTCCGCCTTTCATGGCCCGTGGTAGCGCCATCTAACGGATGACTTTGGAACAGCTGGCCAAGGTGCTAATTCGAGCGGCGAAAAACATACAAGAAGGCATATTTATATTAAGTTGTTTAGCTGAGTAACGGGTATCTAATAGTCGAGGCACTCGACTATAGCGTCCTCTCTTGTTAAGTGGTTTTACTATACGCGCAAAATCTGGCACAAATCGTCGGTACCATGAAGCTACGCCTAGGTATTGTCGTAGTTCGCGTACCGTCGACGGTGGCTTTAGTTCGGCTATGGCCGCTACCTTCTCGGGATCTGTGCCTATCCCTTCGCTAGTAACCTGGTGTCCGAGGTAAAGTTCTTAAGTTGGTTTCCTTGAGGCGCCTAAACACTTCCTTTAGGTTCTCCACGTGTTCTTTCAGTGTGAGTCCGATCACAATAATGTCATCTTAGTATGCAAACGCGTATGGTGACACCTCCGGGCCGATTACCTGATCCAGAGCCCTTTGGAACGTGGCCAGCTGTATGGACTTCTTGAATGTTATATGAAGCCCATTTGTAACAGCTCGTCCACTTTTGCGTTGATCTCTTCTTGGACTCTTGGGTTCTTAGGATAACACCTCGGTTTGATTGGCTGGTCGTCTTTCATGGTAATTTGGTACTCGGCCACTGTAGATGTTCCTGACATGGTACTGAAATCTGCTAGCTGTTTGTCGAGGAATTTTTCAATGTCCTCTTCATCACTTAAGTGTGAATCTTAAGCCACCGTGACTAAATTCCATCCCAGCACTAGTTCATCCACTACTCCTGGAAGTATTCGAAGATTCATTTCCAATAGTTTGTTTCCAAATTCCACCTTGATATCGAGCTGTGAGCTTATTCTGCTTGTCCTTGTGATCCTTCCTTTGTCAGCCAGCTCTTCGTTAATGAAGCTTGACGTGGCTCCCGTGACAATTGTGGCCTTGTATACGACACCTCCAATTTCAACGGACGCGGACAACTGCTGCTCTTCCTCGATCAGTTCGCCAGTTAGTTTGGAGAGGAAGCACTTTGCGACCCAGCAGAACAGTAATCTTTGGTTTCTGCATCCTCGTGCCCAGTGTTCGTGTCCTTCACAACGGCGACATGCCTCCTGTGGGTTCATTATGTGGGTTTGTGCATTGGTGGCTCTTGGCATTGGGTTGCGTGCCATTTGAGTGGTGTTTGGTGGCCTCCATAATGTGTTCATTGGCTCTATTTGTTGTGTTACATTGGCCGGTGTCCACTGGCCATAGGACGGGGTTTGGTTTACCGTGCTGTCTTCACATCTCCTGCATGTAGTTTGTGGTGGTGATGTCGTTTAGTTTCGTGAAAACTTGTGTTCGTGAACGAACTCTTCTCGCTCTTTGTCCAGTTCTTCGTACTCGTCAGCCAGGATCATTAATGTGTCCAGATCATCCACCTTGTACGTTCCTAATGAAATTCTCAGGTCTGGTGTGCAGTTGTCCTTGATTATTTCTAGGGTTTCTTTTGGCAAGTACCCGAGTGGCCTCATCAAAGTCTGCATGTCCACCATGTAATCGGAACCATTGAACGGTTCCCTGAAACCATATATCCGCTGTTTTACCTTGTCTGCCACCTTCGAGAAGAACCCTCTCGGTAGAAAGTATGTCTGGAACCTGCCTCTGAACTCTCCCCGTGTTTTACAATGTTTTATTGTTTGAAATAAACCATTTCAGTGCTTTTCCTTGCAATAGCTCTGGCATTGCACGTGGGATTATGTTCAGGTTCAGACCGTACGCGTTTGCGGACCCCTCTAGGAATTCCAGTGGCCACTCTATGCCATCGAATTTGAACGACCATTCTCTTACCTTTTTTGAGAATTTGGCGGAATCTGGTGTGCTAGGTCTTTGCTGCCCTGATTTTCTTTCTTGGCTTGTGTTTCGACTCCTGCCAGCTTCCTTCATGCTGTCCACTCCAAGACTTGCTATGAGCTTCTCGGCGTCAGGGTTCAGCAATTTGACTGTTGGGCCTGACTTATTGTCGTACTTCTCTTCCAACTCAGCCCAGATCTCTGCTACTCCTGGGCCATTCTGTTTCCTTCTTAGGTACTCTGAGAGGGCTTTCCTCCTGCCATCCGTTCTTCTCTCCAAAGTGATGCCTAACTTGGCTCCTATTTTTGCGAAATCCTCTTTCTTGAGGAGATATATCCATCCTTTTCCCATTTTCTGTTTATTTGCTGATTCTCACAGACCGGACAATCACGTTTTGGGCGCCATATGTAACAAACTGAAATCAGTTATGGTCTGCTCGCTACGAGTATCGTGCGGCTAGCTCAGAAGATGTGTGTTGTTCGTCCCACCAAATTTATATAAACGTGACCGCCCGATTGTCTAGTGAGAACGCACAGAATGTTAGGATGTTTTTACTAGGATTCGCCGACTTGACCCTCGGCCTGGGACTAATACAGATGACAGATGGTTGTCTCAACGCCCTAACCGATGAATTGTGGTTGCTCCACCGCCGCTCTCCGCTGCCTCGCTTTGTCCTGGTCCGGAACGACTCCGTTGTCTTTGGCCTCGGGTATATGGGGGTCTAGGGATGCGTTACCGTTCCCAGACTAGGGTGAACAGGCACAGGGCGCTCAAAGCATACGCCTTTCCCAGCCACAGCCTCCTGTCCCTGGATCTGTCCTGGCCCACACCATACGCCTTCACAGTTTCTACCTGACGGTTCAGGCATACGCCGGAAAGCACCCTGTGGCAGGACGCTAGGTTCAAGCTTCCGTCCTCGCCTCTTAGCGTAGACTGGATGTGTCTGAGTATGGCTTGGTTGCCGCTGGGCCTGCGATGACTGCTCGTCGTTTCTTGTGTCCTTGCTCTGCTCACGGCGCGAATCCTGGCTCCGCTGTCCGTGTGCTCTGGTGAGACTAGGTGCAGCGGGTCTTTGGCTCTCGGGATTTGGTCAGCTGCCTTTCTAGGTCTCTGGCGGTGAACTACTGTGCTCTTAACGCATGCGCCTCTCGAGACACCCGTGGTTCGGACGCGCGTCCTTCTTGGCTAGTCGCCCTTCCTCCTGATGTTGGTTTGACTTGTGTTGTTCACTGATTTGCTGCTTGTCCACTGATCTCGATGGATTGACTCCTTGTGATCGACTGATCCCGCTTCCTGCGCTAGGCCTGCTTATATAGGCCGGCGTATCCCGTTAATTCTCGGCTTCTCCTTTTCGTCTTTGCGCACGGCACTATACTAGGGTCCAAAGTCCGCCGCCTTCTACCGTTACTCCTTCTCTCCAAACTCTCTCTCTCCTCGTTCTCTCCAAACTCTCACCAGCTGCATTCTCCAAATCCTCTTCTCGTTCTCTCCAAACTTCCTCCAGCTGTATTCTCCAAACTCTCTCCAGCTGAATTCTCCAAACACTCTTCAGCTGTATTCTCCAAACTCTCTTTTATTTGTGAGGAGTTATTCAATTCCTAACAATATTTCCGAAATAATGAAACTACAACGAACAATTTTATGTCAAAGTAAACAAAAAATTTCCAAAATTTTTTAATAAACAATTAAAAGAACTTTGTTGTAAATACACAGACATATTCGGACTTGATACCAAATCAATAACAACAAATAATTTTTATAAGCAGAAACTAAAATTAAAAGATAATGAACCTGAATATATAAAAAATTATAGAAATCCTCATAGTCAAAAAGACGAAATTTAAGCTCAAGTCGATAAACTAATTAAAGATAAACTAGTTGAACCTTTAGTCTCAGAATACAACAGTCCCCTGTTATTAGTACCAAAGAAATCCATAGATAACGAAAAGAAAAATGGCGATTGGTAATTGCCTATCGTCAGATTAATAAAAAATTATTATGCGACCAATTTTCACATTTTAGAATCGATGATATCTTAGATCAACTAGGAACAGCAAAATATTTCTCTTACCTTGACTTAATGTCAGGATTCCATCAGATTTAGCTAGACGAAAACTCAAGAGATGTAACAAGATTAAATAAAAAGAATGATCCATTTGAATGGACTGATGAATCTCAAAATGCATTTGAATATTTTAAAGCTCAATTAGTAAAGCATACTTTGTTACAATATCCAGGTTTTACAAAGAATTTTGTATAATCACAGATGCTAGTCAGCAAACATGTGCTGCAGTACAAGCCCACAATGGTACTCAACTTCCAGGAGCCTACGAATCGAAAGCATTTACCAATGGAGAAAGTTACAAGAATACAGCTATTCATTGGGCAATCACCAAATTTTGACCCTATTTCTACGGAACTCATTTCACAGTAAAAACAGACCATAGCCCACTAACATATTTGTTCTCAATGACAAACACTAGTTCTAAATTAACGCAAATGAGACTTGTATTATTTTACAGTAGAGTACCCAAGAGGCAAATAAAATTTTGTGGCCGATGTGTTATAAAGGATAACCATCTAAGAACTAAAAGACATACTAGTAAAGGTCCTGAAAGTCACTACCAGGTATCAAAGTAGACAACATTTCTGCGCAGAAAACAATTAAGTAGAGAGGACAAGGCAATCTACAAATTCAGCTTTTCAGCCCAACGTATACGAAGTCATTAATAATGATGAAGTACGTTAAGTAGTTACCTTGCATATAAAAGATATGCTATGTTTTTTAAACATGGTAGCAAGAATTGATATTGGTCCACTACTCAAATCTGAGAATGGTAATGAATACGCAGTCACATTAATTTATGATTTGACTAAATACCTAGTCGCGATTCCAATTCCAAATAAAAATGCTAGAACAGTAGCCGAAGCGATATTTAGAACGCTATATAGTAGAAAAAGAAGATAATAATAATATAGTTATATCCGGAAATAACAGTAAAAAACAAACAGTTCATGAAGATAGGTCAAAAATATTTAATTCATAACAGACACAAAAAATAAATTTTTTAAATGAATTATACAAGGAATGCAAAAATATATATAATTATAAATATAGTGACATATCCGCTTCGACACATACACCTGCACACGATATGGCTATGCCTACACACCTACACGCCCTTTCCACACACTAGATCTTACTCTTGAGTCACCCCTGTTAACAGGAAATAAAATCTGAAGCCCAGTTATTGTAAACATTCTCTAAACTTAGAAGGCTCTTGGAAGTTTCCATTGTTAATGTTTAATCCCAGACTAAACATTTATTGTCGCGCCGCTGATAAATTCCAACGGCACGTTCCCACACTTTTTGCCATAAACAAGATAAGACAAAGAACTTTTTTTCGCTCAATTAAAATCAAAGCTCACTCAATCGAAATAGAAAATTCTCTCAATTAAAAATAACTCACTCAGAAGATCGGAAGCTTTCGGAAACCGAGGCTTGACCGATAAGATAATTAGATTTAAGTATCAGTTCCGTTTAAGACTTAAACCAAGTCGGCGTTCTCAAGTTTTTATAAATAAAAAAAAATTTTAAATACGTTAGCTTATAGTTCAAAGATTGAATTATATATATAAAAATATATTTAAAAATACACTAAATACATTATAAAAGTTAGCATCGGCCAAGCACCCTCTTTCTTTCACCCCCCTCTTGATCACTACGACACCATTCTCTTCACCACTCTCGGCCACCCACAAACTGGAACCCATTCCCTTCACCCAACTCAGTCACACAATAGGCTGCAATAACGCCGCTATTTTTTAAGACCAGCGACAGCGATGCAGCGACGGCGACGCTGCGAGCGAACGCCAACGACGACGGCCATGCAGCGAAGGCGACGCAGCGACCGAACGTCAACGACGTCAGAACGACAGCGACAGCGACGGAACATCAGCGGTCGAATTTCATCGGCAGCAGCGGGACAACGGAAGAGCACTGACCGTCCACTAGCTGCCTTAGCTATAGCCGTCGCTCTCCGTTGCCTCGCTTCGTGCTGGTCCGGAACGCCTCCGTGGGGAGGGGCTATGAGGGTCTAGGGATGCGTTACCGTACCCAGACTAGGGTGAACAGGCAGAGGGCGCTCAAAGCATACGCCTTTCGCAGCCACAGCCTCCTGTCCCTGGATCTGTCCTGGCCCACACCATACGCCTACACAGTTTCTACCTGACGGTTCAGGCATACGCCGGAAAGCACCCTGTGGCAGGACGCTAGGTTCAAGACGAACGCTTCCGTCCTCGCCTCTTAGCGTAGACTGGATGTGTCTGAGTATGGCTTGGTGGCCGCTGGGCCTGCGATGACTGCTCGTCGTTTCTTGTGTCCTTGCTCTGCTCACGGCGCGAATCCTGGCTCCGCTGTCCGTGTGCTCTGGTGAGACTAGGTGCAGCGGGTCTTTGGCTCTCGGGATTTGGTCAGCTGCCTTTCTAGGTCTCTGGCGGTGAACTACTGTGCTCTTAACGCATGCGCCTCTCGAGACACCCGTGGTTCGGACGCGCGTCCTTCTTGGCTAGTCGCACCAGGGCCTGCACTCGACAAGGCAATTGTTTTCGCACGGCGGCTGGTTCTGGACAACTTCCCTTCCGAGCCCACGGTTCCTTGTCGAAGGACTCTTTTTATTCAACTCGGTCGGCTCGCCGAGCAATACGCCAAGCTCAAGTCGCGATAAGAATTAGAACAAAGCGCCTGAACTTAGCCGCGTGATGCCTTAAGGACCTCAGCTACCTGTTTCTCAGCTCGGAGACTTTGACTCTACGTCCCGAACGTCTTGATGTAGCGACCTTGCTCCTTGTTGACTCGGCGCGGCTCTGCTTCCTCCTGATGTTGGCTTGACTTGTGTTGTTCACTGATTTGCTGCTTGTCCACTGATCTCGATGGATTGACTCCTTGTGATCCACTGATCCCGCTTCCTGCGCTCGGCCCTCTTATATAGGCCGGCGTATCCCGTTAATTCTCGGCTTCTCCTTTTCGTCTTTGCGCACGGCACTATACTAGGGTCCAAAGTCCGCCGCCTTCTACCGTTACTTCTTCTCTCCAAACTCTCTCTCTCCTCGTTCTCTCCAAACTCTCACCAGCTGCATTCTCCAAATCCTCTTCTCGTTCTCTCCAAACTCCCTCCAGCTGTATTATCCAAACTCTCTCCAGCTGTATTCTTCAAACTCTCTCCAGCTGTATTCTCCAAACTCTCTTTTATTTGTGAGGAGTTATTTAATTCCTAACAATATTTCCGAAATAATGAAACTACAACGAACAATTTTATGTCAAAGTAAACAAAAAATTTTCCAAAATTTTTTAATAAACAATTAAAAGAACTTTGTTGTAAATACACAGACATATTCGGACTTGATACCAAATCAATAACAACAAATAATTTTTATAAGCAGAAACTAAAATTAAAAGATAATGAACCTGAATATATAAAAAATTATAGAAATCCTCATAGTCAAAAAGACGAAATTTAAGCTCAAGTCGATAAACTAATTAAAGATAAACTAGTTGAACCTTTAGTCTCAGAATACAACAGTCCCCTGTTATTAGTACCAAAGAAATCCATAGATAACGAAAAGAAAAAATGGCGATTGGTAATTGCCTATCGTCAGATTAATAAAAAATTATTATGCGACCAATTTTCACATTTTAGAATCGATGATATCTTAGATCAACTAGGAACAGCAAAATATTTCTCTTACCTTGACTTAATGTCAGGATTCCATCAGATTTAGCTAGACGAAAACTCAAGAGATGTAACAAGATTAAATAAAAAGAATGATCCATTTGAATGGACTGATGAATCTCAAAATGCATTTGAATATTTTAAAGCTCAATTAGTAAAGCATACTTTGTTACAATATCCAGGTTTTACAAAGAATTTTGTATAATCACAGATGCTAGTCAGCAAACATGTGCTGCAGTACAAGCCCACAATGGTACTCAACTTCCAGGAGCCTACAAATCGAAAGCATTTACCAATGGAGAAAGTTACAAGAATACAGCTATTCATTGGGCAATCACCAAATTTTGACCCTATTTCTACGGAACTTATTTCACAGTAAAAACAGACCATAGCCCACTAACATATTTGTTCTCAATGACAAACCCTAGTTCTAAATTAACGCAAATGAGACTTGTATTATTATACCCGTTACTCGTAGAGCAAAAGGGTATATTGTATTCGCGCAAAAGTATGTAACAGGTAGAAGGAAGCGTTTCCGACCCTATAAAGTATATATATTCTTGTTCAGGATCACTAGCAGAGTCGATCTAGCCATGTCCGTCTGTCCGTCTGTCTGTCTGTCCGTATGAACGCTGAGATCTCTTAAACTATAAAAGCATTTTGCATGTAGATTTTAGGAGTTCCTACGCAGCGCAAGTTTGTTTCAAAATGGTGCCACGCCCCCTCTGACGCCCACAAGCCACAAGCTGTGGCCACACTTTTGACGATATTATGAAAATTTTAATTGATGTGTATTTGTTTCGTCAATAAATATCGATTTGCCTAATAAAAGTTTGCCACGCCCACTCTAACGCCCAAAAACCCATTAAACGCTTAAGCCTGGCTAGCGCCTACATTTCCGCCTTTCATGGCGCCATCTAACGGATGACTTTGCATCAGCTGGATAAGGATTTCTATTAAAGGAAATTGCGATGGTTTTCATTTGTCAATACCGAACTATATCCCAAGACTATGCAAATCAAATCTAGTTAGCCAAATTGGAGGTTTGAGTCAAACAATGGTGTATGTGTGTATGTATGTAAGCATATACATATGTATGTATTTACATTGTACACAGTTGCAATTGCCCGGCAAAGATAACTCCTTTTAAAGAAAGCTTTCGCTATACCCGTTACTCGTGTTGTGCAAACATTTAGACTTTAATATACATAATACTATTTAAGAATATATGTGTTTAGCCAATATAAGTATGTTTGTTTAATTATTCTAGTCAATTTATTCCACTCAAAAACATAAACACAGCTGCTGGTGCAGGACAAAAGCTGCCTGCGCTAAAGCAGCGCTGGTGCTGATGCTCGTGCTGTAAAGCTGCCAGCACTAAGAGATTGCCGAATTCAAATTGATAATTTGAACTTTTTGTCCTTTTTTCCTGTGGTCACTATAATTCACATTATGTTAAAAAAAAAAAAAAACAAAATAAAAACACAAGAAGGCATATTTATATTAAGTTGTTTAGCTGAGTAACGGGTATCTAATAGTCGAGGCACTCGACTATAGCGTTCTCTCTTGTTTAAATATAAAAAACTTGAGAAAAAAAGTATGAAAATACAAATATTGGTAGTGAAAGTTACACAGTTACCCACTGCGGTGGGGGAGCTGCCATTCATAGCTGTTACTCCCCACGGGCGAAAAAATTGTGAATAATAATACGACGCTAAGCCTGCCGCGGCGATTTGTCCCCGCACCTTGTTGCGCGGCATATTCGCGGGACAAATTAAAATACCGAAATAATAAAAAAGAAGGCAATAGTCCCCTGCGGCGATAAGTCCATGCCAATGGGTAGTTTATTCGCGAGCGTAAAACTTGCGAAATAAAAACAGATAATCGCTGCGGCAATTAATTAGCGAGCGAAAAAGTATTAAAATAAATTTAAAAAGATAAAAATCAACAAATTAATAAAAGTTGAAAACCAATATATTAAAGTTTCGCGTGTGTGGCAAAAAAACGCAACAGCGATTTTTCAAAGGATGATCGACGATGTACTATGGGAACCCATTGCCAAAATTTGCTATGTGTACATCGACGACATAATAGTTTTCAGTGAAGACTATGTTAGCCATTGGAAAATCCTTCGCGCTGTCTTTGACAATCTAAAAAGTCAAACTCCAAGTCAACCTAGAGAAAACTAATTTCCTATCAATGCATGTTGAATTCTTAGGATATGTAGTAACTGGAGATGGCATTAAAGTAGACGGGAAAAAGGTGGAGGGTGTCACAAAAATGAAAACACCTACCAATGTAAAGGAATTATAAAGTTTCCTCGGCATTACATCTTATTATTGGAAATTCATCAAGGATTTAGGAAAAGTAGCGAAACCATTAACTAATTTAACTCGAGGGGAATTCTTAAAATCAAAGAAAATTTCCATTGAACTCGATGAGCCAGCGTTGAAAACCTTCAACGATTTAAGAACTCTCCTTTCCACCTGAACACAGATCCGTCCAACTACGCAATCGGGGCAGTCCTTTCTCTAATGGACTCTGGCAAAGATCGGCCCATAGCGTATATCGCCCGTCTTTGAGTCAGACAGAGGAAAACTACGCCACTAACGAAAAGGAAATGCTCGCGATAAGGTGGGCTTTAGATAATCTTCACTCTTATCTGTATGGTGCTGGATCTATTAAGATTTACACCGACCACTCGCCTTTAACATTTACTCTAGGCAATAGAAATTTTAATGCCAAGTTAAATCGCTGGAAATTCCGTATTGAGGAGTACAATTGCGAATTAATTTACAAGCCTGGGAAATCAAACATAGTAGCCGATGCCGTGTCACGAGTCACAACATATGTTAATCGCCTTGGTTCTGGCTCTGAGAAAGACTCCGAGTCGTATTCCATTGCTACGATTCATGGCGCTCTTTAAGAAACCACAATTAACGCCTACAGAAATCAATTGATTTTTTGTCCAGAACTTTCCGATTAATCGTGTGAGTACCCACAAATTGGATATGTTCGCCACTCAATTCCAATTAATGATCACACCCCACCAACCCTTGTAGACTCACTTACGAAATATTTGAGAAAATATACCTCAGTTGCAAGTATAAATTCTCCAAATTGCTAAACTTTTTCCCTTGCAACCAAATCCAGCAATTCAGCTTCGCGAGACACTATTAGATTCAGTCCATTATTTCAAAGCACCTAGGATGATAGTGTCGGACAACGAAAGAGCCTTCTATGCCTGTGCTGAATTAATTTACCATAATCAAAAAAGCGAGGTAAACGGTCAGGTAGATAGATTTAATTTTACCTTCATGGAAATATATCGATGCTTAAAAGGCGAACCCCACTTTTAAACCCACAGAACTTATACCAATTGTCGTAGACAGGTACAATAACTGTGTCCACTCGGTGACAAATAAAAAACCCGTGGATATTTTTTCAACTCTTGAAGACATCCGAAGACATTAGTAGTATAGAACACAAGGAAACTCTAACCAATGGGCCCAATAAAAATGGAAGCGACACAATTTCTTATTAACAGGGTGACACGGTATATGTCGCCAACAAACAGATAAAAACCAAAAAAAAAAGCAGCGATTAAAGGCTGAAGATGTTCAGAATGACCGTAGGGTCACTATCAAAACAAGGTAGGGAAAAATTTTTCACAAATCCCACTTAAGAAAATAATTTTTTCGGTTTTCATACTGTCTGCCAACAGATTATCTTAACTCTTTACAATTATTTCACAATCAAACCAAAAAGGGAAATGTGAACTAAACGTTTCACTAACTCATAACCGAGAAGGTTACATTTTATATAATTACGAAATATAAAAAAATTATTAAGCTAAACCTAAATTAAGATAAGCAACTATTATAAGAAAAAAAGGGGATGACAAACAATCCCTCAGAAAATTATTCGAAATCAGAATACCCAAATAGAAAAATTTTTATTTTTAATGACAAAGTACACAAAAAAAAATACGAACTCAGACACCTAGACTAAGACAAATTGACGACTTAATTATAAGAATCAGCATTTTCATATAACCTTCTGCATACACTACAAGCGCGTCCGAAATCTACCAAGTAGCAGACGAAGCAATGATAATCACCGACGGATCGGTGCATTGTTTGGCCACAGGAATCGCTTCAGAAGCTGAACGACGTGATAGGGAGAGTCATAGGGAGAAGTGATAGGGAGAGTCCACAAGGCAATTACAATAGCGGACCAGGTCAACGAAATACTGAGAGCCTGCCAACTAGGGAAGACTGGAGTGGTAAACACAAATGTCTTGGACCACGAAGAAATCGGCGATTTGGACAGCCTGGAAACATACGCCCTCCTCGGAAATTGTATATCAATCGGTAACACAACATTGTGCCGAGAAAAGGAGCTTTTCAAATTGGAGGAGGACATACCGAGACTGCTGAAAGGAGGCCAAGCCGAGTGCGATTACCTGAGGACCAACCAGGAAACTGTGGAACTCATTGATGACGACACAATTTTCTTAACAAATTCTAACGGAATTTTATCTACTCCAGTTAAGGGGTTATCCGAGTCTTGGAGCACGAAAAAAAGCGTTTTTTCGTGAATTTTTTTTAAAGATCTTACGACACTCACAAATTTCATTTAATGTACATTAATGTTTATGGTTTGACCAACATTGTGTAAAAATTTTAACCAAAAATTTTTAAAATTGAGCCGTTGAGGCAGGCTTGAACTTGACCTCATAAAAAATTGTGTCCTTGCGGTAGGCAAAATATCTCAGCCAATTTTTATCTGAAATCAAAAAACCAAAATTATTCTGATAGTGTATGTGTCTCGCTTGTCCTCTACGAGCCATTTTTTTTTTAAATTAAAAATTTAATTTTTTGTACCGCTTTTCATAAAAAGTGTAATTTTTTACGTAAATTTTGGCCATATTTTGGCTTATAAAATGAGTTGTAATAAAAAATTTAAAAAATCCCTCCGTTAAGGACAAAAGAATTATGTCTAAAAGAAGTGTGCAAAAGCAGAAGTTGATCGGTGCAATAGTTTTTGAGAAATCGTGACTCCCGACTTCACAAAAGTGGTTTTGAGAAAAACGCGTTTAAAGTGCCGAATCTGTCCGACGCCAGAGCCCGAATTGCCCGTTGTGAATATGTCCATGAATTCAGTATGGCAAATCTGAAAAAATTGTCAGTCATGTCCAATGAGATTTTTATATCTTTCTCAGTGAAAATAGTCATAGCTCTCTCTATCATGACAGCAGTGTACCTCGTTTGGAAAACAATAACGTCGACTAAAGGAATCCCTAAGCTGCGGGAATTAAATATTTTTAACCTATCTTTAAGAACGTTTTGTTTTTTACTGTTATTTCCGGAAATAACTATATTATCATTATATTATATTTTTCCTACTATATAGGGTTCTAAATATGTTTGATCTAATTTATGTCTTGTTTCATTTTTGAGTAGGACTTTATCTCCTATTGATATATTTACGTTTATTACGTTCTTGTCATATAATTTCTTATTCTTTATCTTATTTTCTTCCAATTCTAGCTCTTTTGAATGCTATTTCTAATTTATATTTACTTTCCTAAGTCATCTATATTGTATATGGGTTATATTTTATCTATGCTTTGTGCAAAGCGCTACATATCGGTATCGGGCAATGCTATATATCGAATGAAAGGTCTTGCCATAACCTACAAAACAACGCCATTCATAACAAGTTTGGTTATTACGTTGAAAAGTTATACATGTGTAAAAATGGAGTTAGTTAACGCCGAAATTCGTGCTGTTTTAAAGTTTTTCTTCGTAAAAGGTAAATCCGCTAGAGAAACATTCCGTGGTGTTTTAGGGGATGGTACTCTATCACTTCGAACCGCGGAGGAATGGTTTCGACGATTCAGAGCCAGTGAAAACGACGCCATGGACGAGCCTGCCGGCGGAAGACCTGTGACAACGAATACCGATCAAACCAAGGAAAACATCGAGCTAGGCCGGCATGTGACATCTTGTGACATCGCCGAGGAGATAGGATTTAGTCACCAAACCGTTTTAAGCCATCTGCAGAAGGCTGGATACAAAAAAAAGCTGGATGTTTGGGTGCCGCATGATTTGACTGCGAACAACTGGACCGCTTGAGGCTGGCGATCGACCAGAAGCGACCAGAATTGGCCAACTGGAAGGGTGTAGTGTTTCACCAGGACAACGCCAGACCACACACTTCTTTGATGACTCGTCAGAAGTGTGAGGACGCTTAAGGCGCCTCTCATCTCACACACTTAACCCAGTATTTTGAATTTTAAATTTTTGGTGGCAAACAAATAAATAATATATCCTTAATTCCAAATATTAATTGGCATATTTACAAGGAATTCAGGGTTTCCAGGGTTTTAAAGATTTTCACAGGTTAATAAATAATAATGTCAGGGAATGGAAATCTTACAATACTAAGTATAAATATTTAGGAGATGAAAAAATTCGCTCCTGGCGGCAAAGAATTTAATTCTTTCTAGGCAAGTTAAAGCTTAACATAAATAAGGAAGGTTCTTAATTGATTTTCTTTTAATTTTAATGTGTAAATGTATTAATGATTTATTAATATGTAAAAGTAAACTGGGTTATACTAATCTTTATGCTCGCCGTGAATATTTTATTGGTTTATTTGGTTTTACATAATTTGTTGATTTAAGGAGTTTTAGTTTTGTATGCTGATTTCTCGCGGCTTGATTTCAAATCTTATACAATTTTCTTTTGTATATTTATAGCTTCTGGGCATTTCTATATTCTTTTAATAATTTTTCAGTGTTTGCCTAAAAGTTTATAATGTCACCTTCCTTCGGCATTCTTTTGTAAAGCAATTTCCATTACTCTTGCTCCACTTCCTCCTCATCAACCAGGGTCTGCGCCACCAGCTCCTCGCTGGGATCTTCTTTGAGCGATTGGGTGGCCTTCTCCAGGGCAATCGGCTGTCTTTCGCGCACCGCTTCCTCATCATCCTTAACCAGTTGCAGGCAGGTTAACTTGGACAATCGGGAATGTTTGCTGCGCCCGGCATCGCGTCGTCGCTTGCGTGGATTGGAATTCATCCGCTCCTTAACGGCCTGTTTCTTCTCCTTCTCTTTCTTCTTCTTGCCATTCTTGTGATTCCTGAGAAGATGTTTGGACAAATTCTGGGCACTGCTAAAGCAGCGTCCGCAGTCCACGGCCTGGCACTTGAAGCGCCTTCCCGAATGGGAGGAGAGCATGTGCTGGCGAAGATTCCTCAGATACGAGTAGGTCTAGCCACAACCCTCTTCTGTGCAGGTGAACGATGTGCCCTCTTCCTCCGCCGCCGCCTCCTTGTGCTTCACCTCGATGTGGCGCTTCAGGTCGCTGGGCTTGTCGTAGGCGCAATCGCAACGCTCGCATCGGTGGCGATTCCGGCCGTGCAAGGTGTCGCGGCAGTGCTTCGTGTACAGCGACCACTTGTCGAACTTCTGGGGGCAAACGGGGCACTCGTACTGCTTGCAGCTGCCCTCGTGGCTCTGGCATTGCTACTCCTGGTAGAAACCCCGCGAGCACTTGGCGCAGCTAAACGGATACTCCTGCGTGTGCTCCCTGATCTTCAGCTTCAGTTTCTGCGAGCACTTGGCGCTGCAGTGACTGTACGGATAGACCCGTGGACTCTCGTGCGTTTCGCGCATGTGACGCGTCATGTTGCTGACCGAGATGAACATCTTGCTGCACTCGTCTAGGGAACACTTAACTGTCTTCTTGTCCGCCGCCTCCGGTCGCTCGTGGGTGCTTCTCAAATGGCGCTTCAAGTGCGGCTCTATGGAGTACGTCTTGTCGCAGCCCTCGTACGAACAGGCGTGCTTCTTAAGCCCGGTGTGGTGATATTAATGGCGGTCCAATTGGTCCAGCCGCTTGAAGGTGGCCTCGCATTTCGGGACGCTGCAGGTGTACTTGGCCGATCCGCCGCTGTTGCGGCGCTCCTGGCGCTGCTTGAACTCCTCCAGAACGCTGCTTGAACTCCTCTCAGCCATTTAAGGCATTATTAAGTTCTAGCCACTGAAGGTTTCATTAAATGTTAAGGTTCCAAATATATATTTAAGCCTAAAACCTAAGTTATCCTAGTTCAAAAAATATGTGCGCGAGGTTACCAGTATTGATCAGTAAGATCGGTCAGCTGGCCAGTCGGGGCGAATGCCGATGGTATCGACAAGTTATCACAATCACCCGTGAACGAGCGCGCGTGCTGTTAAGCGCAGAGCGTGCGATTAAGGGCAAGTGCTGTTAATGGCGCGAGGGTGCTGTAAAGGGAAAAAGTGTGTCGACGTGGAACCACGATCGGCTGAGATCGGCCTCACTCTTTTGCGGCAGTCGAGCTTAACGGACCAGCAGGGCAGAACAGGGGAAGGGACCCGTGGACGTAAGCATCAGACCAAGCTCCGGAGTAAGAATAAGAAGCAGAGAACAGAAAAACAGACAATACTGAGTACGAAGGTTAGGGAGAAATACCGTATTGCGTTCCCGAGGTTTGTTTTCTCTACGCAACGCGGACACCAAAGCTACCCACGTGCTACTCCAGGTCGGGCAAGTTTTCGTGTTGCGTTTCCGAGGTTTATTTTCTCTACGCAATACGAACGCATACCAGACTGAAGAAAAGCACGGGAAAATATCGCCGGCCTTTTCTACTCACGCTCAGGTTAGGGAGAAAAATCAGAATTTGAATAAAGGGAAGCAAACTTCGTGAAAATCTAAAACCCCAAGCCTGGCTAATAAGATTCAGTGAAATTCGCGGAAGGGCTTTTCGGGTCAGTGAGGCTTCTGAGTTGCGTTTCCGAGGTTTGTTTTCTCTTCGCAACGCGGATGCCAAAGCTGGCCGCGTGCCCATTCACGTCGGACAAGTTCCCATATTGCGCTTCCGGGGTCTTCTCTGTGCAATACGAACTCTTGCCGGACCGGAAAAGCTATCGCCGTTCGCCCACTCTCAGGCCCAGTCGGAAATCACTCTTGAGTTAATTTGTGGCGGTTTCCGAGGTTTGTTTTCTCTACTCAACACGGACAGCGAGGCTGTCCACGTGCTCGTTCGCGTCGGACAAGTTCCCGTATTCCGCTTCCGAGGTTTACTCTGCGTAATACTAACGCCCGCCGAACTGGGAAACGCGTAAGGTATCGCCAATACCTCACATGCACCCGCGTATTAGCTCCCAGCTGAGACCCCGGGTGCTAATTTGCGTCGGCGCAGTTTTCGTTACGCCTCCGAGCGATCTACCCTACGTAGAGGCGGAGAAGCAGGCCAGGTGACCTCGAAAACAAAACCCCGGCGGCAACTTCCAGTCCCGTTTTCGTCTCCTGTGTTTCTACAAATTTAACTGTAGAGGACTCTGGCCGGACTGAAGCCTATCCCAGCCTATGAAAAAGTCCTTACACTTTGGCGCCCGAACAGGGACGACTCAGGGACGACCTAGGTATCCTGTAGGAGTTGGGTTTTTCGGTATGAACCGCATGGCTTAAAGATCCAAGTCCAGCCGTGGGATTATTTTGATTAGGAGCACCCAAGATTTAAAAGCCTAGTTAAATAGTAAATAGGGGAATCTGTACTGTCACTTACGACAACGCCAATCTACTCCGCTACTGCGCCGCTTACCGAGAGCGCTCCCAGAGGCCGCTCACCTCAGAAGCACCCCAGAGACCGCTCGCACCACGAGCAGCCCAGCGATCAGCAGCGCTCGCCCACCGAGCGCCCCCAGAGGCCACTCACACCAGGAGCACCCCGGAGGCCAGCTTCGCCGCCCGGCTTGCGACCCCAGCAGCGCCATCTTCAGCACTCACCACGACGAGGAAACAATCGCCACGCTTACCGTGGACCCCGGATCACCCGCCGCCAGGAGACTCGCTCCTGCGCCACCACCGATTGCACCAACCAGCCGCTAGTCGGGGGACCCAACAACTCCCACCTCGTCATCCAGCAGCCCCGTAACTCACGTGCATCGGAGGCGCAATATCATGTTAAGAGAAAAGTTTATAGTTCACAATTTTTGGTTAATAATGAAAACGCACTGGTTTGGAGAAATATCAGCTCCAGTGTCTATCAAAAAGGTGAGTGGTTTTTGTGTAAGTTCATGTTTTACTTTTACGAATATATTTAAATTAAGAGTAATAGAGTGAACTGTGTTGTTTTTTATTGTTGACTTCTTAAGGGAGCTTCCTCGTTTTCCGAGTTAGTTTGAGCCATTCTCACAGTGTTATTTCTGCCATTTTGATTGGTGTAGTTTGTGTTGTTGCCTTTATTACCGCGGTTTTGACCCCGATAGTTTCCTCGGCCTCGGTTATTGTAATTATTATCATAATGATTATAGTTTTTATAATTATTTTGGTAATATCCTCGGCCATAGCCTCTTCCTCTATAGTTTCCTCTATAGTTATTACCACGGAAGTAATTATTTTTATTTGTATAAAATATGTTGTTTGCATTTCCAGTCATTTCCGTGCTGCAATGAATATATTTTGTAACAGCTTCATTCATTGTTTTGAATGTGCCTGCTTCCAGAATGGTTTTTAATTTAACATTTTCACAATTCTTTATCATTGTAGAAATGGCTTCTTTTGTGCTGAACGTGTCTGCATGTTCGGCACTTAATCCTTCGTCAATGTAAGAAGCTTCTAATAGTTTCCGTAGATTGTCTACTTCAGTTGTAAATTGCGTAGCCGTTTTTCCCTTTTGGTATATGTTTAATAATTTCGCTTTTACAACGTCAGAGGAATCGCCCACTATAGTGGCCTGGAGTTTACTGATTATGTTATTAATAGTTGTTTCGTTTTGTACTTTGTACAATGTTGATCCAACTATTTTGGATTTGATTACCTCAACAGCTATGTTTTCGTATGGTCCCTTGGTAAGGTTGACTAATTTCAATGCTGTTAAGAATCTTTGCAGGTGGATTTTTTTTCCATCGAACTCTGGAATTGCCGAGCTGATTTCCTTCATGTATGCTCTATTGGCAATCGAGTCGTCCGTCATATTGATTATATTGTTTTCCAAATTTTTGTATGATATATTTTCTTCGGAATCCGACAGTTCGGTCAGCGTTAATACCGCTGGAATAGTCAGGTTGTGTATGTCCTCGGTTTTTGGGAATTCGGTTTCTTTGCTTGTTTCGACTAAATCTTCCGTATCGGAATCTTTATCTTCTATTTCTTCTGATTTCAATTCCTCCTCAAATGTTAATGGTGTATTAAGGATAGATGGAATCAAAATGTCTAACTTATATTTTTGTTTTATATTTTTAAGATTGTTTTTAAATTTAGATAATAATTTTGAGATATCTGTCCAGTGTTTACTGGATAATTTATCTCTGTGTTCGTAAATTATGAGGCGTGCTTCATTAAAGCTGTCTACTAGAACTTTAGCGTGTTTTTGTATGGTTGTTCCCTGAACATTTCGGTTTTGCGAAAGACATTTGTATGACTTGTCGAAGTTTGTTCTTATTTCTTTTAATTTATCAGAAATAGTTTTCCAATCCATTAGGCTTTATTTCATAATAATTTTAAATATTATTATATTGCCAAGCAATGCATTTTTGTCCATGACGAAAAAAACCTTACAGTTTTGTATTGTTGATAATACTATAGCTTTTTGCGTATTATTACAATGTATTAATAGGGAACTACTCAGATTGAATTTTCATACACTGAGATGGGGTTCCAAAGTGTTTCGAGGATAGATCTTACTCTATAATCGAACATGGGTTCCCTTTCTCGTGTTTTTTCTATTATGTTTTTTGTTTTTATTTTTTTTTTTTTTTTAGTCTGCTTGGGGCTTTGTGTGTTTGCATGTGCATTCACAGTATGGTGAGAATAAAGGACCTGGACAATCTGCCGGGCATTCCTTTTTAAGAACTGGAAAAAGGAGATATTTTGTCAACAGTTTCCCCGATTATTTCAATATTTTTGTAACATTGTCCGGGTTCTTGATTTTTCTGTAGTTTAGTGCTTACAACTTTTTTTAGGGAGTCTAGCTCTGCGTGAAGTTCACATGCTTGTTCCCATGATGTATTATCACTGGCTGCTAATTTATTTCGAATGGCGGCTATTCTTTTAAATGTCTTTTTTCTTAATCCTCCTTTCCTTTTATTATTTTTCGTTTTACGGTCCATCCTTGTTAGGTAGACAATATTTTTTTTTTTTTTTTTTCGCGCGGAGTCCCACGGCCCACTTAAACGCCCAACCGACCGAGGGGCGCAGCCGTGTATCGTACGGCACGAGTCGCGATAAGATAGACGCGAGATAGGAAAATAAAGGTAAAGGTCCGGGGAAAAAAGTAATAGTTAGATTAATCTTGTGCCAATGAAGCAAGTATCAATCGTTTTAGGAGCGGCAGAGAGTCAAGATTTGATATTACAGGAAAAAGTCTATTATAGTCAGAACATAATACTCTGAAAGGCTCATGCAAGGCATAGTTAGATCTACAATGATTTAAAATTAGGGGAAAATAATTTCTAGTTAATCTACTTGGCACAGAAAAGTTTAGCCGACTTAACAAGTCGGGGCAGTCAATATCACCATGTATAAGGTTATAAATAAAGATAGTACCAAGCATCGTTCTACGGTTGGCTAGGGATGGTAAATTAATCAAAAGAAGTCTACTGGAATAAGAAGGTAAGATAAGGTTTGCATCCCAGTTTAGGCGCCGTAAAGCAAGAAGAAGGAAGTTTTTTTGTACAGATTCAATACGACCAATATGTATTCCGTATTGTGGACTCCAGACGGGAGAGCCATACTCCAGAATCGGACGGACTAGCGAAATAAATAAAGTTTTAGTCAAATAAGGATCATCGAATTCTTTTGACCACCTTTTAATAAATCCAAGCACTCCTCTGGCTTTATTAACCATGGACGAAATGTGATTAGAAAATTTTAGTTTAGGGTCCAAGAGAACGCCAATATCGTTTACAAGAGTTATTCTATCCAAAGAGCTGCCACTTAACGTGTAAGTCGCGTATATCGGATTGGCCCGATAAAAAGTCATCAGCTTGCACTTGGAACCGTTTAAATTTAGTAAATTAACTCGGCACCAGTTTTTAAATTATCTAGATCGGATTGCAAGTCTAAATGGCAGGAAATGTCCTTATACTGCAGGCACAACTTAACATCATCTGCGTACATAAGTACGCGAGAATGACTTATAATTGAGGGAAGATCGTTAATAAATAATCTAAAAAGTAACGGACCCAGATGGCTTCCTTGTGGGACACCGGAGGTAACACGGAGAATTTCAGAAATTGAATTTTTAAAAAGGACCCTTTGTAACCTGCCATTTAGATAACTTGAAATCCATTTAAGCAGATCAACTGGAAAACCTAAAAGGTCAAGTTTTTGAATGAGAAGTAAGTGATTTACAGAGTCAAATGCTTTACTAAAGTCAGTCTAAATGACGTCTGTTTGAAAACTACTATTGAAGCCTTTTATCACAAATGAAGTGAGCTCTAGAAGGTTTGTGATTGTGGATCTACGTTTTATAAATCCGTGTTGACACGGAGAAATGATTGATCTGCAAAGGTGCTGCAAATGAGGAGTAATAATTTTTCAAAAAGCTTAGGAATAGCTGACAACTTAGAAATACCTATGTAGTTACTGGTTTCTAACTTGTTACCTTTTTTTGAGAAGAGGAATAACAAATGATTCCTTCCAAATATTTGGGAATTGGGAGGTTTCTAGAGATAAGGTAAACAACTTGTGAAGAGGTTTGCACAGGGCCTTAGCGCAATACCTAAGCACGCACCCAGGAATGCAATCGGGCCCTGGCGAATAAACAGGTTTAATACGAAGAAGATCCAAAAGAAGAGAGTTTTCTGTTAAAGTGGGACTGAATATGAGGTTTGACTTGGACATGGTGTAAGAATAAGGCTGTGATGAATAATCTAAAGTAGAGTAAGTCGTTTGAAAAAATTAGGCAAATAAATCGGCTATTGCCTGATCAGTGGTTGCCGTCATGTTTTCGAACGACAGCGAGGAAGGAAAAGAATTAGATTTACGCTTGGTGTTAACAAAATTATAAAACTGTTTCGGGTCCTGAGAGAACTGGACCTTACAACGGTTTAAGTAACTATTATAACACTGAGCATTAAGCACGGTAAATCTTGACCGAGCACTTAAATATCTAGTAAAAACAGATTGTGAACCGGTATTTTTATATTTCCTAAAAAGTCTGGACTTTATATTTCTTAAGTGTGTCAACTCTTTGCTAAACCAAGGTGATTTATTGGAAGTTGACGGATAGTACCACGGAACACAGGAATTAAAAAATGAGTTTATTGCAGTGTAAAAAACATTAACTGCATCGGACATATTAATGCATAAGTAAAGATCAGACCAATTAAAGCCAGAAATAAAATTATTTAGCCTCAGAAAGTCTGCCTTGCGAAAACAATGCATTCGTTTGGATTTTTCTGATTTTTCTTCTATAACGCTAGCCGTATCAAATGAAAGTTCGATTGTTGGATGATATGGATCTTCAGGTTGCGTGAGTGGTGCTACTCTGGACAGAAACACACCTTAAGGATTTGATACAAAACACAAATCAAGTAGGCGACCTAATGAATTTCGAACATGGTTTACTTGAGATAGAGATATGTCAAGCAGGCCATCAATAAAATCATGCTGTGCTATAGGTAGTAAGACATTCGATCCATCCTCAGTGGACCAAGTAACTCCAGGTATATTAAAATCACCTAGAACTATCAACTGATCCCTATCGGAAAGCTTATTTGCAACGGACTTAATAACGGATAGGTGATTTAAATAATCAGGAAGTTCAGACAACGGCGGAATATATGAGCAAGTTATGTATATAAAGTTACCAGGAAGCGATAACTTTACACAAATAAATTCAATGGTATTGAATTCATCAAAAAATAACTCCTCAGACGGGAAGTTTGAATCAACTCCAATTAAGACTCCACCTCCACGTCTAGAGAGACGGTCATACCTATATATTGTGTACTTACCTGGAAAAACTTCGGAGCTAAAGATCTCCGGCTTTAACCAGGTTTCTGTGAACACAATAATATGAGATGCAAAGGAAAGGCTATCAGAATACAATTTAGTGAGTTTGCTACGCAAACCTCTTGCATTCTGATAGGAAAGAAGGAGGTTAGAAGTTAGTTTTTTGAAATTGGTACACTGGTTTGGCCTCGACTAGGAAGTTTTACTCCCACGGGCCCCTTCTTCTTTATCTTAGCCTCGAACTCTTTTACAACCATATTATCCGGCCAAAAGTCGCCCGAGCATATGGCTTCAAAAAGCTCGTTAGGGACAGTTATCTTGAAAGATGAAATGTCTCTAGCATAAGAAAACTTAAACTTTTCCACCTTTACACTTAACAATCGGCTTTAGTTTTGTCTTGTATATAAGACAATACATCAAAAGATGTTTGATCAGGGGAAAGCCGAGAAACGAAAATTAGTTTCTTTAGTGGAACCACTGTAAGGGATTTTGGTGGAGCAGACATTGTTTCTGCAAAACCAACTTGAGCCGGTTGTCCGGACTCAGTAGTCCCTTGTGGTGGTGATGCTCCATTCTGAGAGATAAGTGGATCCACTAATTGTGAAACCACTCCGGACAAATCGGAATTCTTAGAAGTCCCTGGTTGCATGCATTCTGTAACGGATTGTTCGGATACCGAATCTTTTTTAGCTGCTGATCTTAGCAACATTTGAGGGTTTGCTGAAATCAGCTGCTGATCCGCCGGAATGCTCTGTTGTTCTTTTGATTTCGGTTGCGAGGTGTTCCCCTTTTGCTCCTTACCACCAGCGGCCTTTTTGCGCTTAGGGGACTCTTCTAATAGCTTACGACTATTATATTTAAACTACATATATTTAAATGTATGTCTTTTATAGAAAGATGCAAAAGAAATGAGTGTTTCTCCAATAGGGTGAAAAAAAAAGATAAATGAATTTAAACCTTGTCCAAGTCGTTAGCTCTGCTTATATAACGTCTTTTAATTATTTTATTATGTTTAACGTATAATGCGAGCACGAATTGAGCAACGCTGCTGATTGTCAGGATCAAAAGTAGTATCCACATTGACTTAATAGCATCCGTATGATCAACTATTTGAACATTATTAACAACATTAGCTTTATTTCCCGTAGACTGGGTGTCGTCTGAGCCGAACCAACCCATTGTAATTTTTAATTTTGCATGGGGAGTTAAAAGAATAATAGAAGACAATGCTAATATTGTAATTAAAAAAAATGTTGTTAAAGTTTATAGTTTTTTGAATTCTTATATTCTGGTTACTTATTTTACATTTTTATTTTTTTTTTATAAAATTTTTTTTTATTTTGAAAATATTAATTTTCAAACATATATTCGCATTTAATATTTAATATATTTACTACTTTTTTTTTTACAAAATTCCCTGCCTATTTATAATAAAACTATAAATAATAAAATTATAAATAAAATTGGTTGTACGTTATTATATTATTTTCCATTTTTTTTTTGTTACAAATTATTTTTCCTGCCTTTCAAAAAAATATTCTAATTTGGGCCGTCTTCTTGTACAGCTCAAACTTACAATTTTATAATTTATATATGTATACAAAAAAAATTGTTCTTCTGCATCCTTGTCCTTAGTGTCTTCTTGTCCTCAAGGTCCTGGGCCTTTTTGACTCGGGCGGTGCCGGTGCTGGTCCTCGCACAGGCTATTATTTTTTTTTGGTGTTCCGGGCCCTTTGGACTCGGGCTTTACCGGTGCTGGTCCTTGCACAGGCTATTATTTTTTGGTGTTCCGGGCCCTTTGGACTCGGGCGGTGCCGGCGCTGGTCATCGCACAAGCCATTTTAAGGAAGGGTTTCAGGCAGTTTTCCTTTAATCAGTGTGTTTGTTTTATTTTTTCAACTTTATAGCTTTTTCGATATATCTTTATCAAATTCGTTTCAACTCAGTTTTCATAGTTTTTTGTGTACCATTTCATAAATCTTGTAGTAACGCATACATAACCATTTTTTTCAATTTTTTTGTTGCTGATTTTTTCTTCTCTTGTTTTCTTTAGCAGTAGTGTTGTTTTTTTTATTTTTTTGGTTTTAATTTTTTTATTTTCATCACTTTTTATCAGTGTTATTTGTTTGACATCTCAGTCCTGTCACGGTCGCCATGTTAAGAGAAAAGTTTATGGTTCACAATTTTTGGTTAATAATGAAAACGCACTGGTTTTATTTAAAAATATTAAAATATTTATTTGATACTTTTTGGGTTCGCCGTAGTCTATGTTGCGCAGTCGGCGCTGTCGGTCAAGCCGGCAGCGACGCGACCGCCTTATGTATTAGCTTCTGTTTATCTCTGAGAGCGGTGCCCAGAGAGAGGGAATGGAATGTTATGTGCATAAATGGATATGTTTGTTGCAGTCGCCAAGCTGTGGGAATAAACTGGCGCGACTTATCACTCGCTGATGGCGTGTGTGGTCAAATTACGTTTGCACTTGAAGAGTGCTGAGTGAGTGCAATCAGCGCTACTCCCACATCAGCATCCGCGTGACGCCCACTCAGAGGCCCAACAGCAGCGGACACCCAGCCGCACAATTCACCGGGTCGACCGATGAAAACGAACCTGGAACAAAAACCAGCTCCGTCAGCCGCCGGGCAGATCGATGAGGGGAGCTTCTCCGAATCCGACGACACATCCGCGACCCGAGCCCTGGGGGTCAGGCGGATTTCCTACCGGCTGAAGGACGAACTTCAAGCTCTACTAAAGGAGTTCGGTCTGAACACCCACGGCCAGGTGGACGAATTGTGACCCCGGCTTGCATCCTTCATCGGAGGGTCCAACCACAATCCGGCGCTCTAGGAACGCTTCGCCGCATTGGTGGCCATCTACCCGGAGGCTCCTACACCAAAGGTAGTGACCAACCGGTCCACCTCACCGATGCCCGGCGCAGGGGACACCCTTCTCTCCGTGCCGCCCCCAGAACATCGAGCCCAGGACGCGGAGCCCAAGGCTCCAACCCCGCGTCCCAATCGCCACCCCAGCACATGTCAGCAGCCGCGTTCGCCGAGAAGCTTCGGGGATGGGGCGTCCTTTTCGATGGGCAAGCCGACCCCCTGCTCTTCATGGAACGAGTCGAAGAAGGCGCTACAGCATACAGCGTACGGAACAGCGACATCCCAAGGGCCATCGCTGGATTGCTATTGGGCCGCGCCGAAGGCTGGTACCGAGCCTACCAGACGCACGCCGTGCCCTGGGAAACTTTCAATCGGGAGTTCTTGGAGTTTTTCCTCCCTCCACGGTACTACCAGCGCCTGGATCAGGATCCGCCATCGGCAAGGCGGCCTTTCAAGTTCTATGTTGTAGAACTACGCCTGATGATGCAGCGGGCGAATTACTCGTTCGAATAGGAGCTCGAAAGGATCTACGAGAACCTGCTGCCGGAGTATCAACTCTTCATAAGGCGCCATGAATTCTCCTCGCTGGAAGGATTAACGCAACTATCTACCGCTTTCGAAATTGCTCGGGGCCGAGACCCAGTACGACAAGCAGAACTAGTTCCACCCGCCAGTGGAAGCTACACTAAGAGGAGCAGCCCTCCGCCCAGCCCTCGCAGACGAGAGCCCATACGACCAGCGACGACGCCTTTCGGCACACCGAATCCAGTGATATCAAACCGGATGATTTCCCAGGAGGCCGAAACACCTGTCGACGTGGGCCGAGCCTGTAGGCGCTGCGCTGAGGTAGGACACTTCGTCCGGGAATGCCAGAACCCACCAGTCCTATACTGCTGGGACTGCGGGAAACGTGGTACCCGCACCATTGACTGCTGCCTCCAGTCGGGAAACAGCCGGGGTGCTCGCACACACAGGGAGCAGGCGGCGACCCACCCACCGCTTGACGGGTGGCCGGATCGTCGCCACGGTTACCATCGAGGGGCAATTCTTCTCGGCTACCATCGACACGGGGGCCTCCAGAAGCTTTGTCAGCGAAGCGCTCGCCAACCGGCTCGATTCAGGTCGAAACATCAAAGAAGTTCGCACCCAAATATCCCTGGCAGACGGATCCCCGAAGGAAGTCACCAAGGCCCTGCACGCACAAGTGCGCCTAGACCAACAACATGTCCGCATGACCCTCCTGGTCCTGCCAACAATATCGGACGATATCCGCCACTACCGGATGCTGCCGTGGCCAAGAAAAGGAACCCTTTTCGGAAGTATCTCGCGGGTCAGGACCGCTTAGCCAGCACAACGTCAGGAACGTCCCCCGACGACCCGGATACGCCACGATCTTCCCCGGGAAGCCCGCAAGGAATCGCAAGCTGGAAGTACAAGCTACTCCCCCAACCGGATACAGAGGACGCTCAGCGGCACAATCCGTTTCGGAAGCATTGCCCTTACGGACACCTGGCCACAGTCGCGGAATCCCCCGCCGGGATCGCTAGTGTCTGAAAAACCTCTCGACGCAGTAACCCTCCATTTCCTTCAAGAGAAGCTTAGGCATTTCGACCATCTGCAAGGAACAACGAATATAGCTGAGCACACCATCACCCTTCGGGGAGATAAACCGCTGAAGCAGCGGTATTATCCCAAAAACCCGGCCATGCAGCGTATCATCAACGAGCAGGTGGACGAACTGCTGCAGGACGGACGAATCGAACCCTCTCGAAGTCCGCACAGGGCGCCGCTGGTGTTGGTCCGAAAGAAGACAGGGGACATGCGGATGTGTATGACTATCGTCAACTCAACGCACACTCCATACCCGACGCGTACCCGCTTCCGCGCATCAACCATATCCTGGAACGTCTACGGAGCGCCCGGTTCATCTCCACGTTGGACCTCAAAAACGGGTATTGGCCGATTCCAATGGCGGAAGGCAGTCGAGAATGCACCGCATTCACTGTCCCTGGACTTGGACTCTTCCACTGGAAAGTCATGCCGTTTGAACTCCACTCCGCCCCAGCGACTTTCCAACGAGCTCTGGACAGCGTCATCGGCCCCGATATGGAGCCCCACGCCTTCCCTTATTTAGTCGACATAATCGTCATCGGGGCAACGTGGGAGGACCTTCGAGAAGCGAATCTACACTTAAATCGAGGTAAGTGCAAGTTCTTCCAAAGAAGATTAGTGTATTTGGGTCATTTGATCAGCGAGGAAAGCAACAGGACAGACCCCGACAAAATAGCGGCAATCCAGGGCTAAATCCCCCGACTAACGTCAAGGAACTTCGCCGCCATCTCAGAATCGCAACTTGGTACAGACGTTTTGTCCAAGACTCTGCCTCCCTAGTACAACCAATGTTGCGACTCCTGAGGGAGGGAGTAAAGTGGACTTGGGAAGAACCGCAACAGCAGGCATTCGATTCACTTAAGGCGCGACTGACGTCCACCCCTGTATTGACCTGCCCAAACTTTGAGTATAAGTTCCAACTTCAGACAGACGCCAGCGACAAAGGACTCGGCGCGGTTCTCACCGTGAACATTGAGGGCCTACGTGAGCCTTCGACTCGAGCGGGCGGAGGGAAACTACTCGGCCACTGAAAAGGAGTGCCTCGCCATTGTGTGGGCCACCCGAAAGTTGCGTTGCTACCTGGAGGGTTATAAGTTCAACGTGATGACCTGGCTCTCAAATGGTTGAACTCCATTGACAATCCCACGGACGTATAGCCCGGTGGGCATTGGAACTCCAACAGTATTAGTTCGACGTACCTTACCAGAAGGGTAAATACAACGTGGTCGACGATGCCCTCTCCCGGCACCACTCGGAAGGCTCCAGTTACTCGCGGAACTTAAGTGCCACTGCAAATGGGTACGAAAGATTCAGGAGCAGGTCCAAAGACGTCCCGAGAAATTTCCGGACTACTCCCTGGATAATGGACAGCTCTATAGACACAATTCACGCAATTCGCCAGCCGAAGCTTCTGGGCGTTCTGCCGGAACAACGGTGTTCAACTGGAATACACCGCTCCGTACTCTCCCCAGCAAAATCCGACGGAGCGCGCCAACCGCACTATCAAGACAATGATAGCTCAATAAGTGAATCAGGATCACCGGACATGGGACCAGAAAACTGCCCGAGATCTCCCTCGCCATCAACACTAGCATCTCAGATAGCACGGGGGGATAGTCCGGCTTAGTACAAGGTCGGGAGCCTAGGTTGCCAGGTGCCCTCTTCGATGCGGTCGCATCCGACTTATATGCCTCGCCATTGGATCCAACGGAACGAGCCAAAAGGATAGCTTCTCAGGAACAAAGTCGACACTACAACCTGAGACGACGCGAGGGGCGCCCCCAACTAGGCTCACAGGTGTAGTCCGTCCTCACCATCTGTCCAAGGTTAGCGAGGGCTTTAACGCAAAACTTGCTCCGAAGTACGCAGGTCCGTTTAAGGTGGTGAAATTTCTATCATCGAATGTCGTGCGGCTACAGCAGGTAGACGGCTGGAAGAGGCTTACAGCTGACATAGGCGATCTAAAGGAGTATCATCCGCGTGAAGAACAGCACGACGACTCTACAGAAGGCCCCAGAAGGAGCGATTCTCAACACGCACCTGATGACGTGCCCGTTACACCTCTAGAAGGGTAGACGTAAGTGGCGTACCAGCCAGCAAGCTACCTTTAAGCGGGAAAATTTGTATCGAATAGGCTAGTTAAAGATAGTTTGATCTTCGCACTCAGGCTAGGCAAGTGAGGTAACGTAGTACTAGGCTAACTATTTGGACACCTTTCAGAGACAACCACATTCAACAGATGGATCCCTATCGAGTGGAGAGAGCTGACCGACCCGAAGGCTCTACGACCACTAGTAGCGGAGAGTCCCAAGGCCACGACTTGGTCTTGTCCACCCGCAGCCCGACTCCACCCCCGTTCAGCCCATGGCGAGGCATGAGAACGCCCGAAGGACCCGCTGACCCACCGACTCCGTGTCGACCCTGGCTAGATCTCCGGACGCTAGTATTGTGGTCAGCGGCGACGTTCCGGAGGTGTTCGAACCCCTAACCGGAAACGACGAGGAGGAGGAGCCAACCACCCCTACGGTTGCACGCCTGGCCCGGCTACAGGTGGACGACGGAGACGAGCCCGGGGCATCGACCACCCACGTCCTGGTGGGCGCATGGCTGCAGGGTCAGGTCCACCACTCCTTCGCCCCTGGTCACCTACAACAATGCCTCTGGGAGGCCCAACGGAGGCCCAACGTCCACCGACGACTCGGACGTCGGAGCCGACGATCGGTTTTGGATGGAGCATAGACATAGCAGAGGCGAACCGGACCTAGGAGGGCTACGCTGGCGATATCGCCCCAGCTCCAGAGGAATCCGAGCCCGAGAGTGGCCTCAGCTCTCACCAGGGGGACAGTGACGACGAGGGAGATGACGTGTTGGACGTCCACGCAGGGGAGGTAGGCCCCGACTTGGAAGTACCCGAGGAGCACGACCCCGCTGTTGCCGAGAACCCGCGAAAGCAAACCCCACCCGGGACTCCAGCATTTTCCACCCCCAGTCCACACCAAAACGCGTCCAAGCAGAGTCCCCGCGGACACCCACCAACACACCCGGCCGATCCATTCCCTCCGCGGTTTTGGACCTATTTTTGGGACCCCCAGCGCAGGCGGCGTCCCAAAGCGAAGACGAGGAGCTAGACCTCCAGCTATTCCTAAGCGACGGAGAGCCACATGAGGTACTCCGGGCTCTCCGGGAGGACCCAGCGGAGGTCCCAGTCCGGGGTGATGCGCACTGGAAAGAGGCCCCAGCGGACTGGAGGGTAGAGACCACGGATCGCCGTCTGCCCCCCGTTCTATTCACGTCCATCCAGGTCCAGGATCGCCGGCACGTGCGGTATCTCCGCCACATAGACGGTGTGAAGTTTCGCGTCAGCGTGACCGCAAGGGGAGAAGTCACCGTGGCCCTCCGTCCACTTCTTTAACCACCCCGAAGTAAAGGGGGGGTGTGAGGACGCTTAACGCGCCTCTCATCTCACACACTTAATCCAGTATCTCAGACATTAAAGGCATTATTAAGTTCTGGCCACTGAAGGTTTCATTAGATGTTAAGTTTCCAAATATATAATATATTTAAGCCTAAAACCTAAGTTAGTTTCAAATATGCGCGCGTGAGGTTACCAGTATTGATCAGCAAGATCGGTCTGCTGGCCAGTCGGGGCGAATGCCGATGGTATCGATAAGTTATCACAATCACCCGTGAACGAGCGCGCGTGCTGTTAAGCGCAGAGCGTGCGATTACGGGCAAGCTTAGTGCTGTTAATAGCGCGAGCGTGCTGTAAAGGGAAAAAGCGTGTCGACGTGGAACCGCGATCGGCTGAGATCGGCCTTATTCTTTTGCGGCAGCCGAGCTTATCGGACCAGCAGGACAAAACAGCGGAAGGGACGGCAACATCAGACCAAGCTCCGGAGTAAGAATAAGAAGCAGAGAACAGAAAAACAGACAATACCGAGTGCGAAGGCTAGGGAGAAATAAAGAGTGAATAAAAGAAAGATAAATTTGTGAAAGAAAACCCCCAAGCCTGGTTCTTAAAATTTAGTGAACTTCGCTGAGTGTTTTCGGTTCGGCTAGGTTATTGTATTGCGTTTCCGAGGTTTGTTTTCTCTTCGCAACGCGGACGCCAAAGCTGCCCGCGTGCACATCCACGTCGGCCAAGCTACCGTATTGCGTTTCCGAGGCTTACTCTATGCAAAACGAACGCTTGCCGGTCGGAAAAATTTCCGTCAATTTCCCCGCGTACCCCTCCCCCGATCGCCCGCGCTCAGGCCCAGTCGAAATCCCCGCGAGTTAATTTGTGTCGGACCCGTTTTCGTATTGCGTTTCCGAGGTTTGTTTGCTCTACGCAACACGGACGACGAGGCTGTACGCGTGCTCGTTCGCGTCGGACAAGTTCCCGTATTGCGCTTCCGAGGCTTACTCTGTGCAATACGAACGCTTGCTGGACCGGAAAATCTATCGCCGATCGCCCACGCGCAGGCCAAGTCGAAAATCCCTCTCGAGTTAATTTGTGGAGGTACCGTTTTCGTGTTGCGTTTCCGAAGTTGGTTTTCTCTACGCAACACGAACTGCGAGGCTGTCCACGTGCTCGTTCGCGTCGGGCAAGTTCCCTTATTGCGAGGCTTACTCTGCGCAATACGAACGACCGTCGAACTGGGAAATGCGTAAAGTATCGCCAATACCTCACGTGCACCTGCGTATTCGCTCCCAGCTGAGACCCCGGGTGCTAATCTGTGTCGGTGCAGTTTACGTTACGTCTCCGAGCGATCTACTGTAATAGATTAAATTGCTTTTCCAATGCTCCTCCAATAATACGAGTCCGATTTGGTTTCTTTTTGTATTCTTTATTTATGATTTTTATTTAATTCATATTTGGAGCAGAGCAGCCTTTGTTGCCGCTCTGAGCTCAAAAGAGTTTCTTTACAAGCCTAATTTACTTAGGAGCTGAAGAGGTCTAAGTCTCGTACCGGCGCTGCCAACAGCGGCAGCGGAGAGACGGCCTATATATTCTTAAGTATATAGTTATGCTCACTTAGTCTGGAGCGCGGAGGTATATGCACATACATGAGGTCCGCTCGTGTTGCACTTATGCTGACACATGCACTTTCAGCGTGTGAGCCAAGGCAGAGCAACCGGTTCGTATTTCGGGCACTTAGGTTGATGACCGAGACCCTGAATTGTTTAATCACTTTTATATTTTATATCTGTGCATACAACATCTCCCTCCTTTTGAAAAATAACGTAATATAATGGAGTTATTTTCTTTGAGAAAACTTTGAGAAAATTGATATTATTTACAGCAATAAGATTAAATTTTATTTTTGTTTTTAATTTGTTTTTCTATTTTTTTTTTTGTTATTATTGTGTATTTTTATTTTAGATATGGTTATCCTATATGCTCTTATATTATGTATGGCCATACGTGATATATTTATGAAATAAAAATTCATTATGAACTAAAGAGTTTTAATCTAAATTTATGTACCGTTTGTTTTTTGTTTTTATTATTTATTATAGTTATGTTATCTCTATCTCCTATTTGTTCTACCTTATAAGGACCTGTATATTTGAAATCTAACTTATGTCCTGTTTCATTTTTCAATAAAACCTGATCTCCTATTTTTAAATCGAAATCTAAACTAGCATTAGTCTAGCTCTCTTAAATGCCTGTTCTAATCTAAATTTGGATTCCTTAGCATAATCTTCTATATTATAAAGGGTTTTATTTTATCTATGCTATTAAAATTTTTTGGTAGATTTGAAATTTTACCAAAAACTAGCTCATATGGACAATAGTCATTTGCCATAGATGGGGTTGTATTAAAACAATAGACAATGTATCGCAGCCATACATCCCAATCTGTTTTGTCAACTGAGATGTATGAACGAATGATCTCATTGAGTGTTCTGTGGCTTCGCTCCACGGTACCTACAGTCTGGTGGTGGTGTGCAGTTGAAGTTATGTTTTTAATATGTAAGTATTTACATAGATCTTCAATAATTGAATTTTTATATTCTGTTCCCATGTCCGTAATAAACGTCTTAATTGGACCGTACTTTAGAATAAAATCTTCAAATATAGCTTTTGCTACTGTATTTGTACATTTTTTTGGTATAGGTATAGCTACTAGGTATTTAATTAAATCGCAGATGAGTGTTACTGCGTATTCTTTCCATTATTAGATTTTGGAAGTGGACCAATAGTATCTACATTTACTATATCAAAAGCTCTTTGTGGAGTTTCGGTTATAGTTAGTGGGGCCGTAATATGTTTAGTCGTTTTCGACTTTTGGCATTTAAGACATTTCTTTATGTACTCTTTTATGTCTTTGGACATATTTTTCCAGTAATAGTGTCTCTGGACCTTGGCCAAGGTTTTTGTAATGCCTGTATGACCACCTTGTATTGGATCATCATGGAATGAAGATAATATAGCTTCTTTTTCTTTATTATTTTTTATTACGGTCACCGGGTTGAGTAGCGCTACTCTCAATGATTTCAATATATTATTGCCCATAATTTTAAAATTATCAATTGAAGCATGTTCAAAGATATTTTCCCACGGTGCCACTTTGAGTTGGCTGACTTTGTGAATACCGGCCTGCTTTTCATGTTAAGATATAATTTATGGTTCACAGCACTTTAGTTAAAAATATAAACGCACTGGTTTTATTTTAATTTATAATTTATTTTTATTGATACTTCGTTGTCTTGCCGTCGTTTAGCTCTATGTTGCGCGGTCGGCGCTGTCGGTCAAGGCGGCAGCGACGCAACTGCCTTATATATTAGCTTATGTTTATCTCTGAGAGCGGTGCCCAGAGAGAGGGAATGGAATGTTATGTGCATACATGGATATATTTGTTGCAGTCGCCAAGCTGTGGGAATAAACTGGCGCGACTTATCACTCGCTGATGGCGTGTGTGGTCAAATTACGTTTGCACTTGAAGAGTGCTGATCCTGCAGATTTGGCTAACATTGTTGCCGATGGACAGTGTGTACTCTGTATGTATGCACACTACATCTCCCTCCTTTTAAAAAATAACGTAATATATGAAGTTATTTTATCATAATATATATTTATTTTTTTTAATTAAAACGAAGTCTTAAAAGAAATTATATTTTTGTTTTTTCTTTTTTTGTTTGTTTTTTTTTTTTATGTTTTGACTTGATTTTTTTCTTTTGTTTAATGCGAATATATATTTGTATTTATATATGACATTACAATGGTCATACTTAGTAGCAAAAATGGTTTATTTGAAAATATAAGAATATAAAATGTCAATAAAAATGTAATAAAATTTGATAAAAATTATAAAATTGTAGTTAAAAGTAAAATTACGAAATATAAATTGGAAAATGTTGTTGTAATGTTCCTTCTTCTTCTTCTTTTTTTTTTTGGGTACCCGTAAGGTTGATCAGGCCATACGAGATAACAAAGTATTTATACGTGAAAAATTTTAAGCCTATCTTTATGAACAACTTGTTTTTTATTTTTATCGCTCATTACTACTATGTTTTCATTTTCTTTTATTTCTACCACTTTGTAAGGGCCTAAATATTTGTTATCTAATTTATGACCGGTTTCATTTCTTAATAAAACCTGGTCTCCTATCTCTAACTTAAAATCAATAGTGTTTTTGTCGTAATTAGATTTTTCTTTTTGTTTATTTTTATCTAGCATAATTCTTGCTCTTTTGTAAGCATTTTCTAGTCTAAATTTTGCTTCCTTAGTATAGTCATCTATGTTATATAAAGGGTCTATTCTATCTGTTGAATTAAAAGATGTACTTAAATTTGGATGTTTGCTAAAAACTAATTCATAGGGGCAATAGTTGTGTGTCATAGAAGGTGTTGTATTGAAATAATAGACGAAGTATTGTAGCCATATGTCCCAATCTGTGGTATTTAGTATCCGGAATTAATACACTGTCTTTTCCTGAATTTATTTCGATTTTTCGGACGACTTGGGATCTTGCTGGCAGAATTAGGGAGTTGTTGCTAGAACTGTATGCTATTGGAACATTTTTTTTTTTTATTTAACTTTGCTTCTATTTATTGAATCTTCTCTTAATTTTGAGACTAACAATAAGTTTACGAATCTTAACATTAAAATTTAACTAACAGTATTATAAGACTGCATTCTGGTTGCGCGTCCCTCAAGTCGGTCGATGGGTGGGTAAGTCATTGCGACGTGATTGGTTGATCAACCTTGTAAGACCTCTCGCCAGGTGGTTAGGGTGCAACGATAGCTTGGTAAAGTACTTTTCCTTCTGTTCTGCGATCACTTCTTTGACTGGTAGAATGTTTAAGTCCCGATGTATGTTTTCGTTGCGAACGTACCACGGTGCCCCGGTGATTGTTCTCAAGATCTTCGACTGAGCTCGCTGAATTATGTCAATATTGCTATTGCTGGCATTCCCCCATAACTGAGAGCCGTACATCCATATAGGTTTTAGTACAGAGTTATACAGCAGGATTTTATTTTCAAGACTAAGGAGATACCGAGCGTTGATAAGCCAATGAAGGCTACTGGCCTTTAGCTTTAGGTGTGTTCTTTTGGCTTCAATGTGCCGGCGCCATGTGTGTCTTCTGTCGAGGTGTACTCCTAGATATGTCACTTCGTTTGCTTGCGGGAGTAGAGTATGGTTTGCATAGGGCATTTTGAGCGCCTGAGAATGTCTGTATCATCAGCAAACGTAGATGTTGTTAGTCGTGTGCTTGCTTAGATGTCTGCTGTGTAAAGGACATATAATGTTGGCCCAAGCACGCTTCCTTGATGAACTCCAGCTCCAATAGTGAAATTGTCAGTTATAGCAGTGTTGCATCTCACAGCAAATTTTCTGTCGTAGAGGTAAGACTCTAAAAGCTTATGGGTGTTGTCGGGGAGCATTGTCTTGATCTTGTACATTAGACCTTCTAGCCAAACTCTATCAAAAGCTTGAGAGACGTCTAAAAATATGGCAGTACAGTACTCTCGTTTTTCGAACGCGTTCCGAATTTCTGATGTTATCCGGTTAACCTGCTCAATTGTTCCGTGCTTTTCACGAAACCCAAATTGATGTGACGGAATTCCTTCCTGGATTCTTAGGTATGTGTTTATCCGAGTCAATACGCACTTTTCAAAGAGTTTAGATAAGCATGAGAGTAGGCTTATAGGTCTATACGACGTGGTAATTGTGTGGTCTTTTCCCGGCTTTGCTTTCATTATTGTAATCGACTGTTTCCATCTCACTGGAAAGTGGCCAAGTTTTGCGATGGCATTAAAAAGCTGGATGATAGTGCGATGAATGGCGCAATATGGGAGCTCAATGATCATTTTGGGAGTTATGAGGTCGCAGCCCGGGGATTTTTTCGGATTCAGCTGATTTTTGATGATGTTAACGATTTCGTTTGGGCGAAACTCAATTGGCTCATGTTGAAGCTGAGGCTCATATGGTAAAGTCGGCAAGGTGGTCGCACTAGTGGCAGGATTTGGTTGGAAGACATTTTTAAGGTGGTTGGCAAACGTTCTGGCTCTGTCTGCATCGCTGCGCGCCCAGCCGCCTGTGGGATTTCTAATAGGCATCACGGTTAATTTCGGTGAGCTTAGAGTAGGGTGAGCTCTCCATAGTGAGTGTTTTGTACTAGATGTTGACAATTGCTCTATGTAGCGTCGGTGGACATGTGCTTCTTCTTGCTGTAAACCTTTTGTGAGTTGACGTGAGGCATATTTTAAGCTTTGCCTAGCAGATGGCAATCTGTGGAGTTGCCACTCTCGACGTAAGCGTCGCTTTTCGAAGACGAGTAGAACACTATTTGTAGATTTGTCTTCTTTTGGTTGCTTTGTGTACTTGTAGTTTGGGGTGTTGAAACTCGAGCTGCAGAGACGAGTACAGACTCCAGTGTATTAACAAATCTGTCTACGTTGGCTTCATCGTTGAGATGAGGACTTAGCTCAATGTGTGAGCTAATGTATTTCTTGTACTTAACCCAATTGGTTTTCTGTGATGTCAATTTAAACGATTGCTCCAATGTGCCTGGATGTCGGAGTAGAATAAACAGGACAGGCGAGTGATCAGATGAAAGATCCGAGAGGCATTCGGCGCTTATCAGATTTTTAGGAATGTTTTTGGTAATTGCAAAGTCTATTAAATCGGGTAGTTTCCTTGGGTCTGCCGGCCAGTATGTTGGTCTCCCAAAACAAAACATAGTCCAGCTTGTTTTTGGAGTCACGAGACGTGATCCCCAGTGTGTGTGCTTGGCGTTGTAGTCCCCTGCGGCTATGAAGTGGTCTCCTAATGAGTTGAAAAACTGCATAAACTCATCTTCGGCTATAGTGTTAATTTGTTATGATAGTGGTGCTTAATACGGCTTCTGATTAGAATTCCAGTCCCACCATGTGCTTTACAATCTGGATGATTTATTCCGTAGAATGAATAACCTCGTAGTTGAAAATTGTATTTGTTTGTAAGGTGTGTTTCTGAAAGCAGCATTACGTCGATATGGTTGTCGAGTAGGAATTGAGTTCACTCAAGTTTATGCCGTGAGACGCCGTTAGCGTTCCACGTAGATATCCTTAGGGAACTCATTATTTGGATTGTTGTGAAACCAGCATTTGAATCAATAGATTTTGGTTTCGCATTAAATCTTGCATAGTTGTGCGCATAAACGACATAAACTCCGTAAGGCTTTGCTGCAGGCTGTATATCATATCTTCAAAGTTGCTTTTTGACTGCTGAGCCGTGTTCGGTTCTTGGTATGCTGATTGCAGAAATGAACTTTTTGAGACAGGGTTAGCCAGTCCTGATTTTAAAGCGCTTGCTTAAGTCACTTTTTATCAGAGTTTAAGGGTCCTAGTGAGGATCTGGCTGCAGTCGAGAAGAAGACTTCAGGGTTTGATCTGGAAGCTGTCATCTGTTTATTTTGGGTGCGGCAGTTCCTCTCTGGTGGATGCGACTTTTCAGCTCCTTATAAACGGGGCAGCCTCTGTAGTTAGCAGTGTGATTGCGCAAGTTGCCGCACTTTTTCGAGTTGCAGTCACCTTTGCTCGCTGGGCAGTGTGCGGGGTCATGAAGATCTCCACAAACTACACACACCGGGCGCAGTTTACAGCATGACCTTGTATGGCCATATTCTTGGCAGTTCCCTCATTGTACCGGGCCATTGCGTTTGTGCGGTTACTCAACTGTAATTCTGCGGTGCAGCAGGATTTGAAGATTGTAAATGGGGTGCACTTCGTATTTCTTTAGGGGCTTATTTTTTGGTTCGAGCTCAACCTTAAAGAGTGGCTGCGGCTTTCTATCCCTGTTAAGGATGTTGAAGACTGTCTTAGCGTTAAATCCCTTCTTTTGAAGCACCCTTGTTATCTCTGCAGGCGTTACGTCGGACTCTATGCCCTTAAGTACGACTTGCAGGCCCTTGCTACTTTTTAGCTGATACGTGTAAAAGTTCTTTTTATTCTCGGAAAGATATTTCGATAATACTCTGTAATTATCTTCAGACTTCATTTGAACCTTTGTTTCCTGAATGTTGCCCTTTACTAGAGGTATTATGTGGAAGTTATCCTTTCTAATAAGCTCGATAATTTTGTTGACAAGAACATTGGAACTTTTTCTCGAATATAAATAGGCGGAGGTTTTGGCTTCCTTTTCTCGACTACAGTGGATTCCAAGATTTTAAATCGGTTTGAGTTCGTGGGCGTTTCTATTCCAGCTAGGCTAGCATTGTTACGGGTTATTTTGCGTTGAAAATTTTTGACGGCTCAGCTTCCTTCTGATACCAGTCTGCACAGCCAGCTTAGCACATTCATTGATTTTGTTCTGTTTTTCGGGTAGCCCAGCGGCAGACGTATTAATATTTGCGCTGCTAGCTGATGATGTCATTAAACGCGCAGTCGATACGGTTGCAGTTGTTGTTGTAGTTACAGTTGACGTTGTTAAAGAAATTGGGGTGCTAGTTACTGCTGATGAGCTTAGGTTATTGCATACCTGCATTGGAGCACTTTCAGCGCTCTTTGGCCGCAGAGACATCGATGATAGCGAGGGGGAAGAAAGAACGCGCTCTCTCGCTCGCTACGTTTAAGAACTCGGTCAAGTTGGGGGTAATTGCCCGCGCTTGATCAGAGCTTGCATTATTTTTGGTTGCTTTAAAAGAGAAGTATGCGTTATTTCTTTGTACTGAGAGCCGTCTCTCGTCTTGCTCACGTTGACGTTGTGTGCGAACGTCGTTCAGACTCATTGTATTCGTGGTAAAGTTAATTAGAGTTTTAAGTGTTAAGTTTTATATTAATTAAATGACCAATCAATATGAACATTCGCGATTTCATCGCAGAAAGCGTCTTTTCGCGTTATAGTAGATTTATTAAAACGGTCAATGAACTTTTGTGATTTTATTGAATACTTTTTCCCGGAGCACAATAAATACACGTCTGCATGAGACGACGGGTTTAAACATTTCTCAGTGAAATTAAATGTTCGATTTATTTTTTTCGTAGTTTTTCTTACACTTTTATCAGACTCTGGAAATAGCACGTTGAATTTTTCGAGTGCACTAGCACCAGATACTGGATCAGAACATAAATTGGATATTTTAGGTTATTTGGTCTTATTATAAGCCAGTCTTCAGACGGCTTGAAGTCTAATTGACAGTTGTATCTTTTGATAAAATCGATTTCATCACATGGAATAGCGAATTGCATATTTACGATATGGATATCAGTGGAATTAGTTTGAATTTCAATAGAAGTTAAGCTTTTTGAATTGGTAACTTCCTGACTTATACCCTGTCAAAATCAATTTTTATATTGTTTAGTTCTTTATATAATTTGTCCCATTCCATTATTTAATGGAATATTTTCTAGATTATTGAAACCATCAATGAAAAATGTCTTCCAAGTATCTTGTTATTGTTAATAACTGATTTAATTTTTAGGGTCGCGACGGTGCTCAATACTATCGCCTTCTGGGTATTTGAGCAATGTATCAAGGAAGAAAAGCCTAAGTTGTACCTATTCATGTACTCATATTCGAATTCATTGATTAGAAGAGGATCAGTTCCTTTTTTGATTATTAATAATACCCTGTTCTGAATGTTGTGTTCCCTATCAAGAGTAATTCTAATACACTCTGTAGTATTCATACTTTATATTTTTTTTTTTATTCATTTATTTTCATTATACATTGGATAAGATTATTGGATAAAATAACATCTATATTCAATATATCAATATATGGACATACATATTTATATTAGATGGTTAGTTGTTTTGTTTTTTTTATTTTGAACATCTTTTTATAATTATTGTTGGCGGTTTATGTATTATATATTTTGTCCAGATCATTAGCCTGGCTTTTATTTACCTACCTAGGTAAGAGAGCCACTCTTTGATATACATTTATTATGAAACATATATGCCTTGTACAAAATAAATGCGCTCATAATGAAGACAATGATTGACAATAAAATGTTCGTTAAATCTGTATTCTTCTACAGGCAAACCTTCAAACGTTCCCTTTGTCAGGTCAACCAGCTTCAAAGCTGTTACAAATCTCTGCAAGTGTAGTTTTTGTCCGTTAAATTCCGGAATGGCACTTGATATTTCTTTAATATATGCCCGTTGGCAGCTGGATCTGCCATTATGTTTTCTTTTGTTTCTACTATATTTTTATCTGAATCTATATTTTCGTCTTCTTCTGTTTCTGACTCTACTGCTGTAATAAATGCAGGGATTGAGAGATCGTGTAGATCTTTTTCATTTATTTCGATATCTTTGCTTGTATCTGAATCTTCTTCTTCTGCTAGGGCTTTTTGTTGGTCTAATGTTAAAGGCGTATTCAAAATTGTCGGGATATATATTTTTAAATCATACTTATCATTGACAGTTATTAGGTTTGCCCGCAACCTTATCAATATTTAGGATAATTTTGATAAGTTTGTCTTGTTAATTATTTCCCTATTTTCATGCACATGTTCTTGCCTGATTGTAAGAGTCTACAAGAATTTTTGCATGTTTATCTAGTGTTTCTTTTTGTGTTTGCCTTTTTTGGCTTACACATTTGTAAGACTTTTCAAATGTTTCTTTTAATTCTCGGATATGGAGTATTAACTGCTCCCATTCCTTATTTAATTTTTAGTCATCATTTTTTTTATTTTTACTTGTGCATTATTTTTAGCACGTTAATAAGTCCTAAGACTGGGTGTATGTCGATTTCGGAGAATACTTTACAGTTTCTCACGGTAGACGGTACTATGGCCTTTTGCGTTCTGCTGCAATGAATAATAGGAGAGAATTCAATATCGTACCTATTCATATATTCGTACTCAAAATCTGTAATTAATAGAGGCTCTGCTCTGTTCCTAATTAAGGCTAATACCCTATTCTCAAAATTTGGCTCGTTAGCCAATGTAACTCTAATTTTCTTTCTTTTTTTTAATGATTTTTATTTATTTTTTTTAAACGGGTATTTTAATTCTCTTACATATACAATTTTTGCTTAAAATTTAATTTTCTGTTTTAATTTCTTTTTTTTTGTATTTTATTATTAATAATTGTTTGGCGCTTGTTAAATTAGATTTTATCCAGATCATTAGCCTGGCTTTTGTTAATAGCTATGATATATGATATGCATTTGTTGTGGAACATATATGCCTTATACAAAATTTATGCGATCATAATAACAACAATTATTAAAGTATTTCGATTCGATTTTATTTATGACGTTTGCTGTGGAGTCAACTTCTTTCACGTCTACTAAACCCATTTTGGGTGTTTTTCTGTGAGTTGCTATAGGATTTTTTATGTTAAGCGTGTAATTCCTTTATTGGGCCGTAGGTTTTTTTTTTTAATTTGGTTTCAACACTCTATATAATTGTGTGAAAAATATTTTTTTAACAATGGAAAAACCTGCCTTTTGTATGGTTTTCAGGCCACACGTTAATTGGGCAACTTTAATGTCGCTCAATTTTACATTTATTTTTTATATAATATAAAAAAAAATATGCATCACAGTGCAATGAAAAAAATTATGCAACGCAGTGCATGGTTAAAGAAAAATGCGCTCTATGAAGCGCTGTCGGCTCGCTGATGCTCCTTCGCTGGCGTAAGGGGCGGTTTACCCCTCACACTTGTTGTCTCAGCTGCTGATGTCCTGGGCTATGGGCTCAGGCGGTACCGGTCTTCTATGTTGGGTGACCGGTGCTGGCTGCAGAGGTGTACCCGCAATGGGGGGAGCACAGTGGTCCCTCGCAGTCGTTTGGGCACTTCTTCATTAATTTGGGTATTTCCTTCTTCTGTGGCGGACGTAATATGATATTAACTTTAGCGAGACTTTTAATTGGTATGTGGATGTGTGTGTTTCTGTGGTATGATTTTTTCTTTCACTTAGTAAAATTTTTATATTTTCAAGTTCAAAATGTAGTTTTAACGAATTGTTCCAATTTAATATACTTCCGCTATTTAGTAGCTGAATTACGCCCTTCTGGCTTTTAATCTTTTTATCACACCACTGCGTTTAGCACACATCACACTCTACTCACTGCGATATTTATTTTTTTTCGTCTGCTGCTAATTTTTTTGTATGAAGTCGTTATCAATTTCCTGGTCCTCTGTCCGTAAATGTGCTCCGCTCCGCCAAATCACTCTATGACATTTTATAACTGGTACTTATCGCCGCTGCGTTTACCGGCGCTGCCAACAGCGGCAGCGGAGAGACGGCCTATATATTCTTAACCCTCTAGTGCCCAAATTTTCTTTTCCAAAAAAAAAATTATTTTTGGATTCATTATGTATCAAAAGTGAATGTTTGTTTTAGAAAAACTTTTACTTTTGCATAGATCGAGTTTTATAGGACTATATCCTTGGACCGCCTAGAGGCGGCTTTGGGGAAGGTAGGCCAACAAAAAATTAGGTAATCAATTCTTTTGTTTACACGTTTTATTATAAATTACTTAAAGAAAGGCTCCAAAAACAAATAAAACAACAATTAAAACTAAAGTTACTTAAATTCACAAAGCTTCAAATATTTGGGTACAAAAAGTTTGATTACTTATTTGTGATGAAAATCATAGAAACAGTCTTTTTTCTGGGAAAAGCACAGGTTTATATTACATTTGCAGCAGACAATTTGAGTTTCCGATGTACAACCAGGAAGCTTACAGCCCGTGATAAAAACATTGGAAAATGCTCGACTTTATCATAACGTACATCATTAATCGGAAGGAAAGTTTTCTTCCCTGTGCATTTATTTTCCTTTCCATCAACTTGTCGCGGGCGCCCGGGTCCTTTTGGCAGATAAGGAGTTTGTAGCATGCAAAGCACATTTGCAACCTCTAACCGGAAGTTTGGCAATTGGTATTTTGTGTTATTAGCGTCCGGCTGGTTTATTCGGTGGAACAAAATGTAAGCGTTTACCATGGCTAAATCAAGCATATGAGTAAATAGTCGATTTGTATACTTGTTGCTCTTTATGGGAATTTTATATCGACCAATAAGTCCGTCCATTAAGTCGACACCACCCATGTGGCTGTTGTATTCGTGGATTACATTTGGGCAATTTATGTCAACGTACTTTTTTCGGAACGAACAAAACGTGAAACCTGATCTTTTGAATTCGTTTCATTCAGGAAAGGCTTTGTGCCCGCGTAAGTCGAAGCAAGTCGTACTGCCTTATTGTCCTTCCAAATCGTCAAAGACAGTTCGACTCCTGATACAGATCCACAAAATTCTGTAGAATATCCACGCACTTGTTTCTTGAGTTCGCTGTCAGATGGCAGCTTACAATTTGGAATGCGATTCGAGCGAATAGTTCCCAAAGAAAATATTCCCCGGGACTTGAAATATACAAGAAGCGGCAAAGAAGTATAATAATTGTCAAAGTAGATAATCTGGTTTTTGAAATCCGGAACATTGCGTGACAATCGAACAACTACATTTGTTGCCGCACCAAGATCTGGTGAGCCAGTTTGAACAACGTTGTCACCTGCTCCCCAATATATCTCGAAACTATAGCAAAAGCCAGAAGAGTCACACAAATTGAAGAATTTCACTCCCCATTTTTGTGGTTTGTCTGGTAAATATATATATTTTTTTTTTTTTCGCGCGGAGTCCCAAGGCCCACTTACACGCCCAACCGACCGAGGGGCGCAGCCGTGTATCGTACGGCACGATTCGCGATAAGATAGACGCGAGATAGGAAAGTAAAGGTAAAGGTCCGGGGAAAAAAGTAATAGTTAGATCAATCTTGTGCCAATGAAGCAAGTATTAATCGTTTTAGGAGCGGCAGAGAGTCAAGATTTGATATTACAGGAAAAAGTCTATTATAGTCAGAACATAATACTCTGAAAGGCTCATGCAAGGCATAGTTAGATCAACAATGATTTAAAGTTAGGGGAATATAATTTCTAGTTAATCTCCTTGGCACAGAAAAGTTTAGCCGACTTAACAAGTCGGGGCAGTCAATATCACCATGTATAAGGTTATAAATAAAGATAGTACCAAGCATCGTTCTACGGTTGGCTAGGGATGGTAAATTAATCAAAAGAAGTCTACTAGAATAAGAAGGTAAGATAAGATTTGCATCCCAGTTTAGGCGCCGTAAAGCAAAAAGAAGGAAGTTTTTTTGTACAGATTCAATACGACCAATATGTATTCCGTATTGTGGACTCCAGACGGGAGACCCATACTCCAGAATCGGACGGACTAGCGAAATAAATAAAGTTTTAGTCAAATAAGGATCATCGAATTCTTTTGACCACCTTTTAATAAATCCAAGCACTCCTCTGGCTTTATTAACCATGGACGAAATGTGATTAGAAAATTTTAGTTTGGGGTCCAAGAGAACGCCAAGATCGTTTACAAGAGTTATTCTATCCAAAGAGCTGCCACTTAACGTGTAAGTCGCGTATATCGGATTGGCCCGATAAAAAGTCATCAGCTTGCACTTGGAACCGTTTAAATTTAGTAAATTATCTCGGCACCAGTTTTGAAAATTATCAAGATCGGATTGCAAGTCTAAATGGCAGGAAATGTCCTTATACTGCAGGCACAACTTAACATCATCTGCGTACATAAGTACGCGAGAATGACTTATAATTGAGGGAAGATCGTTAATAAATAATGTAAAAAGTAACGGACCCAGATGGCTCCCTTGTGGGACACCGGAGGTAACACGGAGAATTTCAGAAATTGAATTTTTAAAAAGGACCCTTTGTGACCTGCCATTTAGATAACTTGAAATCCATTTAAAAGATCAACTGGAAAACCTAAAAGGTCAAGTTTTTGAATGAGAAGTAAATGATTTACAGAGTCAAATGCTTTACTAAAGTCAGTGTAAATGACATCTGTTTGAAAACTACTATTGAAGCCTTTTATCACAAATGAAGTGAGCTCTAGAAGGTTTGTGATTGTGGATCTACGTTTAATAAATCCGTGTTGACACGCGAAATGATTGATCTGCAAAGGTGCTGCAAATGAGGAGTAATAATTTTTTCAAAAAGCTTAGGAATAGCTGACAACTTAGAAATACCTCTGTAGTTACTGGCTTCTAACTTGTTACCTTTTTTGAAAAGAGGAATAACAATTGATTCCTTCCAAATATTCGGGAATTGGGAGGTTTCTATAGATAAGGTAAACAACTTGTGAAGAGGTTTGCACAGGGCCTTAGCGAAATACCTTAGCACGCACCCAGGAATACCATCGGGCCCTGGCGAATAAACAGGTTTAATACGAAGAAGATCCAAAAGAAGAGATCTTTCTGTTAAAGTGGGACAGAATATGAGGTTTGACTTGGATATGTTGTAAGAATAAGGCTGTGATGAATAATCTAAAGTAGAGTAAGTCGTTTGAAAAAATTGGGCAAATAAATCGGCTATTGCCTGATCTGTGGTTGCCGTCATGTTTTCGAACGATAGCGAGGAAGGAAAAGAATTAGATTTACGCTTGGTGTTAACAAAATTATAAAACTGTTTCGGGTCCTGAGAGAACTGGATTTTACAACGGTTTAAGTAACTGTTATAACACTGAGCATTAAGAACGGTAAATCTTGACCGAGCACTTAAATATCTAGTAAAAACAGATTGAAAACCGGTATTTTTATATTTCCTAAAAAGTCTGGACTTTACATTTCTTAAGTGTGTCAACTCTTTGCTAAACCAAGGTGATTTATTGGAAGTTGACGGATAGTACCACGGAACACAGGAATTAAAAAATGAGTTTATTGCAGTGTAAAAAACATTAACTGCATCGGACATATTAATGCATAGGTAAAGATCAAACCAATTAAAGCCAGAAATAAAATTATTTAGCCTCAGAAAGTCTGCCTTGCGAAAACAATGTATTCGTTTGGGTCTTTCTGATTTTTCTTCTATAACTCTACCCGTATCAAATGAAAGTTCGAATGTTGGGTGATATGGATCTTCAGGTTGCGTAAGTGGTGCTACTCTGGACAGAAACACACCTTCAGGATATGATACAAATCACAAATCAAGTAGGCGACCTAATGAATTTCGAACATGATTTACTTGAGATAGAGATATGTCCAGCAGGCCATCAATAAAATCATGCTGTGCTATAGGTAGTAATTCATTTGATCCATCCTCAGTGGACCAAGTAACTCCAGGTATATTAAAATCACCTAGAACTATCAGCTGATCCCTATCGGAAAGCTTATTTGCAACGGACTTAATAACGGATAGGTGATCTAAATAATCAGGAAGTTCAGACAACGGCGGAATATATGAGCAAGTTATGTATATAAAGTAACAAGGAAGCGATAACTTTACACAAATAAATTCAATGGTATTGAATTCATCAAAAAATAACTACTCAGACGGGAGGTTTGAATCAACTCCAATTAAGACTCCACCTCCCCGTCTAGAGGGACGGTCATACCTATATATTGTGTACTTACCTGGAAAAACTTCGGAGCTAAAGATCTCCGACTTTAACCAGGTTTCTGTGAACACAATAATATGAGATGCAAAGGAAAGGCTATCGGAATACAATTTAGTAAGTTTGCTGCGCAAACCTCTTGCATTCTGATAGGAAACTAGGAGGCTAGAAGTTAGTTTTTTGAAATTGGTACACTGGTTTGGCCTCGACTAGGAAGTTTTACTCCCACGGGCCCCTTCTTCTTTATCTTAGCCTCGAACTCTTTTACAACCATATTATCCGGCCAAAAGTCGCCCAAGCATATGGCTTCAAAAAGCTCGTTAGGGACAGTTATCTTGAAAGATGAAATGTCTCTAGCATAAGAAAACTTAAACTTTTCCACCTTTACACTATTACAATCGGCTTTAGTTTTGTCTTGTATATAAGACAATACATCAGAAGATGTTTGATCAGGGGAAAGCTGAGAAACGAAAATTTGTTTCTTGAGTGGAACCACTGAAAGGGATTTTGGTGGAGCAGACATTGCTTCTGCCAAATCAACTTGAGCCGGTTGTCCGGACTCAGTAGTCCCTTGTGGTGGAGATGCTACATTCTGAGAGATAGGTGGATCCACTAATTGTGAAACCACTACGGACAAATCGGAATTCTTAGAAGTCCCTGGTTGTATGCATTCTGTAACGGATTGTTCGGATACCGAATCTTTTTTAGCTGCCGATCTTAGCAACATTTGAGGGTTTGCTGAAATCGGCTGCTGATCCGCCGAAATGCTCTGTTGTTCTTTTGATATTAGTTGCGGGGTGTTCCCCTTTTGCTCCTTACCACCAGCGGCCTTTTTGCGCTTAGGGGACTCTTCTAATAGCTTACGACTATTAAACTGCGAATCCAGCGCAGAGAGGAGATCATCAGCTCGGCGAAAACTAACTCTAGCAAAACCGAAACAGCTAATCAGCCCCAGGCCGCCTTTAGTTTGGCGCATGAACGATTTCATCTCGTTCGCAACCTCGACACAAGCATCACAACAAAACTGCAAATTGGGCCCCTTTGATAGGTCATCACTTGTCCGGCCAGTAAAACCGGCGCACTTGGTGTGCACCATATTTTCACACAGCCAGCAAGTCATATTCGACTGGTCAGCCCTGATTACGAGGCTGCATTTCTTGCAGAAGCAGACTAAATTTTTATTATTCATTTTATTTATTGGGACCACTGTACCAAGAAAGCGAATTTAAATTTATAAGCGAGCAGTTATAAGTACCGCAAGAGCGCAGAAACTGCACGCTTAGAACTTTCAAAGCAGAGAGAGCAAGAGAGCGGGAGCGTAAATAAGTTAAAGTGCATGCACAAAAGAGAAAACGGTGTGGATAAAAGAAAAGAAAACACAGATAAGAATTACGAAAACTAAAACATATAATTAGTATAAAATACAAAGTGCACTCGCGAAGCGAACGGAGTTTAAATCTATGTTTAAATAACACGGAAGAAAATTAAAATTGTTGGATAAAATCAATTCGGCTGCGTGCAGACGTGTTTTATTAACGCTCCGGAAAAACAATTAGCCAATCAGTCGAAAACGTTCGAAAAAAAAATAAGCGCGAGGTTTTGCGTTTCGCGATGCAAATCGCATATCGTAAACTAAAGTTTTAATTAATTAAATAATTAATCTTTACGCACTAACTATAAACAAATGAGTAAGAACGTGGATCAGCGCACTCAACGACAAAAACAACAAGACGAAGCCCGTGAAAAAATTCAGAGAGAACAAGACAAACGTCGTCTCTCTTTGGCCCGTAACAACGCCTATTTTACGGTGACGAGTAATACTCTAGAACCGAAAGTGCTTGAAGGTGCAAGTTTACTGACCGTCGAAAACCAGAGAGCTAACTCTTGCTCTCCCGCCCTGCTCTTCACCGCTCGAACGCCATGGAGTGAGCAATGCAAGACTCCAACAGAGCTTCTGCCGCCTAGCGCAACAACAACAGAAACTACTACGACTACTACAACGGTCTCTGTCGCCAACAATGCAATAACGACTCCACCCTCTTCTTGTGCTGCGGGTAAAGCAACAACACAACCAAGTGCAAAAATCGGTGCAAACGGCAAAAACAAAGCTACGGTAGAAGAAGTGACAATTCTGCAAGCGGGTTCGGCCATTCAGACAGGCATGGATCGCTACATTAATATCTCCAAGCGCAAGCTAACACCCCCAAAAAACTCGGACGGCAATAAGCCCAAAATTAATCGTTCCAACAAAGGCCCTGTAAATCCCGGGCCATTAGATGAAAACAGATTTTCCATTCTGGCGGAGCCTGAAACAGAGTCTGAACAATTAGCCCCAAGGAAACTAAAGCCCCCACCTATTTTTATTCGGGAGAAGATCTCGAATGCTCTAGTCAACAAAATAGTTGAGCTTGTCGGAAAAGATAACTTTCATGTTATTCCGCTTATGAAAGGGAATATAAGCGAAACTAAACTCATAACCAAAACCGAAGACGATTTCCGAGCAGTGTCGAAGTACTTAAACGATGCCAAAAAGAATTACTACACGTACCAGCTGAAAAGTTGCAAAGGTTTGCAAGTTGTGCTTAAGGGAATAGAACCCGATGTGACCCCCTGCGAAATTACAGAGGCCTTAAAGAAAACGGTTTTTGCGCAAAAATGTTATAAACATTATGAACAAAAACAAGAAGCCGCAACCACTCTTCAAGGTCGAGCTGGAGCCAGACAGCAGAACTTTGAAAAAAAACGCAGTGCACCCGATCTACAAGTTGCAGTACCTTCTGCACCGTAGGATCACAGTGGAAGAGCCGCACAAACGGACCGGACCAGTGCAATGCACAAACTGCCAGGAATACGGTCATACCAGGGCTTACTGCACCCTCAGGTCAGTATGTGTAGCTTGTGGAAACTGCCACGGCTCCGAACCCTGCCCTGCCAACAAGGAAGACTCTCCACTAAAAAGTGTGTAAACTGCCAAGGAAACCACACAACTAACTACAGAGGCTGTCCAGTCTACAAGGCGATGAAAAGTAGGATGCAACGAGCAACAACGGCACGCTCCCTGAACACACAAAACACTTACATGAGATCACAAACGACACCGGAAGTTTTCTTCGCAAAAGCAGCCAGATCATCATTTAACCCTTCAATTACCACCAACGGAATTTCTTACGCCAGTGCTCTAAGATCAGGCACAGCTCACATAGAGCCGAAAATTGATAACATCCAGCAGGCCATGGGACAGCCACAAAGTAACATGGAATCTATGATGATTACTTTGCAACAAAATATGATGGAATTTATGTCCTTCATGAAAACCACCATGCAAACCCTTATGCAAAACCAAAATATCTTACTACAAATGCTTGCAGCTCAGCAGTCCAAATAAACCATGCCTAGCCTTCGAATAACTCTGTGGAACGCCAACGGTGTTTCACGGCATAAACCTGAAATAACTCAATTTCTGAACGAAAACCACATCGACGTTATGTTGCTGGCAGAAACGCATCTCACCAGCAAATATAACTTTCAAATACGGGGATACACGTTCTATGGCACAGATCATCCAGATGGTAAAGCGCATGGCGGCACTGGAATCTTAATAAGAGACCGCGTCAAACACCACTTTCACCAACGGTTTGCTAAAAATCATCTGCAAGCTACATCGATAAAATTACAGTTGGGCAACTGCAACCTTGCCATTGCCGCTGTCTACTGCCCACCCCGCTTTACAGTCTCCGAAGACCAATTCATGGACTTCTACAATTCGCTTGGAGAGCGATTCATAGCAGCAGGAGATTACAACGCCAAGCACACGCACTGGGGATCCCGCCTTGTGACCCCCAAAGGAAGGCAACTATATAATGCACTCATTAAAACATGCAACAAACTGGACTACGTTTCACCAGGCAGCCCTACATACTGGCCTACAGATCCTAGAAAACTACCTGATTTAATTGATTTTGCTGTGACAAAAAACATCTCTCGCAATCTAATATCTGCAAAATCGCTTTTGGATCTATCATCGGACCACTCACCAGTGCTAATAACTCTTCTTCAAAGCCCGGAATTAATCGAGCACCCTCGCAGGCTGACGTCGCATCGAACCAACTGGCTGAAGTTCAAAAAGTACGTAAGTTCCCACATTGAACTAACTCCACAGCTCAACATCAAGGAGGACATCGACTGCTACGCCGATGCCCTGGAGTCTGTACTCGTCGCAGCAGCCAAAGTCTCAACACCGCAAGGGAGGGATGGGTACACACACCAACACAAAACTAACCATGAAATCGAACAGCTTGTTCTGGAGAAAAGACGCTTGAGACGTACTTGGCAAACCAGCAGATCGCCATCCTCAAAACAAAGTCTTAAAAAAGCTGGTCGCAGACTTACCAGGGCTCTAAGGCAAGAAGAAGAAAAAGCACAACGCCAGTACATTGAGAAACTTTCACCCACCAGCACTAAGCATCCCTTGTGGAGGGCCCACCCAAAACTAAGTGCGCCGGCCGAAACAGTTATCCCCATAAGAGACTCTTCAGGCAGCTGGGCCAGAAGCGACAAAGACAGAGCTTGTACATTTGCTTTACACCTTCGAAATGTTTTTCAGCCAAACCCTGCAACTAATTCATTCGCACTACCGTCGCCGTCAGTTCGAATTGAATCTGAGACGGAGCCAATTCTGTTTCAACCAAATGAAATTGCAAAAGTAATCAACGAGCAATTGAAACCGAAAAAGGCCCCAGGCGGTGATCAAATAACTCCCAAAATGTTAATTGAACTTCCAAACTGTGCAGTTGAGGGTTATTTGTAAACTCTTCAACGGGATTACACGACTTGGCTATTTCCCAAAATAATGGAAAAAATCGGTAATCATAATGATTCCAAAGCCAGGGAAAGATCACACAATACCAGCTTCGTATAGACCGATAAGTTTACTCTCGTGTCTGTCAAAACTGCTCGAAAAATGCCTTCTGAGGCGCATCATTCCATATCTGAAAGAGCACAACGTTATTCCAGCACATCAATTTGGCTTTCGAGAAAGCCATGGAACAATAGAGCAAGTCAACAGATTAACAACAGAAATAGGACTGCATTCGAGCTTCGGGAATACTGCAGTGCGGTATTCCTTGACGTTGCACAGGCTTTCGACCGAGTCTGGCTTGATGGCCTTATCCATAAAATCAGAACGATCCTGCCGGGAAACACTCACAGGATACTGGAATCGTACCTTTACAACAGAGCCTTCGCCGTGAGATGCAACACCACAACATCCGATGACTACGCTATAGAGGCTGGAGTTCCCCAAGGTAGCGCCCTGGGTCCAACTCTATTTCTCCTCTACACCGTAGATATTCCCACGAACGAGCGGCTAACTACTTCTACATTCGCAGACGATACCGCGATCATAAGTCGGTCCAAATGCCCAACTCAGGCAACAGCACTACTAGCTGATCATCCCGTTGTAGTGGAGAGGTGGTTATCAGACTGGCGTATAAAAATAAATGCGCAAAAGTGTAAACACATAACGTTTACTCTTAACAGACAAACGTGTCCCCCGCTAACCCTGAATAACACGCCACTTCCACAAGCTGACGATGTAACGTACCTTGGCATCCACCTAGACAGGAGACTTACATGGCGGAGACATATCGAAGCTAAGAAAATTCACCTAAAACTAAAATCAAACAGTCTCCATTGGCTTTTAAACGCGCGCTCCCCCTCTGCCTGGACTTCAAGGTCCTGCTCTACAATTCAACGCTTAAGCCAGTCTGGACCTACGGCTCCCAATTGTGGGGAAACGCGAGCAGCAGTAACATCGACATTATTCAGCGAGCACAATCAAAAATCCTGAGAACTATCACTGGGGCACCTTGGTATGTTCGGAACGACAACATCCACAGAGATCTTGGCATTCTACCCGTAAAAGATGAAATATCAAAACAAAAAGCGTCCTACCACAACAAGCTAACTTCTCATCTTAGTCTCAATTCAGAGAAGATCCAATAAATAAAATGCAAATGTTAAAAAAAAAAAAAAAAGAAAAAAAGTTTTGATAACACCCGCCGATGGGAATAAGCGAAAAACAAAATACAAAATTCGAAGCGCAGAAAAAAAACACGACCGTTCACTTTGAAAGTCAGAAACTGTTGACTGACAGTTATGGATTTCAAAAAGAATTGAAAACACTTGAATAGCGTATCCAGATTTTTAAGTGCTCCGAGGTCAGGCTCATTAAAGGATATTGCAGATTTATCCATGACTAGGTTCGTTTGGCGCCACAACATCTTTTTGAAAAGCGGTGATTTTGGGTCTATAGCCCAAACAGATCCTACACATTCAGCTATTGTGCTTGCTTTAACATGAGCAATATTTTGCTCAGCAGGCGCTTTGCGTTTGTGTTTCTGTGCTTGAGGTGAATTGGATGCAATCGAACCTGAGGGTGACAACAATTTTGCAAAAGGAGTAGGACTTCCGCTTGAAGTTACACAAATCTCTCTAGTCAACATAGAATCCGACATATGTATAACTTTCTCAATCGCTTCTTCATCTTCCTCATTGACAGGACGCGCTGCCTCGCAAACATCATCAGTCAAATCTTCCTCCAATTCTTCTCCTCCGTCCGTATCAATGTCAATATCAATTGAATTTAAAAATTTTTCAATCTCCATGTCGGAAAGAGCTGATAGCTTATTCACTTGTCGTCGCTCCATGTCTACTGAAGCAATTATTTGTACTTAAATATGTCATAGGTGGTTCCACTTTCAAACTTACCTTATAATTTTTTTTTCGCGAATTGTCCCAAGACCGCCTCTAGACGGGATACCTTATAAAAGCTAGAGAAAGCTAACGAAATCTTATTTTTAGTGTGGGTTTCGTTTTTTGAGTCCTTGAGACTATCAGCAACACGGTACAATTTTTTTTCCAGCAACAAACTTTTTATAATATTTTAAAAAAATATTTATATTTTGCACTTCATTTGCAAATAATTATTTCGTCCGAGTTGCACAAATTTTCTGCTTCAAATGACTACAGCAGCTTGCGCAAGCTCTAGTATGTATTCCAAACGCAACGAACTTAATGTTTGGACTTTCACGAATTAGAAAAAACGCAAAACCGAGTCAAAAGGAATGAAAAGACTAAAATAACGGTGTTTTTAACCTTACCCGTCTGGAAGCGGTCTTACTTATGCTGACACATGCACTTTTAGCGTGTGAGCCAAGGCACAGCGAGCGGTTCGTATTTCGGGCACTTAGGTTGATGACCGAGACCCTGAATTGTAAAAACACTTTTATATTTTATATCTATGCATACTACACTACCCTACGTAAAGAAGGAGACGCAGGCCACGTGATCTCGAAAACAAAACCCCGGCGGCAACTTCCAGTCCCGTTTTCGTCTCCTGTGTTTCTACAAATTTAACTGTAGAGGACTCTGGCCGGACTGAAGCCTATCCCAGCCTATGAAAAAGTCCTTACACTTTGGCGCCCGAACACGGACGACTCAGGGACGACCTAGGTATCCTGTAGGAGTTGGGTTTTTCGGTATGAACCGCATGGCTTAAAGATCCAAGTCCAGCCGTGGGATTATTTTGATTAGGAGCACCCAAGATTTAAAAGCCTAGTTAAATAGTAAATAGGGGAATCTGTACTGTCACTTACAACAACGCCAATCTACTCCGCTACTGCGCCGCTTACCGAGAGCGCTCCCAGAGGCCGCTCACCTCAGAAGCACCTCAGAGAAAGCTCGCACCACGAGCAGCCCAGTGATCAGCAGCGCTCGCCCACCGAGCGCCCCATAGGCCGCTCACACCAGGAGCACCCTGGAGGCCAGCTTCGCCAGCACTCACCACGACGAGGAAACAATCGCCACGCTCACCGTGGACCCCGGATCACACGCCACCAGGAGACTCGCTCCTGCGCCACCACCGATTGCACCAACCAGCCGCTAGTCGGGGGACCCAGCCACTCCCACCTCATCATCCAGCAGCCCCGTAACGCACGTGCATCGGAGGCGCAATATCAGCGCAACTCCCACATCAGCATGAAAACGAACCTGGAACAAAAACCAGCTCCGTCAGCCGCCGGACAGATCGAGGAGGGGAGCTTGTCCGAATCCAACGACGCATCCGCGACCCGAGCCCTGGGGGTCAGGTGGATTTCCTACCGGCTGAAGGACGAACTCCAAGCTCCAGGTGGACGAATTGGGACCCCGGCGCTCCGGGAACGTTTCGCCGCATTGGAGGCCATCTATCCGGAGGCTCCCACACCAAAGGTAGTGACCAACCGGTCTACCTCACCGATGCCCGGCGCAGGGGACACCCTTCTCTCCGTGCCGCCCCCAGAACATCGAGCCCAGGACGCGGAGCCCAAGGCTCCAACCCCGCGTCCCAATCGCCACCCCAGCACATGTCAGCAGCCGCGTTCGCCGAGAAGCTTCGGGGATGGGGCGTCCTTTCGATGGGCAAGCCGACCCCCTGCTCTTCATGGAACGAGTCGAAGAAGGCGCTACAGCATACAGCGTACGGAACAGCGACATCCCAAGGGCCATCGCTGGATTGCTATTGGGCCGCGCCGAAGGCTGGTACCGAGCCTACCAGATGCACGCCGTGCCCTGGGAAACTTTCAAGCGGGAGTTCTTGGAGTTTTTCCTCCCTCCACGGTACTACCAGCGCCTGGAGGAAGCGATCAGACAGCCTTTCAAGTTCTATGTTGTAGAGCTACGCCTGATGATGCTGCGGGCGAATTACTCGTTCGAACAGGAGCTCGAAAGGATCTACGAGAACCTGCTGCCGGAGTATCAACTCTTCATAAGGCGCCATGAATTCTCCTCGCTGGAAGGATTGACTCAACTAGCCACCGCTTTCGAAATTGCTCGGGGCCGAGACCCAGTACGACAAGCAGCACTAGTTCCACCCGCCAGTGGAAGCTACACTAAGAGGAGCATCCCTCCGCCCGGCCCTCGCCGACGAGTGCCCATACGACCAGCGACGACGCCTTTCCGCACACCGAATCCAGTGATATCAAACCGGATGATTTCCCAGGAGGCCGAAACACCTGTCGACGTGGCCCGAGCCTGTAGTCGCTGCGCTGAGGTAGCACACTTCGTCCGGGAATGCCAGAACCCACAAGTCCTATACTGCTGGGACTGCGGGAAACGTGGTACCCGCACCATTGACTGCTGCCGCCAGTCGGGAAACAGCCGAGGTCCTCGCACACACAGGGAGCAGGCGGCGACCCACCCAGCGCTCCCCCACCCTTAGATCCACCGCTCCGCTTGACGGGAGGCCGAATCGTCGCCACGGTACCCATCGAGGGGCAATTCTTCTCGGCAACCATCGACACGGGGGGCCTCCAGAAGCTTTGTCAGCGAAGCGCTCGTCAACCGGCTCGATTCAGATCGAAACATCAAAGAAGTTCGCACCCAAATATCCCTGGCGGACGGATCCCCGAAGGAAGTCACCAAGGCCCTGCACGCACAAGTTCGCCTAGACCAACAACATGTCCGCATGACCCTCCTGGTCCTGCCAACGATATTGGACGAGGTGATCCTCGGGATTGACTTCTTCTGCGGCATCCGGGCAACCCTAGTCTGCGGTTAAGTGTGCCTCCAGCTAGCTCCGCCTGTCACACGAAGAGCCGAACCAGGCCCAGCCACCCGAGCGGCGCCCACAGCGGCGGTCGCCCACCTTTTGGACTCACCGACTCCTACCTGGCGGACAACAAGGAATGACGAGGAGGCCACAATGGGTCCCATACCCGCCCCAAAACAGCGCATCAAGTCGACCGCGGGACGGAACCCAGCCCCAGTTCCATCGGAGCACTCGCCACCACCGGTCCTTCCCGACACTACCACGGGAATCACGAAGGCCGATGTCACCGTCAAGGAAGGCAAGTACAGCCTCTCGCTACTACCGGATGCTGCCGTGGCCAAGAAAAGGAACCCCCTTCGGAAGTATCTCGCGGGTCAGGACCGCTTAGCCAGCACAACGTCAGGAACGTCCCCCGACGACCCGGATACGCCACGATCTTCCCCGGGAAGCCCGCAAGGAATCGGGAAGTACCAGCTACTCGCCCAACCGGATACAGAGGACGCTCAGAGGCGCAATCCGTTTTGGAAGCATTGTCCTCACGGACACCTGGCCACAGTCGCGGAATCCCCCGCCGGGATCGCTAGTGTCTGAAGAACCTCTCGACGCAGTAACCCTCCGTTTCCTTCAACAGGAGATTTGGCATTTCGACCATCTGCAAGGAACAACGTATATAGCCGAGCACACCATCACCCTTCGGGGAGATAAACCGCTGAAGCAGCGGTATTATCCCAAGAACCCGGCCATGCAGCGCATCATCAACGAGCAGGTGGACGAACTGCTGCAGGACGGACGAATCGAACCCTCTCGAAGTCCGCACAGTGCACCGCTGGTGTTGGTCCGAAAGAAGACAGGGGACATGCGGATGTGTATGACTATCGTCAACTCAACGCACACTCCATACCCGACGCGTACCCGCTTCCGCGCATCAACCATTTCCTGGAAAGTCTACGGAACGCCCGGTTCATCTCCACGTTGGACCTCAAAAACGGGTATTGGCCGATTCCAATGGCGGAAGGCAGTCGAGAATGCAGCGCATTCACTGTCCCTGGACGTGGACTCTTCCACTGGAAAGTCATGCCGTTTGGACTCCACTCCGCCCCAGCGACTTTCCAACGAGCTCTGGACAGCGTCATCGGGCCCGATATGGAGCCCTACGCCTTCCCTTATTTAGACGACATCATCGTCATCGGGGCAACGTGGGAGGACCATGCGCGCAATCTAAGGGAAATCTTCCGGCGCCTTCGAGAAGCGAATCTACGCTTAAATCGGGGTAAGTGCAAGTTCTTCCAAAGAAGATTAGTGTATTTGGGTCACCTGATCAGCGAGGAAGGCAACAGGACAGACCCCGACAAAATAGCGGCAATCCAGGGGCTACATCCCCCGACTAACGTCATGGAACTTCGTCGAGGGAGTAAAGTGGACCTGTGAAGAACTCCAACAGCAGGGTTATAAGTTCGACGTGATCACGGATCACCTGGCTCTCAAATGGCTGAACTCCATTAACAATCCCACTGGACGTAAAGCCCGATAGGCATTGGAACTCCAACTGTATCAGTTCGACGTACTTTACCGGAAGGGTAAATACAACGTGGTCGTCGACGCCCTCTCCCGGCAACCACTTGGAAGACTCCAGTGGCTCGCGGAACTTTAGTGTAGACGTCCCAGAAATTTCCGGACTACTCCCTGGATAATGGACAGCTCTATAGACACATAGGGCATCCCACAGACGTCAGGGTAGGCAACCCCTGGAAGCTGTGCGTGCCCCGAGAACAGCGTCAACGCGGCTAGGAGAATGCCACGATCATCCCTCCGCCGGGCACCTGGGTATCCGGAAGACGCTCAGGTGCATCGCCCAGCGTTACTTCTGGCCTGGACTTCGTCGGGACGTGGTACGGTATGTCACTAGCTGTCTGACAGCTGACAGCCGGCAAGATGCTCACTCGCCAACCTATTGAGCCGTTCGCGCTCGTCGGATCCGACTTCGTTGGACCCCTTTCCTGGCGAGGAAACACCATGCTCCTGGTTATCATCGATATATTCTCCAAGTGGGTAGAGCTCATCCCATTGAAGAAAGCCTCTGCCGCCCAACTGGAGTTCGGATTCCGAGAAAGGCTCCTCTCTTACTTTGGAGCCCCCAGGAGGTTGATTTGCGACAATGGCACGCAATTCACCAGCCGAAGCTTCCGGGCGTTCTGCCGGAACAACGGTGTTCAACTGGAATACACCGCTCCGGACTCTCCCCAGCAAAATCCGCCAGAGCGCGCCAACCGCACTATCAAGACAATGATAGCACAATAAGTGCATCAGGATCACCGGACATGGTACCAGCTACTGCCCGAGGTCTCCCTCGCCATCAACACTAGCATCTCAGATAGCACGGGGTTTAGTCCGGCTTACCTAGTACAAGGTCGGGAGCCTAGGTTGCCAAGTGCCCTCTTCGATGCGGTCGCATCCGACTTACATTCCAACAAGCTACCTTTAAGCGGGAAAATTTGTATCGAATAGGCTAGTTAAAGTTTGATCTTCGCACTCAGGCTAGGCAAGTGAGGTAACGTAGTACTAGGCTAACTATTTGGACATCTTTCAGAGAAAACCACATTCAACAGATGGATCCCTATCGAGTGGAGGGAGCGGACCGACCCGTCAACCACCGAGAAGGCTCTACGACCAGTAGTAGCGGAGAGTCCCAAGGCCACGACTCGGTCTTGTCCACCCGTAGCCCGACTCCACCCCCGTTCAGCCCATGGCGAGACATGAGAACGCCCGAAGGACCCGCTGGTCGCACTCCTCCGGGCAACACCGACTTCGTGTCGTTCCTGGCTAGGTCTCCGGACGCTAGTATTGCGGTCAGCGGCGACGTTCCGGAGGTGTTCGAACCCCTAACCGGAGACGACGAGGAGGAGGAGCCAACCACCCCTACGGTTGCACGCCTGGCCCGGCTACAGGTGGACGACGGAGACGAGCCCGGGGCATCGACCACCCACGTCCTGGTGGGCGCATGGCTGCAGGGTCAGGTCCACCACGCCCCTGGTCACCTACAACAATGCCTCTGGGAGGCCCAACGGAGGCCCAACGTCCACCGACGACTCGGACGTCGGAGCCGACGATCGGTTTTGGATGGAGCATAGACATAGCAGAGGCGAACCGGACCTAGGAGGGCTACGCTGGCGATATCGCCCCAGCTCCAGAGGAATCCGAGCCCGAGAGTGGCCTAGCTCTCACCAGGGGGACAGTGACGACGAGGGAGATGACGTGTTGGACGTCCACGCAGGGGAGGTAGGCCCCGACTTGGAAGTACCCGAGGAGCACGACCCCGCTGTTGCCGAGAACCCGCGAAACCAAACCCCACCCGGGACTCCAGCATTCTCCACCCCCCAGTCCACACCAAAACGCGTCCAAGCAGAGTCCCCGCGGACACCCACCAACACACCCGGCCGATCCATTCCCTCCGCGGTTTTGGACCTATTTTTGGGACCCCCAGCGCAGGCGGCGTCCCAAAGCGGAGACGAGGAGCTAGACCTCCAGCTATTCCTAAGCGGCGGGGAGCCACATGAGGTACTCCGGGCTCTCCGGGAGGACCCAGCGGAGGACCCAGTCCGGGGTGATGCACACTGGAAAGAGGCCCCAGCGGACTGGAGGGTAGAGACCACGGATCGCCGTCTGCCCCCCGTTCTCGTCACGTCCATCCAGGTCCAGAATCGCCGGCACGTGCGGTATCTCCGGACGGTGTGAAGTTTCGCGTCAGAGTGACCGCACGGGGAGAAGTCACCGTGGCCCTCCGTCCACTTCTTTAACCACCCCGAAGTAAAGGGGGGGGTGTGAGGACGCTTAACGCGCCTCTCATCTCACACACTTAATCCAGTATCTCAGACATTGAAGGCATTATTAAGTTCTGGCCACTGAAGGTTTCATTAGATGTTAAGTTTCCAAATATCCCTAAAGATTATAAAATGAAAGACCGATTTTTAAGGGGATACGGCCACAGCCCAAACCGTAAGAGCAAGAGCAGCCAAATTTTTTCACAGTATTCTATTGGGGGCGTGGGCGCCCACTAAGATCCGATATGTCCCCCCAGTGGCCCCAAACAGCTCCAACATCCATTATTCTGAGCAAAAAAAAAGTTGATGTATTTAAGCTTAACTTCTAAACTGGTTGGAATTTCGATATTTGGTTTTTTCCGAATTTTAGGTTTTGAAAAGGCCTAATTAGAAATCTAAAAGAAATTTTGATATCCCCCATAATTTGGGGGCTACATTTAAAATTAACTTTTCGATTTAAAAAATCTAAACCGCTGCTCCGATCAAGATGATTTTTCGCTCAATAGTTATTCTATGGCCCAAATGCTTAAGTTTAATTTTTCAAGTTTTTAACATTTTTTTAAGTATTTTTAACGAATTTATTTAGATTTTCTAAGTTATTGCGTTGCATTTTGCGGGAGCCTGTCGAGAGAGCGAAACCCAGGGAGCGGATGCCAAGAGCGGGACGGCCGAGAGAGCAACAGCCAAGAAAACTGATAATGGGGAGGGGTAGTGCTGCAGGGAAAGGGGAGGGGAAAGAGGCAATTTAAGTTAAATTTGTTTAGGATTTTAAAAACTTAAACTGCTGCTCCGATCAATATGATTTTCGATCAATAGTCAGTCCTGTGGATCAAATGCTTAGGTTTTATTTTTTCATTTTGTAGCAGAAGTAAGAGCCTTATTTAATTTCCACCATGGAAGAAAATAGAAAATTACTACAAATTCTGTAAGCAAAGCCAAAATGTTTCCAAGTTAAATATTAATCTTAAGATTCGAACTTTTGACCAAATACGTATGTACATATGTATATTTGGATATGTTTTGATTTGCTTATATGTACAATACATGTACATACATACAATGTGTGTGTATGTTTCTATTCGAAAGTAGATAATGTGCTTAAATACAAATAAAATGATTTATTATACCCGTTTATCGATCAAATGTGGAATCTGAAAATAATACGTTACTTTGCTGTTTTTGTATTGGATGCCAATCTTTTACTGTGTGTACAAAGGTTTTCGTTTCATTCAAAACAAGAAATTTGAAAACAACAAATTCCAATTTACAAACAAGTTTACATATTTGTGCGCCAATTAAAATTGCATTGATAACATTGTAACTGATAAAAAGTATACAAGCTCACGACTTTTACTTGGATCACTTTCATCCCTAAAGATTATAAAATGAAAGACCGATTTTTAAGGGGATACGGCCACAGCCCAAACCGTAAGACAAGAGCAGCCAAATTTTTTCACAGTATTCCATTGGGGGCGTGGGCGCCCACTAAAATCCGATATGTCCCCCCAGTGGCCCCAAACAGCTCCAACATCCATTATTCTGAGCAAAAAAAAGTTGATGTATTTAAGCTTAACTTCTAAACTGGTGGGAATTTCGATATTTGGGTTTTTCCGAATTTTAGGTTTTGAAAAGGCCTAATTAGAAATCTAAAAGAAATTTCGATATCCCCCATAATTTGGGGGCTACATATAAAATTAACTTTTCGATTTAAAAAATCTAAACCGCTGCTCCGATCAAGATGATTTTTCGCTCAATAGTTATTCTATGGCCCAAATGCTTAAGTTTAATTTTTCAAGTTTTTAACATATTTTTAAGTATTTTTAACGAATTTATTTAGATTTTCTAAGTCATTGCGTTGCATTTTGCGGGAGCCTGTCGAGAGAACGAAACCCAGAAGCCAAGAGAGCGACGGCCGAGAGAGCACCAGCCAAGAAAACTGATGATGGGGAGGGGTAGTGCTGCATGGAAAGGGGAGGGGAAAGAGGCAATTTAAGTTAAATTTGTTTAGGATTTTAAAAACTTAAACTGCTGCTCCGATCAATATGATTTTCGATCAATAGTCAGTCCTGTGGATCAAATGCTTAGGTTTTATTTTTCATTTTGTAGCAGAAGTAAGAGCCTTATTTAATTTCCACCACGGAAGAAAATAGAAAATTACTACAAATTCTGTAAGCAAAGCCAAAAAGGTTCCAAGTTAAATATTAATCTTAAGATTTGAACTTTTGACCAAATACGTATGTACATATGTATATTTGGATATGTTTTGATTTGCTTATATGTACAATACATGTACATACATACAATGTGTGTGTATGTTTCTATTCAAAAGTAGATAATGTGCTTAAATACAAATAAAATGATTTATTATACCCGTTTATCGATCAAATGTGGAATCTGAAAATAATACGTTACTTTGCTGTTTTTGTATTGGATGCCAATCTTTTACTGTGTGTACAAAGGTTTTCGTTTCATTCAAAACAAGAAATTTGAAAACAACAAATTCCAAATTACAAACAAGTTTACATATTTGTGCGCAAATTAAAATTGCATTGATAACATTGTAACTGATAAAAAGTATACAAGCTCACGACTTTTACTTGGATCACTTTCATCCCTAAAGATTATAAAATGAAAGACCGATTTTTAAGGGGATACGGCCACAGCCCAAACCGTAAGAGCAAGAGCAGCCAAATTTTTTCACAGTATTCCATTGGGGGCGTGGGCGCCCACTAAAATCCGATATGTCCCCCCAGTGGCCCCAAACAGCTCCAACATCCATTATTCTGAGCAAAAAAAAGTTGATGTATTTAAGCTTAACTTCTAAACTGGTTGGAATTTCGATATTTGGGTTTTTCCGAATTTTAGGTTTTGAAAAGGCCTAATTAGAAATCTAAAAGAAATTTTGATATCCCCCATAATTTGGGGGCTACATTTAAAATTAACTTTTCGATTTAAAAAATCTAAACCGCTGCTCCGATCAAGATGATTTTTCGCTCAATAGTTATTCTATGGCCTAAATGCTTAAGTTTAATTTTTCAAGTTTTTAACATTTTTTTAAGTATTTTTAACGAATTTATTTAGATTTTCTAAGTCATTGCGTTGCATTTTGCGGGAGCCTGTCGAGAGAACGAAACCCAGAAGCCAAGAGAGCGACGGCCGAGAGAGCACCAGCCAAGAAAACTGATGATGGGGAGGGGTAGTGCTGCGGGGAAAGGGGAGGGGAAAGAGGCAATTTAAGTTAAATTTGTTTAGGATTTTAAAAACTTAAACTGCTGCTCCGATCAATATGATTTTCGATCAATAGTCAGTCCTGTGGATCAAATGCTTAGGTTTTATTTTTCATTTTGTAGCAGAAGTAAGAGCCTTATTTAATTTCTACCATGGAAGAAAATAGAAAATTACTACAAATTCTGTAAGAAAAGCCAAAATGTTTCCAAGTTAAATATTAATCTTAAGATTCGAACTTTTGACCAAATACGTATGTACATATGTATATTTGGATATGTTTTGATTTGCTTATATGTACAATACATGTACATACATACAATGTGTGTGTATGTTTCTATGTGCTTAAATACAAATAAAATGATTTATTATACCCGTTTATCGATCAAATGTGGAATCTGAAAATAATACGTTACTTTGCTGTTTTTGTATTGGATGCCAATCTTTTACTTGTGTACAAAGGTATTCGTTTCATTCAAAACAAGAAATTTGAAAACAACAAATTCCAATTTACAAACAAGTATACATATTTGTGCGCAAATTAAAATTGCATTGCTAACATTGTAACTGATAAAAAGTATACAAGCTCACGACTTTTACTTGGATCACTTTCAACCCTAAAGATTATAAAATGAAAGACCGATTTTTAAGGGGATACGGCCACAGCCCAAACCGTAAAAGCAAGAGCAGCCAAATTTTTCCACAGTATTCCATTGGGGGCGTGGGCGCCCACTAAGATCCGATATGTCCCCCCAGTGGCCCCAAACAGCTCCAACATCCATTATTCTGAGCAAAAAAAGTTGATGTATTTAAGCTTAACTTATAGACTGGTTGGAATTTCGATATTTGGTTTTTTCCGAATTTTAGGTTTTGAAAAGGCCTAATTAGAAATCTAAAAGAAATTTCGATATCCCCCATAATTTGGGGGCTACATTTAAAATTAACTTTTCGATTTAAAAAATCTAAACCGCTGCTCCGATCAAGATGATTTTTCGCTCAATAGTTATTCTATGGCCCAAATGCTTAAGTTTAATTTTTCAAGTTTTTAACATTTTTTTAAGTATTTTTAACGAATTTATTTAGATTTTCTAAGTCATTGCGTTGCATTTTGCGGGAGCCTGTCGAGAGAACGAAACCCAGAAGCCAAGAGAGCGACGGCCGAGAGAGCAACAGCCAAGAAAACTGATGATGGGGAGGGGTAGTGCTGCAGGGAAAGGGGGAGGGGAAAGAGGCAATTTAAGTTAAATTTGTTTAGGATTTTAAAAACTTAAACTGCTGCTCCGATCAATATGATTTTCGATCAATAGTCAGTCCTGTGGATCAAATGCTTAGGTTTTATTTTTCATTTTGTAGCAGAAGTAAGAGCCTTATTTAATTTCTACCATGGAAGAAAATAGAAAATTACTACAAATTCTGTAAGAAAAGCCAAAATGTTTCCAAGTTAAATATTAATCTTAAGATTCGAACTTTTGACCAAATACGTATGTACATATGTATATTTGGATATGTTTTGATTTGCTTATATGTACAATACATGTACATACATACAATGTGTGTGTATGTTTCTATTCAAAGGTGGTTAATGTGCTTAAATACAAATAAAATGATTTATTATACCCGTTTATCGATCAAATGTGGAATCTGAAAATAATAAGTTACTTTGCTGTTTTTGTATTGGATGCCAATCTTTTACTGTGTGTACAAAGGTTTTCGTTTCATTCAAAACAAGAAATTTGAAAACAACAAATTCCAATTTACAAACAAGTATACATATTTGTGCGCAAATTAAAATTGCATTGATAACATTGTAACTGATAAAAAGTATACAAGCTCACGACTTTTACTTGGATCACTTTCATCCCTAAAGATTATAAAAGACCGATTTTTAAGGGGATACGGCCACAGCCCAAACCGTAAAAGCAAGAGCAGCCAAATTTGTTCACAGTATTCCATTGGGGGCGTGGGCGCCCACTAAGATCCGATATGTCCCCCCAGTGGCCCCAAGCAGCTCCAACATCCATTATTCTGAGCAAAAAAAAGTTGATGTTTTTAAGCTTAACTTCTAAACTGGTTGGAATTTCGATATTTGGTTTTTTCCGAATTTTAGGTTTTGAAAAGGCCTAATTAGAAATCTAAAAGAAATTTTGATATCCCCCATAATTTGGGGGCTACAATTAAAATTAACTTTTCGATTTAAAAAATCTAAACCGCTGCTCCGATCAATATGATTTTTCGCTCAATAGTTATTCTATGGCCCAAATGCTTAAGTTTAATTTTTCAAGTTTTTAACATTTTTGTAAGTATTTTTAACGAATTTATTTAGATTTTCTAAGTTATTGCGTTGCAGAGAGCGAAACCCAGAGAGGGGATGCCAAGAGAGCAACAGCCAAGAAAACTGATGATGGGGAGGGGTAGTGCTGCAGGGAAAGGGGAGGGGAAAGAGGCAATTTAAGTTAAATTTGTTTAGGATTTTAAAAACTTAAACTGCTGCTCCGATCAATATGATTTTCGATCAATAGTCAGTCCTGTGGATCAAATGCTTAGGTTTTATTTTTCATTTTGTAGCAGAAGTAAGAGCCTTATTTAATTTCTACCATGGAAGAAAATAGAAAATTACTACAAATTCTGTAAGAAAAGCCAAAATGTTTCCAGGTTAAATATTAATCTTAAGATTCGAACTTTTGACCAAATACGTATATTTGGATATGTTTTGATTTGCTTATATGTACAATACATGTACATACATACAATGTGTGTGTATGTTTCTATTCGAAAGTAAATAATGTGCTTAAATACAAATAAAATGATTTATTATACCCGTTTATCGATCAAATGTGGAATCTGAAAATAATACGTTACTTTGCTTTTTTTGTATTGGATGCCAATCTTTTACTGTGTGTACAAAGGTTTTCGTTTCATTCAAAACAAGAAATTTGAAAACAACAAATTCCAATTTACAAACAAGTATACATATTTGTGCGCAAATTAAAATTGCATTGATAACAATGTAACTGATAAAAAGTATACAAGCTCACGTCTTTTACTTGGATCACTTTCTTTTATTATATAGCTCTGCCAGCATCCTTCTGATTCTCTCTCTTGAAGGATCTTCTACAAAGGTTGTTAACACAAAGGTTTTCAAAAAACGCGCAAATAAGAAATAAGAAAGTCCTGACAACCCAATTTCCTAACTCCAAACTAATATTAAGCGAACGAGCAAAAAGTCGTATACAATACAATTTTATAAGGCGTTGGGGCTGAGATGGGTGAAATATTTTTTTTGGATGCACCTTGTGGGACAGGTAAAACCTTCTTGACAAACTTATTGTTGGCAAAAGTTCGAAGTTCAAAAAAAATAGCCCTAGCTGTAGCATCTTCCGGTATAGCTGCTACCCTGCTCAATGGAGGTCGAACTGCTCATTCTACATTTAAACTTCCTTTGGATTTAGTTAATTTAGAAACACCTCATTGCTCTATTTCAAAGCAATGTAATATGGCTGCGGTGTTTAAAGATTGTAAGTTAATTGTTTGGGATGAGTGCACAATGTCACATAAAGGTGGGCTTGAAGCCATAAATAGAACCCTGCAAGATATTAATGAGAATACTATGTTGATGGGTGGTATTACAGTCCTGCTAGCTGGAGACTTTCGCCAAACCCTTCCTGTTGTGCCAAGAGGTACAAGATCGACGAAATAAAGGCCTGTTTAAAATCTTCATTTTTATGGCCACAGATAAAAAAACTAGCGCTCACGAAAAATATGCGAGTGCACTTAAAAGGAGACAGTTTTGCCGAAACTCTTTTAAAAATTGGGAATGGCGTCGATCCAACAGTTGATGGAAAAATAGTTATAACATCACGCTTAGGAAATGAAGTCAAAAACGTCAAAGACCTTACATCCAAAATATTTCCTGACATTTCCAACATATCATGTAAAAGCTTAGATTGGCTATCTGAGCGCGCCATTTTGACAACAAAAAATGAAAGAGCAACCACTATTAATAATTTATTGCTGAACTCATTTAATGGTTTAGAAGTCTCTTATAAATCGGTCGACTCTGTTCCTGATGCTGATAATGCTGTTCATTACCCTGTTGAATTTTTAAATTCTTTGAAATTTAAGTCCCCCAAAGTTATGCAATGGGACACGATTGCAGATAAAAGGTCTTCATAAGAATGTAATCGAAGCAACAGTATTTACGGGGTGCGCGAAGGGGGAAACAGTGTTTATACCCAGGATCCCATTAATACCATCCAGTCTGCCGTTTAAGTTTAAAAGGCTACAATACCCTCTAAAAGTTTGCTTTGCAATAACTATAAATAAATCGCAGGGGCAGACTTTGAAGCTGGCTGGACTAGATCTTGAGAAGATTGCTTCTCTCATGGACAATTTATGTCTCATGCTCTAGAGTTAGCTCTGCCAGTAGCCTTATTATTCTCGCTCCTGAAGGATCTTCTAAAAATGCTGTTTACACAGAGGTTTTAAAGTAATCATATTAATTAACATTATTAAACCTAGAAAGTTTCAGTGGAATAGGTCTAATTGGAGATACCACATTTAAAAAAAACGCGCCAATTTCTCTACCTCAGGGGTGGTGTGGAAATGAGAAAGTCTTGACAACCGTACTCAAAACTAATTTTAAGCGAACGAAGTCGCGCCGGGTACAGCTAGTATAATATATTTAAGCCTAAAACCTAAGTTATTCTAGTTTAAAATATGCGCGCGCGAGGTTACCAGTATTGATCAGCATGATCTGTCAGCTGGCCAGTCGGGGCGAATGCCGATGGTATCGATAAGTTATCACAATCACCCGTGAACGAGCGCGCGTGCTTTTAAGCGCAGAGCGTGCGATTACGGGCAAGCTTAGTGCTGTTAATAGCGCGAGCGTGCTGTAAAGGGTAAAGCGTGTCGACGTGGAACCGCGATCGGCTGAGATCGGCCTTATTCTTTTGCGGCAGCCGAGCTTAACGGACCAGCAGGACAAAACAGCGGAAGGGACCCGTGGACGGCAACATCAGACCAAGCTCCGGAGTAAGAATAAGAAGCAGAGAACAGAAAAACAGACAATACCGAGTGCGAAGGCTAGGGAGAAATAAAGAGTGAATAAAAGAAAGATAAATTTGTGAAAAAAACCCCCAAGCCGGGTTCTTAAAATTTAGTGAACTTCGCTGAGTGTTTTCGGGTCGGCTAGGTTATTGTATTGCGTTTCCGAGGTTTGTTTTCTCTACGCAACGCGGACACCAAAGCTACCCACGTGCGACTCCAGGCCGGGCAAGTTCTCGTGTTGCGTTTCCGAGGTTTATTTTCTCTACCCAATACGAAGGCTTACCAGACTGGAGAAAAGCACGGGAAACTATCGCCGGCCTTTTCTACTCACGCTCAGATTAGGGAGAAAAATCAGAATTAGAATAAAGGGAAGCAAGCCTCGCGAAAATCCAAAACCCCAAGCCTGGCTAATAAGATTCAGTGAAATTCGCGGAGGGGCTTTTCGGGTCAGTGAGGCTTCTGAGTTGGGTTTCCGAGGTTTGTTTTCTCTTCGCAACGCGGACGCCAAAGCTGCCCGCGTGCCCATCCACGTCGGCCAAGCTACCGTATTGCGTTTCCGAGGCTTACTCTACGCAAAACGAACGCTTGCCGGTCGGAAAAATTTCCGTCAATTTCCCCGCGTTCCCCTCCCCCGATCGCCCACGCTCAGGCCCAGTCGAAATCCCCGCGAGTTAATTTGTGGCGGCCCCGTTTTCGTGTTGCGTTTCCGAGGTTTGTTTGCTCTACGCAACACGGACGATGAGGCTGTACGCGTGCTTGTTTGCGTCGGACAAGTTCCCGTATTGCGCTTCCGAGGCTTACTCTGTGCAATACGAACGCTTGCCGGTCCGGAAAAGCTATCGCCGATCGCCCACGCGCAGGCCCAGTCGAAACTTCCACTCGAGTTAATTTGTGGTGGTATTGTTTTCGTGTTGCGTTTCCGAGGTTTGTTTTCTCTACGCAACACGGACGACGAGGCTGTCCGCGTGCTCGTTCACGTCGGACAAGTTCCCGTATAGCGCTTCCGAGGCTTACTCTGTGCAATACGAACGCTTGCCGGACCGGAAAAGCTATCGCCGATCGCCCACGCGCAGGCCCAGTCGAAAATCCCTCTTGTGTTAATTTGTGGAGGTACCGTTTTCGTGTTGCGTTTCCGAAGTTGGTTTTCTCTACGCTTACTCTGCGCAATACGAACGACCGCCGAACTGGGAAATGCGTAAAGTATCGCCAATACCTCACGTGCACCCGCGTATTCGCTCCTAGCTGAGACCCCGGGTGCTAATCTGTGTCGGTGCAGTATACGTTACGTCTCCGAGCGATCTACTGTAATAGATTAAATTGCTTTTCCAATGCTCCTCCAATAATACGAGTCCGATTTGGTTTCTTTTTGTATTCTTTATTTATGATTTTTATTTAATTCATATTTGGAGCAGAGCAGCCTTTGTTGCCGCTCTGAGCTCAAAAGAGTTTCTTTACAAGCCTAATTTACTTAGGAGCTGAAGAGGTCTAAGTCTCGTACCGGCGCTGTCAACAGCGGCAGCGGAGAGACGGCCTATATTTTCTTAAGTATATAGTTATGCTCACTTAGTCTGGAGCGCGCAGGTATATGCACATACATGAGGTCCGCTCGTGTTGCACTTATGCTGACACATGCACTTTCAGCGTGTGAGCCAAGGCAGAGCGACCGGTTCGTATTTCGGGCACTTAGGTTGATGACCGAGACCCTGAATTGTATAATCACTTTTATATTTTATATCTGTGCATACTACATCTCCCTCCTTTTGAAAAATAATGTAATATAATGGAGTTATTTTCTTTGAGAAAACTTTGAGAAAATTGATATTATTTACAGCAATAAGATTAAATTTTATTTTTGTTTTTAATTTGTTTTTCTATTTTTTTTTTTTGTTATTATTGTGTATTCTTATTTTAGATTTTGTTATCCTATATGCTCTTATATTATGTATGGCCATACGTGATATATTTATGAAATAAAAATTGATTATGAACTAAAGAGTTTTAATCTAAATTTATGTACCGTTTGTTTTTTGTTTTTATTATTTATTATAGTTATGTTATCTCTATCTCCTATTTGTTCTACCTTATAAGGACCTGTATATTTGAAATCTAACTTATGTCCTGTTTCATTTTTCAATAAAACCTGATCTCCTATTTTTAAATCGAAATCTAAACTAGCATTAGTCTAGCTCTCTTAAATGCCTGTTCTAATCTAAATTTGGATTCCTTAGCATAATCTTCTATATTATAAAGGGTTTTATTTTATCTATGCTATTAAAATTTTTTGGTAGATTTGAAATTTTACCAAAAACTAGCTCATATGGACAATAGTCATGTGCCAGAGATGGGGTTGTATTAAAACAATAGACGAAGTATCGCAGCCATACATCCCAATCTGTTTTGTCAACTGAGATGTATGAACGAATGATCTCATTGAGTGTTGTGTGGCTTCGCTTCACGGTACCTACAGTCTGGTGGTGGTGTGCAGTTGAAGTTATGTTTTTAATATGTAAGTATTTACATAGATCTTCAATAATTGAATTTTTATATTCTGTTACCATGTCCGTAATAAACGTCTTCATTGGACCGTACTTTAGAATAAAATCTTCAAATATAGCTTTTGCTACTGTATTTGCACTTTTATTTGGTATAGGTATAGCTACTAGGTATTTAGTTAAATCGCAGATGAGTTTTACTGCGTATTCATTTCCATTATTAGATTTTGGAAGGGGACCAATAGTATCTACAATTACTATATCAAAAGCTCTTTGTGGAGTTTCGGTTATAGTTAGTGGGGTCTTAGTATGTTTAGTCGTTTTCGACTTTTGGCATTTAGGACATTTCTTTATGTACTCTCTTATGTCTTTGGACATATTTTACCAGTAATAGTGTCTCTGGACCTTGGCCAAGGTTTTTGTAATGAATGTATGACGCCCTTGTATTGGATCGTCATGGAATGTAGACAATATAGCTTCTTTTTCTTTATAATTTTTTATTATGGTCACCGGGTTGAGTAGCGCTACTCTCAATGATTTCAATAAATTATTGCCCATAATTTTAAAATTGAAACATGTTCAAAGATATTTTCCCACGGTGCCACTTTGAGTTGGCTGACTTTGTGAATACCGGCCTGCTTTTCAAGCCTTTGAAAGAATTTACCTAAGTCAACGGTTCCATTAGTATACAAATCGCTAACATCATATCTTGCTGTAATTTTCTTTCCGTGCTTAAATAAACACATTTTATAATTTACATGCAAGGTCACTACTTTACGTACTTCATCATTATTAATGACTTCATATACGTTGGGCTTTGAAGCTTTTTTTATAGATTGCTTATGCAATTCTATTTGTTCTTTTCATGCGCAGGATTTTTGTCTACTTTTTCAGTTTGTTTGTATATTTTTTTTTTTTAGTCTCTGATGGTTATTCTAGAGAGCGCATCGGCTACATAGTTATCTTTACCCTTTAGATACTCTACCGTACAATTATATTCCTCCAATTCAAGTCTCATTCGTGTTAGTTTGGAACTGGGATTTACCATTGAAAATAAGTAGGTAAGTGCTCTATGGTCTGTTTTGACAGTGAAGTGTCTACCATAAATATATGGTCTGAAGTGTGTTATTGCCCAATGAATGGATGCTAATTCTTGTTCTATAGTGCTCTTTTTGCTTTCACTTTTCGTAAAGGATCTTGATGCGTATGCCACTGGAAGCTGTAGTCCATTTTTATTTTGAGTTAGGACTGCTCCACAAGCGTATTTGCTAGCATCTGTGATTATGCAAAATTCTTTCTAAAATCTGGGTATTGCAACAGAGTAGGATTTATTAATGCTGATTTAAGTTGTTCGAAGGCATTTTGACATTGTGTTGTCCATTCGAATTTTACATCTTTCTTACATAACCTTGTTATATGACGGGAGTATTCAGCAAAATTAAAAATTCGCCATTTTTTATTTTCCGAATTTGGAAGTGACTTTTTTGGTACTAACAAAAGTGGGCTATTATAAGGTGACACAGAGGGTTCCTCTATTTCATCATTGAGGAGTTTTTGGACTTGTTTTTGAATTTCGTCTTCTACAATTTATTATATACGGGTTCATCATCAATTAATCTCAGCTTTTATTTATAAAAATTATTGGTAGTGATCGATTTGGTTTCTAGTCCTAATACATCACTATACTGGGTGCATAATGCTGTAAGTTGTTCATTGAATTGAGGCGGGAAGTTTTTAGCAAGTTTGGATAATTTAATTTTTTGTCTGGTTTTTAAGTCAGTTTTTACAACTTCGTAGTTTGAAAGTGGTTCATGATGAATATTTTTGATATAAACTACTTGATCTGTGTTTGTGGTATTTAGTATCCGGAATTAATACACTGTCTTTTCCTGAATTTATTTCGATTTTTCGGACGACTTGGGATCTTGCTGGCAGAATTAGGGAGTTGTTGCTAGAACTGTATGCTATTGGAACATTTTTTTTTTTTATTTAACTTTGCTTCTATTTATTGAATCTTCTCTTAATTTTGAGACTAACAATAAGTTTACGAATCTTAACATTAAAATTTAACTAACAGTATTATAAGACTGCATTCTGGTTGCGCGTCCCTCAAGTCGGTCGATGGGTGGGTAAGTCATTGCGACGTGATTGGTTGATCAACCTTGTAAGACCTCTCGCCAGGTGGTTAGGGTGCAACGATAGCTTGGTAAAGTACTTTTCCTTCTGTTCTGCGATCACTTCTTTGACTGGTAGAATGTTTAAGTCCCGATATATGTTTTCGTTGCGAACGTACCACGGTGCCCCGGTGATTGTTCTCAAGATCTTCGACTGAGCTCGCTGAATTATGTCAATATTGCTATTGCTGGCATTCCCCCATAACTGAGAGCCGTACATCCATATAGGTTTTAGTACAGAGTTATACAGCAGGATTTTATTTTCAAGACTAAGGAGATACCGAGCGTTGATAAGCCAATGAAGGCTACTGGCCTTTAGCTTTAGGTGTGTTCTTTTGGCTTCAATGTGCCGGCGCCATGTGTGTCTTCTGTCGAGGTGTACTCCTAGATATGTCACTTCGTTTGCTTGCGGGAGTAGATAATGGTTTGCATAGGGCATTTTGAGCGCCTGAGAATGGCTGTATCATCAGCAAACGTAGATGTTGTTAGTCGTGTGCTTGCTTAGATGTCTGCTGCGTAGAGGACATATAATGTTGGCCCAAGCACGCTTCCTTGATGAACTCCAGCTCCAATAGTGAAATTGTCAGTTATAGCAGTGTTGCATCTCACAGCAAATTTTCTGTCGTAGAGGTAAGACTCTAAAAGCTTATGGGTGTTGTCGGGGAGCATTGTCTTGATCTTGTACATTAGACCTTCTAGCCAAACTCTATTAAATTCTTGAGAGACGTCTAAAAATATGGCAGTACAGTACTCTCGTTTTTCGAACGCGTTCCGAATTTCTGATGTTATCCGGTTAACCTGCTCAATTGTTCCGTGCTTTTCACGAAACCCAAATTGATGTGACGGAATTCCTTCCTGGATTCTTAGGTATGTGTTTATCCGAGTCAATACGCACTTTTCAAAGAGTTTAGATAAGCATGAGAGTAGTCTTATAGGTCTATACGACGTGGGAATTGTGTGGTCTTTTCCCGGCTTTGATATCATTATTGTAATCGACTGTTTCCATCTCACTGGAAAGTGGCCAAGTTTTGCGATGGCATTAAAAAGCTGGATGATAGTGCGATGAATGGCGCAATATGGGAGCTCAATGATCATTTTGGGAGTTATGAGGTCGCAGCCCGGGGATTTTTTCGGATTCAGCTGATTTTTGATGATGTTAACGATTTCGTTTGGGCGAAACTCAATTGGCTCATGTTGAAGCTGAGGCTCATATGGTAAAGTCGGCAAGGTGGTCGCACTAGTGGCAGGATTTGGTTGGAAGACATTTTTAAGGTGGTTGGCAAACGTTCTGGCTCTGTCTGCATCGCTGCGCGCCCAGCCGCCTGTGGGATTTCTAATAGGCATCACGGTTACTTTCGGTGAGCTTAGAGTAGGGTGAGCTCTCCATAGTGAGTGTTTTGTACTAGATGTTGACAATTGCTCTATGTAGCGTCGGTGGACATGTGCTTCTTCTTGCTGTAAAGCTTTTGTGAGCTGACGTGAGGCATATTTTAAGCTTTGCCTAGCAGATGGCGATCTGTGGAGTTGCCACTCTCGACGTAAGCGTCGCATTTCGAGGACGAGCTGTTCTATTTGTAGATTTGTCTTCTTTTGGTTGCTTTGTGTACGTGTAGTTTGGGGTGTTGAAACTCGAGCTGCAGAGACGAGTACAGACTCCAGTGTATTAACAAATCTGTCTACGTTGGCTTCATCGTTGAGATGAGGACTTAGCTCAATGTGTGAGCTAATGTATTTCTTGTACTTAACCCAATTGGTTTTCTGTGATGTCAATTTAAACGATTGCTCCAATGTGCCTGGATGTCGGAGTAGAATAAACAGGACAGGCGAGTGATCAGATGAAAGATCCGAGAGGCATTCGGCGCTTATCAGATTTTTAGGAATGTTTTTGGTAATTGCAAAGTCTATTAAATCGGGTAGTTTCCTTGGGTCTGCCGGCCAGTATGTTGGTCTCCCAAAACAAAACATAGTCCAGCTTGTTTTTGGAGTCACGAGACGTGATCCCCAGTGTGTGTGCTTGGCGTTGTAGTCCCCTGCGGCTATGAAGTGGTCTCCTAATGAGTTGAAAAACTGCATAAACTCATCTTCGGCTATAGTGTTAATTTGTTATGATAGTGGTGCTTAATACGGCTTCTGATTAGAATTCCAGTCCCACCATGTGCTTTACAATCTGGATGATTTATTCCGTAGAATGAATAACCTCGTAGTTGAAAATTGTATTTGTTTGTAAGGTGTGTTTCTGAAAGCAGCATTACGTCGATATGGTTGTCGAGTAGGAATTGAGTTCACTCAAGTTTATGCCGTGAGACGCCGTTAGCGTTCCACGTAGATATCCTTAGGGAACTCATTATTTGGATTGTTGTGAAACCAGCATTTGAATCAATAGATTTTGGTTTCGCATTAAATCTTGCATAGTTGTGCGCATAAACGACATAAACTCCGTAAGGCTTTGCTGCAGGCTGTATATCATATCTTCAAAGTTGCTTTTTGACTGCTGAGCCGTGTTCGGTTCTTGGTATGCTGATTGCAGAAATGAACTTTTTGAGACAGGGTTAGCCAGTCCTGATTTTAAAGCGCTTGCTTAAGTCACTTTTTATCAGAGTTTAAGGGTCCTAGTGAGGATCTGGCTGCAGTCGGGTTTGATCTGGAAGCTGTCATCTGTTTATTTTGGGTGCGGGCGGCAGTTCCTCTCTGGTGGATGCGACTTTTCAGCTCCTTATAAACGGGGCAGCCTCTGTAGTTAGCAGTGTTATTGCCACCGCAGTTGCCGCACTTTTTCGAGTGGCAGTCAGTTTGCTCGCTGGGCAGTGTGCGGGGTCATGAAGATCTCCACAAACTACACACACCGGGCGCAGTTTACAGCATGACCTTGTATGGCCATATTCTTGGCAGTTCCCTCATTGTACCGGGCCATTGCGTTTCTGCGGTTACTCAACTGTAATTCTGCGGTGCAGCAGGAACTGAAGATTGTAAATGGGGTGCACTTCGTATTTCTTTAGGGGCTTATTTTCTGGTTCGAGCTCAACCTTAAAGAGTGGCTGCGGCTTTCTATCCCTGTTAAGGATGTTGAAGACTGTCTTAGCGTTAAATCCCTTCTTTTGAAGCGCCTTTGTTATCTCTGCAGGTGTTACGTCGGACTCTATGCGCTTAAGTACGACTTGCAGGCCCTTGCTACTTTTTAGCTGATAGGTGTAAAAGTTCTTTTTATTCTCGGAGAGATATTTCGATAATACTCTGTAATTATCTTCAGACTTCATTTGAACCTTTGTTTCCTGGATGTTGCCCTTTACTAGAGGTATTATGTGGAAGTTATCCTTTCTAATAAGCTCGATAATTTTGTTGACATTGGAACTTTTTCTCGAATATAAATAGGCGGAGGTTTTGGCTTCCTTTTCTCGACTTCAGTGGATTCGGCCGCCTCAACGTCATAGGCGTCTTCCAAGATTTTAAATCGGTTTGAGTTCGTGGGCGTTTCTATTCCAGCTAGGCTAGCATTGTAACGGGTTATTTTGCGTTGAGAATTTAGAGGGCTCAGCTTCCTTTTGATTTGGATGTAGCGATCCATACCAGTCTGCACAGCCAGCTTAGCACATTCATTGAATTTGTTCTGTTTTTCGGGTAGCCCAACGGCAGACGTATTAATATTTGCGCTGCTAGCTGATGATGTCATTAAACGCGCAGTCGATACGGTTGCAGTTGTTGTTGTAGTTACAGTTGACGTTGTTAAAGAAATTGCGGTGCTAGTTACTGCTGATGAGCTTATGTTATTGCATACCTGCATTGGAGCACTTTCAGCGCTCTTTGGCCGCAGAGACATCGATGATAGCGAGGGGGAGCAAGAACGCGCTCTCTCGCTCGCTACGTTTAAGAACTCGGTCAAGTTGGGGGTAATTGCCCGCGCTTGATCAGAGCTTGCATTATTTTTGGTTGCTTTAAAAGAGAAGTATGCGTTATTTCTTTGTACTGAGAGTAGTCTCTCGTCTTGCTCACGTTGACGTTGTGTGCGAACGTCGTTCAGACTCATTGTATTCGTGGTAAAGTTAATTAGAGTTTTAAGTGTTAAGTTTTATATTAATTAAATGACCAATCAATATGAACATTCGCGATTTCATCGCAGAAAGCGTCTTTTCGCGTTATAGTAGATTTATTAAAACGGTCAATGAACTTTTGTGATTTTATTGAATACTTTTTCCCGGAGCACAATAAATACACGTCTGCATGAGACGACGGGTTTAAACATTTCTCAGTGAAATTAAATGTTCGATTTATTTTTTCGTAGTTTTTCTTACACTTTTATCAGACTCTGGAAATAGCACGTTGAATTTTTCGAGTGCACTAGCACCAGATACTGGATCAGAACATAAATTGGATATTTTAGGTTATTTGGTCTTATTATAAGCCAGTCTTCAGACGGCTTGAAGTCTAATTGACAGTTGTATCTTTTGATAAAATCGATTTCATCACATGGAATAGCGAATTGCATATTTACGAATTTCAATAGTAGTTAAGCTTTTTGAATTGGTAACTTCCTGACTTATACCCTGTCAAAATCAATTTTTATATTGTTTAGTTCTTTATATAATTTGTCCCATTCCATTATTTAATGGAATATTTTCTAGATTCTTGAAACCATCAATGAAAAATGTCTTCCAAGTATCTTGTTATTGTTAATAACTGATTTAATTTTTAGGGTCGCGACGGTGCTCAATACTATCGCCTTCTGGGTATTTGAGCAATGTATCAAGGAAGAAAAGCCTAAGTTGTACCTATTCATGTACTCATATTCGAATTCATTGATTAGAAGAGGCTCAGTTCCTTTTTTGATTATTAATAATACCCTGTTCTGAATGTTGTGTTCCCTATCAAGAGTAATTCTAATACACTCTGTAGTATTCATACTTTATATTTTTTTTTTTTATTCATTTATTTTCATTATACATTGGATAAGATTATTGGATAAAATAACATCTATATTCAATATATCAATATATGGACATACATATTTATATTAGATGGTTAGTTGTTTTGTTTTTTTTTATTTTGAACATCTTTTTATAATTATTGTTGGCCGTTTATGTATTATATATTTTGTCCAGATCATTAGCCTGGCTTTTATTTATGGCTCTCTTTGATATACATTTATTATGAAACATATATGCCTTGTACAAAATAAGTGCGCTCATAATGAAGACAATGATTGACAATAAAATGTTCGTTAAATCTGTATTCTTCTTTAGGCAAATCTTCAAACGTTCCCTTTGTCAGGTCAACCAGCTTCAAAGCTGTTACAAATCTCTGCAAGTGTAGTTTTTGTCCCTTAAATTCCGGAATGGCACTTGATATTTCTTTAATATATGCCCGTTGGGCAGCTGGATCTGCCATTATGTTTTCTTTTGTTTCTACTATATTTGTATCTGAATCTATATTTTCGTCTTCTTCTGTTTCTGACTCTACTGCTGTAATAAATGCAGGGATTGAGAGATCGTGTAGATCTTTTTCATTTATTTCGATATCTTTGCTTTTATCTGAATCTTCTTCTTCTGCTAGGGCTTTTTGTTGGTCTAATGTTAAAGGCGTATTCAAAATTGTCGGGATATATATTTTTAAATCATACTTATCATTGACAGTTATTAGGTTTGCCCGCAACCTTATCAATATTTAGGATAATTTTGATAAGTTTGTCTTGTTAATTATTTCCTTATTTTCATGCACTAGGGTTCTTGCCTGATTGTAAGAGTCTACAAGAATTGTTGCATGTTTATCTAGTGTTTCTTTTTGTGTTTGCCTTTTTTGGCTTACACATTTGTAAGACTTTTCAAATGTTTCTTTTAATTCTCGGATATGGAGTATTAACTGCTCCCATTCCATATTTAATTTTTAGTCATCATTTTTATACCCGTTACTCGTAGAGTAAAAGGGTATATTGTATTCGTGCAAAAGTATGTAACAGCTAGAAGGAAGCGTTTCCGACCCTATAAAGTATATATATTCTTGATCAGGGTCACTAGCCGAGTCGATATAGCCATGTCCGTCTGTCCGTCTGCCTGTCCGTCCATATGAACGCTGAGATCTCGGAAACTATAAAAGCTAGAAGATTAACATTTTGCATGCAGATTCTAGGAGTTCCTACGCAGCGCAAGTTTGTTTCAAAAAGGTGCCACGCCCCCTTTAACGCCCACAATCGCTTATATACGATTTTTAAAATTTAAATATTTCGGAAAAGTAAAAATGCATTTATATTGTGTTTATCAATACCTATCGAAATGTAGAGTTTTTCAAATCGGACCATTCGTTAAAAAGTTATGCGTGATCAAAGTTTCTATCCCCATCTCCCTCGCACTCCCTTTACCTGAGTAACGGGTATCTGATAGTCGGGGCACCCGACTATAGCGTTCTCTCTTGTTTTTATTTTTACTTGTGCATTATTTTTAGCACGTTAATAAGTCCTAAGACTGGGTGTATGTCGATTTCGGAGAATTCAATATCGTACCTATTCATATATTCGTACTCAAAATCTGTAATTAATAGAGGCTCTGCTCTGTTCCTAATTAAGGCTAATACCCTATTCTCAAAATTTGGCTCGTTAGCCAATGTAACTCTAAGGCACTCTGTTGTATTAATTTTAATAATTTTCTTTCTTTTTTTAAATGATTTTTATTTATTTTTTTTAAACGGGTATTTTAATTCTCTTACATATACAATTTTTGTTTAAAATTTAATTTTCTGTTTTAATTTCTTTTTTTTTTTGTATTTTATTATTAATAATTGTTTGGCGCTTGTTAAATTAGATTTTATCCAGATCATTAGCCTGGCTTTTGTTAATAGCTCTTTTTGATATGCATTTGTTGTGGAACATATATGCCTTATACAAAATTAATGCGATCATAATAACAACAATTATTGATAACAAGATGTTTGTTAATTCGGTATTAATGTATTTCGATTCGATTTTATTTATGACGTTTGCTGTGGAGTCAACTTCTTTCACGTCTACTAAACCCATTTTGGGTGTTTTTCTGTGAGTTGCTATAGGATTTTTTATGTTAAGCGTGTAATTTAATTTATAATTTATTTGCCATTTAATTTGGATCTTGTAGTTAAAAATGTTCCTTTATTGGGCCGTAGGTTTTTTTTTAATTTGGTTTCAACACTCTATATAATTGTGTGAAAAATATTTTTTTAACAATGGAAAAACCTGCCTTTTGTATGGTTTTCAGGCCACACGCTAATTGGGCAACTTTAATATCGCTCAATTTTACATTAATTTTTTATATAATATAAAAAACTATGCATCACAGTGCAATGAAAAAAATTATGCAACGCAGTGCATGGTTAAAGAAAAATGCGCTCTATGAAGCGCTGTCGGCTCGCTGATGCTCCTTCGCTGGCGTAAGGGGCGGCCTACCCCTCACACTTGCTGTCTCAGCTGCTGATGTCCTGGGCTATGGGCTCAGGCGGTACCGGTCTTCTATGTTGGGGGACCGGTGCTGGCTGCAGAGGTGTACCCGCAAAGGGGGGAGCACAGTGGTCCCTCGCAGTCGTTTGGGCACTTCTTCATTAATTTGGGTATTTCCTTCTTCTGTGGCGGACGTAATTTGATATTACCTTTAGCGAGACTTTTAATTGCAGGGTATGTAGATGTGTGTGTGGCTGTGGTATGATTTTTTCTTTCACTTTTTCACTTTCTCTTTTTTTTCGTCTGCTGCTAATTTTTCTGTATGAAGTCGTTATTAATTTCCTGGTCCTCTGTCCGTAAATGTGCTCCGCTCCGCCAAATCACTCTATGACATTTTATAACTGGTACTTATCGCCTCTGCGTTTCTGGTTGCTTGGTATCCAGATTTGTAGCTGCAGATTTTCCTTTAGTGCATTTGTTCCTTCCTAGGTCCTCCAGGTCGCCATGTAATAAACTAAATTGCTTTTCCAATGCTCCTCCAATAATACGAGTCCGATTGGGTTTCTTTTTGTATTCTTTATTTATGATTTTTATTTAATTCATATTTGGAGCAGAGCAGCCGTGGTTGCCGCTCTGAGCTCAAAAGAGTTTCTTTACAAACCTTATTTACTTAGGAGCTGAAGAGGTCTAAGTCTCGTACCGGCGCTGCCAACAGCGGCAGCGGAGAGACGGCCTATATATTCTTAAGTATATAGTTATGCTCAGTTAATCTGGTCCGCTCGTGTTGCACTTATGCTGACACATGCACTTTTAGCGTGTGAGCCAAGGCACAGCGAGCGGTTCGTATTTCGGGCACTTAGGTTGATGACCGAGACCCTGAATTGTGTAATCACTTTTATATTTTATATCTATGCATACTACACTACCCTACGTAAAGAAGGAGACGCAGGCCACGTGATCTCGAAAACGAAACCCCGGCGGCAACTTCCAGTCCCGTTTTCGTCTCCTGTGTTTCTACAAATTTAACTGTAGAGGACTCTGGCCGGACTGAAGCCTATCCCAGCCTATGAAAAAGTCCTTACACTTTGGCGCCCGAACAGGGACGACTCAGGGACGACCTAGGTAACCTGTAGGAGTTGGGTTTTTCGGTATGAACCGCATGGCGTAAAGATCCAAGTCCAGCCGTGGGATTATTTTGATTAGGAGCACCCAAGATTTAAAAGCCTAGTTAAATAGCAAATAGGGGAATCTGTACTGCCACTTACGACAACGCCAATCTACTCCGCTACTGCGCCGCTTACCGAGAGCGCTCCCAGAGGCCGCTCACCTCAGAAGCCCCCCAGAGAAAGCACGCACCACGAGCAGCCCAGTGATCAGCAGCGCTCGCCCACCGAGCGCCCCCATAGGCCGCTCACACCAGGAGCACCCCGGAGGCCAGCTTCGCCAGCACTCACCACGACGAGGAAACAATCGCCACGCTCACCGTGGACCCCGGATCACACGACACCAGGAGACTCGCTCCTGCGCCACCACCGATTGCACCAACCAGCCGCTAGTCGGGGGACCCAGCCACTCCCACCTCATCATCCAGCAGCCCCGTAACGCACGTGCATCGGAGGCGCAATATCAGCGCAACTCCCACATCAGTATCCGCGTGACGCCCACTCAGAGGCCCAACAACAGCGGACACCCAGCCGCACAATTCACCGGGTCGACCGATGAAAACGAACCTGGAACAAAAACCAGCTCCGTCAGCCGCCGGGCAGATCGAGGAGGGGAGCTTGTCCGAATCCGACGACGCATCCGCGACCCGAGCCCTGGGGGTCAAGTGGATTTCCTACCGGCTGAAGGATGAACTCCAAGCTCCAGGTGGACGAATTGGGACCCCGGCGCTCCGGGAACGCTTCGCCGCATTGGAGGCCATCTATCCGGAGGCTCCCACACCAAAGGTAGTGACCAACCGGTCTACCTCACCGATGCCCGGCGCAGGGGACACCTTTCTCTCCGTGCCGCCCCCAGAACATCGTCGCGCGAGCCCAGGACGCGGAGCCCAAGGCTCCAACCCCGCGGCCCAATCGCCACCCCAGCACATGTCAGCAGCCGCGTTCGCCGAGAATCTTCGGGGATGGGGCGTCCTTTTCGATGGGCAAGCCGACCCCCTGCACTTCATGGAACGAGTCGAAGAAGGCGCTACAGCATACAGCGTACGGAACAGCCACATCCCACGGGCCATCGCTGGATTGCTATCGGGCCGCGCCGAAGGCTGATACCGAGCCTACCAGATGCACGCCGTGCCCTGGGAAACTTTCAAGCGGGAGTTCTTGGAGTTTTTCCTCCCTCCACGGTACTACCAGCGCCTGGAGGAAGCGATCAGACAGCCTTTCAAGTTCTATGTTGTAGAGCTACGCCTGATGATGCTGCGGGCGAATTACTCGTTCGAACAGGAGCTCGAAAGGATCTACGAGAACCTGCTGCCGGAGTATCAACTCTTCATAAGGCGCCATGAATTCTCCTCGCTGGAAGGATTGACTCAACTAGCCACCGCTTTCGAAATTGCTCGGGGCCGAGACCCAGTACGACAAGCAGCACTAGTTCCACCCGCCAGTGGAAGCTACACTAAGAGGAGCATCCCTCCGCCCGGCCCTCGCCGACGAGTGCCCATACGACCAGCGACGACGCCTTTCGGCACACCGAATCCAGTGATATCAAACCGGATGATTTCCCAGGAGGCCGAAACACCTGTCGACGTGGCCCGAGCCTGTAGTCGCTGCGCTGAGGTAGCACACTTCGTCCGGGAATGCCAGAACCCACAAGTCCTATACTGCTGGGACTGCGGGAAACGTGGTACCCGCACCATTGACTGCTGCCGCCAGTCGGGAAACAGCCGAGGTCCTCGCACACACAGGGAGCAGGCGGCGACCCACCCAGCGCTCCCCCACCCTTAGATCCACCGCTCCGCTTGACGGGAGGCCGAATCGTCGCCACGGTACCCATCGAGGGGCAATTCTTCTCGGCAACCATCGACACGGGGGCCTCCAGAAGCTTTGTCAGCGAAGCGCTCGTCAACCGGCTCGATTCAGATCGAAACATCAAAGAAGTTCGCACCCAAATATCCCTGGCGGACAGATCCCCGAAGGAAGTCACCAAGGCCCTGCACGCACAAGTTCGCCTAGACCAACAACATGTCCGCATGACCCTCCTGGTCCTGCCAACGATATTGGACGAGGTGATCCTCGGGATTGACTTCTTCTGCGGCATCCGGGCAACCCTAGTCTGCGGTTAAGTGTGCCTCCAGCTAGCTCCGCCTGTCACACGAAGAGCCGAACCAGGCCCAGCCACCCGAGCGGCGCCCACAGCGGCGGTCGCCCACCTTTTGGACTCACCGACTCCTACCTGGCGGACAACAAGGAATGACGAGGAGGCCACAATGGGTCCCATACCCGCCCCAAAACAGCGCATCAAGTCGACCGCGGGACGGAACCCAGCCCCAGTTCCATCGGAGCACTCGCCACCACCGGTCCTTCCCGACACTACCACGGGAATCACGAAGGCCGATGTCACCGTCAAGGAAGGCAAGTACAGCCTCTCGCTACTACCGGATGCTGCCGTGGCCAAGAATAGGAACCCCCTTCGGAAGTATCTCGCGGGTCAGGACCGCTTAGCCAGCACAACGTCAGGAACGTCCCCCGACGACCCGGATACGCCACGATCTTCCCCGGGAAGCCCGCAAGGAATCGGGAAGTACCAGCTACTCGCCCAACCGGATACAGAGGACGCTCAGAGGCGCAATCCGTTTTGGAAGCATTGCCCTCACGGACACCTGGCCACAGTCGCGGAATCCCCCGCCGGGATCGCTAGTGTCTGAAGAACCTCTCGACGCAGTAACCCTCCGTTTCCTTCAACAGGAGATTTGGCATTTCGACCATCTGCAAGGAACAACGTATATAGCCGAGCACACCATCACCCTTCGGGGAGATAAACCGCTGAAGCAGCGGTATTATCCCAAGAACCCGGCCATGCAGCGTATCATCAACGAGCAGGTGGACGAACTGCTGCAGGACGGACGAATCGAACCCTCTCGAAGTCCGCACAGTGCACCGCTGGTGTTGGTCCGAAAGAAGACAGGGGACATGCGGATGTGTATGACTATCGTCAACTCAACGCACACTCCATACCCGACGCGTACCCGCTTCCGCGCATCAACCATTTCCTGGAAAGTCTACGGAACGCCCGGTTCATCTCCACGTTGGACCTCAAAAACGGGTATTGGCCGATTCCAATGGCGGAAGGCAGTCGAGAATGCAGCGCATTCACTGTCCCTGGACGTGGACTCTTCCACTGGAAAGTCATGCCGTTTGGACTCCACTCCGCCCCAGCGACTTTCCAACGAGCTCTGGACAGCGTCATCGGGCCCGATATGGAGCCCTACGCCTTCCCTTATTTAGTCGACATCATCGTCATCGGGGCAACGTGGGAGGACCATGCGCGCAATCTAAGGGAAGTCTTCCGGCGCCTTCGAGAAGCGAATCTACGCTTAAATCGGGGTAAGTGCAAGTTCTTCCAAAGAAGATTAGTGTATTTGGGTCACCTGATCAGCGAGGAAGGCAACAGGACAGACCCCGACAAAATAGCGGCAATCCAGGGCTACATCCCCCGACTAACGTCATGGAACTTCGACGAGGGAGTAAAGTGGACCTGTGAAGAACTCCAACAGCAGGGTTATAAGTTCGACGTGATCACGGATCACCTGGCTCTCAAATGGCTGAACTCCATTAACAATCCCACTGGACGTAAAGCCCGATAGGCATTGGAACTCCAACTGTATCAGTTCGACGTACTTTACCGGAAGGGTAAATACAACGTGGTCGTCGACGCCCTCTCCCGGCAACCACTTGGAAGACTCCAGTGGCTCGCGGAACTTTAGTGTAGACGTCCCAGAAATTTCCGGACTACTCCCTGGATAATGGACAGCTCTATAGACACATAGGGCATCCCACAGACGTCAGGGTAGGCAACCCCTGGAAGCTGTGCGTGCCCCGAGAACAGCGTCAACGCGGCTAGGAGAATGCCACGATCATCCCTCCGCCGGGCACCTGGGTATCCGGAAGACGCTCAGGTGCATCGCCCAGCGTTACTTCTGGCCTGGACTTCGTCGGGACGTGGTACGGTATGTCACTAGCTGTCTGACAGCTGACAGCCGGCAAGATGCTCACTCGCCAACCTATTGAGCCGTTCGCGCTCGTCGGATCCGACTTCGTTGGACCCCTTTCCTGGCGAGGAAACACCATGCTCCTGGTTATCATCGATATATTCTCCAAGTGGGTAGAGCTCATCCCATTGAAGAAAGCCTCTGCCGCCCAACTGGAGTTCGGATTCCGAGAAAGGCTCCTCTCTTACTTTGGAGCCCCCAGGAGGTTGATTTGCGACAATGGCACGCAATTCACCAGCCGAAGCTTCCGGGCGTTCTGCCGGAACAACGGTGTTCAACTGGAATACACCGCTCCGGACTCTCCCCAGCAAAATCCGCCAGAGCGCGCCAACCGCACTATCAAGACAATGATAGCACAATAAGTGCATCAGGATCACCGGACATGGTACCAGCTACTGCCCGAGGTCTCCCTCGCCATCAACACTAGCATCTCAGATAGCACGGGGTTTAGTCCGGCTTACCTAGTACAAGGTCGGGAGCCTAGGTTGCCAAGTGCCCTCTTCGATGCGGTCGCATCCGACTTACATTCCAACAAGCTACCTTTAAGCGGGAAAATTTGTATCGAATAGGCTAGTTAAAGTTTGATCTTCGCACTCAGGCTAGGCAAGTGAGGTAACGTAGTACTAGGCTAACTATTTGGACACCTTTCAGAGAAAACCACATTCAACAGATGGATCCCTATCGAGTGGAGGGAGCGGACCGACCCGTCAACCACCGAGAAGGCTCTACGACCAGTAGTAGCGGAGAGTCCCAAGGCCACGACTCGGTCTTGTCCACCCGTAGCCCGACTCCACCCCCGTTCAGCCCATGGCGAGGCATGAGAACGCCCGAAGGACCCGCTGGTCGCACTCCTCCGGGCAACACCGACTTCGTGTCGTCCCTGGCTAGGTCTCCGGACGCTAGTATTGCGGTCAGCGGCGACGTTCCGGAGGTGTTCGAACCCCTAACCGGAGACGACGAGGAGGAGGAGCCAACCACCCCTACGGTTGCACGCCTGGCCCGGCTGCAGGTGGACGACGGAGACAAGCCCGGGGCATCGACCACCCACGTCCTGGTGGGCGCATGGCTGCAGGGTCAGGACCACCACTCCTTCGCCCCTGGTCACCTACAACAATGCCTCTGGGAGGCCCAACGGAGGCCCAACGTCCACCGACGACTCGGACGTCGGAGCCGACGATCGGTTTTGGATGGACCATAGCCATAGCAGAGGCGAACCGGGCCTAGGAGGGCTACGCTGGCGACATCGCCCCAGCTCCAAAGGAATTCGAGCCCGAGAGTGGCCTCAGCTCTCACCAGGGGGACAGTGACGACGAGGGAGATGAAGTGTTGGACATCCACGCAGGGGAGGTCGGCCCCGACTTGGAAGTACCCGAGGAGCACCACCCCGCTGTTGCCGAGAACCCGCGCAACCAAACCCCACCCGGGACTCCAGCACGCTCCACCCCCCAGTCCACACCAAAACGCACCAACACTGTGCGCCCGCCCCTGGAACTGTCGCCACCCGCACTGTCACCCAGTCTCGGACCCTCTCAGCGGGAAGCCCCACCCACACCCGGCCGATCCATTCCCTCCGCCGTTTTGGACCTATTTTTGGGACCCCCAGCGGGGACGAGGAGCTATTCGAGCTATTCCTAACCGGCGGGGAGCAACATGAGGTACTCCAGGCTCTCCAGGAGAACCCAGCGGAGGACCCAGTCCGGGGTGATGCACACTGGATCGAGGCCCCTGCGGACTGGAGGGTAGACACCCCGGATCGCCGTCTGCCGCCCGTTCTCGTCACGTCCATCCAGGCCCAAGACCGCCGGCGCGTGCGGTATCTCCGTCACATAGACGGTGTGAAGTTTCGCGTCAGCGTGACCGCACGGGGAGAAGACACCGTGGCCCTCCGTCCGCTTCTTTAACCTCCCCGAAGTAAAGGGGGTGTGTGAGGACGCATAAGGCGCCTCTCATCTCATACACTTAACCCAGTATCTCAGACATTGAAGGCATTATTAAGTTCTAGCCACTGAAGGTTTCATTAGATGTTAAGTTTCCAAATATATATTTAAGCCTAAAACCTAAGTTATCCTATGCGCGCGCGAGGTTACCAGTATTGATCAGCAAGATCGGTCAGCTGGCCAGTCGGGGCGAATGCCGATGGTATCGATAAGTTATCACAATCACACGTGAACGAGCGCGCGTGCTGTTAAGAGCAGAGCGTGCGATTACGGGCAAGCTTAGTCCTGTTAATGGCGCGAGCGTGCTGTAAAGGGAAAAAGCGTGTCGACGTGGAACCGCGATCGGCTGAGATCGGCCTCATTCTTTTGCGGCAGCCGAGCTGAACGGACCAGCAGGACAAAACAGAGGAAGGGACCCTTGTACGGCAACATCAGACCAAGCTCCGTAGTAAGAATAAGAAGCAGAGAACAGAAAAACAGACAATTAAAATTTAGTGTTTTTGGGTCGGCTAGGTTACCGTATTGCGTTCCGAGGTTTGTTTTCTCTACGCAACGCGGACACCAAAGCTACCCACATGCTACTCCAGGTCGGGCAAGTTCTCGTAATGCGTTTCCGAGGTTTATTTTCTCTACGAAATACGAACGCTTACCAGACTGGAGGAAAGCGCGGGAAACTATCGCCGGCCTTTTCTACTCACGCTTAGGTTTGGGAGAAAAATCAGAATTAGAATAAAGGGAAGCAAACTTCGTGAAAATCTAAAACCCCAAGCCTGGCTAATAAGATTCAGTGAATTTCGCGGAGAGGCTTTTCGGGTCAGTGAGGCTTCTGAGTTGCGTTTCCGAGGTTTGTTTTCTCTACGCAGCGCGGACGCCAAAGCTGCCCGCGTGCCCATTCACGTCGGACAAGTTACCATTTTGCGTTTCCGAGGCTTACTCTACGCAAAACGAACGCTTGCCGGACGGGAAAATTTCCGTCAATTTCCCCGCGTTACCTCCCCGATCGCCCACCCTCTGGCCAAGTCGAAATCCCGCGAGTTAATTTGTGGCGGCCCCGTTTTCGTGTTTCGGGTTTGTTTTCTCTACGCAATACGGACGACGAGGCTGTACGCGTGCTCGTTCGCATCGGACAGTTTCCGTATTGCGCTTCCGAGGCTTACTCTGCGCAATACGAACGCTTGCCAGACCGGAAAAGCTATCGCCGATCGACCACGCTCAGGCCCAGTCGAAAATCCCTCTCGAGTTAATTTGTGGCGGTACCGTTTTCGTGTTGCGTTTCCGAGGTTTGTTTTCTCTACGCAACACGGACGACGAGGCTGTCCACGTGCTCGTTCGCGTCCGACAAGTTCCCGTATTGCGCTTCCGAGGCTTACTCTGCTCAATACGAACGCCCGAAGAACTGGGAAACGCGTAAAGTATCGCCAATACCTTACGTGCACCCGCGCATTCGCTCCCAGCTGAGACCCCGGGTGCTAATTTGTGTCGGCGCAGTTTACGTTACGCCTCCGAGCGATCTACCCTACGTAGAGGCGGAGACGCAGGCCACATGATCTCGAAAACAAAACCCCGGCGGTAACTCCCAGTCCCGTTTTCGTCTCCTGTGTTTCTACAAATTTAACTGTAGAGGACTCTGGCCAGACTGAAGTCTATCCCAGCCTATGAAAAAGTCCTTACAGTAGCTACGGGAGCTCGGATGGGAGATGTTATCGCATCCACCATATAGCCCGGACATAGCGTCAAGTGACTACTACCTGTTCCTGTCCATGGCGAATGCCCTTACTGGTGTAAAGTTGGGCTCAAAAGAGTGTTGTGAAAAGTGGCTGTCAGAGTTTTTCGTAAATATGGAGGGAAGTTTCTACGAGGGGGTACTATGAAGTTGCCGTCTAAATGGGAACACATTATCGAACAAAACGGCGCACTGTATAAATTTGTATAAAGCATTGAATCAAGAGCAAAAAAGGGGAAGGGAGTTATTTGACAACGTAATATATCAGCATCACATTGTTGCAGTACACAAACAAAACCTTTTCAAGTGAGCGTAAGACTCTCTCTCTCCCGATAATGCTGATAAGACAAAATATGTATGAAACCGCTCCGCTGCTGGCGTAACCGGCAGCGCAGCTATGCGTTCTTAGCTATAGGAATATATTGAATAAGCCATTCAGAAATCAAAAGTCAATCGGCACAGACGTGCCAGTGGCAATATTCAACACCAATTAACAATTAACTAACGTTGCCACGACTACATCTTCAAGAGCATCGGTAGAGCGGTCGATGTGCGCTGCGATGTTGAGCTGCAGGGTTAGTTCAATGTGGGAACTTTTTGACGAACCCGCCTAGAAGGCGTGTACGCCACAATGGGTGTCACAACCATTATGATAGTTTTAAAAGAGATATCGTGAAGTACAATAAATGTTAAGTCACATTAAGATTAAATAAGTTATATCTAATTTCAAAATCCTGCGTGGCAACGCCAACCGATATTTAGCCAAGACACGTTAAATACAAGAAAAGCAAAGGATCTGAAATACCAGTAGTAGGAAAATACTATAAGTCCCGAATGCGGGAAATGGGAGGAAATAGGAAGGCGGTCACACAGCAATCGTGTAGCTTTCTCTTCTCTCGGCATCGCGGAACGAATAAGACGTGTGATCGGGACACCGCTTAGCAAGGCTCCTCGAGTTTTTTAGCCGGTTGAGGATCGCAGGACAGTCCAACCGTGACGCCTGACGCGACCGCTCTCGGCCTTCTGATCGCGAGTGTTCCCCCAGTTTAATTTAGCCCAGTTCTACGCTGTTGTTCGCGGATGATTTTAAAAAGGTTAGTACGACTAGGTTCCCATGCACTCAAAACGGTGTAGCGGACACGAGTGAGATAACTTGAATAAATTGTTATGAATATATAATCGCATCTCCCGATCATGTGTTTTTCATTTCTAAGTCAGATAAGAAAATCTAACCTCTCTTATAGGGACTTTTTCATAGGCTGGGATGTCTATCCCCTATCTATATTCAGTCCGGCTAGTGTCATCTACAGTTAAATTTGTAGAAACACAGGAGACGAAACGGGTCTGGGAGTTGCCGAAGGCGTTTTATGGAATATTTAATTTTCTTTGTTTATTTATTTGGTTTTTACTTGGCTTAATATTATTTATTATTATTTTCGCACATTTATTTGTGTACAAATAGAACGTAAGCCGTTGATTTCGGCACTTCTTAGCCCAGTGATCTGGACGCATCTGCGGCAAGCCTGAGTAGGATTCATAACGTATCCGCCGCGTTTGTTTCCTGGTTCTTGGCCGCTCGGCGTACCTCTCGGTTGTGGGTTCGAGTTCTCCTGGCACCGCCTGCAGAACGCACCCTGGTCTGTCCTTGGCCTTGGCACAGGATGACTTTGCAGTTGCTGCTTGTGGGGATTATTCTCCAGCTCAAACTTCTCCCTTTGCTGGTCGAGTTCTTCAAACTCGTCTATCAACGCCATCAATGTGTTCAAATGTCGACACTCGTATGGGCGAATGGACATCTAGAGTGCCGGCGTACTGTTCTCTTTTATTCTGTCTCATACTTCCTTGGCAGACATGTTCAGTGGCCGCATCAGGGTCGGCATGTCCACCATGAAATCCTTGAAGCAATCTGCGTAGTCTTGCTTTCTTTGCCTGACCTGATCCGCTAGCTCCGCCATGTATCCTCGAAGAATAAAGTAGTTTTGGAAGCCTTAGATAAAGTCTTCCCAGGACTCACAGTGCCGATTGTTGGCTATAAACCACTTCAAGGCTCTGCCTTTGACATGGCTCGTGGGATCTGATTTATGCCGAGCCCGTACGTCACGACTGACCACTTGTTGCAAAAACACCAAGGGCTTGTCGTTTTCGTCGTAGCGGAATGTCCACTCCTGGACCTGCTTGGCTACCTTTGCGTAGTCCTGAGTGTGCGTCCTGGTGCTCTCCTTCCTTTCCATACTCTCCCGCTATCGGCCGTTGCTTGCGATGCTCAACACATAAAATAATTAAAGTCTTTTTGTTGTTGACCAGCAGGTCAGATTTTTGCAATTATAATCGAGAGTGAATTTAAAGGCTAGTGGCTTGCGGTTGCGTTGCCCGCTTACGCCGGCAGCGGCCATGTACTAAGGAATAAATATGCTCATACATATAGCTGGTAACAGCGAGAGCGCGTTAGAAGTTATACATGAATGTATCGGATGTTTCAGCGGTCAGCCTATATAAATATGCTAGCTTGTACTTTTCATTTTTTAGGCACTAAGGCGCATTTCGGGTGATCGTATTTCGGTCGGCCGCTTGGGTTTAGCGGCCCAGACTTTGTGTTGACGTAAGTTGACTGTAACACAATATTGGCATTGGTGCAGTGCATACTCGCTAAAACGCTATATGCATACTACATTCTCCTAACATACTCCTTTTAAAAAATAACGTAATAAAATTAAATTATTTTCTAGAGATTGTATATTTTAAAGATAATGGATAAAAATATTGTGTGATTAAAAAAAAAGAAGTTGGAAAAATTTGTAATTTTTTGGTAAGCATTTTGTTTTATTTTTTTTTCGAATCAGAAAAATATATATTTTTATACCCTTGCAGAGAAGTGTGCAACGCAGTGAAGGAGACATATCCGACCGTATAAAGTATATATATTCTTGATCAGGATCGCCTCCTGAGTTGATATAAGCATGTCCGTCTGTCTGTCCGTCTGTCTGTTCGTCTGTCTGTCTGTCTGTCTGTCCGTCTGTCTGTCCGTCGGTCTGTCCGTCTGTCTGTTTCTACGCCAACTAGTCTCTCAGTTTTAAAGATAACGAATTGAAACTTTGCACATACCCTTTGATCCTTTGAACGCAGTATATAAGTCGGAACAGCCGGGGTCGGCCGACTATATCCCATAGCTGCCATATAACTGAACGATCGAAAATGCCATAACTGTGGTGTTTTTAAAGATTGGAAGTTGGGATTTTTTATGGGTCTTATATTTGACCAATCAATTCGATCTATCAAATTTCTTAAGGATCGGCCGACTATATCCTTTAGCTGTCATATAACTGAACAATTGGAAATGCCATAACTTTGGTGTTCTTAACCCTCTAAGATGTAAGCCTACCTGAAGGCACGTATTACGTTTTTGGCCTTAACAAATAAACTAAAAGCTTTTCAATCGATTTAATAATTCTTGGCGGTTGAAAAAAAGCACACAAAATTATGAGTCTCAGCTTTGAAAGCTCTCCGAAGATGATTCTAACGGGACTTATCTTTCGGTATACACAAACCATGTGTTTTTTCGTGCGTAAAATTTGGTCTGCTGTATGTTGTGTTGTGCTGTTCAAATAATAGTAAATTTATAAAACCTATCCAGCTCATAATTTTTTTCCACAAAGGTAAGTTAATTTACTATTACAATTAAGTTGTAGATTTGCAAATATATAAAAGACATGCGCTGTGACAGCGAAATAGCGATTCTTGCCTTGAGGCACGTTTGGGGGATTCAAAACAACTTTTGTTGCCGGCTGATAATTTCACAATTGATTGCAATTTATGTGTTTGTTTCTGTTGACGGAGAGATTTGACTTAATGGAATAAGAAATATTATAGAATATGGCAAACCGGGTTCGGTATAAGCTGTCCGACTTGACTTGATGAGCAGTTGCTCAAAGGGAAAAAGCGTGTCGACGTGGAACCGCGATCGGCTGAGATCGGCCTAATTCTTTTTGCAGCAGCCGAGCTGAACGGACCAGCAGGACAAAACAGAGGAAGGGACCCTTGTACGGCAACATCAGACCAAGCTCCGTAGTAAGAATAAGAAGCAGAGAACAGAAAAACAGACATAACTGAGTGCGAAGGTTAGGGAGAAATAAAGAGTGAATAAAAGAGGGATAATTTTGTGAAAGTAAGCCCCCAAGCCTGGTTCTTAAAATTTAGTGTTTTCGGGTCGGCTAGGTTACCGTATTGCGTTCCGAGGTTTGTTTTCTCTACGCAACGCGGACACCAAAGCTACCCCCATGCTACTCCAGGTCGGGCAAGTTCTCGTAATGCGTTCCCGAGGTTTATTTTCTCTACGAAATACGAACGCTTACCAGACTGGAGAAAAGCGCGGGAAACTATCGCCCGCCTTTTCTACTCACGCTCAGGTTTGGGAGAAAAATCAGAATTAGAATAAAGGGAAGCAAACTTCGTGAAAATTACCCCAAGCCTTTCTAATAAGATTCAGTGAGGATCTGATTTATGCCGGATCTGATTTATGCCGAGCCCGTACGTCACGACTGACCACTTGTTGCAAAAACACCAAGGGCTTGTCGTTTTCGTCGTAGCGGAATGTCCACTCCTGGACCTGCTTGGCTACCTTTGCGTAGTCCTGAGTGTGCGTCCTGGTGCTCTTCTTCCTTTCCATACTCTCCCGCTATCGGCCGTTGCTTGCGATGCTCAACACATAAAATAATTAAAGTCTTTTTGTTGTTGACCAGCAGGTCAGATTTTTGCAATTATAATCGAGAGTGAATTTAAAGGCTAGTGGCTTGCGGTTGCGTTGCCCGCTTACGCCGGCAGCGGCCATGTACTAAGGAATAAATATGCTCATACATATAGCTGGTAACAGCGAGAGCGCGTTAGAAGTTATACATGAATGTATCGGATGTTTCAGCGGTCAGCCTATATAAATATGCTAGCTTGTACTTTTCATTTTTTAGGCACTAAGGCGCATTTCGGGTGATCGTATTTCGGTCGGCCGCTTGGGTTTAGCGGCCCAGACTTTGTGTTGACGTAAGTTGACTGTAACACAATATTGGCATTGGTGCAGTGCATACTCGCTAAAACGCTATATGCATACTACATTCTCCTAACATACTCCTTTTAAAAAATAACGTAATAAAATAAAATTATTTTCTAGAGATTGTATATTTTAAAGATAATGGATAAAAATATTGTGTGATTAAAAAAAAGAAGTTGGAAAAATTTGTAATTTTTTGGTAAGCATTTTGTTTTATTTTTTTTTCGAATCAGAAAAATATATATTTTTATACCCTTGCAGAGAAGTGTGCAACGCAGTGAAGGAGACATATCCGACCGTATAAAGTATATATATTCTTGATCAGGATCGCCTCCTGAGTTGATATAAGCATGTCCGTCTGTCTGTCCGTCTGTCTGTTCGTCTGTCTGTCTGTCTGTCCGTCTGTCTGTCCGTCTGTCTGTTTCTACGCCAACTAGTCTCTCAGTTTTAAAGATAACGAATTGAAACTTTGCACATACCCTTTGATCCTTTGAACGCAGTATATAAGTCGGAACAGCCGGGGTCGGCCGACTATATCCCATAGCTGCCATATAACTGAACGATCGAAAATGCCATAACTGTGGTGTTTTTAAAGATTGGAAGTTGGGATTTTTTATGGGTCTTATATTTGACCAATCAATTCGATCTATCAAATTTCTTAAGGATCGGCCGACTATATCCTTTAGCTGTCATATAACTGAACAATTGGAAATGCCATAACTTTGGTGTTCTTAACCCTCTAAGATGTAAGCCTGCCTGAAGGCACGTATTACGTTTTTGGCCTTAACAAATAAACTAAAAGCTTTTCAATCGATTTAATAATTCTTGGCGGTTGAAAAAAAGCACACAAAATTATGAGTCTCAGCTTTGAAAGCTCTCCGAAGATGATTCTAACGGGACTTATCTTTCGGTATACACAAACCATGTGTTTTTTTCGTGCGTAAAATTTGGTCTGCTGTATGTTGTGTTGTGCTGTTCAAATAATAGTAAATTTATAAAACCTATCCAGCTCATAATTTTTTTCCACAAAGGTAAGTTAATTTACTATTACAATTAAGTTGTAGATTTGCAAATATATAAAAGACATGCGCTGTGACAGCGAAATAGCGATTCTTGCCTTGAGGCACGTTTGGGGGATTCAAAACAACTTTTGTTGCCGGCTGATAATTTCACAATTGATTGCAATTTATGTGTTTGTTTCTGTTGACGGAGAGATTTGACTTAATGGAATAAGAAATATTATAGAATATGGCAAACCGGGTTCGGTATAAGCTGTCCGACTTGACTTGATGAGCAGTTGCTCAAAGGGAAAAAGCGTGTCGACGTGGAACCGCGATCGGCTGAGATCGGCCTAATTCTTTTGCAGCAGCCGAGCTGAACGGACCAGCAGGACAAAACAGAGGAAGGGACCCTTGTACGGCAACATCAGACCAAGCTCCGTAGTAAGAATAAGAAGCAGAGAACAGAAAAACAGACATAACTGAGTGCGAAGGTTAGGGAGAAATAAAGAGTGAATAAAAGAGGGATAATTTTGTGAAAGTAAGCCCCCAAGCCTGGTTCTTAAAATTTAGTGTTTTCGGGTCGGCTAGGTTACCGTATTGCGTTCCGAGGTTTGTTTTCTCTACGCAACGCGGACACCAAAGCTACCCCCATGCTACTCCAGGTCGGGCAAGTTCTCGTAATGCGTTCCCGAGGTTTATTTTCTCTACGAAATACGAACGCTTACCAGACTGGAGAAAAGCGCGGGAAACTATCGCCCGCCTTTTCTACTCACGCTCAGGTTTGGGAGAAAAATCAGAATTAGAATAAAGGGAAGCAAACTTCGTGAAAATTACCCCAAGCCTTTCTAATAAGATTCAGTGAGGATCTGATTTATGCCGGATCTGATTTATGCCGAGCCCGTACGTCACGACTGACCACTTGTTGCAAAAACACCAAGGGCTTGTCGTTTTCGTCGTAGCGGAATGTCCACTCCTGGACCTGCTTGGCTACCTTTGCGTAGTCCTGAGTGTGCGTCCTGGTGCTCTTCTTCCTTTCCATACTCTCCCGCTATCGGCCGTTGCTTGCGATGCTCAACACATAAAATAATTAAAGTCTTTTTGTTGTTGACCAGCAGGTCAGATTTTTGCAATTATAATCGAGAGTGAATTTAAAGGCTAGTGGCTTGCGGTTGCGTTGCCCGCTTACGCCGGCAGCGGCCATGTACTAAGGAATAAATATGCTCATACATATAGCTGGTAACAGCGAGAGCGCGTTAGAAGTTATACATGAATGTATCGGATGTTTCAGCGGTCAGCCTATATAAATATGCTAGCTTGTACTTTTCATTTTTTAGGCACTAAGGCGCATTTCGGGTGATCGTATTTCGGTCGGCCGCTTGGGTTTAGCGGCCCAGACTTTGTGTTGACGTAAGTTGACTGTAACACAATATTGGCATTGGTGCAGTGCATACTCGCTAAAACGCTATATGCATACTACATTCTCCTAACATACTCCTTTTAAAAAATAACGTAATAAAATAAAATTATTTTCTAGAGATTGTATATTTTAAAGATAATGGATAAAAATATTGTGTGATTAAAAAAAAAAGAAGTTGGAAAAATTTGTAATTTTTTGGTAAGCATTTTGTTTTATTTTTTTTTTCGAATCAGAAAAATATATATTTTTATACCCTTGCAGAGAAGTGTGCAACGCAGTGAAGGAGACATATCCGACCGTATAAAGTATATATATTCTTGATCAGGATCGCCTCCTGAGTTGATATAAGCATGTCCGTCTGTCTGTCCGTCTGTCTGTTCGTCTGTCTGTCTGTCTGTCTGTCCGTCTGTCTGTCCGTCTGTCTGTTTCTACGCCAACTAGTCTCTCAGTTTTAAAGATAACGAATTGAAACTTTGCACATACCCTTTGATCCTTTGAACGCAGTATATAAGTCGGAACAGCCGGGGTCGGCCGACTATATCCCATAGCTGCCATATAACTGAACGATCGAAAATGCCATAACTGTGGTGTTTTTAAAGATTGGAAGTTGGGATTTTTTATGGGTCTTATATTTGACCAATCAATTCGATCTATCAAATTTCTTAAGGATCGGCCGACTATATCCTTTAACTGTCATATAACTGAACAATTGGAAATGCCATAACTTTGGTGTTCTTAACCCTCTAAGATGTAAGCCTGCCTGAAGGCACGTATTACGTTTTTGGCCTTAACAAATAAACTAAAAGCTTTTCAATCAATTTAATAATTCTTGGCGGTTGAAAAAAAGCACACAAAATTATGAGTCTCAGCTTTGAAAGCTCTCCGAAGATGATTCTAACGGGACTTATCTTTCGGTATACACAAACCATGTGTTTTTTCGTGCGTAAAATTTGGTCTGCTGTATGTTGTGTTGTGCTGTTCAAATAATAGTAAATTTATAAAACCTATCCAGCTCATAATTTTTTTCCACAAAGGTAAGTTAATTTACTATTACAATTAAGTTGTAGATTTGCAAATATATAAAAGACATGCGCTGTGACAGCGAAATAGCGATTCTTGCCTTGAGGCACGTTTGGGGGATTCAAAACAACTTTTGTTGCCGGCTGATAATTTCACAATTGATTGCAATTTATGTGTTTGTTTCTGTTGACGGAGAGATTTGACTTAATGGAATAAGAAATATTATAGAATATGGCAAACCGGGTTCGGTATAAGCTGTCCGACTTGACTTGATGAGCAGTTGCTCAAAGGGAAAAAGCGTGTCGACGTGGAACCGCGATCGGCTGAGATCGGCCTAATTCTTTTGCAACAGCCGAGCTGAACGGACCAGCAGGACAAAACAGAGGAAGGGACCCTTGTACGGCAACATCAGACCAAGCTCCGTAGTAAGAATAAGAAGCAGAGAACAGAAAAACAGACATAACTGAGTGCGAAGGTTAGGGAGAAATAAAGAGTGAATAAAAGAGGGATAATTTTGTGAAAGTAAGCCCCCAAGCCTGGTTCTTAAAATTTAGTGTTTTCGGGTCGGCTAGGTTACCGTATTGCGTTCCGAGGTTTGTTTTCTCTACGCAACGCGGACACCAAAGCTACCCCCATGCTACTCCAGGTCGGGCAAGTTCTCGTAATGCGTTCCCGAGGTTTATTTTCTCTACGAAATACGAACGCTTACCAGACTGGAGAAAAGCGCGGGAAACTATCGCCCGCCTTTTCTACTCACGCTCAGGTTTGGGAGAAAAATCAGAATTAGAATAAAGGGAAGCAAACTTCGTGAAAATTACCCCAAGCCTTTCTAATAAGATTCAGTGAGGCTTCTGAGTTGCGTTTCCGAGGTTTGTTTTCTCCCATTCACGTCGGACAAGTTACCGTATTGCATTTCCGAGGCTTACTCTACGCAAAACGAACGCTTGCCGGACGGGACCCGGATACGCCACGATCTTCCCCGGGAAGCCCGCAAGGAATCGGGAAGTACCAGCTACTCGCCCAACCGGATACAGAGGACGCTCAGAGGCGCAATCCGTTTCGGAAGCATTGCCCTCACGGACACCTGGCCACAGTCGCGGAATCCCCCGCCGGGATCGCTAGTGTCCGAAGACGTGGACTCTTCAACTGGAAAGTCATGCCGTTTGGACTCCACTCCGCCCCAGCGACTTTCCAACGAGCTCTGGACAGCGTCATCGGCCCCGATATGGAGCCCCACCCCTTCCCTTATTTAGTCGACATCATCGTCATCGGGGCAACGTGGGAGGACCATGCGCGCAATCTAAGGGAAGTCTTCCGGTGCCTTCGAGAAGCGAATCTACGCTTAAATCGGGGTAAGTGCAAGTTCTTCCAAAGAAGATTAGTGTATTTGGGTCACCTGATCAGCGAGGAAGGCAACAGGACAGACCCCGACAAAATAGCGGCAATCCAGGGGCTACATCCCCTGACTAACGTCAAGGAACTTCGTCGCCATCTCAGAATCGCAACTTGGTACAGACGTTTTGTCCAAGACTCTGCCTCCCTAGTACAACCAATGTCGCGACTCCTGAGGGAGGGAGTAAAGTGGACCTGGGAAGAACCTCAACAGCAGGCATTCGATTCACTTAAGACGCGACTGACGTCCGCCCCTGTATTGACCTGCCCAAACTTTGAGTATAAGTTCCAACTTCAGACAGGCGCCAGCGACAAAGGACTCGGCGAGGTCCTCACCGATAACATCGAGGGCGACGAACGAGTAATCGCCTACGTGAGCCGTCGACACGGAGGGAAACTAGTCGGCCACTGAAAAGGAGTGCCTCGCCATTGTGTGGGCCACCCGAAAGTTACGTTGCTACCTGGAGGGTTATAAGTTCGACGTGATCACGGATCACCTGGCTCTCAAATGGTTGAACTCCATTAACAATCCCACTGGACGTATAGCCCGATAGACATTGGAACTCCAACAGTATCAGTTCGACGTACTTTACCGGAAGGGTAAATACAACGTGGTCGTCGACGCCCTCTCCTGGCAACCACTTGGAAGACTCCAGTTGCTCGCGGAACTTTAGTGCCCCTGCAAATGGGTACGAAAGATGCAGGAGCAGGTCCAAAGACGTCCCGAGAAATTTCCGGACTACTCCATGGATAAGCGTCCTTTCCATACTCTCCCGCTATCGGCCGTTGCTTGCGATGCTCAACACATAAAATAATTAAAGTCTTTTTGTTGTTGACCAGCAGGTCAGATTTTTGCAATTATAATCGAGAGTGAATTTAAAGGCTAGTGGCTTGCGGTTGCGTTGCCCGCTTACGCCGGCAGCGGCCATGTACTAAGGAATAAATATGCTCATACATATAGCTGGTAACAGCGAGAGCGCGTTAGAAGTTATACATGAATGTATCGGATGTTTCAGCGGTCAGCCTATATAAATATGCTAGCTTGTACTTTTCATTTTTTAGGCACTAAGGCGCATTTCGGGTGATCGTATTTCGGTCGGCCGCTTGGGTTTAGCGGCCCAGACTTTGTGTTGACGTAAGTTGACTGTAACACAATATTGGCATTGGTGCAGTGCATACTCGCTAAAACGCTATATGCATACTACATTCTCCTAACATACTCCTTTTAAAAAATAACGTAATAAAATTAAATTATTTTCTAGAGATTGTATATTTTAAAGATAATGGATAAAAATATTGTGTGATTAAAAAAAAAAGAAGTTGGAAAAATTTGTAATTTTTTGGTAAGCATTTTGTTTTATTTTTTTTTTCGAATCAGAAAAATATATATTTTTATACCCTTGCAGAGAAGTGTGCAACGCAGTGAAGGAGACATATCCGACCGTATAAAGTATATATATTCTTGATCAGGATCGCCTCCTGAGTTGATATAAGCATGTCCGTCTGTCTGTCCGTCTGTCTGTTCGTCTGTCTGTCTGTCTGTCTGTCCGTCTGTCTGTCCGTCGGTCTGTCCGTCTGTCTGTTTCTACGCCAACTAGTCTCTCAGTTTTAAAGATAACGAATTGAAACTTTGCACATACCCTTTGATCCTTTGAACGCAGTATATAAGTCGGAACAGCCGGGGTCGGCCGACTATATCCCATAGCTGCCATATAACTGAACGATCGAAAATGCCATAACTGTGGTGTTTTTAAAGATTGGAAGTTGGGATTTTTTATGGGTCTTATATTTGACCAATCAATTCGATCTATCAAATTTCTTAAGGATCGGCCGACTATATCCTTTAGCTGTCATATAACTGAACAATTGAAAATGCCATAACTTTGGTGTTCTTAACCCTCTAAGATGTAAGCCTACCTGAAGGCACGTATTACGTTTTTGGCCTTAACAAATAAACTAAAAGCTTTTCAATCGATTTAATAATTCTTGGCGGTTGAAAAAAAGCACACAAAATTATGAGTCTCAGCTTTGAAAGCTCTCCGAAGATGATTCTAACGGGACTTATCTTTCGGTATACACAAACCATGTGTTTTTTCGTGCGTAAAATTTGGTCTGCTGTATGTTGTGTTGTGCTGTTCAAATAATAGTAAATTTATAAAACCTATCCAGCTCATAATTTTTTTCCACAAAGGTAAGTTAATTTACTATTACAATTAAGTTGTAGATTTGCAAATATATAAAAGACATGCGCTGTGACAGCGAAATAGCGATTCTTGCCTTGAGGCACGTTTGGGGGATTCAAAACAACTTTTGTTGCCGGCTGATAATTTCACAATTGATTGCAACTTATGTGTTTGTTTCTGTTGACGGAGAGATTTGACTTAATGGAATAAGAAATATTATAGAATATGGCAAACCGGGTTCGGTATAAGCTGTCCGACTTGACTTGATGAGCAGTTGCTCAAAGGGAAAAAGCGTGTCGACGTGGAACCGCGATCGGCTGAGATCGGCCTAATTCTTTTGCAGCAGCCGAGCTGAACGGACCAGCAGGACAAAACAGAGGAAGGGACCCTTGTACGGCAACATCAGACCAAGCTCCGTAGTAAGAATAAGAAGCAGAGAACAGAAAAACAGACATAACTGAGTGCGAAGGTTAGGGAGAAATAAAGAGTGAATAAAAGAGGGATAATTTTGTGAAAGTAAGCCCCCAAGCCTGGTTCTTAAAATTTAGTGTTTTCGGGTCGGCTAGGTTACCGTATTGCGTTCCGAGGTTTGTTTTCTCTACGCAACGCGGACACCAAAGCTACCCCCATGCTACTCCAGGTCGGGCAAGTTCTCGTAATGCGTTCCCGAGGTTTATTTTCTCTACGAAATACGAACGCTTACCAGACTGGAGAAAAGCGCGGGAAACTATCGCCCGCCTTTTCTACTCACGCTCAGGTTTGGGAGAAAAATCAGAATTAGAATAAAGGGAAGCAAACTTCGTGAAAATTACCCCAAGCCTTTCTAATAAGATTCAGTGAGGCTTCTGAGTTGCGTTTCCGAGGTTTGTTTTCTCTACGCAGCGCGGATGCCAAAGCTGCCCGCGTGCCCATTCACGTCGGACAAGTTACCGTATTGCGTTTCCGAGGCTTACTCTACGCAAAACGAACGCTTGGCGGACGGGACCGATACGCCACGATCTTCCCCGGGAAGCCCGCAAGGAATCGGGAAGTACCAGCTACTCGCCCAACCGGATACAGAGGACGCTCAGAGGCGCAATCCGTTCCGGAAGCATTGCCCTCACGGACACCTGGCCACAGTCGCGGAATCCCCGCCGGGATCGCTAGTGTCTGAAGACGTGGACTCTTCAACTGGAAAGTCATGCCGTTTGGACTCCACTCCGCCCCAGCGACTTTCCAACGAGCTCTGGACAGCGTCATCGGCCCCGATATGTAGCCCCACGCCTTCCCTTATTTAGTCGACATCATCGTCATCGGGGCAACGTGGGAGGACCATGCGCGCAATCTAAGGGAAGTCTTCCGGTGCCTTCGAGAAGCGAATCTACGCTTAAATCGGGGTAAGTGCAAGTTTTTCCAAAGAAGATTAGTGTATTTGGGTCACCTGATCAGCGAGGAAGGCAACAGGACAGACCCCGACAAAATAGCGGCAATCCAGGGGCTACATCCCCTGACTAACGTCAAGGAACTTCGTCGCCATCTCAGAATCGCAACTTGGTACAGACGTTTTGTCCAAGACTCTGCCTCCCTAGTACAACCAATGTCGCGACTCCTGAGGGAGGGAGTAAAGTGGACCTGGGAAGAACCTCAACAGCAGGCATTCGATTCACTTAAGACGCGACTGACGTCCGCCCCTGTATTGACCTGCCCAAACTTTGAGTATAAGTTCCAACTTCAGACAGGCGCCAGCGACAAAGGACTCGGCGAGGTCCTCACCGATAACATCGAGGGCGACGAACGAGTAATCGCCTACGTGAGCCGTCGACTCGGAGGGAAACTAGTCGGCCACTGAAAAGGAGTGCCTCGCCATTGTGTGGGCCACCCGAAAGTTACGTTGCTACCTGGAGGGTTATAAGTTCGACGTGATCACGGATCACCTGGCTCTCAAATGGTTGAACTCCATTAACAATCCCACTGGACGTATAGCCCGATAGACATTGGAACTCCAACAGTATCAGTTCGACGTACTTTACCGGAAGGGTAAATACAACGTGGTCGTCGACGCCCTCTCCTGGCAACCACTTGGAAGACTCCAGTTGCTCGCGGAACTTTAGTGCCCCTGCAAATGGGTACGAAAGATGCAGGAGCAGGTCCAAAGACGTCCCGAGAAATTTCCGGACTACTCCATGGATAAGCGTCAACGCGGCTAGGAGAATGCCACGACCATCCCTCCGCCGGGCACCTGGGTATCCGGAAGACGCTCAGGTGCATCGCCCAGCGTTACTTCTGGCCTGGACTTCATCGGGACGTGGTACGGTATGTCACTAGCAGTCTGACCTGCCAACAGTACAAGGTTAGTCAGTGTAATCCAGCCGGCAAGATGCTCACTCGCCAACCTATTGAGCCGTTCGCGCACGTCGGATCCGACTTCGTTGGACCCCTTTCCTGGCGAGGAAACACCATGCTCCTGGTTTTCATCGATATATTCTCCAGGTGGGTAGAGCTCATCCCATTGAAGAAAGCCTCTACCGCCCAACTGGAGTTCGGATTCCGAGAAAGGCTCCTCTCTTACTTTGGAGCCCCCAGGAGGTTGATTTGCGACAATGGCACGCAATTTACCAGCCGAAGCTTCCGGGCGTTCTGCCGGAACAACGGTGTTCAACTGGAATACACCGCTCCAGTTGATAGTTTTAGGTGATTTTAATATACCTGGAGTTACTTGGTCCACTGAGGATGGATCGAATGTCTTACTACCTATAGCACAGCATGATTTTATTGATGGCCTGCTTGACATATCTCTATCTCAAGTAAACCATGTTCGAAATTCATTAGGTCGCCTACTTGATTTGTGTTTTGTATCAAATCCTGAAGGTGTGTTTCTGTCCAGAGTAGCACCACTCACGCAACCTGAAGATCCATACCATCCAACAATCGAACTTTCGTTTGATACGGCTAGCGTTATAGAAGAAAAATCAGAAAAATCCAAACGAATGCATTGTTTTCGCAAGGCAGACTTTCTGAGGCTAAATAATTTTATTTCTGGCTTTAATTGGTCTGATCTTTACTTATGCATTAATATGTCCGATGCAGTTAATGTTTTTTACACTGCAATAAACTCATTTTTTAATTCCTGTGTTCCGTGGTACTATCCGTCAACTTCCAATAAATCACCTTGGTTTAGCAAAGAGTTGACACACTTAAGAAATGTAAAGTCCAGACTTTTTAGGAAATATAAAAATACCGGTTCTCAATCTGTTTTTACTAGATATTTAAGTGCTCGGTCAAGATTTACCGTGCTTAATGCTCAGTGTTATAATAGTTACTTAAACCGTTGTAAGGTATTTCTAAGTTGTCAGCTATTCCTAAGCTTTTTGAAAAAATTATTACTCCTCATTTGCAGCACCTTTGCAGATCAATCATTTCTCCATGCCAACACGGATTTATAAAACGTAGATCCACAATCACAAACCTTCTAGAGCTCACTTCATTTGTGACAAAAGGCTTCAATCGTAGTTTTCAAACAGACGTCATTTACACTGACTTTAGTAAAGCATTTGACTCTGTAAATCACTTACTTCTCATTCAAAAACTTGACCTTTTAGGTTTTCCAGTTGATCTGCTTAAATGGATTTCAAGTTATCTAAATGGCAGGTTACAAAGGGTCCTTTTTAAAAATTCAATTTCTGAAATTCTCCGTGTTACCTCCGGTGTCCCACAAGGGAGCCATCTGGGTCCGTTACTTTTTACATTATTTATTAACGATCTTCCATCAATTATAAGTCATTCTCGCGTACTTATGTACGCAGATGATGTTAAGTTGTGCCTGCAGTATAAGGACATTTCCTGCCATTTAGACTTGCAATCCGATCTAGATAATTTTCAAAACTGGTGCCGAGTTAATTTACTAAATTTAAACGGTTCCAAGTGCAAGCTGATGACTTTTTATCGGGCCAATCCGATATACGCGACTTACACGTTAAGTGGCAGCTCTTTGGATAGAATAACTCTTGTAAACGATCTTGGCGTTCTCTTGGACCCTAAACTAAAATTTTCTAATCACATTTCGTCCATGGTTAATAAAGCCAGAGGAGTGCTTGGATTTATTAAAAGGTGGTCAAAAGAATTCGATGATCCTTATTTGACTAAAACTTTATTTATTTCGCTAGTCCGTCCGATTCTGGAGTATGGCTCTCCCGTCTGGAGTCCACAATACGGAATACATATTGGTCGTATTGAATCTGTACAAAAAAAACTTCCTTCTTTTTGCTTTACGGCGCCTAAACTGGGATGCAAACCTTATCTTACCTTCTTATTCTAGTAGACTTCTTTTGATTAATTTACCATCCCTAGCCAACCGTAGAACTATGCTTGGTACTATCTTTATTTATAACCTTATACATGGTGATATTGACTGCCCCGACTTGTTAAGTCGGCTAAACTTTTCTGTGCCAAGTAGATTAACTAGAAATTATTTTCCCCTAATTTTAAATCATTGTAGATCTAACTATGCCTTGCATGAGCCTTTCAGAGTATTATGTTCTGACTATAATAGAAATTTCCGTTTTTACTTGGCTTAATATTATTTATTATTATTTTCGCACATTTATTTGTGTACAAATAGAACGTAAGCCGTTGATTTCGGCACTTCTTAGCCCAGTGATCTGGACGGATCTGCGGCAAGCCTGAGTAGGATTCATAACGTATCCGCCGCGTTTGTTTCCTGGTTCTTGGCCGCTCGGCGTACCTCTCGGTTGTGGGTTCGAGTTCTCCTGGCACCGCCTGCAGAACGCACTCTGGTCTGTCCTTGGCCTTGGCACAGGATGACTTTGCAGTTGCTGCTTGTGGGGATTATTCTCCAGCTCAAACTTCTCCCTTTGCTGGTCGAGTTCTTCAAACTCGTCTATCAACGCCATCAATGTGTTCAAATGTCGACACTCGTATGGGCGAATGGACATCTAGAGTGCCGGCGTACTGTTCTCTTTTATTCTGTCTCATACTTCCTTGGCAGACATGTTCAGTGGCCGCATCAGGGTCGGCATGTCCACCATGAAATCCTTGAAGCAATCTGCGTAGTCTTGCTTTCTTTGCCTGACCTGATCCGCTAGCTCCGCCATGTATCCTCGAAGAATAAAGTAGTTTTGGAAGCCTTAGATAAAGTCTTCCCAGGACTCACAGTGCCGATTGTTGGCTATAAACCACTTCCTTTGACATGGCTCGTGGGATCTGATTTATGCCGAGCCCGTACGTCACGACTGAGCACTTGTTGCAAAAACACCAAGGGCTTGTCGTTTTCGTCGTAGCGGAATGTCCACTCCTGGACCTGCTTGGCTACCTTTGCGTAGTCCTGAGTGTGCGTCCTGGTGCTCTCCTTCCTTTCCATACTCTCCCGCTATCGGCCGTTGCTTGCGATGCTCAACACATAAAATAATTAAAGTCTTTTTGTTGTTGACCAGCAGGTCAGATTTTTGCAATTATAATCGAGAGTGAATTTAAAGGCTAGTGGCTTGCGGTTGCGTTGCCCGCTTACGCCGGCAGCGGCCATGTACTAAGGAATAATTATGCTCATACATATAGCTGGTAACAGCGAGAGCGCGTTAGAAGTCATACATGAATGTATCGGATGTTTCAGCGGTCAGCCTATATAAATATGCTAGCTTGTACTTTTCATTTGTTTGGCACTAAGGCGCATTTCGGGTGATCGTATTTCGGTCGGCCGCTTGGGTTTAGCGGCCCAGACTTTGTGTTGACGTAAGTTGACTGTAACACAATATTGGCATTGGTGCAGTGCATACTCGCTAAAACGCTATATGCATACTACATTCTCCTAACATACTCCTTTTAAAAAATAACGTAATAAAATTAAATTTTTTTCTAGAGATTGTATATTTTAAAGATAATGGATAAAAATATTGTGTGATTAAAAAAAAAGAAGTTGGAAAAATTTGTAATTTTTTGGTAAGCATTTTGTTTTATTTTTTTTTCGAATCAGAAAAATATATATTTTTATACCCTTGCAGAGAAGTGTGCAACGCAGTGAAGGAGACATATCCGACCGTATAAAGTATATATATTCTTGATCAGGATCGCCTCCTGAGTTGATATAAGCATGTCCGTCTGTCTGTCCGTCTGTCTGTTCGTCTGTCTGTCTGTCTGTCTGTCCGTCTGTCTGTCCGTCGGTCTGTCCGTCTGTCTGTTTCTACGCCAACTAGTCTCTCAGTTTTAAAGATAACGAATTGAAACTTTGCACATACCCTTTGATCCTTTGAACGCAGTATATAAGTCGGAACAGCCGGGGTCGGCCGACTATATCCCATAGCTGCCATATAACTGAACGATCGAAAATGCCATAACTGTGGTGTTTTTAAAGATTGGAAGTTGGGATTTTTTATGGGTCTTATATTTGACCAATCAATTCGATCTATCAAATTTCATAAGGATCGGCCGACTATATCCTTTAGCTGTCATATAACTGAACAATTGGAAATGCCATAACTTTGGTGTTCTTAACCCTCTAAGATGTAAGCCTGCCTGAAGGCACGTATTACGTTTTTGGCCTTAACAAATAAACTAAAAGCTTTTCAATCGATTTAATAATTCTTGGCGGTTGAAAGAAAGCACACAAAATTATGAGTCTCAGCTTTGAAAGCTCTCCGAAGATGATTCTAACGGGACTTATCTTTCGGTATACACAAACCATGTGTTTTTTCGTGCGTAAAATTTGGTCTGCTGTATGTTGTGTTGTGCTGTTCAAATAATAGTAAATTTATAAAACCTATCCAGCTCATAATTTTTTTCCACAAAGGTAAGTTAATTTACTATTACAATTAAAATGTAGATTTGCAAATATATAAAAGAAATGCGCTGTGACAGCGAAATAGCGATTCTTGCCTTGAGGCACGTTTGGGGGATTCAAAACAACTTTTGTTGCCAGCTGATAATTTCACAATTGATTGCAATTTATGTGTTTGTTTCTGTTGACGGAGAGATTTGACTTAATGGAATAAGAAATATTATAGAATATGGCAAACCGGGTTCGGTATAAGCTGTCCGACTTGACTTGATGAGCAGTTGCTCAAAGGGAAAAAGCGTGTCGACGTGGAACCGCGATCGGCTGAGATCGGCCTAATTCTTTTGCGGCAGCCGAGCTGAACGAACCAGCAGGACAAAACAGAGGAAGGGACCCTTGTACGGCAACATCAGACCAAGCTCCGTAGTAAGAATAAGAAGCAGAGAACAGAAAAACAGACATAACTGAGTGCGAAGGTTAGGGAGAAATAAAGAGTGAATAAAAGAGGGATAATTTTGTGAAAGTAAGCCCCCAAGCCTGGTTCTTAAAATTTAGTGTTTTCGGGTCGGCTAGGTTACCGTATTGCGTTCCGAGGTTTGTTTTCTCTACGCAACGCGGACACCAAAGCTACCCCCATGCTACTCCAGGTCGGGCAAGTTCTCGTAATGCGTTCCCGAGGTTTATTTTCTCTACGAAATACGAACGCTTACCAGACTGGAGAAAAGCGCGGGAAACTATCGCCCGCCTTTTCTACTCACGCTCAGGTTTGGGAGAAAAATCAGAATTAGAATAAAGGGAAGCAAACTTCGTGAAAAACTACCCCAAGCCTTTCTAATAAGATTCAGTGAGGCTTCTGAGTTGCGTTTCCGAGGTTTGTTTTCTCTACGCAGCGCGGATGCCAAATGCCCGCGTGCCCATTCACGTCGGACAAGTTACCGTATTGCGTTTCCGAGGCTTACTCTACGCAAAACGAACGCTTGGCGGACGGGACCCGGATACGCCACGATCTTCCCCGGGAAGCCCGCAAGGAATCGGGAAGTACCAGCTACTCGCCCAACCGGATACAGAGGACGCTCAGAGGCGCAATCCGTTTCGGAAGCATTGCCCTCACGGACACCTGGCCACAGTCGCGGAATCCCCCGCCGGGATCGCTAGTGTCTGAAGACGTGGACTCTTCAACTGGAAAGTCATGCCGTTTGGACTCCACTCCGCCCCAGCGACTTTCCAACGAGCTCTGGACAGCGTCATCGGCCCCGATATGGAGCCCCACGCCTTCCCTTATTTAGTCGACATCATCGTCATCGGGGCAACGTGGGAGGACCATGCGCGCAATCTAAGGGAAGTCTTCCGGTGCCTTCGAGAAGCGAATCTACGCTTAAATCGGGGTAAGTGCAAGTTTTTCCAAAGAAGATTAGTGTATTTGGGTCACCTGATCAGCGAGGAAGGCAACAGGACAGACCCCGACAAAATAGCGGCAATCCAGGGGCTACATCCCCTGACTAACGTCAAGGAACTTCGTCGCCATCTCAGAATCGCAACTTGGTACAGACGTTTTGTCCAAGACTCTGCCTCCCTAGTACAACCAATGTCGCGACTCCTGAGGGAGGGAGTAAAGTGGACCTGGGAAGAACCTCAACAGCAGGCATTCGATTCACTTAAGACGCGACTGACGTCCGCCCCTGTATTGACCTGCCCAAACTTTGAGTATAAGTTCCAACTTCAGACAGGCGCCAGCGACAAAGGACTCGGCGAGGTCCTCACCGATAACATCGAGGGCGACGAACGAGTAATCGCCTACGTGAGCCGTCGACTCGGAGGGAAACTAGTCGGCCACTGAAAAGGAGTGCCTCGCCATTGTGTGGGCCACCCGAAAGTTACGTTGCTACCTGGAGGGTTATAAGTTCGACGTGATCACGGATCACCTGGCTCTCAAATGGTTGAACTCCATTAACAATCCCACTGGACGTATAGCCCGATAGACATTGGAACTCCAACAGTATCAGTTCGAAGTACTTTACCGGAAGGGTAAATACAACGTGGTCGTCGACGCCCTCTCCTGGCAACCACTTGGAAGACTCCAGTTGCTCGCGGAACTTTAGTGACACTGCAAATGGGTACGAAAGATGCAGGAGCAGGTCCAAAGACGTCCCGAGAAATTTCCGGACTACTCCATGGATAATGGACAGCTCTACAGAAACATAGGCCATCCCACAGACGTCAGGGTAGGCAACCCCTGGAAGCTGTGCGTGCCCCGAGAACAGCGTCAACGCGGCTAAGAAAATGCCACGACCATCTGTCCGCCGGGCACCTGGGTATCCGGAAGACGCTCAGGTGCATCGCCCAGCGTTACTTCTGGCCTGGACTTCATCGGGACGTGGTACGGTATGTCACTAGCTGTCTGACCTGCCAACAGTACAAGGTTAGTCAGTGTAATCCAGCCGGCAAGATGCTCACTCGCCAACCTACTGAGCCGTTCGCGCTCGTCGGATCCGACCTCGTTGGACCCCTTTCCTGGCGAGGAAACACCATGCTCCTGGTTTTCATCGATATATTCTCCAAGTGGGTAGAGCTCATCCCATTGAAGAAAGCCTCTACCGCCCAACTGGAGTTCGGATTCCGAGAAAGGCTCCTCTCTTACTTTGGAGCCCCCAGGAGGTTGATTTGCGACAATGGCACGCAATTCACCAGCCGAAGCTTCCGGGCGTTCTGCCGGAACAACGGTGTTCAACTGGAATACACCGCTCCAGTTGATAGTTTTAGGTGATTTTAATATACCTGGAGTTACTTGGTCCACTGAGGATGGATCGAATGTCTTACTACCTATAGCACAGCATGATTTTATTGATGGCCTGCTTGACATATCTCTATCTCAAGTAAACCATGTTCGAAATTCATTAGGTCGCCTACTTGATTTGTGTTTTGTATCAAATCCTGAAGGTGTGTTTCTGTCCAGAGTAGCACCACTCACGCAACCTGAAGATCCATACCATCCAACAATCGAACTTTCGTTTGATACGGCTAGCGTTATAGAAGAAAAATCAGAAAAATCCAAACGAATGCATTGTTTTCGCAAGGCAGACTTTCTGAGGCTAAATAATTTTATTTCTGGCTTTAATTGGTCTGATCTTTACTTATGCATTAAAATGTCCGATGCAGTTAATGTTTTTTACACTGCAATAAACTCATTTTTTAATTCCTGTGTTCCGTGGTACTATCCGTCAACTTCCAATAAATCACCTTGGTTTAGCAAAGAGTTGACACACTTAAGAGATGTAAAGTCCAGACTTTTTAGGAAATATAAAAATACCGGTTCTCAATCTGTTTTTACTAGATATTTAAGTGCTCGGTCAAGATTTACCGTGCTTAATGCTCAGTGTTATAATAGTTACTTAAACCGTTGTAAGGTATTTCTAAGTTGTCAGCTATTCCTAAGCTTTTGAAAAAATTATTACTCCTCATTTGCAGCACCTTTGCAGATCAATCATTTCTCCATGCCAACACGGATTTATAAAACGTAGATCCACAATCACAAACCTTCTAGAGCTCACTTCATTTGTGATAAATGGCTTCAATCGTAGTTTTCAAACAGACGTCATTTACACTGACTTTAGTAAAGCATTTGACTCTGTAAATCACTTACTTCTCATTCAAAAACTTGACCTTTTAGGTTTTCCAGTTGATCTGCTTAAATGGATTTCAAGTTATCTAAATGGCAGGTTACAAAGGGTCCTTTTTAAAAATTCAATTTCTGAAATTCTCCGTGTTACCTCCGGTGTCCCACAAGGGAGCCATCTGGGTCCGTTACTTTTTACATTATTTATTAACGATCTTCCATCAATTATAAGTCATTCTCGCGTACTTATGTACGCAGATGATGTTAAGTTGTGCCTGCAGTATAAGGACATTTCCTGCCATTTAGACTTGCAATCCGATCTAGATAAATTTCAAAACTGGTGCCGAGTTAATTTACTAAATTTAAACGGTTCCAAGTGCAAGCTGATGACTTTTTATCGGGCCAATCCGATATACGCGACTTACACGTTAAGTGGCAGCTCTTTGGATAGAATAACTCTTGTAAACGATCTTGGCGTTCTCTTGGACCCTAAACTAAAATTTTCTAATCACATTTCGTCCATGGTTAATAAAGCCAGAGGAGTGCTTGGATTTATTAAAAGGTGGTCAAAAGAATTCGATGATCCTTATTTGACTAAAACTTTATTTATTTCGCTAGTCCGTCCGATTCTGGAGTATGGCTCTCCCGTCTGGAGTCCACAATACGGAATACATATTGGTCGTATTGAATCTGTACAAAAAAACTTCCTTCTTTTTGCTTTACGGCGCCTAAACTGGGATGCAAACCTTATCTTACCTTCTTATTCTAGTAGACTTCTTTTGATTAATTTACCATCCCTAGCCAACCGTAGAACTATGCTTGGTACTATCTTTATTTATAACCTTATACATGGTGATATTGACTGCCCCGACTTGTTAAGTCGGCTAAACTTTTCTGTGCCAAGTAGATTAACTAGAAATTATTTTCCCCCTAATTTTAAATCATTGTAGATCTAACTATGCCTTGCATGAGCCTTTCAGAGTATTATGTTCTGACTATAATAGACTTTTTCCTGTAATATCAAATCTTGACTCTCTGCCGCTCCTAAAACGATTGATACTTGCTTCATTGGCACAAGATTGATCTAACTATTACTTTTTCCCCGGACCTTTACCTTTATTTTCCTATCTCGCGTCTATCTTATCGCGAATCGTGCCGTACGATACACGGCTGCGCCCCTCGGTCGGTTGGGCGGGTAAGTGAGCCGTGGGACTAAAAAAAAAAAAAAAAAAAAAACGAACGCTTGCCGGACGGGAAAATTTCCGTCAATTTCCCCGCGTTCCCCCCCCCGATCGCCCACCCCTGGCCAAGTCGAAATCCCGCGAGTTAATTTGTGGCGGCCCCGTTTTCGTGTTTCGGGTTCGTTTTCTCTACGCAACACGGACGACGAGGCGGTCCACGTGCTCGTTCGCGTCCGACAAGTTCCCGTATTGCGCTTCCGAGGCTTACTCTGCGCAATACGAACGCCCGAAGAACTGGGAAACGCGTAAAGTATCGCCAATACCTCACGTGCACCCGCGCATTCGCTCCCAGCTGAGACCCCGGGTGCTAATTTGTGTCGGCGCAGTGTCATCAGACTTCAGTCCGGCTAGTGTCATCTACAGTTAAATTTTTAGAAACACAGGAGACGAAACGGTACTGGGAGTTGCCGAAGGCGTTTTACGGAATATTTAATTTTCTTTGTTTATTTATTTGGTTTTTACTTGGCTTAATATTATTTATTATTATTTTCGCACATTTATTTGTGTACAAATAGAACGTAAGCCGTTGATTTCGGCACTTCTTAGCCCAGTGATCTGGACGCATCTGCGGCAAGCCTGAGTAGGATTCATAACGTATCCGCCGCGTTTGTTTCCTGGTTCTTGGCCGCTCGGCGTACCTCTCGGTTGTGGGTTCGAGTTCTCCTGGCACCGCCTGCAGACCGCACCCTGGTCTGTCCTTGGCCTTGGCACAGGATGACTTTGCAGTTGCTGCTTGTGGGGATTATTCTCCAGCTCAAACTTCTCCCTTTGCTGGTCGAGTTCTTCAAACTCGTCTATCAACGCCATCAAGGTGTTCAAATGTCGACACTCGTATGGGCGAATGGACATCTAGAGTGCCGGCGTACTGTTCTCTTTTATTCTGTCTCAGACTTCCTTGGCAGACATGTTCAGTGGCCGCATCAGGGTCGGCATGTCCACCATGAAATCCTTGAAGCTATCCGCGTAGTCTTGCTTTCTTTGCCTGACCTGATCCGCTAGCTCCGCCATGTATCCTCGAAGAATAAAGTAGTTTTGGAAGCCTTAGATAAAGTCTTCCCAGGTCTCACAGTGCCGATTGTTGGCTATGAACCACTTCAAGGCTCTGCCTTTGACATTGCTCGTGGGATCTGATTTATGCCGAGCCCGTACGTCACGACTGACCACTTGTTGCAAAAACACCAAGGGCTTGTCGTTTTCGTCGTAGCGGAATGTCCACTCCTGGACCTGCTTGGCTACCTTTGCGTAGTCCTGAGTGTGCGTCCTGGTGCTCTCCTTCCTTTCCTTACTCTCCCGCTATCGGCCGTTGCTTGCGATGCTCAACACATCCAAGCTCGCTATCAAACCCTCGGCACTCGGGGTTGTGAGCTTAAATTTTGGTGTGGGCCGTTTTTGGAATTTCCTTACCAGGCCTGTTACCAAGTCGGCGATATCCTGCAGAGATTCCTTAGCTTATCGACGCGCTTCGATAGTTCTCCAAGAAATAATTAAAGTCTTTTTGTTGTTGACCAGCAGGTCAGATTTTTGCAATTATAATCGAGAGTGAATTTAAAGGCTAGTGGCTTGCGGTTGCGTTGCCCGCTTACGCTGGCAGCGGCCATGTACTAAGGAATAAAAATGCTCATACATATAGCTGGTAACAGCGAGAGCGCGTGAGAAGTTATACATGAATGTATCGGATGTTTCAGCGGTCAGCCTATAGAAATATGCTAGCTTGTACTTTTCATTTGTTTGGCACTAAGGCGCATTTCGGGTGATCGTATTTCGGTCGGCCGCTTGGGTTTAGCGGCCCAGACTTTGTGTTGACGTAAGTTGACTGTAACACAATATTGGCATTGGTGCAGTGCATACTCGCTAAAACGCTATATGCATACTACATTCTCCTAACATACTCCTTTTAAAAAATAACGTAATAAAATTAAATTTTTTTCTAGAGATTGTATATTTTAAAGATAATGGATAAAAATATTGTGTGATTAAAAAAAAGAAGTTGGAAAAATTTGTAATTTTTTGGTAAGCATTTTGTTTTATTTTTTTTTTTCGAATCAGAAAAATATATATTTTTATACCCTTGCAGAGAAGTGTGCAACGCAGTGAAGGAGACATATCCGACCGTATAAAGTATATATATTCTTGATCAGGATCGCCTCCTGAGTTGATATAAGCATGTCCGTCTGTCTGTCCGTCTGTCTGTTCGTCTGTCTGTCTGTCTGTCTGTCCGTCTGTCTGTCCGTCGGTCTGTCCGTCTGTCTGTTTCTACGCCAACTAGTCTCTCAGTTTTAAAGATAACGAATTGAAACTTTGCACATACCCTTTGATCCTTTGAACGCAGTATATAAGTCGGAACAGCCGGGGTCGGCCGACTATATCCCATAGCTGCCATATAACTGAACGATCGAAAATGCCATAACTGTGGTGTTTTTAAAGATTGGAAGTTGGGATTTTTTATGGGTCTTATATTTGACCAATCAATTCGATCTATCAAATTTCATAAGGATCGGCCGACTATATCCTTTAGCTGTCATATAACTGAACAATTGGAAATGCCATAACTTTGGTGTTCTTAACCCTCTAAGATGTAAGCCTGCCTGAAGGCACGTATTACGTTTTTGGCCTTAACAAATAAACTAATAATTCTTGGCGGTTGAAAAAAAGCACACAAAATTATGAGTCTTTGAAAGCTCTCCGAAGATGATTCTAACGGGACTTATCTTTCGGTATACACAAACCATGTGTTTTTTCGCTGTTCAAATAATAGTAAATTAATAAAACCTATCCAGCTCATAATTTTTTTCCACAAAAGTAAGTTTATTTACTATTATTTACTATTATAATATATATAATTAAGTTGCAGATTTGCAAATATATAAAAGACATGCGCTGTGACAGCGAAATAGCGATTCTTGCCTTGAGGCACGTTTGGGGGATTCAAAACAACTTTTGTTGCCAGCTGATAATTTCACAATTGATTGCAATTTATGTGTTTGTTTCTGTTGACGGAGAGATTTGACTTAATAGAATATGAAATATTATAGAAAATGGCAAACCGGGTTCGGTATAAGCTGTCCGACTTGACTTGATTAGCAGTTGCTCAAGATATTTGACTCACCTTCAGTGTGATGAAGAAATGTTAAGTTCAAGTGACGACGAGGACGACGACATTGATATAATGGAGGCTCTTAACACTGCATTAGAGGATACTGAGACTATATCATTTATTAACAGTTTTATATTTTTCTTTATGAGGCTTTGTTATAGTTGTTTCTGTTGAATTGGGAGCGACTCAGAGGTACGCTCCCAAGCTTTTTATTTTCAATTCTGATTTCTTAATTCCATTACATGTTTGCATAAAGCTAAGATCGGCCGGCTATGTCGGCAGAGACGCCGGCAGAGCTGCGGTCGACGCTTATGTATAATTGTCTTTATATATGAGAGAGAGAGAGAGATACTATGTTCACTTGGCCATCAAAGCGGTCGCACATATCAAATATGCTTACACTGCAGTTCCCACGCATTCGAGGGCGGTCATATAACCGGGCACTCGGGAACTGCTAGATTTATATATTTGTGTTTTGTTATTTGGCCAAATGCAAAATGCCAAATAAGGTGTCTGTACTTAAATCGATGCGTAACACTGAGTACAGTGTGCATTCGATATGTGAACATACTACATCTCCCTCCTTTTGAAAAATAACGTAATTAAATGAAGTTATTTTCTAGGTGTATATTTAATATAAATGAAAATATTTTTATTTTTTTGTTATATGTAGTTTAATTTATTAAAAATTGTTTTGAATTAGAAAGTATTGTTTTGAATCAAAAGTGATATTTATATATAATTTATTTATTTTATTTATTTTTTTTCAATCTAATTATGGTTTTTTTTGTGTATGGTCATACGTGATATATATATAAGAGAATTGAAGTGATTATGAAATAAAACTTTTTAACCTATCCTTATGAACTGTTTGCTTCTTATTTTTGTTATTTGAAATTACTATGTTTTCTCTTTCTTCTATACTTTCTACCTTATATGGTCCAGTGTATTTATAGTCTAGCTTGTGCCCTGTTTCATTTTTTAGTAAAACTTGGTCTCCGATTTTTAAATCAAAGTTCAAAATATTTCTGTCATAGTTAAGTTTTTGTTTGTGTTTATGGCATTCTAACATTAATCTAGCTCTCTTAAATGCTTGTTCTAGTCTAAACTTAGATTCTTTAGCGAAATCATCTGTGTTATATAATGGTTGTATATTATCTATACTATTGAAGTGTTTGGCTAAATTAGATGTTTAACCAAAAACTAACTCGTATGGACAATAGTCATGTGCCATAGAGGGTGTTGTGTTGAAACAGTATACGAAGTATTGCAACCATACATGCAGTGTCCTCTTTTCGATAAAGTTGTAACACTGGCTTTAAATTATTAATATTGTTTATTCCATTCAACTTGTAACTTAAATTTAACAAAACTTCTTTAATTATGCAAAAGCGTCCGATCGAGTCGAGATTTCGGCGGCGATTGATTTAGCGAGGAGTTGCCAGACATTATTGTCTGCAGTTGATTACTTCCTTTTTAGTATATTTCCAAAGAAGGGAGACAAAGACTAGTAGGTGAGACCGCTCCTGGTAACTCTGGTCTCATCACCAACACTACCGGATCCCACATTCGGCCGTCCTGACGCTTGATTCGACCCGAATGGTTTCATAAATTCTGCAACTGTCTTAGTCCTATATGGCCCTTCTCCTTGTCCTACTCTTAGAACTTCATAACGCCCATGATTATTGATCTTGACTACTTTATAAGGCCCTAAGTACTTTCCTTTCAACTTCAAGCCTGTTCCGTATTGGGTACGTTTAATAGCTACTAAATCGCCAACCTCAAACTTATTTTCTACCTTTCTTTTAGAGTCAAATGCCTTTTTATTTTCTGTTTGAATATCCTGAATATTTTGCCTTGCTTTCCCTCGCAACTTTTCTCTTTCCTCGTCTAGCTCGGAAATCAAACACTCTTCAATCAATTCTTTTAACTCTGCATTGCTCGAAGCACGCATATCAAGGCCTGTTAGCAACTTGAACGGAGAAACCTTTGTACTCCTTGGCTCAGTGTTATTAATCGTCTGTTGTACCCTGCCAACTTGCTTATACCAGCACCCTGGATTTTCCTGGCTCAGTTTTGATAACATTGGGACCACTATCTTGTGCATTCGTTCTACCTGTCCGTTACCCCTGGGAACTCCTGTCGCAATTAGCAAATGCTGTATATTTTCCTTTTCGCAATACTCTTTAAACAAGAGTGAAGCGGCTCCTCGATCCGATACGATTCTGTATGGGTTACCGAAAAGAACTGATTGACGCTCCAAGCAACTCAGTACTTCTTCAACTCCTGTGCTTCGTGTGGGATACAACCATACGTACTTAGAAAAATCATCAACTATAACGAGAATGTGATTATAGCGTTTTTTGGTTAACTCCATCATGGTCTATATGGTAGGTCACCAAAGGTCTGTTACCTTTGTCAATCGGTTTCAGAAACCCTTTCTGCTTCCCAGCTTTCGCATTCACCAAAATATACTCTACACAGCTCTCAACAATCCTCGCTATCTTTTCCTTCTTTTTCGGGATGTAATATGACTTTTCGATCAATTCTTGAGTCTTTTTGGATGAAAAATGACCTTGCTTGTGTGAATTTCGAATTATCTCATCTTCCATCAGCGATGGAACTACAAGCAACTCCTTATTTGGGTCCTTAAATAAAACTCCATTCGATATGTAGAAATCGTCATACTCTTTGGTTTCAACAACACTCTTCACTGCCTTCGTCCAATCATCTGTTTGCTGTGCCTCTCGCAAGCGATGTATTAAGCTCTCGGTCACAACAAAACAATATACCCTGCTCAACGCGTCTACATGTCTCATCTTGTTACCTGACCTATGTTCGATTTCATAATCAAAGTCTTGCAAGTACATTGCCCAACGTGAAACTCTTAGCGGAATCTCCTTCTTCTTCATAGTCATGGCAAATGCATTACAGTCTGTGACTATTTTAAATCTTTTCCCAAGAACGTAAACTCGCCACTTCACCAAAGCTCCAATAACTGCTAGCACTTCCAGTTCATAAGAATGGTACTTCTCCTCGCATGGTTTGGTATCCGACTCATACAGAAAATTGGGTGCCACAAACCATCCTCCCTGTCTCGCTGAAGCAACACGGCTCCGAATCCGAATTTCGAGGCGTCGGTATGAATTTCTGTTTCAAGTGAGTGGTCATAAAGCTTTAGAACGGGCCCACTGATTAGCGCTGCTTTTAATTGATCAAACGCTTCTACCTGCTTTTCCTTGAACTCAAACTTCGATTCCTTGCGTAACAAATCAGTCAACGGCTTAGCAATCACTGCGTAATTTTCTACGAATCTTCGGAAATACGACGTCAAACCTATTAACCTTTGGATTCCCTTTTTATCACGAGGAATCGGAAAATCAGCCACCGCTCTTGTTTTCTCCTCACCTGGTTTGATTGTGCCCTTTTCTATGATATACCCAAGGAATTCAACTCTCTTCTTGAGTATCTGACATTTGCTCCAATTTATGCGCAAACCGCTTTCTTCTGCCACCTTCAAGACTCGCTTTAATTTCTGCATGCCCTGTTCTACACTCCTGCTAGCAATGATCACATCATCCATATACACTACTGCATCATCGTCTTTTATCACCTCTCGTAGGACTGCCATTATAAACCTGGTAAACACCGCTGGGGAGTTCGTGATGCCGAAAGGTACAAACATAAACTCGTACTGTCCACTCATGGTTACAAACAATGTGTACTTTTGAGATTCTGCTGACACAGGAACGTGAAAGAATCCATTTGTCAAGTCCAGAGTTGTAAAAATCTCTCCACCTTGAAGCTTTTCAATAACACAGTCCATGTGTGCTGTTGGGAAATTATCTCTGACTATCTTTTCATTCAGCTTCCGGTAATCGCAGCACAAACGCTTCTTCCCATTCTTCTTATCCACCAAAACAACTGGCGAAGCAAACTCGGACGTACTTGGCTTGATTATTTTATCCCTAAGCCATTCCTGCACCTGGTCATCGACTATCTTTTGGTCACAATAGGCCAAACGCCTTGGATGTTGAAATACCGGTAACTCGTCTGTCAACAAAATCTTCATCTCCACTGGCGAACTGAGATTTCTTATCGGCTTATAATTCTCCACCAAGAATTCTACTTCTGCAGCGACACCCTTACTTAAATGATCCAGTTCTAAGCCTGGCTTACTGTCTTCGGTGCTTAGCATACAAAGGTTATCAAATTCTTGCATTAGTTGCACACAGGAACTTTCTGTAATCTGTTCCTCCTGTGGCTGCGTACATTGAACCGTTTTCGAAAACACGGTTCCTCTCTTCGTAACCATCATGTCGACGTTTTCTAAAATAGTTGTTCCTAAGATTGCATCAAACTTCATGTCCTCGTCTGGAATCACGTGGAACTCAATACACATTTCAATGCCATCGATATTCACTGGCGCTTTGAAGCTGCCGAAAGTTAGCACCTGACTTTCTCCAATTCCTGTCAAAACTCTTTGCCTGCCCATCAAACTGCCAACGCCTACGCCTAGTTTTAAGAATACACGCCTACGCATTAGGCATAGTTCTGCTCCTGTATCTACAAGGCCTTTGAATTCAACATTCGAACAGAAAACGGATTTTACCTCCAAACCACAACCAATTGGTGCATGAGATTGTTTTGGGATTACTTTTTCTGCCTGGACTACATTGGTTCTTTCTTCTGTTTTGACTTGAACCTCCGCCTTACACTGCGCTGCTCGGTGTCCTGGCCGATTACATTTAAAACATTTATCTTGCACTGGACAATCTCTCTTCATATGAGATGGACCTCCACATCTGAAACACTTTCTAACCGACTCTGTTGTCTTTTCCTTGGTAGACTCATTGGCTACCTTACTGCCCTGAAAAGTATGCTTGCTTTCTGGCTTATATGTGCTTCTTGCCTTTTGGTATGCCTCTATCTGCCACTTCAAGTCTTTCAGATTTCTAGCCTGATACAGCATGGACTTATTCGATCTTGAGTCTGGGATACCTTCTACAAAGTACTCAATTAGACTTTCATCTTCCAAACGTATCGGTTTAGCTATCTCCATTAATGCATATAAAAACTCTTGCAATAATTCACCCGTACTTTGATGACGCTTTCCCAACCTGCGTTGAATCTCGGCTGTAGATACCTGCACTCCGAACTCCAATGACAAGGCTAACTTCAAACTTTCCCAGTCCTTAATGTCTCTCTGGCTACGCACAAACATTTGAGCTGCTCCACTAAGTAATTGCTTTGCATAAGCAAACTGCTGCAGCGGGCTCCACTCCACAGTAGCCGCACAATCTTCTAACTTCTCAATCCACAGATCTATATTTGGGACTCCTGAGCCTGAAAACTGAGAAACACTTCCTTCGACATCTTTCAATGTAAACCACGATCTAGACTGTCCCTGCGCTACTTGGCCATGTTGTCTTTCTTCTCTCCTATGGGGAACGTCGGTGTGGACGATGTAGACCTAAAATCTGCGGGCTCACCCTCAGTCTCTGACTCACCCTTATCCATTAACCCAAAATGGTTTAGCAGACGTTGTTGTAATTGAGCCTTTAGTCCGGTTGTACTCATCTGCAGTTCTGACAACTTCCGTCGCAACTCTTCCACTCGCAATGCCAAGATCTCGCCTCTCTCCATTTTACAAAAGTAACCTGCTAAAAATTACAGTTAATATGATGACAAAATTGTGTTTTAACTCTAATTCCTTTTGATGCAATTGTAATCAAACTGACAACTCTTCAAACCAAATAAAACCGACGACGACCCTGCTTCGTCTCTTGCTGTCTCCCTGCTTTCCGCGTTCACTGCTTTCTGTAGCGTCCTTCCTCTTTTTTCTCTTCTTCGCACGCACTTATACTGCTTTGCCTCCAATTGGAATCAGCTTTGCCTCGTTCCTCAGCTCTGGCCAACAAGGTTTTTCTCACACGCAACGACGATGCTCTGCTGCTTCCACTCTTGCTCCTCTCTTCTGCTTCTCTGCCTTTTGACTTCTCCAGTCGGATTCGCTGCTTCTTAACTTCCCAGCCTTATTCGCTTCTGTTCCGCAACTTTACCGCTGCCTCTACGAGTCTTTACTCAATTGGCATCAACTGGCCGTCTACGTCTGCCTCCAATTCCGTGTTCCAATCCTGGCCAACACGTTCTTGCCCGCACGCTCCGTTAACGCCACCAGCTCCAATGTCTTGTCTGTCCTGGTCTGTCTCCAGCCTGCTCCGCTGCTGTCTAATCTTTGCTTTTTACCAGCCTGATCAGATACGTCTACTTCGTGAGTCACCGCCACTCGATCTCGTCGTTTTCACTCGCTGCTTCCGTCTCACTCGCCCATGTGCCTGTATTTTTGCTTCTGATGAAATTCTTTTGCGCTTCTGACGAAATTGGTTTCGCCTTCTGATGAAATTCTTTTGCGCTTCTGACGAAATTCGCTTTGCCTTCTGAAGAACTTCTTTTCGGCTTCTATCGCTGTCTCTGTCACTTTTGCTAATTTGCCTTTCCTTTTAAAACTCTTAACCAGTTTTAAATTGTTCTTATTTCATCTTTCTCCGCACTGCACAATACTTTGTTTGTTATATTTCTCGTGTGTGAAATATTCAATTTAAGGTCCAAGCTGTCGAATGGTGGGCAATATTCCTGGCTGAGCCCCCAAAAATGCAGTGTCCTCTTTTCGATAAAGTTGTAACACTGGCTTTAAATTATTAATATTGTTTATTCCATTCAACTTGTAACTTAAATTTAACAAAACTTCTTTAATTATGCAAAAGCGTCCGATCGCGTCGAGATTTCGGCGGCGATTGATTTAGCGAGGAGTTGCCAGACATTATTGTCTGCAGTTGATTACTTCCTTTTTAGTATATTTCCAAAGAAGGGAGACAAAGACTAGTAGGTGAGACCGCTCCTGGTAACTCTGGTCTCATCACCAACACTACCGGATCCCACATACATCCCAATCTGTTCTATCAACTGAGATGTATGAGCGATGAACTCATTGAATGTTCTGTGGCTTCGCTCCACGGTTCCTACAGTCTGGTGATGATGTTCTGTTGAAGTTATGTTTATGATATTTAAGTTTTTACATAAATCTTCAATTATCGAATTTTTGTATTCTGTTCCCATGTCCGTAATGAACGTCTTCATTGGACCGTACTTCAGAATAAAATCTTCGAATATAGCTTTTGCTACTGTTTTTGCACTTTAGTTCTGGATTGGTATTGCTACAAGGTACTTAGTTAAATCGCAAATTAGCGTTACTATGTATTCATTTCATTGTTCAGATTTAGGTAGTGGACCGATCGTATCCACAATTACCCTGTCGAAAGCCGTTTGTGGCGTTTCGGTGATAGTTAATGGGGTCTTTGTATGTTTTGTTGTCTTTGCTTTTTGGCATTTAAGACATTTTCTTATATAATTTGTTATATCTTTGGTCATGTTTTTCCAATAATAATGCCTTTTTATTTTTGCTAATGTTCTAGCTATGCCTGTATGACCTCCTTGTATTGGATCATCATGGAATGTAAACAGTAATGCTTCTTTCTCATTATCATTATTTAATAATTGGGTCACCGGCTTGAGTAGCGCTACTCTTAATGATTGTAATTTTTTATTGCCCATAATTTTAAAAGATTCCATTGAAATGGTTTCAAAGATCTTTTCGCTCGGTGCCACTTTGAGTTGGCTGATATTAAGTATACCGGCTTCTTTTTCAAACCTTTGAAAGAACTGACCTAAGTCGAGAATTTCATTGGTGTACAAATCGCTAACACCAATTCTTGCTATAACCTTTCTTTCATGCTTTAGTAAGCAAAGTGAATCAGTTATTCGCAAGGTCACTACTTTTCGTACCTCGTCATTAACAATGACTTCGTATTTTTCTGTTTACTTTGATTTCTGGTAGTGACTTTCAGAATTTTATTATTTGTCTGGATATTTTTTAAATCCGTTATTGTTATTCTTGATAGCGCGTCGGCTATATGATTGTCTTTTCCCTTAAGATATTCCACAGTAAAATCATATTCTTCCAAGTCTAATCTCATTCGTGTTAATTTCGAACTTGGATTTGTCATTGAAAATAGATAGTTTAATGGCCTATGGTCTGTTTTAACTGTGAAATGTTTTCCATAAATATATGGTCGAAAATGGTTTATTGCCCAGTGGATAGCTGCTAGCTCTTGTTCTGTTGTATTTTTATTACTTTCTCCTTTCGGAAAGGATCTTGATGCATAGGCTACTGGTAGCTGAGTGTTATTGTAATCTTGAGCAAGAACAGCTCCACATGCTTGTTTGCTTGCATCTGTTGTTATGCAAAATTCTTTATTAAAATCGGGATATTGCAATAATGTGGGTTTCATCAATTGGGGTTTTAGGTATTCAAATGCGTTTTGACATTTATCTGTCCATTTAAATTTAACATTCTTTTTACATAATCTAGTTATGTGACAAGAGTAATCGGAAAAATTTTTAATAAAACGTCTGTAGTAATTGCAAAATGCAACGAATCTTCTAGTGCTGTCTGCGTCCGTTGGGACTGGGTATTTTTCTATTACTTCGTATTTTTTACTATCTGGTAAAATACCTTTGTCAGTACACTTGTGTCCAAGAAAGGTCACTTCATATCTGAAAAATGTACACTTCTCTGGGTGCAGTTTAAGGTTGTTTTATTTTACATAGATCAAAAACGTTTGTAAGATTTTTAATCATGTGTTTTTCTGAACAACCGTTGACAATTAGGTCATCCATATACAAGAATGCCTGAGAAGGTTCGATACCTGAAAATGCAATTGTCATCATTCTTTGGAAAGAATTTGGCGCTATTTTTAAGCCATAAGGTAATCGTGTAAAACGATAGGAGCCATTGCTCGTGGAAAAGGACGTTATATTTCTAGACGTATCTTCGAGTTCTATTTGATGAAATCCTGACATTAGATCTAGACATGAAAAGTAAATAGATCTACATAATTGGTCAAGAATATCGTCTATTCTTGGTAGTGAAAATTTATCTGATAAAATTTTTTTGTTAATTTGGCGGTAATCAATTACTAAACGCCATCTTTTTGTATTGCAATTTGGTAATGATTTTTTCGGGACTGTTGGTATTCTGAAACTGATGTTGTATTCTGAAACTGATGGTTTTATTATTTTATCTTTAATAAGTTTTTCTACTTGTTTTTCTACTTCTTCTTTTAACTGAGGGGGATTCTGTAATTCTTTATGTATACTGGTTCATCATCTTTCATTCTTATTTTTTGTTTATAGAAATTATTAGTTGATATCGGTTCGGTTTCTATCCCGAATATATCTGTGTATTTGGTGCATAATTCTTTAAGTATTTCTTTAAATTGAGGCGGGAAATTTTTGTTAAGTTTTTCTAAGATTTCTTCTTTATTTGTATTTTTATTGCATTTAATTATATCGTAATTATCCAATGGTTTGACTTTAAGTGTATTTAATTGAAGAATTTCTGTTTTATTTGTTGTATTTAGAATTCGGACATAGGTGTTTTTAGAATCTGCAATGGTATTTCCAATGAATACTCCATTTTGGATTTCTTGGTTTGGTATTACTATATACCTCGTTGCTGAATTTATAGTTATTTTTCGGACGACTTCAGATCTAGCTGTTAAAATTGTCCAATTATTTTCGAGTGTATGTTTTATCGGAATATTAATCGGATTATAGAGATTATCTGGTCTCAGTATAAGCACTAACCATACAACATATAGACTGGTCATATCAAACAAAGAAATTGGTCACAAAATTTTTCAATCGGGAGGCCCCAGTCCTGGTAGCAGCAGGCCCTGGACACTTCGTGTGCCTTCGGGTTTTTTTTGCTCTCGTTCTAATTCTTATTTTGACGCTCGCGCGCTCATTACTCGAGTTCGGTCGTTCAGTCGCATAGACGCGCATTTTGAAGAAGGTTGGCCTGCGCTTGGATTGGGCTTTGTATGTATGCGTGTTCATGCATTCTCATGCATTCTCATGCGAACCTTAAAAAAATAAATCAACCAAAGGTCATTAAACATAACATTCAAAACAAGTGTCCTAAAAAATGTAAACAAAACAAAAGCCAAACAGCCGTTCTTGTTTCTGTCCCTACCCCTAAAATTCAATCGACGGTAGGGTATACAGGCACCATCCGCTCGCAGAACAACAACCAAAGCTGATTTGGTTTGAAGTTTTCTCAACCACTAAGCGCAGACACCGACTGCGATGTGCCCTGTTCCTATCTCAGTAGATTGATTTCTATTAACTGGAATACATACATATATGCAAAAAATATTACTGCTACTACTGATATGAATTTTTAAACCAAAATGAAATTTATGCTGAAATATTAAAAAATATACTATAACATATGATATTCTTATTTTTATCATTAACCCAATAATGAATACGCCCATATTGTTAGGGTACCAAGTCTGAAAAGTGTGACGATCCCGCTTGACGGCTAGGCCTCCACAATATATATTTAAGCAATAGTTATCTAAGTTTCACATTATTACCATTAGTATGTAAGAGATATAAAATGAAGTGTTATAATTTAGTAATGCTTAAGCGATCTTGTGGATTTTTGGGTATAAAACCAAAATAGGTCAAGTTTGGATCCGCACCAACCGCCCGAGGTGGCAACCATAGAGAAAAATATTGGAAAATAGAGGAAATACCAAACCTTCCTTGGTGAGAAAGGTCCAAAAGGAGGAGAGGGTCACACGGCGGTTTCCGGCAGTCGCTCGGCTCTTGGACTTCGAAGCGATCGGTCGCGCACGCTGACAAAGTAAATAAAGAAAACACGTGTGAAAGAAAACGCGGTCGGTAGGAAATAAGGTTAGTAAATCAGTGTAATCGGCGCAGTGAAACACAGGGACGATTAAAAAAAACAAAGAATTAAACTGAGTGTACTTATACGAAAAGAAACGTCAAGCCGGATTGTTATGCATTTTATTTTTACCCCGTACCCCTTTGTTCCCCGAGTGATTCGGGCCGTTAGTGACTGATGACCCAATTGGAAGCGGTAAATTATTTACACCATATACATACACGTTATCCCGATCTACTGAATTTCATCTACTAACCTGCCGGCGTAGTGAGGCGGTAGATCCCCTCATTCCCCTACTTAATTTCTTAATACTTAAAAGTTGCCAGCTTCTAGGATAGTCTTAAGTCGGCCATGCTCACAATTTTTGATCATTGTGGTTATAGCTTCCTTTGTGCTGAACTTGTCGGCATGTTCAGCCGGTAGTCCTTCGTCAATGTATGAAGCTTCAAGGAGCTTTCGTAGGTTGTCTATTTCATTTGTAAATTTTTCTGCTGTTTTGCCTTTTTGCCTTGTTTTAGCCATTTTTGCTTTGACAACGTCAGATGTTTTGTATTATTGATTTTATCGTTAGTTTATTTTAAACCTTATATACAAATCTATGCAAGTGTAGTTTTTGTCCGTTAAATTCCGGAATGGCACTTGATATTTCTTTAATATATGCCCGTTGGGCAGGTGGATCTGCCATTATGTTTTCTTTTGTTTCTACTATATTTGTATCTGAATCTATATTTTCGTCTTCTTCTGTTTCTGACTCTACTGCTGTAATAAATGCAGGGATTGAGAGATCGTGTAGATCTTTTTCATTTATTTCGATATCTTTGCTTGTATCTGAATCTCATTTTTCTGCTAGGGCTTTTTGTTGGTCTAATGTTAAAGGCGTATTCAAAATTGTCGGGATATCTATTTTTAAATCATACTTATCCTTGACAGTTATTAGGTTTGACCGCAACCTTATCAATATTTTGGATAATTTTGATAAGTTTGTCTTGTTAATTATTTCCCTTGCCTGATTGTAAGAGTCTACAAGAATTTTTGCATGTTTATCTACTGTTTCTTTTTGTGTTTGCCATTTTTGGCTTACACATTTGTAAGACTTTTCAAATGTTTCTTTTAATTCTCGGATATGGAGTATTAACTGCTCCTATTCCATATTTAATTTTTAGTCATAATTTTTTTATTTTTACTTGTGCATTATTTTTAGCACGTTAATATATCCTAAGACTGGGTGTATGTCGATTTCGGAGAATACTTTACAGTTTCTCACGGTAGACAGTACTATGGCCTTTTGCGTTCTGCTGCAATGAATAATTGGAGAGAATTCAAGATCGTTTCTATTCATATATTCGTACTCAAAATCTGCAATTAATAGAGGCTCTGCTCTGTTCCTAATTAAGGCTAATACCCTATTCTCAAAATTTGGCTCGTTAGCCAATGTAACTCTAAGGCACTCTGTTGTATTCATTTTAATAATTAACGGGTATTTTAATTCTCTTACATATACAATTTTTGTTTAAAATTTAATTTTCTGTTTTAATTTCTTTTTTTTTTTTGTATTTTATTATTAATAATTGTTTGGCGCTTGTTAAATTAGATTTTATCCAGATCATTAGCCTGGCTTCTGTTAATGGCTTTCTTTGATACACATTTGTTGTGGAACATATAGTCCTTATATAAAATATATGCGCTCATAAAGAAAACAATTATTGATAGTAGAATATTCGTTAATTTGAAATCAATATTTTGTGATTCAATTTTATTTATTACGTTAGCAGTGGAATCCTCTGACTTAACGTCTACTAATCCCATATTGGGTATTTTTTCTGTCTCGTTTGTGGGGTCTGTTTTGGATATTGAATTGCTTTTAAATGAGACTTTCAAATACAGTCATGGAAAAAATAAAAGAAACGACAATTTTTTTTCGTATTTTTCAAACTTTTCTTCAGTCAATTTTTTTTTTTAAGTCTTAAATCTTATAGAGCACCTTTGGGGGATAATAAAGAAGAGGATTGGTGGGTTTAAGTCCAAAACTAGGGAAGATTTGTGGAAGAAAGTGAATTCCGAGTGGTACTCCATTGTACCATCAATTTGTGCCAATTTGGTGGATTCAATGGGACACCGGTGAACCAAAGTCATTAAAAATTGCGTTGGCACAACTATATATTAAAGTTACCATCTAAACTAATAAGCTTTGAAGCTACAAAATTTTTTTCCATAGAATTAACTCAGTCGTTTCGATTTTTTTCCAGCCCTAAAATTTTAAAAAATTATTTTTTAGTTCATAACGTTATTTGAAAATTATTGTTTTGGTATATTTTGACACATAATTGTATCGACTATCAATCAAAATTATTAAACTTGAAAAAAAAAAATTGACTGAAGAAAAGTTTGATAAATACGAAAAAAAAATTGTCGTTTCTATTATTTTTTCCATGACTGTATATAAAATTTTACAGTACATTACATTAGTATATCATTTTTTTTTAAACATGTATATTCACAATTAGGGTTTTCGAAAGGACCTTTACAATCAGGAGGGCGCTTAGGCTTCCTCGCTCTTTCATGTCCTGTTTATTTTTATAAGCTTGTAATTCCCTATATGTGTTTTCTAATTCTGGTTTAATTTTTAGGTTCTCTTCCCATGGTACTGGGGTTGATTTTGTATCATAAAGTTGCCTATTTAATTCCTTTATCTTGAGATTTTGGAAATTTTTCTGTCCTCCTCTTTTTTTTTACTTTTTTTTCTTGATTTAGGCATTTATAACTCTTCTTTTTGTATTTTGGAGGTATTTATTTATTTTACAGGTATCCCTACCTAGGTCAAAAAAATGAAGAACCGCAGCTAGAAACTGCCTGGTCTGTACAATATTATTAATATTTGTTTTGCATCGCAGATGCTTAAATTTATATAAAAACTAGAGAGAACGCTATAGTCGGGTGCCCCTACTATCAGATACCCGTTACTCAGGTAAAGGGAGTGCGATGGAGATAGAAACTTTGATCACGCATAACTTTTTAACGAATGGTCCGATTTGAAAAGTTTTTTCTACATTTCGATAGGTATTGATAAACACAATAAAATTGCATTTTTACTTTTCCGAAATATTTAAATTTTTAAAATCGTATATAAGCGATTGTGGGCGTTAAAGGGGGCGTGGCACCTTTTTGAAACAAACTTGCGCTGCGTAGGAACTCCTAGAATCTGCATGCAAAATGCCAATCTTCTAGCTTTTATAGTTTCCGAGATCTCAGCGTTCATACGGACGGACAGACAGACGGACAGACGGACATGGCTATATCGACTCGGCTAGTGACCCTGATCAAGAATATATATACTTTATAGGGTCGGAAACGCTTCCTTCTAGCTGTTACATACTTTTGCACGAATACAATACAAGTATACGCTTTTACTCTACGAGTAACGGGTATAAAAAGTAATGTTGGGCGCTCTTGGAAGCGCTGTCGGTTCACTTTTCCGTGATCCGTCTTGGCGCGCCGAACGGGACCGGTGCTGGCTGCACAGGCTATTTCATCTATCGGTGGGATACACTTCTAGTCTCTGTGCATCCCTTTGCTCAATAGGAGCCTGCTCCTACGAAGGTGAAGAAGGCGAATTGCCTTCCGCACTCATATATTTCCAGTGTTGGTGTAGAAGGATTTGCCATTCCTTCCACACTTGTTGAATTTTCGTTGTCCGGGGCCTCTGGGCTCAGGCGGTACCGGTGCCGGTCATCGCACAGGTGTCGTTGGTTGTTATAGTTGTTGGTTGCTTCAAAAGTTTATGTTTCTCGTACATTTGGTTGTTTTTTGTTATAATTTTTTTTGTGCTGTCTGTATTATATTTGCACTGTTTTCGCATTTTTCAAATTCTTTTTGTGCTTTTTATTTACGTCACTCGCACTCACACGCACATTTTTCACATCAAATTATATGTTTTTTGTTTCTTTCAATTACAACCTTAGTCACGGTCGCCATGTTTTATATTTTTCTTTATGAGGCTTTCTTATAGTTGTTTCTGTTGAATTGGGAGCGACTGAGAGGTACGCTCCCAAGCTTTTTATTTTCAATTCTGATTTCTTAATTCCATTACATGTTTGCATAAAGCTAAGATCGGCCGGCTATGTCGGCTGAGACGCCGGCAGAGCGGCGGTCGACGCTTATGTATAATTGTCTTTATATATGAGAGAGAGAGAGAGATACTATGTTCACTTGGCCGTCGAAGCGGTCGCACATATCAAATATGCTTACACTGCAGTTCCCACGCATTCGAGGGCGGTCATATAACCGGGCACTCGGGAACTGCTAGATTTATATATTTTCGTTTTGTTATTGTGGCCAAATGCAAAATGCCAGATAAGGTGTCTGTACCTAAATCGATGCGTAACACTGAGTACAGTGTGCATTCGATATGTGAACATACTACAGTAATGTTGAAAATGTCCAAAATAATACACAGAAAGCTGAGACTTCCCAGAAAACTGCAAAAAGGCCGCGATCACCATTACCAATCTGTGAAGATTCGCCGTGCGCATCTCCGCCAACTTCTGGTGGGTTCAATGGAGCTGGTAAGTCAAATTTAATTGCTATGTGTTATTTTAGTGAATAATTAGTTTTATTTACGCAGGTATTGAATAAATAACAAAATATTCGAGTAAGATTCTGTGGCGAGAGAATTGTATGCAGTTGCTGTTAACAATGTAGCATTTCGAGGCGATTTTTCGCTGCCAGCAGAAATAAAGGGGCTCGAAAATCCTCTAGAGCTCTTTTGCTATTTCTTTAATTCTGAAATCATGAATATGATCGTCGACGAAACCATCTGCGAAGCTTTAAAGGATGATATCAACAATAAGTTCAAAATTAACACTGATGAGATGCACCATTACATAGGTATTTTGATGTTCATGTCCATTTATCGGTACCCAAATCTGAAGAGCTACTGGGGACGAAATGCGCTCGGACCTTTACAAACCTGCAGTACCCGAAGCAAATTCGAGGCAATCAAAAAGTACTTGTCGCTACGTGATGAGCGCGAAGGGATCAAAAAGGGTGAACCAGGCTACGATCCTTTGTTCCGTACGCGAAAATTTGTAGACTGTCTCAACAAACGGTTTGACTCGGTGCCAAAGTATGCCCGCCTTTGTGTGGACGAGCAAATGTGCAGCACAAAAATGAAGCATCACTTGCGTCAGTACATGCCAAATAAGCCTCACAAGTGGGGCATTAAACTATTTGTATTGTGCGATTCATTTGTATACGCATACCGCTTTGAGATCTACAGCGGTGCAGATGATAATGTGGTCTTACCCGGTCACCCAGATCTTGGTGCTTCGGCCAACATTGTAAAGCGCTTAACACAAACCGTAGAAAGATTTAAGAATCACATCATACACTTCGATCATTTTTATACATCTCTGCCTTTGATGGTTTATCTAAGAGCGATAGGTATTTATAGCCTTGGCACGGTACGAGGAAACCGTATCCCCAATTGCAAGCTACCAAACGATATTGCCATCAACAAATTGCCAAGGGGTTATTCGACTGAGTACGTTGAGTCCTCATATGGTGTCGACATAAACAATGTACTCTGGAAAGACAGCAAGCCTGTTCGCCTTGTGTCCACCTATGTGGGTGTAAAGCCATTTGAGAGGACAAACCCTCGTGAAGGAACAGCAAAGGCTGCTCGTTTCGACGGAAATCTAAGCGATACACTTCAATTGATTGTCCCCAAATTGTGCATGAGTATAACGCTCACATGGGCGGCGTAGATCTCATGGACGGCCTAATGGGACGCTATCATAACAGAGCAAAAACTCGGTGTGCGGCTACACGAATTTTTTATCACCTCATTGATATGGCAGACACCTACGCCTATATTTTAGACAGACGTATCCAAACAGAGAACGAAAGCAAACAAAAATAACTCGCACTCCCAGACTTTCGTGAAAAACTAGCCGAAGGGCTGGTGACATATAGAAACAAAAACTTACCGGGGCGTCCAATCAATACCAACAAAGCATCTTCACCACGATGGGCAAACCAGTCTCCATCCTCTCAGTCAGGACGAACAACAAATTCCCCACTTTTGCAGACAGAACGGGCAAAGCAGTCTCCACTCTCTCATCGACATTTTCAGCATGAGCTCAAACATGGTCAAAAATCAAGACATCCAATATCGGACTTGCGGTTTGACCAGCTAAACCATTTCCCACATTGGTTGGATCGAAACGGTGGAAAAAGGTGTTGCAATCACTGGAAAACTTCACAAACGCAATGGATATGCACGAAATGCAATCTGCATTTATGCAGCTCAGCGAATAAAAACTGTTTTGTAGAATAAGAAAAAATAAAATAAATCTTTATTACTTGAAAATGATTTTTTTCACTCAAAGCCCCAAGCGTGCCTTCAGTCCCGTTTACCTTTCTTCTCACCTTACAGGTGAGCCGAAGATTCTACGTTATTTCTAAGCACATATTTGAGCTAAGAAGCATTCATTAATTAAAAAAAATTTATTTTAATACTTTTTTTTATTATTTTTGAGAGTAGTCTTAGAGCGTTAAAGTTAGGAAGTTAAAATTTTTTATGAGTATTAAGAATGCATCATATAAATAATTTTATAGGATATAATTTACAGAATATTCGGCAAGGGTATATCAATTTCGGCCTAGCCCAAAGTTAGCTTTCCTTTCTTGTTTTTTTTTTGTTTTTTATGTATGGCCACACTAAAGATTATGAATTAATCTATCCTTATCTTTAATATATCCTTATGCACTATTTTCCCATTATATTTTATATTAGAAATTGTTATGTTATTCTTCTTTTCTATTTTTTGGCAAATTTTAAGTTTTACCGAAAACTAATTCATATGGACAATAATCATGTGCCATAGAAGATGTTTTATGGAAACTTATGGAAAATATGTAAAGCATATAGCCAAACGTCCTAATCTGTTTTGTCAGATGATATGTATGATATTTTTTTTTTTTTTTTTTCGCGCGGAGTCCCACGGCCCACTTACCCGCCCAACCGACCGAGGGGCGCAGCCGTGTATCGTACGGCACGATTCGCGATAGGATAGACGCGAGATAGGAAAATAAAGGTAAAGGTCCGGGGAAAAAAGTAATAGTTAGATCAATCTTGTGCCAATGAAGCAAGTATTAATCGTTTTAGGAGCGGCAGAGAGTCAAGATTTGATATTACAGGAAAAAGTCTATTATAGTCAGAACATAATACTCTGAAAGGCTCATGCAAGGCATAGTTAGATCTACAATGATTTAAAATTAGGGGAATATAATTTCTAGTTAATCTACTTGGCACAGAAAAGTTTAGCCGACTTAACAAGTCGGGGCAGTCAATATCACCATGTATAAGGTTATAAATAAAGATAGTACCAAGCATCGTTCTACGGTTGGCTAGGGATGGTAAATTAATCAAAAGAAGTCTACTAGAATAAGAAGGTAAGATAAGATTTGCATCCCAGTTTAGACGCCGTAAAGCAAAAAGAAGGAAGTTTTTTTATACAGATTCAATACGACCAATATGTATTCCGTATTGTGGACTCCAGACGGGAGACCCATACTCCAGAATCGGACGGACTAGCGAAATAAATAAAGTTTTAGTCAAATAAGGATCATCGAATTCTTTTGACCACCTTTTAATAAATCCAAGCACTCCTCTGGCTTTATTAACCATGGACGAAATGTGATTAGAAAATTTTAGTTTAGGGTCCAAGAGAACGCCAAGATCGTTTACAAGAGTTATTCTATCCAAAGAGCTGCCACTTAACGTGTAAGTCGCGTATATCGGATTGGCCCGATAAAAAGTCATCAGCTTGCACTTGGAGCCGTTTAAATTTAGTAAATTATCTCTGCACCAGTTTTGAAAATTATCTAGATCGGATTGCAAGTCTAAATGGCAGGAAATGTCCTTATACTGCAGGCACAACTTAACATCATCTGCGTACATAAGTACGCGAGAATGACTTATAATTGAGGGAAGATCGTTAATAAATAATGTAAAAAGTAACGGACCCAGATGGCTCCCTTGTGGGACACCGGAGGTAACACGGAGAATTTCAGAAATTGAATTTTTAAAAGGACCCTTTGTGACCTGCCATTTAGATAACTTGAAATCCATTTAAGCAGATCAACTGGAAAACCTAAAAGGTCAAGTTTATGAATAAGAAGTAAGTGATTTATAGAGTCAAATGCTTTACTAAAGTCAGTGTAAATGACATATGTTTGAAAACTACTATTGAAGCCTTTTATCACATATGTAGTGAGCTCTAGAAGGTTTGTAATTGTGGATCTACGTTTAATAAATCCGTGTTGACACGGAGAAATAATTGATCTGCAAAATATTGTACAGAACCACCGAACCGCGTAGACGTGTCTTTTTGCTCGCCCTGCTGAAAGACTTCCAAAAATGTACAAAGTGACCACCAAAACTAAGAAAAATAGCGAAAAGACGCTGGCAGCAATGCCATATCCCAAGGTCAACATCTCCTTGTGATTAAAACTAAATTTAAAACCGATCTAGCTAATCAAATCAATTAAAAATGTCGAACGCAAATAAAATATTAACAAGTGCAACCGGTAAAGCCACGAAGCCAAGTCGCGATCGGCAACAAATACAACTAGACGAACGACGGCTGTCTTCTGCACGGAACAATGCTTACATTGCAATTGACTCATCGGAGGCAACAACAAAATTAACGTCACTGACCGCTATCGAAAGAGCCCGCTCACTGTCACCAGCGATTTTATGCTCAAGCAGCGCTGCCGTTACTCAGTCGTGGAGTTCACAATGCCCGTCACCTCTCTCTCTCATCGATGCACCGACTACTTCGGCTTGTGCGCCCACCAGTACTGTACCCTCTCTTACTACAGCAACGTCAACGACAACAACAACTTTAACGTCTGCGGCTACCCAGTGGCCTATCTCAACACCACAAGTAAAACTTTGCTCTACTGACCCTCTTACGAATAATACTCTCGTACAGACGGGGATCGATCGGTATGTACAAATAAAAAGAAAGCTTAGTCCACAAAAAAACGTAAACTCAAATTGGCCAAAAGTACCAAAAACTTTAGGCAACACACGAACATCCGAAAACAGATTTGCCATACTTGGCGAGACCGAAGAAGACAAGGGTCAGGCGCCTCAAGTCATGAAAGCTGTAAAGCCACCGCCAATATATATTAGGAAACACAACAGTGTCGATCTGATTAATAAGCTTAAACAAGTAATCGGGCCTAACCACTTCTATATCAATACCCTAAAAAGAGAAAACATATTAGAAACAAAACTCCAGGTTAACAACGAAGACAACTTCCGTTCTGTAACAAGATATCTCGACAATGAGCTTATAAATTACTACACTTACCAACTAAAAAGTAAGAAAGGCCTACAAGTTGTACTTAAAGGTATAGAATCGACTGTTGCGGTAGCAGAAATAGCTGAAGGCCTCACGGAAAATGGCTTCGACGTTAAGCACATCGTAAACATAGTGAACAGGGATAAAATTCCCCAACCACTGTTTAAGATTGAGCTGGCCCCAGAGACGAAACCTCTAAAGAAAAATGCAGTGCATCCTATTTACAATCTGCAATATCTCCTTCACCGAAGAATCACCGTAGAGGAACCGCATAAGCGGAACGGCCCCGTACAGTGTACAAACTGCCAGGAGTTCGGGCATACAAGAACCTACTGCACCCTGCGTCCAGTTTGTGTCGCCTGTGGAGATTTGCATTGCATTGAAGCATGCCTGGGAAACAAAGAAGACCCTACTCTGAGGAAATGCAGTAATTGTGGGGGAAATCATACTGCCAACTACCGGGGCTGTCCCGTCTACAAAGAACTCAAGAGCCGCCTAAATCAGAGACGCAGTAATCCACTCGCAGCTCAACACTCTGCCCAACCAAACATCTTCACCCCATCAACAACCACTCCTGGTGTCTCCTTTGCCAACGCACTCCGCTACCCTGGAATCTCACAAACATCTACCGCTCAACCTGCAGCATTGCGTCCACAGCCACCCATATCAAACCTAAATGATTTTCTGCTCTTAAGCCAAAATGGCCAAACAACAAGTCAACCTTCTACGCAGCAAAACCAAACTCTTCCCCCACAAACACTTAGCGGTCTAGAATCTACACTAGCTACTCTTGCAAACGTCATGATGACGATTCAAAGTTCCCTTCAAGAACTACTGCGAAACCAGAGCCTTCTAATGGAACTGCTGATCAAACAAAAGTCTGTATAAATGGACTCCTTAAGAATATGCTTCTGGAACGCAAACGGCGTTTCCCGGCACAAAAACGAACTCCTACAGTTCCTAAACAGCCACAATATCGATATCATGCTACTTTCTGAAACCCATCTAACTAATAAAAACTACTTCCATATCATCGGATATATATTCCACGCGACCAACCACCCGGACGGTAAAGCACACGGAGGTACCGGTATACTCATAAAACAACGCATAAAACATCATCCCTTGGAGACATTCGCTACTAACTACCTGCAGGCCACATCCCTACGTATAAACCTAATTGGCGACCCACTTACCCTATCCGCCATATATTGCCCCCCCACGCTTCAGTATTGCAGAAAATGAGTTTATGAATTTCTACAACTCACTAGGACGCTGCTTTATAGCTGCCGGTGATTATAACGCAAAGCATCCCCACTGGGGATCTCGTCTTATCAACCCCAAAGGCCGCCAATTATACAACGCTATTATCACTTCTGGTAATGCGCTTGACTTTGTCTCACCAGCTAGGCCTACATACTGGCCCACAGATCCAAATAAACAACCTGACATTATCGATTTCGCTGTTATTAGAAGAGTCTCGCACAGGCTGATAAACATAAAAACCTTAGAAGAGCTTACATCGGACCATTCGCCAGTTCTCCTCTGTCTATCTGAACAGCCGCAGCATCTGGAACGCCCCCAACATCTAACATCAAACAAAACAAACTGGCTGAAGTACAAAAAATATGTAAGTGCACACATCGAACTTGATCCTGAAATTTCCTCTGAATCTGACATTGACAAGTCGCTTAAACACCTCACGGACGTAATGTCCTCTGCCGCCAAACATTCTACGCCAGAACCCTCATCCACAAACCCGCTAAGAACTGGACGCTCAAGTATCCAGATCGAGTCTCTCCTACTTGAAAAACGTAGACTTCGCAGAGACTGGCAGACTCATCGGTCCCCAGCTACTAAGAAAAGACTTAATGAAGCATCTCGAAAATTGTCGAAGGCCCTCTCTACCGAAAAGAACCAGGCCCAACGGGCCTACATTGCGAAACTATCCCCGACGGGTAATAAATTCCCGCTATGGAGAGCGCACCCAAACATGCAGCCACCAATAGATCCCGATTGGCCAATTCGATCACAAACAGGTGCCTGGGCGCGCAGTGACGAAGAAAGAGCTAACACTTTTGCCCATCACTTGGAAAACGTCTTCAAGCCCCACCCGCCATCCAACCAATTCACTCTACCGAACGTCTCGCTAGCGTCGCCGTCCTCCCCAGTTACCCTTGAAACCAGCACAATACTTAAGGCTATTAAAGAACACATAAACCCAAAAAAGGCTCCTGGTCACGATTTTATTTCTCCAAAAATGATAATTGAATTACCTGCATGCGCAGTCAGATGCATCGCATTTATATTTAACTCAATATTGAAATGGGGCTACTTTCCTGACCAATGGAAAAAGTCTGTCATTACAATGATCCCGAAGCCAGGAAAAGACAAATCCCAGCCTTCCTCGTACCGGCCCATCAGTCTGCTCCCATGTCTATCAAAGCTATTTGAAAAACTGCTTCTTGTTCATCTAGTAACACATCTTCAAAACAACAGAACGATCCCTCTGCACCAATTCGGATTTAGGGAAAAGCATGGAACTATCGAACAGGTAAACCGCTTAACATCTGAAATTCGCACGGCTTTCGAACACAAGCAATATTGCAGTGCCTTATTTCTGGACGTATCACAGGCATTTGATCGCGTCTGGATCGACGGTCTGGTATACAAAATCAAAACCCTCCTACCGGAAAACACTCACAAGTTGCTTGAGTCATACCTCAGAAACAGAGTTTTCACCGTGAGATGTAAAACCTTTACTTCAACCATCCGTAACATCGAAGCTGGAGTACCCCAAGGAAGTGTGCTTGGACCAATCCTGTACATCCTTTACACGGCAGACATTCCAACAAGCCGCCAGACCCTCATCTCAACCTTTGCTGACGACACTGCCATTGTCAGCCGCTCGAAATGCCCAAAAACAGCTACAGCCCATTTAAAAATGGCTCGCAGACTGGCGTATCAAAGTCAATGAGCAAAAGTGTAAGCACATTACATTTACACTAAACTTGTCGAAATGCCCACCACTGACGCTAAACAACAAGCCGGTTCCACAAGCAGACGAAGTCACCTATCTCGGCATACACCTAGACAGGAGGCTTACCTGGAGAAAGCATATAGAAGCAAAGAAGACCCATTTAAAACTAAAGGCCAGCAGCCTTCACTGGCTCATGAACTACCGCTCCCCCCTTCCACTCGAATATAATCTGGACCTACGGTTCCGAGCTCTGGGGAAACGCAAGCAGCAGCAATATAGAAATTATTCAGTACAATCAAAGACCCTACGAACAATAACTGGAGCCCCCTGGTACATCCGCAATGCAAACATCCAGAGAGACCTGGATATAAATCCCGTAAAAGAAGAAATTGTTTCCAGAAAAATTAAATATGAAGCCAGATTATCAAATCACCCAAACCTGCTTGCCAGACAACTCAACCGGCTAAGCTATCATTCCCGTCTTCAGCGGAATGATTTCCCATCCCTTTTTCAATAACATAAGTTAACGTAACATAGATTAAGATTTGAAAACTTATTGTTCGTCTCTTAAGTAATAGAGAAGATCCAATAAATAAGAATAAAGTATAAAAAAAAAAAAAAAAGTGCTGCAAATGAGGAGTAATAATTTTTTCAAAAAGCTTAGGAATAGCTGACAACTTAGAAATACCTCAGTAGTTACTGGCTTCTAACTTGTTACCTTTTTGAAAAGAGGAATAACAAATGATTCCTTCCAAATATTTGGGAATTGGGACGTTTCTAGAGATAAGGTAAACAACTTGTGCAGAGGTTTGCACAGGGCCTTAGCGCAATACCTAAGCACGCACCCAGGAATACCATCGGGCCCTGGCGAATAAACAGGCTTAATACGAAGAAGATCCAAAAGAAGAGAGCTTTCTGTTAAAGTGGGACAGAATATGAGGTTTGACTTGGGCATGGTGTAAGAATAAGGCTGAGATGAATAATCTAAAGTAGAGTAAGTCGTTTGAAAAAATTGGGCAAATATATCGGCTATTGCCTGATCTGTGGTTCCCGTCATGTTTTCGAACGACAGCGAGGAAGGAAAAGAATTAGATTTACGCTTGGTGTTAACAAAATTATAAAACTGTTTCGGGTCCTGAGAGAACTGGACCTTACAACGGTTTATGTAACTATTATAACAGGAAGCATTAAGCACGGTAAATCTTGACCGAGCACTTAAATATCTAGTAAAAACAGATTGAGATTGATTTATTGGAAGTTGACGGATAGTACCACGGAACACAGGAATTAAAAAATGAGTTTATTGCAGTATAAAAAACATTAACATTAACATTAACTGCATCGGGCATATTAATGCATAAGTAAAGATCAGACCAATTAAAGCCAGAAATAAAATTATTTAGCCTCAGAAAGTCTGCCTTGCGAAAACAATGTATTCGTTTGGATTTTTCTGATTTTTCTTCGATAACTCTACCCGTATCAAATGAAAGTTCGATTGTTGGGTGATATGGATCTTCAGGTTGTGTGAGTGGTGCTACTCTGGACAGAAACACACCTTCAGGATTTGATACAAAACACAAATCAAGTAGGCGACCTAATGAATTTCGAACATGGTTTACTTGAGATAGAGATATGTCAAGCAGGCCATTAATAAAATCATGCTGTGCTATAGGTAGTAAGACATTCGATCCATCCTCAATGGACCAAGTAACTCCAGGTATATTAAAATCACCTAGAACTATCAACTGATCCCTATCGGAAAGCTTATTTGCAACGGACTTAATAACGGATAGGTGATTTAAATAATCAGGAAGTTCAGACAACGGCGGAATATATGAGCAAGTTATGTATATAAAGTTACCAGGAAGCGATAACTTTACACAAATAAATTCAATGGTATTGAATTCATCAAAAAATAACTCCTCAGACGGGAAGTTTGAATCAATTCCAATTAAGACTCCACCTCCACGTCTAGAGGGACGGTCATACCTATATATTGTGTACTTACCTGGAAAAACTTCGGAGCTAACGATCTCCGGCTTTAACCAGGTTTCTGTGAACACAATAATATGAGATGCAAAGGAAAGGCTATCGGAATACAATTTAGTGAGTTTGCTACGCAAACCTCTTGCATTCTGATAGGAAAGAAGGAGGTTAGAAGTTAGTTTTTTGAAATTGGTACACTGGTTTGGCCTCTACTAGGAAGTTTTACTCCCACGGGCCCCTTCTTCTATATCTTAGCCTCGAACTCTTTTACAACCATATTATCCGGCCAAAAGTCGCCCGAGCATATGACTTCAAAAAGCTCGTTAGGGACAGTTATCTTGAAAGATGAAATGTCTCTAGCATAAGAAAACTTAAACTTTTCCACCTTTTCACTATAACAATCGGCTTTAGTTTTGTCTTGTATATAAGACAATACATCAGAAGATGTTTGATCAGGGGAAAGCCGAGAAACGAAAATTTGTTTCTTTAGTGGAACCACTAAAAGGGATTTTGGTGGAGCAGACATTGTTTCTGCAAAACCAACTTGAGCCGGTTGTCCGGACTCAGTAGTCCCTTGTGGTGGTGATGCTACATTCTGAGAGATAGGTGGATCCACTAATTGTGAAACCACTACGGACAAATCGGAATTCTTAGAAGTCCCTGGTTGCATGCATTCTGTAACGGATTGTTCGGATACCGAATCTTTTTTAGCTGCTGATCTTAGCAACATTTGAGGGTTTGCTGAAATCAGCTGCTGATCCGCCGGAATGCTCTGTTGTTCTTTTGATTTCGGTTGCGGGGTGTTCCCCTTTTGCTCCTTACCACCAGCGGCCTTTTTGCGCTTAGGGGACTCTTCTAATAGCTTACGACTATTAAACTGCGAGTCCAGCGCAGATAGGAGATCATCAGCTCGGCGAAAACTATCTCTAGCCACTCCAAAACAGCTTATCAGTCCCATCAGGCCGCCTTTAGTTTGGCGCATGAACGATTTCATCTCGTTCGCAACCTCGACACAAGCGTCACAACAAAACTGCAAATTGGGCCCCTTTGAAAGGTCATCACTTGTCCGGCCAGTAAAACCAGCGCACTAGGTGTGCACCATATTTTCACACAGCCAGCAAGTCATATTTGACTGGTCAGCCCTGATTACGAGGCTGCATTTTTTGCAGAAGCAGACTAAATTTTTATTATTCATTTTATATTTATTGGGACCACTGTACCAAGAAAGCAAATTGAAATTTATAAACGAGCAGTTATAAGTACCGCAAGAGCGCAGAAACTGCACGCTTAGAACTTTCAAAGCAAAGAGAGCAAGAGAGCGGGAGCGTCAATAAGTTAAAGTGCATGCACAAAAGAGAAACAGCGGGGATATAAATAGGATAGAAAACACAGATAAGAATTACGAAAAACTAAAACAATTTATTAGTATCAATACAAAGTGCACTCGCGAAGCGAACGGAGTTTAAATTTATGTTTAAATAACCGAAAGAGAATTTAATGTTGTTTTTATAAAACCCACCGATGGGAATAAACGAAAACAAAATACAAAATTCGAAGCGCAGAAAAAAAAACACGACCGTTCACTTTAAAAGTCAAAGACGATATCGTTAAATGTTCTGTGGCTTCTTTCTACAGTTCCTAAAGTCTGGTGTTGGTGTGCTGTATATGTTATGTTTTCAATATTTAAATATTTACATAAATCGTTAATAATTGAATTCTTATATTCAGTGCCCATGTCTTTATTGGATTGTACTTTAGAATACAAGATTCAAATATAGCTTTTGCTCCTGTTTTTGCACTTTTGTCTAATATGGATTGCTAACAAGGTATTTCCTTAAATCGCAGATTAGAGTAACTGCATATTCGTTACCTTGATCTGATTTAGGTAATGGACCGATCGTATCCAATAACACTCTATCAAATGCATTTCTGTTATCGGAAAGGGAGGTTTGGTATATTTGGTAGTTTTTGGCTTTTTGGCATTTAGGACATTTCTTTACGTGGTTTGCAACGTCACGTGTCATATTTTTCCAATAATAATGTAAGTAACCTTGTATTGGATCATCATGTAGTGTAGACAGTATAGCTTCTTTATATTTTTCTTTATTTATTGACGTCAAATAAATCGGGCTTAGAAGCTGTCGGTTGCTTTTGCAAATCCGAACTTGTTTGTGAAACTGCGCAGTTTTTTGGTCTGCCCACTTTGAAATCTCGTAGTGACTTTTAGTATAAGTCCATTTAGATCTTTTTAATCTTCGATGCTTTTTCTTGATAAGCCATCGACCACGTAATTGTTATTTTCCTTAAGGCACTTTACTGTAAACTGGAATTCTTTTAAGTCTAGTCTCATTCTTGTTAATTTTGAAGTTGGATTTTTCATAGAAAATACCACAGACCATATGTAAATGGCAAACCCGTTACTATTAAAACAGACCATACACCTTTAAGTCTGTCGGCAAAAACAGGGTATTCATTTGTTTGTGCATTTATGACCTAAAAATGTGACTTCGTGCATAAAGAATGAAGATTTTTCTGGATGTAACTTGAGATTGTGATTATACCCTTGCAGAGGGTATTATAATTATAGTCAGAAGTTTGTAACGCTGCGATTTAGACGTTTCCAACTCCATATACCCTTGCAGAGGGTATTATAATTTTAGTCAGAAGTCTGTAACGCTGTGAAGGAGACGTTTCAACTCCATAAAGTATATATTCTTGCGAGCTCAGTTTAAAAGCTAGTGATCTGAAACTTTCACTGTCGTCCTAAAACATGTGTACGCAGATCAAGTTTAAAATGATTTTCAGAATATCTCGGATAGCATGGTGTGCTTCCAGATATGATATTATGCGTGTAAAAAGGCATTATTCGAACAATTTAAACTTCTTTGTCTGTAGGTATCATTACGGTATCATTATGATAGTAGATTTTTTCCATTTGCTCGGATAGTAGCCGAGACGTATGATCCCATTGAAGAGTTTAAAAATAGCGTCAATAGCAGAATATGGAAGTTCAATTATCATTTTTGGTGTCATTAGGTCACCGCCCGGACCCTTTTCCGGTTTCAGATCCCCGACGACTTTCGAGTTCTCTTTTGACTGAAGCAACGTTGGTAAGGATATCTATATATATAAAAATGGTGCAAAAAATGTACGCCATCGTAAAACAAGAGAACAGCTGGGCAGATTCGGCTCAAATTTTTTTTCAGTTGTTTGTAATTGCCAGAAGAAGGTTAATACGTAAGAAAATTTTGGGAAAACCTGCCGGAAAAGTCGCTATCGGCTCAAGAGTTATATTCATTGTTGTCCATAAAACTGTTAAAACAGCAGTCTTTGAAAATATTGCCTTCATTGTTGTACATAAAACTGTAAAAAATCGAGTTAACGAAACATTGCCAATGTTTTAGATGGAAATAATGCCTACTTTTAGATCAAGACTTGGACGGCGTTCACGCAATGCGATACATTCTCAGAATGTCCGTAATAATCGAACGCAAGAGGTACGTGCAGAAATAAATGCATCGGCACTTGCCCGAATTGAACAGCTTCGCACTGCACAAAGACCACCTCAAACCCGACAAAATGTGAGTAGAAGAAGACAGCCGCACATGAAAACTTAAATCGCGCTACATTCGCATACAATTCCGAAACACCCTACAAAGATCATAAATCATCATTGTCTGTCGTATGTCAGCATTGCAATGCACTGAAGTTTCGATCGCAAACCCCCGGCTTATGCTGTGCAGGTGGCAAAATTAAATTGCCCGTTTTGGCTCATCCACCAGAGCCATTGTATTCGCTACTATATGGAAATTCAGCCCAATCAAACAGTTTCCTAAAGCTTTCACAAAAATATAACGGATGCTTTCAAATGAAGTCGTTTGGAGCCGAGGTTGTTCATCAACCAAGCTACAATCCGAGTGTAAGGTAATGGCGTCTCTTTATTATCAAAATGAACAACTCTCATTTTTTTCAAAATTGCATCCCAACATTCAGATTCAAGGGCAAATTCACCATCGAGCTGGCGCATCGTTACCACCACCGAACAAAGATCATAAATTCCTTCAGATCTACTTCATTGGTGATTCGGAGGATGAACTAAATCAGCGTTGTGAATGAATTGGTCAGATTGTTCAAAACCGCATTGGATACAATGCATTCTGACGACCACAAAATCATTATCAGCGCTGACAAAGGGCCCACTGGAAGCCATGCAAGACAATTTAATGCTCCCACTATTAATGAAGTCGCAGTGATGATTGTTGGCGAGAATGTGAAATCACGCGATATTGTTCTCAAGCGTCGGGATGATGGCCAATTGCAGCCTAAAATCGTCCTCTTTGTGGCGATATGTCAAGAAGTTTAAATTGTCCACGAATATGAGAGTCGCATTGCAGAATGACCCCTCCGCTGCTGAGTTCTCAAGACAACTGCTGGTGCAAATTCCTGTTGATGTTTAGACTGGACTAATATCGTTCCCAGCAAATTTTTGCGAGTTCACATCGTCGAAAGAGGAACTCATCACAAAAGGGTTTTCCCGACATTGCACAAAATTATAAAAATCTCGATTGGATTAGGGAACGGGCAATACTAGCAGCGAAGAATAAGGACGTAGATAGTTTGAATTTCGTTATTCAAAGTCAAATCGCTGGAAAACTGCATTCATACAGATCCGTTGACAGAGTGACCGACGAGGATGAAGCGACCAACTATCCGACAGAATTTTTGAACTCACTGGATGTGCCAGGAACTCTGCCGCATAATTTGCAACTGAAAGTGGGATCAATTATTATAATGCTGCGGAATCTAAATCATCCGAGATTATGCAACGGTACGCGGTTGTCCGTAAAAAAAATGTTGAACAACGTGATTCATGCGACGATTATTAAGGGCAAATTTAAAGGAGTGGAAGTTCTTATCCCACGAATTCCGATTATTCCAACAGATCTTCCATTCTAATTCAAGTGGATTCAGTTCCCAGTTCGATTGGCATTTGCGATGACAATCAATAAATCGCAAGGCCAATCGTTGGATGTCTGCGGGATTAGTCTGGAATATCAATATTTTACAATCATAACAATGAGTACGAGTGAAATGGGCACTGTTTAGTAAGTGTGAGCAGAGCGACAATAGAACGTGTGGATTAACCCTTAGATGGTTCAGGGTTTTTTTAGAGGTTTAATTTTTATACCCATGCAGAGGGTATTATAATTTCAGTAAAAAGTTTGCAACGAAGTAAAGGAGGCATTTCTTAATCAGCATCACCAGAGTCGATATAGCCATGTCCGTCCGTTTATACGCAAACTAGTCCCTCAGTCAGATGATATGTATGATATTCGTTAAATGTTCTGTGGCTTCTTTCTATAGTTCCTAAAGTCTGGTGTTGGTGTGCTGTATATGTTATGTTTTCAATATTTAAATATTTACATAAATCGTTAATAATTGAATTCTTATATTCAGTGCCCATGTCTTTATTGGATTGTACTTTAGAATTCAAGATTCAAATATAGCTTTTGCTCCTGTTTTTGCACTTTTGTCTGGTATGGGATTGCTAACAAGGTATTTCCTTAAATCGCAGATTAGAGTAACTGCATATTCGTTACCTTGATCTGATTTAGGTAATGGACCGATCGTATCCAATAACACTCTATCAAATGCATTTCTGTTATCGGAAAGGGAGGTTTGGTATATTTGGTAGTTTTTGGCTTTTTGGCATTTAGGACATTTCTTTACGTGGTTTGCAACGTCACGTGTCATATTTTTCCAATAATAATGTAAGTAACCTTGTATTGGATCATCATGTAGTGTAGACAGTATAGCTTCTTTATATTTTTCTTTATTTATTGACGTCTAATATATCGGGCTTAGAAGCTGTCGGTTGCTTTTGCAAATCCGAATTTGTTTGTGAAACTGCGCAGTTTTTTGGTCTGCCCACTTTGAAATCTCGTAGTGACTTTTAGTATAAGTCCATTTAGATCTTTTTAATCTTCGATGCTTTTTCTTGATAAGGCATCGACCACGTAATTGTTATTTTCCTGGAGGGTCTACCCCATCATGTGATTGGGTTAAGACTGCTCCGCATGCTTCCTTACTAGCAAGTCTATTGGATATTACAATAAAATTGGTTGAATTAATGCGTTTTTAAGATATTCAAAAGCTTCTTGAAATTGGGTATAAAGCGTCTATAATAGTTTTATAAAGCGAAGAATCTTCTTGATTCGCCTGCATCGGCAAAAACAGGGTATTCAATTATTGCGTCATATTTTTTATCATCAGGTAAAATGCCTTTGTTTGTGCATTTCTGACCTAAAAATGTGACTTTGTGCATAAAGAATGAAGATTTTTCTGGATGTAACTTGATATTGTGATTATACCCTTGCAGAGGGTATTATAATTATAGTCAGAAGTTTGTAACGCTGCGAAGGAGACATTTCCAACTCCATATACCCTTGCAGAGGGTATTATAATTTTAGTCAGAAGTCTATAAAGTATATATTCTTGCGAGCTCAGTTTAAAAGCTAGTGATCTGAAACTTTCACTGTCGCCCTAAAACATGTGTACGCAGATCAAGTTTAAAATGATTTTCAGAATATCTCGGATAGCATGGTGTGCTTCCAGATATGATATTATGCGTGTAAAAAGGCATTATTCGAACAATTTAAACTTCTTTGTCTGTAGGTATCATTACGGTATCATTATGATAGTAGATTTTTTCCATTTGCTCGGATAGTAGCCGAGACGTATGATCCCATTGAAGAGTTTACAAATAGCGTCAATAGCAGAATATGGAAGTTCAATTATCATTTTTGGTGTCATTAGGTCACCGCCCGGACCCTTTTCCGGTTTCAGATCCCCGACGACTTTCGAGTTCTCTTTTGACTGAAGCAACGTTGGTAAGGATATCTATATATATAAAAATGGTGCAAAAAATGTACGCCATCGCAAAACAAGAGAACGGCTGGGCAGATTCGGCTCAAATTTTTTTTCGGTTGTTTGTAATTGCCAGAAGAAGGTTAATACATAAGAAAATTTTGGGAAAACCTTCCGGAAAAGTCGCTATCGGCTCAAGAGATATATTCATTGTTGTCCATAAAACTGTTAAAACAGCAGTCTTTGAAAATATTGCCTTCATTGTTGTACATAAAACTGTAAAAAATCGAGTTAACGAAACATTGCCAGTGATTTGGTTGGAAATAATGCCTGCTTTTAGATCAAGACTTGGACGGCGTTCACGCAATGCGATACATTCTCAGAATGTCCGTAATAATCGAACGCAAGAGGTACGTGCAGAAATAAATGCATCGGCACTTGCCCGAATTGAACAGCTTCGCACTGCACAAAGACCACCTCAAACCCGACAAAATGTGAGTAGAAGAAGACAGCCGCACATGAAAACTTGAATCGCGCTGCATTCGCATACAATTCCGAAACACCCTACAAAGATCATAGATCATCATTGTCTGTCGTATGTCAGCATTGCAATGCACTGCAATGAACCCCCGGCTTATGCTGTGCAGGTGGCAAAATTAAATTGCCCGTTTTGGCTCATCCACCAGAGCCATTGTATTCGCTACTATATGGAAATTCAGCCCAATCAAACAGTTTCCTAAAGCTTGCACAAAAATATAACGGATGCTTTCAAATGAAGTCGATGGAGCCGAGGTTGTTCATCAACCAAGCTACAATCCGAGTTATAAGGTAATGGCGTCTCTTTATTATCAAAATGAACAACTCTCATTTTTTTCAAAATTGCATCCCAACATTCAGATTCAAGGGCAAATTCACCATCGAGCTGGCGCATCGTTACCAAAGATCATAAATTCCTTCAGATCTACTTCATTGGTGATTCGGAGGATGAACTAAATCAGCGTTGTGAATGAATTGGTCAGATTGTTCAAAACCGCATTAGATACAATGCATTCTGACGACCACAAAATCATTATCAGGAACTCTGCCGCATAATTTGCAACTGAAAGTGGGATCAATTATTATAATGCTGCGGAATCTAAATCATCCGAGATTATGCAACGGTACGCGGTTGTCCGTAAAAAAAATGTTGAACAACGTGATTCATGCGACGATTATTAAGGGCAAATTTAAAGGAGTGGAAGTTCTTATCCCACGAATTCCGATTATTCCAACAGATCTTCCATTCTAATTCAAGTGGATTCAGTTCCCAGTTCGATTGGCATTTGCGATGACAATCAATAAATCGCTAGGCCAATCGTTGAATGTCTGCGGGATTAGTCTGAAATATCAATATTTTACAATCATAACAATGAGTACGAGTGAAATGGGCACTGTTTAGTAAGTGTGAGCAGAGCGACAATAGAACGTGTGGATTAACCCTTAGATGGTTCAGGGTTTTTTTAGAGGTTTAATTTTTATACCCATGCAGAGGGTATTATAATTTCAGAAAAAGTTTGCAACGAAGTAAAGGAGGCATTTCTTAATCAGCATCACCAGGAGAGTCGATATAGCCATGTCCGTCTGCCGTCCGTCCGTCCGTCCGTCCGTCCGTCCGTTTATACGCAAACTAGTCCCTCAGTCAGATGATATGTATGATATTCGTTAAATGTTCTGTGGCTTCTTTCTACAGTTCCTAAAGTCTGGTGTTGGTGTGCTGTATATGTTATGTTTTCAATATTTAAATATTTACATAAATCGTTAATAATTGAATTCTTATATTCAGTGCCCATGTCTTTATTGGATTGTACTTTAGAATTCAAGATTCAAATATAGCTTTTGCTCCTGTTTTTGCACTTTTGTCTGGTATGGGATTGCTAACAAGGTATTTCCTTAAATCGCAGATTAGAGTAACTGCATATTCGTTACCTTGATCTGATTTAGGTAATGGACCGATCGTATCCAATAACACTCTATCAAATGCATTTCTGTTATCGGAAAGGGAGGTTTGGTATATTTGGTAGTTTTTGGCTTTTTGGCATTTAGGACATTTCTTTACGTGGTTTGCAACGTCACGTGTCATATTTTTCCAATAATAATGTAAGTAACCTTGTATTGGATCATCATGTAGTGTAGACAGTATAGCTTCTTTATATTTTTCTTTATTTATTGACGTCAAATAAATCGGGCTTAGAAGCTGTCGGTTGCTTTTGCAAATCCGAACTTGTTTGTGAAACTGCGCAGTTTTTTGGTCTGCCCACTTTGAAATCTCGTAGTGACTTTTAGTATAAGTCCATTTAGATCTTTTTAATCTTCGATGCTTTTTCTTGATAAGGCATCGACCACGTAATTGTTATTTTCCTTAAGGTACTTTACTGTAAACTGGAATTCTTTTAAGTCTAGTCTCATTCCTGTTAATTTTGAAGTTGGATTTTTCATAGAAAATACCACAGACCATATGTAAATGGCAAACCCGTTACTATTAAAACAGACCATAAACCTTTAAGTCTGTTTTAATAGTAACGGGTTTCCCATTTAAGTATGGTCTGAAATGATTAACAGCCCAATGTATTGCTGTTAATTCCTGTTCGGTAGTTGATTTATTACTTTCGCCTTTTGTAAGTGTTCGTGAGGCATATGCTACTGGAGGGTCTACCCCATCATGTGATTGGGTTAAGACTGCTCCGCATGCTTCCTTACTAGCAAGTCTATTGGATATTACAATAAAATTGGTTGAATTAATGCGTTTTTAAGATATTCAAAAGCTTCTTGAAATTGGGTATAAAGCGTCTATAATAGTTACATAAAGCGAAGAATCTTCTTGATTCGCCTGCATCGGCAAAAACAGGGTATTCAATTATTGCGTCATATTTTTTATCATCAGGTAAAATGCCTTTGTTTGTGCATTTCTGACCTAAAAATGTGACTTTGTGCATAAAGAATGAAGATTTTTCTGGATGTAACTTGAGATTGTGATTATACCCTTGCAGAGGGTATTATAATTATAGTCAGAAGTTTGTAACGCTGCGAAGGAGACATTTCCAACTCCATATACCCTTGCAGAGGGTATTATAATTTTAGTCAGAAGTCTGTAACGCTGTGAAGGAGACGTTTCAACTCCATAAAGTATATATTCTTGCGAGCTCAGTTTAAAAGCTAGTGATCTGAAACTTTCACTGTCGTCCTAAAACATGGGTACGCAGATCAAGTTTAAAATGATTTTCAGAATATCTCGGATAGCATGGTGTGCTTCCAGATATGATATTATGCGTGTAAAAAGGCATTATTCGAACAATTTAAACTTCTTTGTCTGTAGGTATCATTACGGTATCATTATGATAGTAGATTTTTTCCATTTGCTCGGATAGTAGCCGAGACGTATGATCCCATTGAAGAGTTTACAAATAGCGTCAATAGCAGAATATGGAAGTTCAATTATCATTTTTGGTGTCATTAGGTCACCGCCCGGACCCTTTTCCGGTTTCAGATCCCCGACGACTTTCGAGTTCTCTTTTGACTGAAGCAACGTTGGTAAGGATATCTATATATATAAAAATGGTGCAAAAAATGTACGCCATCGCAAAACAAGAGAACGGCTGGGCAGATTCGGCTCAAATTTTTTTTCAGTTGTTTGTAATTGCCAGAAGAAGGTTAATACATAAGAAAATTTTGGGAAAACCTGCCGGAAAAGTCGCTATCGGCTCAAGAGTTATATTCATTGTTGTCCATAAAACTGTTAAAACAGCAGTCTTTGAAAATATTGCCTTCATTGTTGTACATAAAACTGTAAAAAATCGAGTTAACGAAACATTGCCAGTGTTTTAGTTGGAAATAATGCATGCTTTTAGATCAAGACTTGGACGGCGTTCACGCAATGCGATACATTCTCAGAATGTCCGTAATAATCGAACGCAAGAGGTACGTGCAGAAATAAATGCATCGGCACTTGCCCGAATTGAACAGCTTCGCACTGCACAAAGACCACCTCAAACCCGACAAAATGTGAGTAGAAGAAGACAGCCGCACATGAAAACTTGAATCGCGCTGCATTCGCATACAATTCCGAAACACCCTACAAAGATCATAGATCATCATTGTCTGTCGTATGTCAGCATTGCAATGCACTGCAATGAACCCCCGGTTTATGCTGTGCAGGTGGCAAAATTAAATTGCCCGTTTTGGCTCATCCACCAGAGTCATTGTATTCGCTACTATATGGAAATTCAGCCCAATCAAACAGTTTCCTAAAGCTTGCACAAAAATATAACGGATGCTTTCAAATGAAGTCGCTTGGAGCCGAGGTTGTTCATCAACCAAGCTACAATCCGAGTTATAAGGTAATGGCGTCTCTTTATTATCAAAATGAACAACTCTCATTTTTTTCAAAATTGCATCCCAACATTCAGATTCAAGGATGCTGGCGCATCGTTACCAAAGATCATAAATTCCTTCAGATCTACTTCATTGGTGATTCGGAGGATGAACTAAATCAGCGTTGTGAATGAATTGGTCAGATTGTTCAAAACCGCATTAGATACAATGCATTCTGACGACCACAAAATCATTATCAGCGCTGACAAAAGGCCCACTGGAAACCATGCAAGACAATTTAATGCTCCCACTATTAATGAAGTCGCAGTGATGATTGTTGGCGAGAATGTGAAATCACGCGATATTGTTCTCAAGCGTCGGGATGATGGCCAATTGCAGCCTAAAATCGTCCTCTTTGTGGCGATATGTCAAGAAGTTTAAATTGTCCACGAATATGAGAGTCGCATTGCAGAATGACCCCTCCGCTGCTGAGTTCTCAAGACAACTGCTGGTGCAAATTCCTGTTGATGTTTAGACTGGACTAATATCGTTCCCAGCAAATTTTTGCGAGTTCACATCCTCGAAGGAGGAACTCATCACAAAAGGGTTTTTCCTAACATTGCACAAAATTATAAAAATCTCGATTGGATTAGGGAACGGGCAATACTAGCAGCGAAGAATAAGGACGTAGATAGTTTGAATTTCGTTATTCAAAGTCAAATCGCTGGAAAACTGCATTCATACAGATCCGTTGACAGAGTGACCGACGAGGATGAAGCGACCAACTATCCGACAGAATTTTTGAACTCACTGGATGTGCCAGGAACTCTGCCGCATAATTTGCAACTGAAAGTGGGATCAATTATTATAATGCTGCGGAATCTAAATCATCCGAGATTTACGGTACGCGGTTGTCCGTAAAAAAAATGATGAACAACGTGATTCATGCGACGATTATTAAGGGCAAATTTAAAGGAGTGGAAGTTCTTATCCCACGAATTCCGATTATTCCAACAGATCTTCCATTCTAATTCAAGTGGATTCAGTTCCCAGTTCGATTGGCATTTGCGATGACAATCAATAAATCGCAAGGCCAATTTTTGGATGTCTGCGGGATTAATCTGGAATATCAATATTTTTCAATCATAACAATGAGTACGAGTGAAATGGGCACTGTTTAGTAAGTGTGAGCAGAGCGACAATAGAACGTGTGGATTAACCCTTAGATGGTTCAGGGTTTTTTTAGAGGTTTAATTTTTATACCCATGCAGAGGGTATTATAATTTCAGAAAAAGTTTGCAACGAAGTAAAGGAGGCATTTCTTAATCAGCATCACCAGGAGAGTCGATATAGCCATGTCCGTCTGTCCGTTTATACGCAAACTAGTCCCTCAGTCAGATGATATGTATGATATTCGTTAAATGTTCTGTGGCTTCTTTCTACAGTTCCTAAAGTCTGGTGTTGGTGTGCTGTATATGTTATGCTTTCAATATTTAAATATTTACATAAATCGTTAATAATTGAATTCTTATATTCAGTGCCCATGTCTTTATTGGATTGTACTTTAGAATTCAAGATTCAAATATAGCTTTTGCTCCTGTTTTTGCACTTTTGTCTGGTATGGGATTGCTAACAAGGTATTTCCTTAAATCGCAGATTAGAGTAACTGCATATTCGTTACCTTGATCTGATTTAGGTAATGGACCGATCGTATCCAATAACACTCTATCAAATGCATTTCTGTTATCGGAAAGGGAGGTTTGGTATATTTGGTAGTTTTTGGCTTTTTTGGCATTTAGGACATTTCTTTACGTGGTTTGCAACGTCACGTGTCATATTTTTCCAATAATAATGTAAGTAACCTTGTATTGGATCATCATGTAGTGTAGACAGTATAGCTTCTTTATATTTTTCTTTATTTATTGACGTCAAATATATCGGGCTTAGAAGCTGTCGGTTGCTTTTGCAAATCCGAACTTGTTTGTGAAACTGCGCAGTTTTTTGGTCTGCCCACTTTGAAATCTCGTAGTGACTTTTAGTATAAGTCCATTTAGATCTTTTTAATCTTCGATGCTTTTTCTTGATAAGGCATCGACCACGTAATTGTTATTTTCCTTAAGGTACTTTACTGTAAACTGGAATTCTTTTAAGTCTAGTCTCATTCCTGTAACTTTTGAAGTTGGATTTTTCATAGAAAATACCACAGACCATGGCAAACCCGTTACTATTAAAACAGCCCAATGTATTGCTGTTAATTCCTGTTCGGTAGTTGATTTATTACTTTCGCCTTTTGTAAGTGTTCGTGAGGCATATGCTACTGGAGGGTCTACCCCATCATGGGATTGGGTTAAGACTGCTCCGCATGCTTGCTTACTAGCATCCGTTGTGATACAAAATGGCTTAGTGAAATATGGATATTACAATAAAATGGGTTGAATTAATGAGTTTTTAAGATATTCAAAAGCTTCTTGAAATTGGGTATAAAGCGTCTATAATAGTTACATAAAGCGAAGAATCTTCTTGATTCGCCTGCATCGGCAAAAACAGGGTATTCAATTATTGCGTCATATTTTTTATCATCAGGTAAAATGCCTTTGTTTGTGCATTTCTGACCTAAAAATGTGACTTTGTGCATAAAGAATGAAGATTTTTCTGGATGTAACTTGAGATTGTGATTATACCCTTGCAGAGGGTATTATAATTATAGTCAGAAGTTTGTAACGCTGCGAAGGAGACATTTCCAACTCCATATACCCTTGCAGAGGGTATTATAATTTTAGTCAGAAGTCTGTAACGCTGTGAAGGAGACGTTTCAACTCCATAAGGTATATATTCTTGCGAGCTCAGCTTAAAAGCTTGTGATCTGAAACTTTCACTGTCGTCCTAAAACATGTGTACGCAGATCAAGTTTAAAATGATTTTCAGAATATCTCGGATAGCATGGTGTGCTTCCAGATATGATATTATGCGTGTAAAAAGGCATTATTCGAACAATTTAAACTTCTTTGTCTGTAGGTATCATTACGGTATCATTATGATAGTAGATTTTTTCCATTTGCTCGGATAGTAGCCGAGACGTATGATCCCATTGAAGAGTTTACAAATAGCGTCAATAGCAGAATATGGAAGTTCAATTATCATTTTTGGTGTCATTAGGTCACCGCCCGGACCCTTTTCCGGTTTCAGATCCCCGACGACTTTCGAGTTCTCTTTTGACTGAAGCAACGTTGGTAAGGATATCTATATATATAAAAATGGTGCAAAAAATGTACGCCATCGCAAAACAGATTCGGGCAGATTCGGCTCAAATTTTTTTTCAGTTGTTTGTAATTGCCAGAAGAAGGTTAATACATAAGAAAATTTTGGGAAAACCTTCCGGAAAAGTCGCTATCGGCTCAAGAGATATATTCATTGTTGTCCATAAAACTGTTAAAACAGCAGTCTTTGAAAATATTGCCTTCATTGTTGTACATAAAACTGTAAAAAATCGAGTTAACGAAACATTGCCAATGTTTTAGTTGGAAATAATGCCTGCTTTTAGATCAAGACTTGGACGGCGTTCACGCAATGCGATACATTCTCAGAATGTCCGTAATAATCGAACGCAAGAGGTACGTGCAGAAATAAATGCATCGGCACGTGCCCGAATTGAACAGCTTCGCACTGCACAAAGACCACCTCAAACCCGACAAAATGTGAGTAGAAGAAGACAGCCGCACATGAAAACTTGAATCGCGCTGCATTCGCATACAATTCCGAAACACCCTACAAAGATCATAGATCATCATTGTCTGTCGTATGTCAGCATTGCAATGCACTGAAGTTTTGATCGCAAACCCCCGGCTTATGCTGTGCAGGTGGGAAAATTAAATTGCCCGTTTTGGCTCATCCACCAGAGTCATTGTATTCGCTACTATATGGAAATTCAGCCCAATCAAACAGTTTCCTAAAGCTTGCACAAAAATATAACGGATGCTTTCAAATGAAGTCGCTTGGAGCCGAGGTTGTTCATCAACCAAGCTACAATCCGAGTTATAAGGTAATGGCGTCTCTTTATTATCAAAATGAACAACTCTCATTTTTTTCAAAATTGCATCTCAACATTCAGATTCAAGGGCAAATTCACCATCGAGCTGGCGCATCGTTACCACCACCGAACAAAGATCATAAATGCCTTCAGATCTACTTCATTGGTGATTCGGAGGATGAACTAAATCAGCGTTGTGAATGAATTGGTCAGATTGTTCAAAGCCGCATTGGATACAATGCATTCTGACGACCACAAAATCATTATCAGCGCTGACAAAAGGCCCACTGGAAACCATGCAAGACAATTTAATGCTCCCACTATTAATGAAGTCGCAGTGATGATTGTTGGCGAGAATGTGAAATCACGCGATATTGTTCTCAAGCGTCGGGATGATGGCCAATTGCAGCCTAAAATCGTCCTCTTTGTGGCGATATGTCAAGAAGTTTAAATTGTCCACGAATATGAGAGTCGCATTGCAGAATGACCCCTCCGCTGCTGAGTTCTTAAGACAACTGCTGGTGCAAATTCCTGTTGATGTTTAGACTGGACTAATATCGTTCCCAGCAAATTTTTGCGAGTTCACATCGTCGAAAGAGGAACTCATCACAAAAGTGTTTCCCGACATTGCACAAAATTATAAAAATCTCGATTGGATTAGGGAACGGGCAATACTAGCAGCGAAGAATAAGGACGTAGATAGTTTGAATTTCGTTATTCAAAGTCAAATCGCTGGAAAACTGCATTCATACAGATCCGTTGACAGAGTGACCAACGAGAATGAAGCGACCAACTATCCGACAGAATTTTTGAACTCACTGGATGTGCCAGGAACTCTGCCGCATAATTTGCAACTGAAAGTGGGATCAATTATTATAATGCTGCGGAATCTAAATCATCCGAGATTATGCAACGGTACGCGGTTGTCCGTAAAAAAAATGATGAACAACGTGATTCATGCGACGATTATTAAGGTCAAATTTAAAGGAGTGGAAGTTCTTATCCCACGAATTCCGATTATTCCAACAGATCTTCTATTCTAATTCAAGTGGATTCAGTTCCCAGTTCGATTGGCATTTGCGATGACAATCAATAAATCGCAAGGCCAATTTTTGGATGTCTGCGGGATTAATCTGGAATATCAATATTTTTCAATCATAACAATGAGTACGAGTGAAATGGGCACTGTTTAGTAAGTGTGAGCAGAGCGACAATAGAACGTGTGGCTTAACCCTTAGATGGTTCAGGGTTTTTTTAGAGGTTTAATTTTTATACCCATGCAGAGGGTATTATAATTTCAGTAAAAAGTTTGCAACGCAGTAAAGGAGGCATTTCTTAATCAGCATCACCAGGAGAGTCGATATAGCCATGTCCGTCTGCCCGTCCGTCCGTCCGTCCGTCCGTCCGTCCGTCCGTTTATACGCAAACTAGTCCCTCAGTTATAAATAATAAATAATAATAAGTAATATAGGCATAGAAATCGAAATGTAGTCGCTTTGTAATAACTGCAAGGGTATAAAAACTTCTGCTTGCCGAAGTTTGCTTCCTTTCTTGTTGTTCATAATTTAATTATTAATAGTTTTTAATTAAAAATTAGGCGTCGTTTTTGTATTTAAATGTTCAGTGTTTTGTTAGGATTCTCAATTCTAAAATATATTCTAATCTTAAAATAAAACTTTTATCTGTCAAAGAGTCTGTTGCACAAGGGTTAATTCGTAAAAAATTTCGTCCGCCGACAAACTTTCTCTTCAAAAAACGAACACGCACTGACCAAAACCCGAACGATTAGACTGCCGACGAGACTACCTTATGTTTATTGTATCATGGTCCGCCGTGGGCTTTACCGTCTGAATGCACAGGTCCCAGGTAGAAGTCGCCTTCTACTCCCATTTGAAAGTTGTATTTTCTTGTGACGTGCGTCTCTACCAGTAGCATAATGTCGATATGATTTTCATTCAGGAACTGTGTTATTTTTAAGTTTGTGCCGAGAAACATTACTGGCGTTTTAAACGATTATTCGTAGATTTGCCATCAATTAATTGGACTGCAAGCAACTGTAGCACTATGTTCCGGTTTTGAACCAGTGTTTGCATGGTCGCTTTCCATCATAATTTGTTGTACGGTAAGCAGCATAGCTTCTAGCTTCATAGCTTTGTGGCTCCCTGGGACCTGTTGAACGTTTCCTAGATTAGGCAGGAGTGTGTTTTCCGTTCCTTTTCCAAGGGTATCGCCGTATAAGAAGTCATGCTTGTTGTTGTTTAGTAATACACTCGTACTTACCTTTTTTTTCTTTTTTTTTACTTCGCTTTTATTTATTGAATCTTAATGTTGAGACTAACAAGAAGTTTTCGAATCATAACAATAAAATTTAACTAACAGTATAATAAGACTGCATTCTGGTTGCGCGTACCTCAAGTCGGTCGCTGGGTGGGTAAGTCATTGCGACGTGATTGGTTGATCAACCTTGTAAGACCTCTCGCCAGGTGGTTAGGGTGCAACGATAGCTTGGTGAAGTACTTTTCCTTCTGTTCTGCGATCACTTCTTTGACTGGTAGAATGTTTAAGTCCCGATGTATGTTGTCGTTGCGAACGTACCACGGTGCCCCGGTGATTGTTCTCAAGATCTTCGACTGAGCTAGCTGGATTATGTAATATTGCTATTGCTGGCATTCCCCCATAACTGAGAGCCGTACATCCATATAGGTTTTAGTACAGAGTTATACAGCAGGATTTTATATTCAAGACTAAGGAGAGACCGAGCGTTGATGAGCCAATGAAGGCTACTGGCCTTTAGCTTTAGGTGTGTTCTTTGGCTTCAATGTGCCGGCGCCATGTGTGTCTTCTGTCGAGGTGTACTCCTAGATTTGTCACTTCGTTTGCTTGCGGGAGTAGAGTATGGTTTAACATGAGCGGCGGGCAGTTTTGCATGTTCAGGGTGAACGTAACGTGCTTGCATTTTTGTTCGTTCACTTTAATTCGCCAATCTGATAGCCACTTTTCAACATCGACCAGATGAAGAGCTAGCCGCGCAGTTGCTTGCATAGGGCATTTTGAGCGGCTGAGAATGGCTGTATCATCACCAAAAGTAGATGTTGTTAGTCGTGTGCTTGTTGGGATGTCTGCTGTGTAGAGGACATATAATGTTGGCAAGCACGCTTCCTTGAGGAACTCCAGCTCCAATAGTGAAATCGTCAGTTATAGCAGTGTTGCATCGAACAGCAAATTTTCTGTCGTAGAGGTAAGACTCTAAAAGCTTATGGGTGTTGTAGGGGATCATTGTCTTGATCTTGTACATTAGACCTTCTAGCCAAACTTTATCAAATGCTTCAGAGTCATCTAACAATATGGCAATACAGTACTCTCGTTTTTCGAACGCGTTCCGAATTTCTGATGTTATCCGGTTGACCTGCTCAATTGTTCCGTGCTTTTCACGAAACCCAAATTGATGTGACGGAATTCCTTCCTGGATTCTTAGGTATGTGTTTATCCGAGTCAATACGCATTTTTCAAACAGTTTAGATAATCATGAAAGTAGGCTTATAGGTCTATACGAAGTGGGAATTGTGTGGTCTTTTCCCGGCTTTGCTATCATTATTGTAATCGACTTTTTCCATCTCACTGGAAAGTGGCCAAGTTTTGCGATGGCATTAAAAAGCTGGATGATAGTGCGATGAATGGCGCAATATGGGAGCTCAATGATCATTTTGGGAGTTATGAGGTCGCAGCCCGGGGATTTTTTCGGATTCAGCTGATTTTTGATGATGTTAACGATTTCGTTTGGGCGAAACTCAATTGGCTCATGTTGAAGCTGAGGCTCATATGGTAAAGTCGGCAAGGTGAACGCACTAGTGGCAGGATTTGGTTGGAAGACATTTTTAAGGTGGTTGGCAAACGTGATGGCTCTGTCTGCATGGCTGCGCACCCAGCCGCCTGTGGGATTCTTAATAGGCATCACGGTTACTTAAGGTGAGCTTAGAGTTGGTTGAGCTTTCCATAGTGAGTGTTTTGTACTAGATGTTGACAATTGCTCTATGTAGCGTCAGTGGACATGTGCTTCTTCTTCCTGTAAAGCTTTTGTGAGTTGACGTGAGGCATATTTTTAGCGTTGCCTAGCAGATGGCGATCTGTGGAGTTGCCACTCTCGACGTAAGCGTCGCTTTTCGAGGACGAGCTGTTCTATTTGTAGATTTTTCTTCTTTTGGTTGCTTTGTGTAATTGTAGTTTGGGGTGTTGAAACTCGAGCTGCAGAGACGAGTACAGACTCCAGTGTATTAACAAATCTGTCTACGTTGGCTTCATCGTTGAGATGAGGACTTAGCTCAATGTTTGAGCTAATGTATTTCTTGTACTTAACCCAATTGGTTTTCTGTGATGTCAATTTATACGATTGCTCCGATGCGCCTGGATGTCGGAGTAGAATAAACAGGACAGGCGAGTGATCAGATGAAAGATCCGAGAGGCATTCGGCGCTTATCAGATTTTTATACCCTTGCAGAGGGTATAATTTTGGTCAAAAGTGTGCAACGCAGTGAAGGAGACATCTCCGACCCTATAAAGTATATATATTCTTGATCAGGATCACCTCCTGAGTTGATATAGCTATGTCCGTCTGTCCGTCTGTCCGTCTGTCTGTTTCTACGCAAACTAGTCTCTCAGTTTTAAAGCTATCGAGTTCAAACTTTGCACACACCCTTCTTTCCTTTGCACGCAGTATATATGTCGGAACGGCCGGGATCGGCCGACTATATCCTATAGCTGCCATATAACTGATTGATCGGAAATGCCATAACTTTGGTGTTTGTAAAGTTAGAAAGTTGGGATTTCCTATGGGTTTTATTTTTGGCCAATTAATCCGACCTACCAAATTTCATAAGGATCAGCCGACTATATCCTGTAGCTGGCATATAACTGATTGATCGGAAATGCCATAACTTTGGTGTTTGTAAGGTTAGGAAGTTGGATTTTTTTATGGATTTTATATTTGCCCAATTTATCCGACCTACCAAATTTCATAAGTATCGGCCGACTGTATCCTATAGCTGCCATATAACTGATTGATCGGAAATGCCATAACTTTGGTGTTTGATAAGTTAGAAAGTTGGGATTTCCTATGGGTTTTATTTTTGGCCAATTAATCCGACCTACCAAATTTCATATGGATCGGCCGACTATATTCTATAGCTGCCATATAACTAAACGATTGGAAATGCCATAGCTTTGGTGTTTTTAAAGTTAGGAAGTTGGGATTTTTATGAGTGTTAAGAATGCATCATATGAATAATTTTGGAGAATATAATTTACAGAATATTCTGCAAGGGTATTTCAACTTCGGCTCCGCCCGAAGTTAGCTTTCCTTTCTTGTTTTATTTGCTTTAAACTTACAATGGCTCTTGTCTGTTCTAAAAAAAATTGTACTCTTGCGTCTTCAACTAAAGACCCTTTTATTTTTTGCTGGCTCTGCGATTCGATGATGCACGTTAAATGTGCAGGATTTACTGGCAGAGTCAAAGATTTAATTGATCTTAATTATGGTCTCATGTGGTCATGTGGGTCCTGCAAGGAAATGGTAGTTGAGATGAGCGGCTTTATGAATCAGACTCGAGACAGCCTATTGAATATCTCAGGAGCTTTTAAACAACTCAATGAGGGGTTCAATTCCGTCTGTGCCCAGTTTAATAATAAAAATTATTAACCGAGTCGCCTAAACGTAAAAAAGCCAGTTTAACCGCCGTTAATATGATTGTGGAATCCACCCCAAATCCGAACTTGGTAGCAGCAGTTTCTGTTGACACAGGGGTAAACTGAACTAACTGTGCCTATGGATACAGCTAGTTCGGGTGGAACCTCTGTTTCGAGAATAAAATCTACAGTACTGGCCTAGTCAAAGATTTCGTTGCCGACCGTACCCAGTAGGCAACGTTCCTAGTTCTCAGCCCAGTGTGGTTCAGACTGCTGCTGGGGGGCGTAAGAAACTTTCAGTTGTTCCACAAAGGAAGCAATTATTTGTTTCTAGATTCACCCCAGATACCACATCTGAGGATGTTTTGAAATTTATACGTGAAAAATTCCCATCCGAGGATATTGCAGTTGAACAATTTCGATTTTCTTACGCTCGTAGGATATCGTCTTTTAAAATATTTGCTCCGACTGATGTGTTTAATGTGTTACTTTCTGAAAGTTTTTGGCTTAATGATGATTTAGTAATTAAAGAATTTGTTCCAAATAAACCGAGAACAAATAACAGGCCTTCCACTGTGCCAAAAAAATAAAAAGTTTATTCTTGGCGTATCAAAATGTTAGGGGACTAAATATGAAGCTACACAAGCATTATGCCGACTCCTCTGCATTCACCAAAGATATTTTGGCTTTTACGGAAACTTGGCTAAAACCAGAGATATCTGACTCTGAAGTCCTGTCAAATAACTTTAATACTTATAGGACCGATCGCCCCTCACGTAGGGGGGGCGGTGTACTGATTGCCGTTACCTCTAGCCTAACATCCGAAAGAATTCTCACTCATATCCCAAACGAAATTGAAATTGAATTTGTAAGTGTGAAAGTTTCCTTGCAATCTTTATCTATTTTTGTTACATGTTCCTATATTCCACCTGGCTCTGATCTAGTAATTTATGAGCACCATCTATCCGCAATAAAATCCGTACTATCCCTTCTTTCTAACAGAGACCTTTTGATTGTTTTGGGTGACTTTAATATACCTGATATTTCTTGGTCTCCTCCCACTGACTCACTTGTCGCTATACCTTTATCCGCCCACGATTTTGTGGATGTCCTTTTATAATTATCGTTACAGCAAGTAAGCTTTATACGAAATTCTTTAAATAGACAATTAGATATTGTGTCTGAGGTCACGGTATGTAGAATTGACGCTCTTGTTGTACCTGAAGACCGATATCATCCAACAATGGAATTGACAATTTGCCTCCCCTGCTCTGATACCCTCTCTCCTTTAGTGCCCCCAACTAAAATGAGATGATTTCTCATTATAATTGGACAGACTTGTACAATTGTACAGACATTGAAAGTGCCACTGAACTATTCTATATAGCGTTAAATACTTTTTTTAATGAATGCGTTCCTGATAGGTTTCCTTTAAACCTAAACAGGCCTCCTTTGTTTACCAATACGCTTCAAAGACTTAAAAACCTTAAATCAAATACTTATAAAAAGTATAAAAAATCGGGTAAGCCATCAGAGTTTTCGAAATATGTAGTGGCTCGATCGGATTTTATTGTTCTCAACAGTCATTGCTATTCTATGTATCTAAATCGATGTAAATTTGAATTTTCAAATGATCCGAATCAGTTCTTCAACTTTGGTAATGCCAAGCGTAAATCATCGGCATTGCCTTCATCGGTACGTCTTAACTCCACGGAGGCATCGACGGATTCCGACATTGCTGAGTTTTTCCAAACCACTTATAGTAAGACAGCTTGGTCAAATTCTAACTACCCTAATCCCTTAAATAGGGAAAATTGTATTTTTACCCGGTCCAGATGGACTTCCTGGATGTGTGCTCAAGTTTTGTGCGTCAACCATTTGTAAACCGATTCTTAAACTTTTTAATTTGTCTATTTCATCATCAGTTTTTCCTACTATCTGGAAGGACTCTTTTATTATTCCACTTCATAAAAAGGGTCCGAAGGCTGATGCCAAGAATTATGGAGGTATTTCCAAATTGTCGGCAATTCCTAAAGCATTTGAACGTATTATCACTTCTCATTTGCAACATTTAAGTTCCTCGCTTATATCACCGTGTCAGCATGGTTTTGTTAAGCGAAGATCGACCACCACCAACCTTTTTGAATTGTCATCTATTGTAATAAATGGATTTCAGAAAAAAATGCAGACTGACGTTATATATACAGATTTTAGTAAGGCCTTTGACTCCGTCAACCACTCTCTTCTCTTATTCAAATTAGATCTGCTTGGGTTTCCTGGTAATCTATTAACTTGGATTTCAAATTACTTGAATGGTAGGACTCAGAGGGTTATATTCAAGAATTCTGTTTCAAAATCGATCTACGTGACATCTGAAGTCCCTCAGGGAAGTCATCTGGGCCCTTTGCTGTTTACTTTGTTTATCAACGATCTTCCCTCTATCATAACATATTCTCGTGTACTAATGTATGCTGATGATGTTAAGCTTTGTTTATCATATAATGATATAGCGTCGGGATTTAACTTACAGTCAGATATTGATTGTTGTCATGAATGGTGTGAGTACAACCTTTAAAAGTTGAACTACCTTAAATGCACCGTTATGACTTTTTATAGGGGTACTCCTACGTTTATTAGTTATTTTCTTGAAAATACGTCACGTTCAGTTAACGACTTAGGTGTTCTTCTGGACCCTAAACTTAAATTTGACTGCCACATATGAGTGTTCTTGGCTTTATAAAGCGTTGGTCAAAAGAATTTGATGACCCTTATACGACCAAATTATTATTTACCTCCCTTGTCCGTCCTATTTGGGAATATTGTTCGTCGGTTTGGAGTCCACAATATCAAGTGCACATTGACCATATTGAGTCGGTACAAAAAAAATTTCTTCTATTTGCCCTTCGTAGTTTGAACTGGGATCAAAACATCAGGCTACCTTCCTACCAGAGTAGATTACTGTTGCCTAATTTACCAACACTTGAAAATGCTTGGTACTATTTTTATGCATAATCTTATAAGAGGTGATATTGATTCTGCAGATCTGTATACCGCCTAACTTTTAATGTTCCTGTTAGACTAACACGAAATTATATCCCTCTGTCTGCACGAGCCCTTTCGCGTTCTATGCAATACTTATAACAACCTTTCTCATCTAATTTGCATTTCCACTTCTATCCCGTTATTAAAAACTAATATTTTACTCATTTGCTTTTCTCTTAATTGTGCCTTTTATTTTCACGTGTGTCTTGTATCTATTTAATATATGTATTTTCCTCGCGAACTCGCATTTTTTGACCAAATTGATAATAGGGCCCGCGCGTAACAAGCACGTGCTTGGTGTCGTTGGGCCACTTGTTTGTACTGCTCGTAGTGCATCAACTTCCATCAGAATAAATCGGGTAGTTTCTTTGGGTCTGCCGGCCAGTATGTTGGTCTGCCAGGAGAAACAAAGTCCAGCTTGTTCTTGGCTTTTATAACTGCATAATAGAGCTGTTTCCCTTTTGGAGTCACGAGACCTGATCCCCAGTGTGTGTGTGCTTGGCATTGTACTCCCCTGCTGCTATGAAGTGGTCTCCTAGTGAGTTGAAAAACTGCATAAACTCATCTTCAGCTTCAGTGAAGCGAGGGGTGCAGTATACGTGCAAATTTGTTATGATAGCGGTGCTTAATACGGCTTCTGATTAGAATTCTAGTCCCACCATGTGCTTTACCATCTGGATGATTTGTTCCTTAGAATGAATAACCTCGTAGTTGAAAATTGCAATTGTTTGTAAGTTGTGTTTCTGAAAGCAGCATTACGTCGATTTGGTTGTCGAGCTATGCTGATTGAGCTAACTCAAGTTTATGCTGTGAGACGCCGTTGGCGTTCCACGTAGATATCCTTAGGGAAGTCATTATTTGGATTGTTGTGAAACCAGCATTTGAATCAATAGATTTTGGTTTAAGTTGTGCGCATAAACGACATAAACTGAGTAAGGCTTTGTTGCAGGCTGTATATCATATCTTCAAAGTTGCTTTTGACTGCTCCGGGAATTGTTGCTGCTGAGCCGTGTTCGGTTCTTGGTATGCTGATTGCAGAAATGAACTTTTTAAGACAGGGTTAGCCAGTCCTGATTTTAAAGCGCTTGCGTAAGTCACATTTTTATCAGAGTTTATGGGTCCTAGTGAGGATCTGGCTGCAGTCGAAAAGAAGATTTCAGGGTTTGATCTGGAAGCTGTCATTTTGTTTATTCTGTTTATTTGGGTGCGGGCGGCAGTTCCTGACTGGTGGATTCGACTTTTCAGCTCCTTATAAACAGGGCAGCCTTTGTAGTTAGCAGTGTGATTGCCACCGCAGTTGCCGCACTTTTTCGAGTTGCAGTCATCTTTGCTCGCTGGGCAGTGTGCGGGGTCATGAAGATCTCCACAAACTACACACACCGGGCGCAGTATGACCTTGTATGGCCATATTCTTGGCAGTTCGCACATTGTACCGGGCCATTGCGTTTGTGCGGTTCCTCAACTGTAATTCTGCGGTGCAGCAGAAACTGAAGATTGTAAATGGGGTGCACTTCGTATTTCTTTAGGGGCTTATTTTCTGGTTCGAGCTCAACCTTAAAGAGTGGCTGCGGCTTTCTATCCCTGTTAAGGATGTTGAAGACTGTCTTAGCCATAAGTCCCTTCTCTTGAAGCGCCTTTGTTATCTTTGCAGGCGTTACGTCGGACTCTATGCCCTTAAGTACGACTTGCAGGCCCTTGCTACTTTTTAGCTGATACGTGTAAAAGTTCTTTTTATTCTCGATAATACTCTGTAATTATCTTCAGACTTCATTTGAACCTTTGTCTCTTGGATGTTGCCCTTTACTAGAGGTATTATGTGGAAGATATCCTTTCCAATAAGCTTAAGAACAAGACCGTCCTCTTGCTGAGTTGCTCTTTGAAGTAGTTATTTCTACATCTATATCACGGGTTAAAAAAAGGAGAGACTGTTTCTTTTTACGGAGCTTCTACGCTCACTTTTTGGGTCGCCGCTCATTGAGCTTAATAAGAGTAGTCCAGTATTTATAGTTATTTGTTTTCCACTTTTAAATGTTTTTCCGGAGCTCGCGCAAAACACGTCAGAACTCTGCAAGTTGATAACAGAGGAAATCACTCAAGTAAGGGCATATTTTTTGTCGATTAAGTTTACACCTTTTAAAATTTGACCTTTTTCAATAAATTTTATTTTAAAAAAGAATTCAATACAGAAGGGTCATGGTAATACAACCACAAGCTACCGATCGAAAAAAGTCTTGGTCTGATGTTGCCATCCGCGGGTTCCTTCCACTGTTTGCCTGCTGGTCCGTTTAGCTCGGCTGCAGCAAAAGAATGAGAGCGATCTCAGCCGATCGCGGTTCCACGTCGACACGCTTTTGCCCTTTACAGTACGCTCGCGCCATTAACAGCACTAAGCTTGCCCTTAACAGCACGCTCTGCGCTTAACAGCACGCGCGCTCGTTGCGATAACTTATCGATACTATCGGCATTCGCCCCGACTGGCCAGCTGACCGATCTTGCTGATCAACACTGGAAACCTCGCGCGCGCATATTTGAAACTACGATAACTTAGGTTTTAAGCTTAAATATATATTTGAGAACTTAACATATAGTGAAACCTTCAATGGCTGGAACATAATAGCCTTCAATGGCTGAGATGCTGGGTTTCAAGTGGGGAAGATGAGAGGCTCCTTAAGCGTCCTCACACTCTAACCTCATTTCTGCTTTTGGGCCCGAACGTGGAAATTCTTCCCGTTCCCGGACCTGAATGTGGACCCCTTTCTGTTCGGTCCAGTAGTTCCCCCGCCCCCCTTTACGTAGTTTTGGGATTTGCGCGTGGACACCCGTCCCGCCGGATCCGTTATACAGTAGTTTCCTCACTTCCTTCATAGTTTAAGAATTTCGCGTGGACACCCGTCCCGCCGGATCCGTTATCCAGTAGTTTCCTCACTCCCTTTCGTAGTTTTGTGGTTTGCGCGTGGACACCAGTTCCGCCGGATCCGTTATCCTTGCTTCCCTCCCGGGTCGGCCTCGCCCGAAGGTCCAGCCCGGTGTATTTTTTACCTCTGACTCGAAATACAAGACCGCCGTCATCTGCGTTTTCTTCGACACAAATAAGAACCTTCGGTGAAGACTCCCCATCAAAATTATCCGTTCGCCTGTGGAGCGGAACTCTCTAGTCCGGTGTTTCGGTGATTTACAAATTTCTTGGGGCTTGTTGGAGCAGTAGAATAAATACGTAGAATATAAATAAAAATGAAGTTAAATGTAAGCAATCAAGATGTAATAATTGTAAAATTTGGCACTGCTCGTGTGAAGCATTCGCTCATTATCGCTGAGAATCGTTGGCTGCGTCTTTTTCTATCGCCTTGGAAAATCCCCAACCAGGTCGCCAGTTGTAGTCGCCTTTTTGTTTTGAATTGTCTGGGAAAACTCTTCCGGATTTTCAGGACTCTTGGATCCGACTGATATCTGTACCCCGGCCGAGAAAGCATCCTTACAAGTAGTACTAGCTTCATTGTTAAAAAGTTGATCTTACTATTACTTTTTTCTCCGGACTTTTACCTATATTTCCTTATCTCGCGTCTATCTACTCGCAAATCGTGCCTTACTATACACGGCTGCACCCCTCGGTCGGTTGGGCGGTTAAGTGGCCCGTGGTACTTGTTTTTAGAAACTTGTTTCACTTGTACACGGGCACGTACCAAGTTATTCAAATTTATATCAACCTATTACCTTACCCACGTGTTCATAAAAACAAGTTGGGTATTTGGGTTCTAACATAGAGCTGTCCGTTTATTGGTTTCTACGGCAATCGGTCTCTCAGTTTTAAAGCCCTCTGGTTATAATTTTTCCGAAACTCTTTCTAATGCAAGTAATATGTAAGATGGATCTGGCGGGATAGGACGTCTATAACATAAAGCTTCCATAGAAACAATTGACAAATAAAAAATATATAACATCGTTTTTTAAACATAATATTTAGTTGTTTCACGAAATAGCAAAAATTAGGTTTTATTTTTTAAAAATCGGTAGACTGGCAGATATATAACTCTAAGAACAATCGAAATGTAGTCGTTTTATGGAATATTTAATTTTCTTTGTTTATTTATTTGGTTTTTACTCGGCTTAATATTATTTATTATTATTTTCGTACATTTATTTGTGAACAAACAGAACGTAAGCCGTTGATTTCAGCACTTCTTAGCCCAGTGATCTGGACGCATCTGCGGCACGCCTGGGTAGAATTCATAACGTATCCGCCGCGTTTGTTTCCTGGTTCTTGGCCGCTCGGCGTACCTCTTGGTTGTGTGTTCGAGTTCTCCTGGCACCGCCTGCAGACCGCACCCTGGTCTGTCCTTGGCCTTGGCACAGGATGGCCTTGCAGTTGCTGCTTGTGGGGATTATTCTCCAGCTCAAACTTCTCCCTTTGCTGGTCGAGTTCTTCAAACTCGTCTATCAACGACATCAAGGTGTTCAAATGTCGACACTCGAATGGGCGAATGGACATCTGGAGTGCCGGCGTACTGTTCTCTTTTATTCTGACTCAGACTTCCTTGGCAGACATGTTCAGTGGCCGCATCAGGGTCGGCATGTCCACCATGAAATCCTTGAAGCTATCCGCGTAGTTTTGCTTTCTTTGTCTGGCCTGATCCGCTAGCTCCGCCATGTATCCTCGAAGAAGAAAGTAGTTTTGGAAGCCTTAGATAAAGTCTTCCCAGGTCTCACAGTGCCGATTGTTGGCTATGAACCACTTCAAGGCTCTGCCATTGACATTGCTCGTGGGATCTGATTTATGCCGAGCCCGTACGTCACGACTGACCACTTGTTGCAAAAACACCAAGGGCTTGTCGTTTTCGTCGTAGCGGAATGTCCACTCCTGGACCTGCTTGGCTACCTTTGCGTAGTCCTGAGTGTGCGTCCTGGTGCTCTCCTTCCTTTCCTTACTCTCCCGTTATCGGCCGTTGCTTGCGATGCTCAACACATCCAAGCTCGATATCAAGCCCTCGGCACTCGGGGTTGTGAGCTTAAATTTTGGTGTGGGCCGTTTTCGGAATTTTCTTACCAGGCCTGTTACCAAGTCGGCGATATTCTGTAGAGATTCCTTATCGACGCCCTTCGGTAGCTTCTCCAAGAAATAATTGAAGTCTTTTTGTTGTTGACCAGCAGGTCAGATTTTTGCAATTATAATCGAGAGTGAATTTAAAGGCTAGTGGATTGCGGTTGCGTTGCTCGCTTACGCTGGCAGCGGCCATGTACTAAGGAATAAATATGCTCATACATATAGCTGGTAACAGCGAGAGCGCGTGAGAAGTTATACATGAATGTATCGTATGTTTCAGCGGTCAGCCTATAGAAATATGCTAGCTTGTACTTTTCATTTGTTTGGCACTAAGGCGCATTTCGGGTGATCGTATTTCGGTCGGCCGCTTGGGTTTAGCGGCCCAGACTTTGTGTTTACGTAAGTTGACTGTAACACAATGTTGGCATTGGTGCAGTGCATAATCGCTAAAACGATATATGCATACTACATTCTCCTTACATACTCCTTTTAAAAAAATAACGTAATAAAATTAAATTATTTTCTAGAGAATATATATTTCGAATCACAAAAATATATATTTTTATACCCTTGCAGAGGGTATTATAATTTTGGTAAAAAGTGTGCAACGCAGTGAAGGAGACATATCCGACCCTATAGAGTATATATATTCTTGATCAGGATCGCCTCCTGAGTTGATATAAGCATGTCCGTCTGTGTGTTCGTCTGTCTGTCCGTCTGTCTGTCCGTCTGTCTGTCCGTCTGTCTGTCCGTCTGTCTGTCCGTCTGTCCGTCTGTCCGTCTGTCTGTCCGTCTGTCTGTCTGTCCGTCTGCCCGTCTGTCTGTCCGTCTGTCTGCCCGTCTGTCTGCCCGTCTGTCTGCCCGTCTGTCTGTCCGTCTGTCTGTCCGTCTGTCTGTTTCTACGCCAACTAGTCTCTCAGTTTTAAAGATAACGAATTGAAACTTTGCACATACCCTTTGATCCTTTGCTCGCAGTATATAAGTCGGAACAGCCGGGATCGGCCGACTATATCCCATATCCTGAACGATCGGAAATGCCATAACTGTGGTGCTTTTAAAGATTGGAAGTTAGGATTTTTTATGGGTCTTATATTTGACCAATCAATTCGATCTATTGTGAGGCACCGTAAAAGCTGCCCCACATCTAGCGAGTATAAAAATGTGTATAATTCCCACACATATTGGTAGACAATAAGTTAATAATTATAAGATAGTAATTTAAGATGTACATGTTGGTAGACAATAAGAAAAGAACTAGTACTAAGATAGGATAGGCCACGGAGGGAGGCAAGAAGCCAAAAGAGCCGTTAAGTTCAAAAGAACTTCGGCCGTTAGCCGGTAGTTCAAACAGGCGTTATTTAATTAGGATCTCAGCTGACAAGGCACTCTACTCAGCGAGTTAGGCGATCTACACACGATCGGATTAGGCGACCTGCGCACGGTTCCAGTGTTGAGAAGCGAGGACCCGGCTGGCTATATAAACCCGGTGGCTGCTAGTCCAGCTCTCTTTCATTCGCCACCAGTCAAGGAACAAGCATCGAAGCCAGAGAAAACCACGCAAAAGGACACGCAGGACACCAAGGACCCGCAGGACATCAAGGATCAGGACGAAGGACCCTAGTGAGTAGAGTGCGAGAGAGATAGGGAGAGACAGGGAAAGAAAATAGTGCGGCTAGGGAAAACATACAGATAGAAAAGAAGAAGAAAAGTCCACAAAGATAACCAAGAAAAAAATAAAACGAAAACACGGACAATAAGAACAGCGAACATACACCGAGTTGGATTTATTTCTTCCCGGACCCTCAGAGCCCTGATCCGCGTGTACTAAAACAGTGGCCTAAACCGAGCTGGTTGCGTTTTCGAGAAGATTCCTCTGCGCAACTCGACCTTGGTGGCAGCCACGTGCACAGACGTGAAGGCGTGCGAGTACGGGTTTTCTCTCCGCTTGCATAGCTTTCCGTCGCGATTTCGGTCGACACACCCAAGCCTCAAGTAACCCGAACCCGACCCGCGTGTGCTAAACAGTGGCTTAGGCCAAGCCGGTTGCGTTTTCGAGAAGATTCCTCTGCGCAATTGGACTTTGGTGGCAACCACGTGTACAGACGTGAAGGCGTACAAGTACGGGTTTTCTCTCCGCTTGCATAGCTTTCCGTCTCGGTTTCGACCGACGCACACCCATCCCGAATAGTGGGAGCCTGTCCCAGAACTGGGAACGCTGACTTCTGTCCATGTTTAGAGACGATTCCAGCGCCCCAGGCGGCGGGAGTTGACACAGTGGTACGTGACGGCTTTCACTCGTTCGCGTCTGGCCCAAATCCGAGTCCCAAATGCCTGATCTGACCCACCAATAAGGCTCACCGCGCGCATCGGCGACTGCGTCCAGATTGCCCACCTCAACTCGTCCCCGCTTATTTACAAATTCGATTGTAAAGGATCCTGGGGAGACTGAGCTCCATCCCAGCCGTAGAAACATCCTTACAGTCTGGTGCCCGAACAGGGACGAGCGGAGGACGAGCCGGAGTCCACCAAATTTATGGCCTAAAGAACCATAAGACGCCGCTGGCCGTCGCCGAGCCGCCCGGCCACCCAGAGCGCCCGGCATCGCCACCAAAACCACCCCGGCACGCGTGCCGATCACGCCAGCATACATAAATCCTGACCAGACATCGCTTAGGCCACCAAGGGGCACCGCGCACACCAGCAGCGACGCTAGGAGCTATTTTTTTTGCCGCAAACAAGGTCGTCGCACACGTCCGACGCACGCCAGCTCAGCCAAACAGACAGGGTCGTTACACGCGCCAAGCACAAGAAAAACAAGGGTCGCAAAAACCCCACAAACACGCATGCCAATAGGAAAACAATTTTTGATACGCACACGACTGCCGCCATAGTTTTGGTTGGGGCTCTCTCTCCTCTATTCGCAACGGGGGACTTTTATCGTTCCGTTTAAACGTGGCCGTCACCAACGACACCACCGATCCTCGCCAAACCTCGGTTCGGCCGCACAGCGCCGCCGCCAGCCCTTGTCCCGGCCATCGACTCCGCGGATCCTCGCCGGATTGGGGTCCAGACCGCTCAACGTCGCTCCAAGGTGGTCGAGAAGCCTCACCGACGCAGCGCAGCGCCGCCAGCCCCGTTCCGGCCATCGAAGCCACTGATCCCTGCCGGATTTGTGGGCGAGGCAACTCAGCGCCACCCACGGGGTCAAGCATCGCCACCGACGCAGCGCCGTCACCGACGCATAGCCATCACCTACGCAGCGCAACTTTGTCAGCCCTCGTTTCGGTCAACGACGCCGCTGATCCCCACCGGATTCCGGCCAAGCCGCCCAGCATCACCGCCAACGTGGTCGCTGGCCATCAACGTCACTGAGCCGCACCGGATTTCAGCCAGGCCGCTCAACGTCGCTCCAAGGTGGTCGTGGACCACCACCGACGCAGTGCAGCTTTGCTAGGCCTCGTTCCGGCCGCTTCGTGCCACCGCCAACGTGGTCGCTGGCCATCAACGCCGTTCAACATCGCCACTAAGCCTCGTTTCGGCCACTCTACGTCGCCGCCAACGTGGTCGTTGGACACCGACGCCAAGGATAAAGGAACTGGACATCAAAGACCACCCGGAAACCCACGCCGCACGACAACCTGGAGGAATTAGTCGTAGCAACCGGATGTGAGGAAAAGCCGGCCACCATGGGCGTTCGCTGGATCTCATATCGCCGAAAAGGGGAACTGGAGGGACTCCTCAAGGAGTTCGGATTAGAAACGGTAGGAACGGTAGCCGAGCTGCGAACACGACTAGCCGACTTTATCGGGAAGACAGAGCATGGCCAGGCTACGCTGTCGCGACTTGCACAGCTAGAAGCCCTCTATCCCGAGGCACCATCCGTGAAAGAAGTGCAATCACGGTACACGTCCCCAATGCCGGAATCAGGGGGCATGAAGCTGATCGTACCCGGGCGGTCATCCTCACCAGGACGCATGAACACCAGCGCGGAAGCCCAGAACGCAACCACGGCCTCCACTGACCGAGCACCGCGCGATACCATATCCGCAGCAGTACTGACCGAGAAGCTACGGAGCTGGGGAATCCTCTTCGACGGCCAAACGGACCCGGTCCATTTCGTGGAACGAGTCGAGGAAGGAGCAGCCGCCTACAACGTCCGGATCGGCGACGTACCCAGAGCCATCTCCGGATTACTATCTGGAAGAGCGGAAGGCTGGTACCGAGCCTATCGCATGCACTCCGTGCCATGGCTTCTATTTAAGACCGAGTTTTTGGAGTTCTTCCTGCCTCCGAGGTACTTTCAAAGGTTGGAGGACACGATCCGCACCCGGTATCAACAGCCGCAGGAGACATTCAAGAACTTTCTTGTGGACCTGAGACTCATGATGCAACGCGCGAAGTACACTCTGGCAGACGAGCTCGAAAGGATATATGAGAACTTGTTGCCAGAATATCAGCTCTTTATCCGTCGCCACGAGTTCTCCACCCTCGAAACGCTGACACAGCTCGCCACCGCATACGAGATCGCACGGGATCGGGACTCGATCCGGCACGCCGCCCTCGCCCACTTCGCCACCATGGGGTCGGACCAAGCACATAGGTCACCCTAGGACTACGACTGCAAGAGGACCCAACGCCGTCCCCCTGCCCATCGGGGCTACGAATCACATGATCTCCGACGAGGACAGCCGGCCGGTGGACATACAGAGTGCCTGCCGACGCTGCGCAGAGGTAGGCCACTTCGCCAAAGAGTGCACTCGGCCGCCCCGTCTATTCTGTTGGGATTGCGGACGCAGAGGCGTGCGGACAGTAAACTGTTGTCGGCAGTCGGGAAACGGACAGCATCCCCGCTCGAATTGGGAGCGGCCGGGGACAGCCAACACACTTCCCAACCCGTAAAGCCACCACTTCGACTGGAGGACGGGCGGATAGTAGCGACGATTAGCATCAACGGACGACCATTCCTGGCCACGCTGGACACTGGAGCGTCGCGCAGCTTCGTAAGCGAGCGAGTGGCCCAAACTCTGGCCACCACCACTAACAGGAAGGCAGTGCGAACACGGATCTCCTTGGCTGACGGCTCCTCTCAAGAAGTCACCAAAGCCGTGTGGGCACGCGTCAAACTGGACCAGCAAGAGGCCGAGCTACCCCTCCTGGTGTTACCCACGATCCTGGACGACGTTATCCTAGGGATCGATTTCTTGTGCGTCATCCAGGCGTCCCTGATCTGTGGTCGCATTTGCTTGCGACTCCTGCCGGCGCCCCCTCGAGATGCAACGACGGCAACCGAGCCCGAGACACTGCCTGCAGACCCGACAGCCACGAACCCACCCCGAGCGGGTGTCGTAATCGGTGGACACCCACGGGATCCACTCCAGCAGTCAAGTGACGCCACAGCGTCAGCGGGCTCTCGAGCCATGTCATCGTCGTCCAGGGCCTCCACGGCCACATCGTCGTCACCGTCATCATCGCCAAGGGCCACCATGGCCACATCGTCGTCACCGTCATCATCGCCAAGGGCCACCACGGCCACATCGTCGTCACCACCGTCCCCGAACCCTCGAGCGGTACCAGCCCCACCCTCCCGGCCTCCAGGCCGCACACAGCGTGCCGGATGCGTACCCGCTTCCGCGCATCAACCACATCCTGGAGCGCCTGCGGAACGCGCGCTATATCTCGACGCTGGACCTGAAGAACGGCTACTGGCAGATCCCAGTGGCGCAGGAAAGTCGCGCTTGTACCGCATTCACCGTGCCGGGACGAGGATTGTTCCAGTGGCGAGTAATGCCGTTTGGATTACATTCGGCTCCAGCGACGTTTCAAAGGGCCCTGGATAGCGTCATCGGGCCGGACCTAGAACCTCACGCTTTTGCCTACCTAGACGATATCATCGTCACAGGAGCTACGCGGGAGGAACATATGCAAAACCTCAAGGAGGTCTTCAAGCGGCTTCGGAATGCCAACCTACGGCTGAACCGGGCCAAGTGCAAGTTCTTCTGCCGAAGCCTAGTATACTTGGGGCATGTGATCAGTGAGGCTGGTATCCAGACCGATCCGGACAAGATCGCGGCCATAAAGGGGCTACAACCCCCCACAAATTGCAAGGAGCTGCAGCGATGTCTGGGAGTCGCTTCATGGTATAGGCGATTCGTACCCAATTTCGCCGCCATAGTGCAGCCGATGTCCACGTCGCTACGGAAGGGGAAACGATGGCTCTGGGAGGAACCACAGCAACTCGCGTTCGAAGATCTGAAGAACAAACTCACCGAAGCGCCGGTGTTGGCATGCCCGGATTTCACCCGGAAGTTCCAGTTGCAAACCGACGCCAGCGACTACGGGCTCGGAGCAGTCCTGACGCAGCAAGCCGAAGAAGGCGAACGAGTGGTGGCGTACGCTAGCCGGCGACTGGTGAAATCCGAGGAAAACTACTCGGCCACCGAGAAAGAATGCCTCGCCATCGTCTGGGCCATTCGGAAACTCCGGTGCTACCTGGAAGGGTATCGGTTCGATGTTATCACGGACCATTTAGCCCTGAAATGGCTGAATACCATTGAAAACCCGACCGGGCGTATCGCTCGCTGGGCGCTGGAACTCCAGCAGTTCCAATTCGACGTGCACTGCAGGAAGGGTAACCAGAACGTGGTCGCTGATGCACTGTCGCGCCAACCACTGGACACGCTCCACCAGTTACAGGAAGCATTATCACCATGCAAGTGGATCCGAGCCAAACTGGAACAAATCGACGCCCAACCGGAAAAGTTTCCGGACTACGCCAGAGAGAACGGATAGCTGTACCGCCACCTCGGCGATCCAGCACCCGACGAAGGCATCAGCCCATGGAAGCTGTGCGTTCCCACGGAGCACCGACGACACGTGCTGGAAGAGTGCCACGACCACCCCTCGGCAGGGCATCTAGGGATCCGCAAGACGATCCGACGAGTTGGACAGCGCTATTTCTGGCCCGGAATGCATCGAGACATTCGACGACACGTAAGGTGCTGCGAGACCTGCCAGCGGTTCAAGGCGAGTCAGCTCACCCGTCGCCCAGAGGAACCCTTCACAATGGTCAGCGCAGACTTCATCGGACCCCTACCCCGGTCTCGTCGCGGGAATACAATGCTGCTGGTCTTCCTGGACGTCTTCTCGAAATGGGTCGAGATCATACCGCTGCGGAAGGCGACGACGGCCCAGCTGGAACTGGCGTTCCGAGAGCGCATCCTCTCCCGATTCGGAACCCCACGCACGCTGATATGCGACAACGGCGCGCAATTCACGAGTCGAGGGTTCAAGGCACTCTGCAAACGGGCCGGCGTCCAGATTCAGTACACGGCCCGTACTCGCCGCAACAGAACCCGACCGAACGTGCGAACCGGACAATCAAAACGATGATCGCCCAATACACCGCGGACGACCAGCGATCCTGGGACCAACTACTGCCAGAGATCTCGCTCGCAGTGAATTCCAGCATCTCGGACAGCACGGGATTCAGCCCCGCCTATTTAGTCCAGGGCCGCGAGCCACGCCTGCCGGGGGCCTGGTACGACAAGGTGACGCCGAGCTCAAGTACCACCCCACAGCCACCCGAAGACCGGGCTAAAGGAATACAGGAGGCATATGCCATCGCACGAGAGAACAACGAGCGGGCATCCCAGGAACAGCAACGGTACTACAATTTACGGCGGCGCGCTTGGCGACCGTTGGTGGGATCATGGGTGCTGGTCCGTACCCATCACCTGTCCAAGGCCAGCGAGAGATTCAACGCCAAGTTGGCTCCGAAGTACACCGGACCATACAAAGTGGTGAGGTTCCTGTCACAGAACGTAGTGCGCCTACAACTGCGGGGCTCTAGGAAACGGCGGACCGCCAGTCTCCCAGATCTCAAAGAGTACAGGACCGGAGAAGCCGACGACGAAAAAGATACAACGGACAACGAGACAGCGCCTTACACAGAAGCGTTCGCCTCCGAACCCCCGAACGTGGATCCAGAAGACTCCCAAGCTCTGGGCGACCAGCAGGAGACACTCGACCAGGAGAACAACCAGGATGTCCAAGTCACTGAGCAGCGTACCCAGCCCAAGAAAGCCACCCATCGACGAGTACACTTCGAATAAACCAACATCGAGCGGGGTCACGTGAGTCAAGAGGGGCACCCGCGCTGCCATAGTTAGGTTAAGCCGCCAAGTAAGCTAAGAACTCTGAACTTGTAATCTAGAACCATAAGTATCGCAGCCGCACTAGAGGTAGGATTCACACACAAAACCTAAGCTAATACGTTACATTTACTAGCACGCCTTCGCCATGTCCGAAAACGAGGAGTATGAATACCGCCCAGGGGGCGACTCCACTCGCTCTCCCTCACCACCAGCTGTCACCAACAGCACCGACTCCGGGCTATCGGAGTACGCGGAGCGCATCGCGTCGCTGCCGTTCGACCCGGCCGGGACACCGCCGCCCCCACCTCTTGTCCGCGACGGAGATGCCGACTCCCAGTCCACAATCCCAGTCGACCCGTCGTACGAATGCGAGGTGAGCAGTGGATCAAACGGACCACCAAGGCAGGAGGAGGAGCCACCAGCTCGAGATGTTGAGCCCGACACCAGGGGACTGTCTACAGCGAGGCTGGCGCGGTTAAACGTCGCAGGATCCCCAGCAGTCGGGTACAGCACGTCCTGCTACTTAATGACCGCTTGGCTGGAGAGCGTAGTGACGCCGGCGTTCGCTGAGGGGTTTGAGGAGAGATGCGTCCAGGAGAGTCAGACCTGGGTACCACACCCGGCACCGTCCACAGACGACTCGTCAGTCGGAGGGGATGGCCGCTTCGCGACTGGAGGCCCACCCGTGCCCCGCCAGTGCTCACTAGCGGAGGCCAACGACGCTTGGGCCGATTACGCAGCACGGCCACGCACCCCCACCGCCTCGACCGCCTCATGGGAAGCCGATGCCACCGGGGACTCGTTTATGGGTACCTCGGTGAGTGGATCCCTGAGCGACGACGCCGACGCGGAGGCCGTGGCTGCCGAGTCGCCCCAGATGGACGAAGGCGAGGAAGGGACGGATCCCACACCGGGCTGCCCGACGACGCGGGACACGCAGCAAGCAGAAGCCGAAGCCAGGACCCCGAGTCCCCAGACGACCGCAGCACAAAGCGAGCCACTTCCAGCTACCCCGGGAAGGGGAATCCCCGAGGTTGGAAGCTCGGGTGCTCAAGACCGGCACCCCGAACGGGAGGGCAGGCAAGCAACGCCACTGCCCGCCTCCCCTGAGAGCCCTCGGACACCTAGTCCTAGGGAAGCCACTGTGGACGGACTAATCCCGCTCACTCCAGGGAGCAGCATCCCGAGGGTGGAGCTGATCAGCTGGCTCGATCTCCACTCGACGGGACCGGAACTGGGTAGAGACAGAGGTGCCTGCGACCCCATAGCGAGGCCCGACGACACGGAGGACGCCGACATCATTGACCTGGGTCTCTTCCCGGCCGGACCAGAGGAAGACGCACTCCTGCAGGCGTTACGGGAGCACCCGGAGGTGGAGCAAATCCTCGACGAGGATGAATGGGTCATCGCACCGGCAGCGTGGAGGGTGGACACGAACGGGCGCCGTCTCCCCCGCGCCATCGTGGAGTACGTGGAGACCCACGACCGCACGAACGTCCGTTTCCTGCGACACCACCAGGAACACCGATTCCGCGTCACGATCACGGCCCGACGCGGCATCGCCATCTCGCTTCGCCACCCCGACGTAAGGGGGGGGTGTGAGGCACCGTAAAAGCTGCCCCACATCTAGCGAGTATAAAAATGTGTATAATTCCCACACATATTGGTAGACAATAAGTTAATAATGATAAGATAGTAATTTAAGATGTACATATTGGTAGACAATAAGAAAAGAACTAGTACTAAAATAGGATAGGCCACGGAGGCAGGCAAGAAGCCAAAAGAGCCGTTAAGTTCAAAAGAACTTCGGCCTTTAGCCGGTAGTTCAAACAGGCGTTATTTAATTAGGATCTCAGCTGACAAGGCACTCTACTCAGCGAGTTAGGCGATCTACACACGATCGGATTAGGCGACCTGCGCACGGTTCCAGTGTTGAGAAGCGAGGACCCGGCTGGCTATATAAACCCGGTGGCTGCTAGTCCAGCTCTCTTTCATTCGCCACCAGTCAAGGAACAAGCATCGAAGCCAGAGGAAACCACGCAAAAGGACACCAAGGACCCGCAGGACATCAAGGATCAGGACGAAGGACCCTAGTGAGTAGAGTGCGAGAGAGATAGGGAGAGACAGGGAAAGAAAATAGTGCGGCTAGGGAAAACATACAGATAGAAAAGAAGAAGAAAAGTCCACAAAGATAACCAAGAAAAAAATAAAACGAAAACACGGACAATAAGAACAGCGAACATACACCGAGTTGGATTTATTTCTTCCCGGACCCTCAGAGCCCTGATCCGCGTGTGCTAAAACAGTGGCCTAAACCGAGCTGGTTGCGTTTTCGAGAAGATTCCTCTGCGCAACTCGACCTTGGTGGCAGCCACGTGCACAGACGTGAAGGCGTGCAAGTACGGGTTTTCTCTCCGCTTGCATAGCTTTCCGTCGCGATTTCGGTCGACACACCCAAGCCTCAAGTAACCCGAACCCGACCCGCGTGTGCCAAACAGTGGCTTAGGCCAAGCCGGTTGCGTTTTCGAGAAGATTCCTCTGCGCAATTGGACTTTGGTGGCAACCACGTGTACAGACGTGAAGGCGTACAAGTACGGGTTTTCTCTCCGCTTGCATAGCTTTCCGTCTCGGTTTCGACCGACGCACACCCATCCCGAACAGTGGGAGCCTGTCCCAGAACTGGGAACGCTGACTTATGTCCATGTTTAGAGACGATTCCTCTGCGTGGGCGTGAAACAGCGCCCCAGGCGGCGGGAGTTGACACAGTGGTACGGGCCAATTCCCCCACTGTACCTCCTCCGACACGCACGTGACGGCTTTCACTCGTTCGCGTCTGGCCCAAATCCGAGTCCCAAATGCCTGATCTGACCCACCAATAAGGCTCACCGCGCGCATCGGCGACTGCGTCCAGATTGCCCACCTCAACTCGTCCCCGCTTATTTACAAATTCGATTGTAAAGGATCCTGGGGAGACTGAGCTCCATCCCAGCCGTAGAAACATCCTTATACTATCAAATCTCATAAGGATCGGCCGACTATATCCTTTAGCTGTCATATAACTGAACAATTGGAAATGCCATAACTTTGGTATTCTTAACCCTCTAAGATGTAAGCCTGCCTGAAGGCACGTATTACGTTTTTGGCCTTAACAAATAAACTAAAAGCTTTTCAATCGATTTAATAATTCTTGGCGGTTGAAAAAAAGAACACAAAATTATGAGTCTCAGCTTTGAAAGCACTCCGAAGATGATTCTAACGGGACTTATCTTTCGGTATACACAAACCATGTGTTTTTTCGCTCGTAAAATTTAGTCTGCTGTATGTTGTGTTTTGCTGTTCAAATAATAGTAAATTTATAAAACCTATCCAGCTCATAATTTTTTTCCTCAAAGGTAAGTTTATTAACTATTACAATTAAGTTGCAGATTTGTAAATATATAAAAGACATGCGTTGTGACAGCGACAATCGATTCTTGCCTTGAGGCACGTTTGGGGATCCAAGACAACTTTTGTTGCCAGCTGATATATTCACAATTGATTGCAATTTATGTGTTTGTTTCTGTTGACGGAGAGATTTGACTTAATAGAATAAGAAATATTATAGAAAATGGCAAACCGGGTTCGGTATAAGCTGTCGGACTTGACAGATGAGCAGTTGCTCAAGATATTTGACTCAGTTCCGTCGGATGAAGAAATGTTAAGCTCAAGTGACGACGAGGACGACGACATTGATATAATGGAGGCTCTTAACACTGCATTAGAGGATACTGAGACTATATCATTTATTAACAGTTTTATATTTTTCTTTATGAGGCTTTGTTATAGTTGTTTCTGTTGAATTGGGAGCGACTCAGAGGTACGCTCCCAAGCTTTTTATTTTCAATTCTGATTTCTTAATTCCATTACATGTTTGCATAAAGCTAAGATCGGCCGGCTATGTCGGCAGAGACGCCGGCAGAGCTGCGGTCGACGCTTATGTATAATTGTCTTTATATATGAGAGAGAGAGAGAGATACTATGTTCACTTGGCCGTCGAAGCGGTCGCACATATCAAATATGCTTACACTGCGGTTCCCACGCATTCGAGGGCGGTCATATAACCGGGCACTCGGGAAGTGCTAGATTTATATATTTTCGTTTTGTTATTGTGGCCAAATGCAAAATGCCAGATAAGGTGTCTGTACCTAAATCGATGCGTAACACTGAGTACAGTGTGCATTCGATATGTGAACATACTACAGTAATGTTGAAAATGTCCAAAATAATACAGAGAAAGCTGAGACTTTCCAGAAAACTGCAAACAGGCCTCGATCACCATTACCAATCTGTGAAGATTCGCCGTGCGCATCTCCGCCAACTTCTGGTGGTTCAATGGAGCTGTTAACCAAATTTAATTGCTATGTGTTATTTTAGTGAATAATTAGGTTTATTTACACAGGTATTGAATAAATAACAAAAGATTCGAGTAAGATTCTGTGGCGAGAGAATTATACAATACAAGCAGTTGCTGTTAACAGTGTAGCATTTCGAGGCGATTTTTCGCTGCCAGCAGAAATAAAGGAGCTCGAAAATCCTTTAGAGCTCTTTTGCTATTTCTTTAATTCTGAAATCATGAATATGATCGTCGACGAAACCATCTGCGCAGCTTTAAAGGATGATATCAACAATAAGTTCAAAATTAACACTGATGAGATGCACCATTACATAGGTATTTTGATGTTCATGTCCATTTATGTCCAAATCTGAAGAGCTACTGGGGACGAAATGCGCTCGGACCTATACAAACCTGCAGTACCCGAAGCAAATTCGAGGCAATCAAAAAGTACTTGTCGCTACGTGATGAGCGCGAAGGGATCAAAAAGGGTGAACCAGGCTACGATCCTTTGCTACGTACGCGAAAATTTGTAGACTGTCTCAACAAACGGTTTAACTCCGTGCCAAAGTATGCCCGCCTTTGTGTGGACGAGCAAATGTGCAGCACAAAAATGAAGCATCACTTGCGTCAGTACATGCCAAATAAGCCGCACAAGTGGGGCATTAAACTATTTGTATTTTGCGATTCATTTGGATACGCATACCGCTTTGAGATCTACAGCGGTGCAGATGATAATGTGGTCGTACCCGGTCACCCAGATCTTGGTGCTTCGGCCAACATTGTAGTGCGCTTAACACAAACCGTAGAGAGATTTAAGAATCACATCATAAACTTCGATCATTTTTATACATCTCTGCCTTTGAAGATTTATCTAAGAGCGATAGGTATTTATAGCCTTGGCACGGTACGAGGAAACCGTATCCCCAATTGCAACCAAACGATATTGCCATCAACAAATTGCCAAGGGGTTATTCGACTGAGTACGTTGAGTCCTCATATGGTGTCGACATAAACAATGTGCTCTGGAAAGACAGCAAGCCTGTTCGCCTTGTGTCCACCTATGTGGGTGTAAAGCCATTTGAGAGGACAAACCCTCGTGAAGGAACAGCAAAGGCTGCTCGTTTCGACAGAAAAGCTAAGCGATACACTTCAATTGATTGTCCCCAAATTATGCATGAGTATAACGCTCACATGGGCGGCGTAGATCCCATGGACGGCCTAATGGGACGCTATCATAACAGAGCAAAAACTCGGGATGCTGCAACCTGAATTTTTTATCACCTAATTGATATGGCAGCCACCTACGCCTCTATTTTAGACAGACATATCCAAACAGAGAAAGAAAGCAAACAAAAACAAGAGAGAACGCTATAGTCGGGTGCCCCGACTATCAGATACCCGTTACTCAGGTAAAGGGAGTGCGAGGGAGATGGAGATAGACTCTTTGATCACGCATAACTTTTTAACGAATGGTCCGATTTGAAAAATTTCTTCTACATTTCGATAGGTATTGATAAACACAATAAATCTACATTTTTACTTTTCCGAAATATTTAAATTTTTAAAATCGTATATAAGCGATTGTGGGCGTTAAAGGGGGCGTGGCACCTTTTTGAAACAAACTTGCGCTGCGTAGGAACTCCTGCATGCAAAATGCCAATCTTCTAGCTTTTATAGTTTCCGAGAGCGTTTATACGGACGGACAGACAGACGGACAGACGGACAGACGGACAAACGGACAGACGGACATGGCTATATCGACTCGGCTAGTGACCCTGATCAAGAACTTTATAGGGTCGGAAACGCTTCCTTCTAGCTGTTACATACTTTTGCACGAATACAATATACCCTTTTACTCTACGAGTAACGGGTATAATTACTCGCACTCCCAGACTTTCGTGAAACACTAGCCGAAGGGCTGGTGACATATAGAAACAAAAACTTACCGGGCCGTCCAATCAATACCAACAAAGCATCTTCACCACGATGGGAAAACTAGTCTCCATCCTCTCAGTCAGGACGAACAACAAATTCCCCATTTTTGCAGACAAAACGGGCAAAGCAGTCTCCACTCTCTCATCGACATTTTCAGCATGAGCTCAAACATGGTCAAAAATCAAGACATCCAATATCGGACTTGCGGTTTGACCAGCTAAACCATTTCCCACATTGGTTGGATCGAAACGGTGGAAAAAGGTGTTGCAATCACTGGAAAACTTCACAAACGCAATGGATATGCACGAAATGCAATCTGCATTTATGCAGCACAGCGAATAAAAACTGTTTTGTAGAATAAGAAAAAATAAAATAAATCTTTATTACTTGAAAATGATTTTTTTCACTCAAAGCCCCAAGCGTGCCTTCAGTCCCGTTTACCTTTCTTCTCACCTTACAGGTGAGCCGAAGATTCTACGTTATTTCTAAGCACATATTTGAGCTAAGAAGCATTCATTAATTAAAAAAAAATTTATTTTAATACTTTTTTTTATTATTTTTGAAAGTAGTCTTAGAGCGTTAAAGTTAGGAAGTTAAAATTTTTTATGAGTATTAAGAATGCATCATATAAATAATTTTATAGGATATAATTTACAGAATATTTGGCAAGGGTATATCAATTTCGGCCTAGCCCAAAGTTAGCTTTCCTTTCTTGTTTTTTTTTTTTTTATGTATGGCCCAGGGACTGAAACCGATTGGAATACCGGTTCCGATTCCGGTTTCGGTTCCTATAAAAATCTGTTAGCGGTTCCGGTTCCAATTTCGGTTCCTAAGAAAAATCGCAAAACGATTCCGGTTTCGGTTCCGCTTCCTAAAAATATTACAAATCGGTTCCGGTTCCAGTATCGGTTCCATTTTTTTAATGTATAATCGTGTAGAAAAGTAATTGCGACAACATATGTATATATCATCATCAATTGCCCTATTGCGAGCACTGTTAGAACTGTACTATGATGAAATATTTTATGATTTAAAATCCGAGACTCATTCTCAAAAAGAATATCGGTTTCGGTTCCGGTTTCGGTTCCACAGTATGCCAAATAATCGGTTCCGGTTCCTGTTCGGTTCCATCGAAAATTAAAATTTCGGTTTCGTTCCGATTCCGGTTCCGTAAAAGGAAAGGTTACGGTTCGGTTTCGGTACTGGTACCGGTTCTTTCAGTCCCTGGTATGGCCACACTAAAGATTATGAATTAATCTATCCTTATCTTTAATATATCCTTATGCACTATTTTCCCATTATATTTTATATTAGAAATTGTTATGTTATTCTTCTTTTCTATTTTTTGGCAAATTTTAAGTTTTACCGAAAATTAATTCATATGGACAATAATCATGTGCCATAGAGGATGTTTTATGGAAACTTATGGAAAATATGTAAAGCATATAGCCAAACGTCCTAATCTGTTTTGTCAGATGATATGTATGATATTCGTTAAATGTTCTGTGGCTTCTTTCTACAGTTCCTAAAGTCTTGTGTTGGTGTGCTGTATATGTTATGTTTTCAATATTTAAATATTTACATAAATCGTTAATAATTGAATTCTTATATTCAGTGCCCAAGTCTTTATTGGATTGTACTTTAGAATTCAAGATTCAAATATAGCTTTTGCTCCTGTTTTTGCACTTTTTTCTGGTATGGGATTGCTAACAAGGTATTTCCTTAAATCGCAGATTAGAGTAACTGCATATTCGTTACCTTGATCTGATTTAGGTAATGGACCGATCGTATCCAATAACACTCTATCAAATGCATTTCTGTTATCGGAAAGGGAGGTTTGGTATATTTGGTAGTTTTTGGCTTTTTGGCATTTAGGACATTTCTTTACGTGGTTTGCAACGTCACGTGTCATATTTTTCCAATAATAATGTAAGTAACCTTGTATTGGATCATCATGTAGTGTAGACAGTATAGCTTCTTTATATTTTTCTTTATTTATTGACGTCAAATATATCGGGCTTAGAAGCTGTCGGTTGCTTTTGCAAATCCGAACTTGTTTGTGAAACTGCGCAGTTTTTTGGTCTGCCCACTTTGAAATCTCGTAGTGACTTTTAGTATAAGTCCATTTAGATCTTTTTAATCTTCGATGCTTTTTCTTGATAAGGCATCGACCAGGTAATTGTTATTTTTCTTAAGGTACTTTACTGTAAACTGGAATTCTTTTAAGTCTAGTCTCATTCCTGTTAATTTTGAAGTTGGATTTTTCATAGAAAATACCACAGACCATGGCAAACCCGTTACTATTAAAACAGCCCAATGTATTGCTGTTAATTCCTGTTCGGTAGTTGATTTATTACTTTCGCCTTTTGTAAGTGTTCGTGAGGCATATGCTACTGGAGGGTCTACCCCATCATGGGATTGGGTTAAGACTGCTCCGCATGCTTGCTTACTAGCATCCGTTGTGATACAAAATGGCTTAGTGAAATATGGATATTACAATAAAATGGGTTGAATTAATGAGTTTTTAAGATATTCAAAAGCTTCTTGAAATTGGGTATAAAGCGTCTATAATAGTTACATAAAGCGAAGAATCTTCTTGATTCGCCTGCATCGGCAAAAACAGGGTATTCAATTATTGCGTCATATTTTTTATCATCAGGTAAAATGCCTTTGTTTGTGCATTTCTGACCTAAAAATGTGACTTTGTGCATAAAGAATGAAGATTTTTCTGGATGTAACTTGAGATTGTGATTATACCCTTGCAGAGGGTATTATAATTATAGTCAGAAGTTTGTAACGCTGCGAAGGAGACATTTCCAACTCCATATACCCTTGCAGAGGGTATTATAATTTTAGTCAGAAGTCTGTAACGCTGTGAAGGAGACGTTTCAACTCCATAAGGTATATATTCTTGCGAGCTCAGCTTAAAAGCTAGTGATCTGAAACTTTCACTGTCGTCCTAAAACATGTGTACGCAGATCAAGTTTAAAATGATTTTCAGAATATCTCGGATAGCATGGTGTGCTTCCAGATATGATATTATGCGTGTAAAAAGGCATTATTCGAACAATTTAAGCTTCTTTGTCTGTAGGTATCATTACGGTATCATTATGATAGTAGATTTTTTCCATTTGCTCGGATAGTAGCCGAGACGTATGATCCCATTGAAGAGTTTACAAATAGCGTCAATAGCAGAATATGGAAGTTCAATTATCATTTTTGGTGTCATTAGGTAACCGCCCGGACCCTTTTCCGGTTTCAGATCCCCGACGACTTTCGAGTTCTCTTTTGACTGAAGCAACGTTGGTAAGGATAAAAATGGTGCAAAAAATGTACGCCATCGCAAAACAGATTCGGGCAGATTCGGCTCAAATTTTTTTTCAGTTGTTTGTAATTGCCAGAAGAAGGTTAATACATAAGAAAATTTTGGGAAAACCTGCCGGAAAAGTCGCTATCGGCTCAAGAGATATATTCATTGTTGTCCATAAAACTGTTAAAACAGCAGTCTTTGAAAATATTGCCTTCATTGTTGTACATAAAACTGTAAAAAATCGAGTTAACGAAACATTGCCAATGTTTTAGTTGGAAATAATGCCTGCTTTTAGATCAAGACTTGGACGGCGTTCACGCAATGCGATACATTCTCAGAATGTCCGTAATAATCGAACGCAAGAGGTACGTGCAGAAATAAATGCATCGGCACGTGCCCGAATTGAACAGCTTCGCACTGCACAAAGACCACCTCAAACCCGACAAAATGTGAGTAGAAGAAGACAGCCGCAAATGAAAACTTGAATCGCGCTGCATTCGCATACAATTCCGAAACACCCTACAAAGATCATAGATCATCATTGTCTGTCGTATGTCAGCATTGCAATGCACTGCAATGAACCCCCGGTTTAAGCTGTGCAGGTGGCAAAATTAAATTGCCCGTTTTGGCTCATCCACCAGAGTATTGTATTCGCTACTATATGGAAATTCAGCCCAATCAAACAGTTTCCTAAAGCTTGCACAAAAATATAACGGATGCTTTCAAATGAAGTCGCTTGGAGCCGAGGTTGTTCATCAACCAAGCTACAATCCGAGTTATAAGGTAATGGCGTCTCTTTATTATCAAAATGAACAACTCTCATTTTTTTCAAAATTGCATCTCAACATTCAGATTCAAGGGCAAATTCACGATCGAGCTGGCGCATCGTTACCACCACCGAACAAAGATCATAAATGCCTTCAGATCTACTTCATTGGTGATTCGGAGGATGAACTAAATCAGCGTTGTGAATGAATTGGTCAGATTGTTCAAAACCGCATTAGATACAATGCATTCTGACGACCACAAAATCATTATCAGCGCTGACAAAAGGCCCACTGGAAACCATGCAGCATTAGCTCCCCTATTAATCGCAGTCGCAGTGATGATTGTTGGCGAGAATGTGAAATCACACGATATTGTTCTCAAGCGTCGGGATGATGGCCAATTGCAGCCTAAAATCGTCCTCTTTGTGGCGATATGTCAAGAAGTTTAAATTGTCCACGAATATGAGAGTCGCATTGCAGAATGACCCCTCCGCTGCTGAGTTCTTAAGACAACTGCTGGTGCAAATTACTGTTGATGTTTAGACTGGACTAATATCGTTCCCAGCAAATTTTTGCGAGTTCACATCGTCGAAGGAGGAACTTATCACAAAAGGGTTTTCCCGACATTGCACAAAATTATAAAAATCTCGATTGGATTAGGGAACGGGCAATACTAGCAGCGAAGAATAAGGACGTAGATAGTTTGAATTTCGTTATTCAAAGTCAAATCGCTGGAAAACTGCATTCATACAGATCCGTTGACAGAGTGACCGACGAGGATGAAGCGACCAACTATCCGACAGAATTTTTGAACTCACTGGATGTGCCAGGAACTCTGCCGCATAATTTGCAACTGAAAGTGGGATCAATTATTATAATGCTGCGGAATCTAAATCATCCGAGATTACGCGGTTGTCCGTAAAAAAAATGATGAACAACGTGATTCATGCGACGATTATTAAGGGCAAATTTAAAGGAGTGGAAGTTCTTATCCCACGAATTCCGATTATTCCAACAGATCTTCCATTCTAATTCAAGTGGATTCAGTTCCCAGTTCGATTGGCATTTGCGATGACAATCAATAAATCGCAAGGCCAATTTTTGGATGTCTGCGGGATTAATCTGGAATATCAATATTTTTCAATCATAACAATGAGTACGAGTGAAATGGGCACTGTTTAGTAAGTGTGAGCAGAGCGACAATAGAACGTGTGGATTAACCCTTAGATGGTTCAGGATTTTTTTAGAGGTTTAATTTTTATACCCATGCAGAGGGTATTATAATTTCAGTAAAAAGTTTGCAACGAAGTAAAGGAGGCATTTCTTAATCAGCATCACCAGAGTCGATATAGCCATGTCCGTCCGTTTATACGCAAACTAGTCCCTCAGTCAGATGATATGTATGATATTCGTTAAATGTTCTGTGGCTTCTTTCTACAGTTCCTAAAGTCTGGTGTTGGTGTGCTGTATATGTTATGCTTTCAATATTTAAATATTTACATAAATCGTTAATAATTGAATTCTTATATTCAGTGCCCATGTCTTTATTGGATTGTACTTTAGAATTCAAGATTCAAATATAGCTTTTGCTCCTGTTTTTGCACTTTTGTCTGGTATGGGATTGCTAACAAGGTATTTCCTTAAATCGCAGATTAGAGTAACTGCATATTCGTTACCTTGATCTGATTTAGGTAATGGACCGATCGTATCCAATAACACTCTATCAAATGCATTTCTGTTATCGGAAAGGGAGGTTTGGTATATTTGGTAGTTTTTGGCTTTTTGGCATTTAGGACATTTCTTTACGTGGTTTGCAACGTCACGTGTCATATTTTTCCAATAATAATGTAAGTAACCTTGTATTGGATCATCATGTAGTGTAGACAGTATAGCTTCTTTGTATTTTTCTTTATTTATTGACGTCAAATATATCGGGCTTAGAAGCTGTCGGTTGCTTTTGCAAATCCGAACTTGTTTGTGAAACTGCGCAGTTTTTTGGTCTGCCCACTTTGAAATCTCGTAGTGACTTTTAGTATAAGTCCATTTAGATCTTTTTAATCTTCGATGCTTTTTCTTGATAAGGCATCGACCACGTAATTGTTATTTTCCTTAAGGTACTTTACTGTAAACTGGAATTCTTTTAAGTCTAGTCTCATTCCTGTTAATTTTGAAGTTGGATTTTTCATAGAAAATACCACAGACCATATGTAAATGGCAAACCCGTTACTATTAAAACAGACCATAAACCTTTAAGTCTGTTTTAATAGTAACGGGTTTCCCATTTTAGTATGGTCTGAAATGATTAACAGCCCAATGTATTGCTGTTAATTCCTGTTCGGTAGTTGATTTATTACTTTCGCCTTTTGTAAGTGTTCGTGAGGCATATGCTACTGGAGGGTCTACCCCATCATGTGATTGGGTTAAGACTGCTCCGCATGCTTGCTTACTAGCATCCGTTGTGATACAAAATGGCTTAGTGAAATCTGGATATTACAATAAAATGGGTTGAATTAATGCGTTTTTAGATATTCAAAAGCTTCTTGACATTGAGGAGTCCAATTAAATTTCACATTTATCTTGCAAAGGTTAGTTAAATGTCTAGAATAATGGGAGAAATTGGGTATAAAGCGTCTATAATAGTTACATAAAGCGAAGAATCTTCTTGATTCGCCTGCATCGGCAAAATAAAGGGTATTCAATTATTGCGTCATATTTTGTATCATCAGGTAAAATGCCTTTGTTTGTGCATTTATGACCTAAAAATGCGACTTCGTGCATAAAGAATGAAGATTTTTCTGGATGTAACTTGAGATTGTGATTATACCCTTTCAGAGGGTATTATAATTTTAGCTATAATTTTTAAAAGCTAGCGATCTGAAACGATCGTCCTAAAACATGTGTACGCAGATCAAGCTGCGGGCCCAGCTACCTGATGAGTCTCTTATCGGAGTTACTGTTTTGATTGGAGAACTCAAATTTGGGTGAGCCCTCCACAGAGGATGTATTGTACTGGTTGGCGAAAGTTTTCCGATCTACCGCTGTTGTGCATTCCTTCCTTAAGACGTTCTTTTGAAGATGGCGATCTGTTGGTTTGCCAAGCTCGTCCCAGACGCCTCTTTTCCAGTAGAAGCTGTTCCAATTGCAGGTTAGTTTTGAAATGGTTGATTTGCACGTCCTTTAATTGTGGTGTTGAAATAGTGGCTGCTGCCGCGAGTACATCTTCAAGAGCATCAGTGGCGCAGTCTATGTGGTGTTTGAGGTGTTCCCTGGCACCGGGTCCGCCGCATGATACAATAACATAAGGTAGTCTCGTCGGCAAAATCTGGTACCTCTACAATCATAACAATGAGTACGAGTGAAATGGGCACTGTTTAGTAAGTGTTAAATCATTTCGCGGTATTAGATAAACATTAAATTAAATCATGAAATAAATAAAATTGTAAGCAATGAAGTAAAACGAATGTAAACACATAATGTTAAGATCAGAACTTATGTTAAGCTTTCCTCTCTTGTATTTGCACACGCAGCCGCTGCGCTCGGCTAAAGCTCTATGCATATGAGAAGTTTATTAAAGCCAGTGAAGGCAGTTGAAAAATTATACTCTACATATCCACAGCGTGTCCCTCATTTTCGTGGCTGTTTCCTGACGGAAACAGATTAATAATAGTTATTAATTTCTGACTATTCATTTTGGAGCCCCCGGGTGGACCACACGGATTCCTTGGATTTTGGATTAGACTTAATTGTTAATTGGCATTAACATAATATATAGTTTCAAACAAGTGAAACGCATGAGTTTCTGTAACTGCACACGGCAGCTCGCCAGTACTCAATACCAGGTAACATATTGCAGTGTTATTTGAGCAAAATAATCAAATTGAAATTCTGTTGTTATAATAAATCTTAAAATTGTTCATTTGAATTTTGGCATATAAGTGAAATTTTGGTGACGTAGTGGAAAAATGCCCACACAACTACGCATACACAGTTGCATAGCTGTATATAATTGGCGGAGCACAGTTTACACACACATGAACCAGCCCGAAACGGTTATCTTTGATTCCTCTTTAAGAGCGGTAAACTCGTGAACAGAGAAGTAGTACAGTTCTGTGGCCGGCTCATATATAGTGAGCATTACGAGGGTAGTTCAATAAGTTTGTCGTTTTCACATATACCATGCCTCCTAAATAACGAAGTGGTAATAACTCTTCCTTTGTACAAGATGACGATGAATTGGAACTTCTTCAGCAGCGAGATATACTTGTCACCAATATAACGCGAATTAAAGTACCAATAACTGAAAGAACTATAGAAAGAGACCCACTACAGATAGAGTGTCGATTAGATGTGCTTAACGCTTACGTGGAAAGGGCATTTAATATACAGTGGTCATTAGACAAAATTAATCCGGAGTTGGCATCGAGTAGAAGATTTATGTGTTACTACTCGGGCTCTTCTTCAATCGCTTAGAAGCTCAAATCAACAACAAGATTTAAAAGACAACACACTAAATACAACTGGTGGACATCATAGACAGCTACCGCAAATGAAGCTGCCAAAATTTAGTGGCGCTTATTCAGAGTACAAAAACTTTATTGGACTGTTCGAAACTCTTGTGCATGATGATGATCAACTATCGAACATAGAGAAATTTAATCATTTGCTTGGCTGTCTTGAAAAAGAAGCATTGGGCACAGTAAAGGCATTTCAGGTAACGGATAGTAATTATAAAAAGGCTCTCGATGCGTTAAAACGAGAGTGCCTAATATTTTTCGAAGGTGTTTCAAGGCTATTTGATTTATCTTGCATACCCAGTCCGTCTGCTTCGTCGTTGAGAACTTTGATTGACAATGTCAGGGCAATTTATGAATCATTGTTGTCTGTTGGTGACGACAGTAAAATTGTTAAGGTCATGTTGATCCATATAGTCATGTCAAAGGTAGACGCAGGAACGCGAGATAGATGGATAGATTATTCTAAGATTCCCACATGAAAAGATTGTTAGGATGAGATGAATAAGCGGTATCAACATTTGTCAGTTGAAGAATCTTCATCGAATAAAGGGAAACCCAAAAAGGCTTATCGAGATAACCGGCCAAAGAAGAGTGGTACTACATTATTAGCAGTTAATGAAAGGATGCTCCCTTTCACCAAGTGTGTGTTTTGCAAGTCGCAGGATCACGCGATCACTGCCTGTTCCTCATTTACTGCGCTTCCGGTTGCCAACCGCTTTAGATTCACCAAGGGCTCGCGACTTTGTATTAACTGCCTTAAACGAGGGCATAATGTTTCATCTTGCAATTTATCACATTGCCGAGTCTGTAATAAGCTTCACAATAGTTTGCAACATCGTTATAATTCCACTTCGACTCAGTCTATCGTACCGCAACGAGTTCAAACCAAGTTCCTGATGTGGCTGTCATTCATGCCCGGTCAGTAAGCGCAGGACAGGTAGTGTTAGCCACAGCCTTAATTAAAATAAAGGGACGCCTTGGGGAGTATCAAGTAGCTCGAGTTTTATTGGACTCAGGATCCCAGGTCAATTTCATAACTGAAAGTTTGGCCAACACTCTGAAACTGCACCGCATTAGAAAGTCGATCCGATTGTTTGGAATGGGGAAGTCAAACTCCTTAACTGAGACCTGTGTACAAACCTCAATATGTTCTCGCACCAGCAATTTCCAGATGTCAGCAGAATTATGCGTTTTGCCATCCATTTCGTCATATCAACCAGAAAAGGCAATTCGGAACTCGGAGTTAGGAATTCCACAGCACCTTTCGCTAGCTGATCCATTATTTTACAAACCCCAAAAGGTAGATTTACTATTAGGTGCAGATGCATTCTTTGACTTGCTAACTGAAGGTCATATTAAAAGAGCCAGTGATAAGCTGTCATTGCAAAACACTGTGTTTGGATGGGTTGTATCAGGTCAATGTAAGTCCCTGACTAGTCAGCCAAAAGACTTTAGCTGTCATTTAACCACGCTCCAAGATCAATCCCTCGATGTCAGTGTGCAGATGTTCTGGGAGCTTGAGGAAATTCCTAACGTCGCATCAGCAAAACGACATACCCCAGAACAACAGCTTTGCGAGAAATTATTTAATCAAACCGTTACAAGATTACCCTCGGGTCGGCTAAGAGTTTCTTTACCCTTCAAATCGAACCCTACGAGCTTGGGCAATTCCTTCGAAACTGCCAAACGAAGATTTTTGTCTTTAGAGCGAAGGATTCAAAAACAACCTGAGGTCCAAGCTTTATACGTTGCATTCATGAAGGAGTATTTAGCCTTAGGGCACATGTCACTAGCCGACAGTGGTATTCCCAGTGAACCACACTATTTTATCCCGCACCAGTGTGTGCTGAGACCGCAAAGTTCGACAACGAAATTACGCGTTGTTTTTGACGCATCGTGTAAGTCGTCCACCCAGCTACCTTTAAATGATTTGCTTATGGTTGGGCCAACAATTCAACCATCTCTCTTTTCTATCTTATTACGCTTTCATATTCGTCTATATGCAATATCTGCAGACATAACAAAAATGTATCGGCAATTCGAGATCGATGAGAGTCAGCGTCAATACCAGATGATTGTATGGAACCATATCGACTAAATACGATTACATATGGGACGGGTTATGCGCCAAGAATTGGAAAACATTTTAAGTTCAGCAGGCCTGTCTTTGGCGAAATGGTCGTCCAATGTTGCCTCGGAAAACATTAACTCGCCAACAACTATTATGCTTGGCGAACAAGATGACATTAAAACATTAGGTCTAATATGGAGCCCCAATTCAGATATTTTTAAATATTCTTTCTCAGCTTTAAGTCCAACCGAAGTTTTCACAAAGCGGTCTATTTTATCTTTCTCAGCACGCCTTTATGACTCTCTTGGCTTACTAAGCCCAATAACAACGAAAGCTAAAATCCTTATACAACAACTTTGGTTGTGCAAACTTCCGTCGAAGTTGGGAATCAATGGCCTCCTGTTTCCTTGATTTGGATAAAGTGTCTATACCCCGACATATTGGAGTTACTAACAAAGGGTCGACCCAGATCCATGGATTCGCAGACGCTTCGGCAAGGGCATTTGGCTGCTGTTCGTATGCGCGTGTTGTCACGCCCAATGGAATCTCAGTCCGGCTTATCACTGCGAAATCAAGGGTTGCGCCATTAAAAACTAAAACGATCCCAAGGCTGGAGTTATGCGACGGACATTTGTTGGCAAAGCTATGGTAAACCGTACGGGAAGATTTGGATTTCGCAGTAGAGTGTATTTTCTTTTGGTCTGACTCCGAAGTAGTTTTACACTGGTTAGAACAGCATTCGTCCACCTTAAATGTATTTGTTGCAAACAGAGTTGCCGATATACAAGAAATGGCAGCGGAAGTGCAATGGCGCCATGTGCCAACTAAAGAAAATCCAGCAGATCTTGTGTCTCGCGGGTGCCCAATTACAGAGCTGAATGATTCCTTGTGGTTCAGTGGCCCATCATTCCTAAGTGAAAAAATGGAACTTTGGTCTCAAAATCCACATTTTACGCTTTCAGAGGTTGAAAAACGACTAGAAAAACGTTCCTCGGCAGCGGTCTTGGTAGCAATCAATCATCAACCTGACAAGATTCTTGCCTTACTTGAAACTCAGTCAAGATATCTGAAAATCTTGAGATATGTTGCGTACATACTACGGTTCGTTTGAGGACGCAGAGCTGAGCAGTAAACATCAGTTGTTATTACGGCCCAAGAATTAAGACATGCCTTTCTCACAATAATACACAGCATCCAGCAATTAGAATTTGCTGAGGAGTTTCGCAAGATAGAAAAATCGGAAATACTTAAACCATCCTTGCAAAAGCTAACTCCATTTATTTGGAAGCATCAAGATGCACAACGAAACCTTCCACTTCTACGGGTCGGTGGTCGTTTGTTAAATGCGCCACTGCTATATGATGCAAAGCATCCCCTTTTATAACCAAAATCTTGTAAATTTGCTAAACTATTCGTAGAACGTCTTCACAAGTCCAACCATCACGCAGGCCCTCGCATACTTGTCGGTTTACTTCAGCAACAAATCTGGCTCGTCAACGCACGTCAGTTATGCAACATGATCGTCAGGCAGTGTACGCATTGCTTCAGATATAAACCTCAATTACTGTCACAAGTCATGAGAAATCTACCCGCTGATAGATTAAACGGACAATTTCCATTCGAAGTCAGTGGTGTGGACTTCTGTGGTCCAATTAAGGTTTCGCTAAAGTTGCGTGGCAAGCCACCTGTGAAAATGTATATTGCAGTTGTCGCAGATTTGACTTCTAACTCTTTCATTATGTGTCTCTCCAGATTCATAGGACGACGAGGGCCTGTTGCTCGGCTATTCAGCGACAATGCAACGAATTTTGTCGGAGCACCTCGCGAACTTCAAGACCTTGTCAAGGCTTTCACTGCTCACAGCTGCGCAATGGTAGAACATGCTGCAACGCACGGGACAGAATTCGTCTTCATTACCCCTCGAGCCCCCACTTCGGTGGCTTGTGGGAAGCAGCAGTGAAGGTCGCCAAGCATCTTCTCATTCGGGCCATCGGCAGCGCTTTGTTGAGCAAGGACGAGCTCGACACAATCGTCGTGGAAGTGGAAGCTATACTGAACACCAGGCCAATAATAGCCGTCACCACCAATCCGAACGATATTCAAGCCATTACCCCAGCACATCTACTAGCTGGTCGAACGCTAGGTGCGCTGCCACCCGTGTCCGTGCAACGCGTCAACGACGACAAGCTCTCTTACTTGAGCAGATGGCGGCTCGTGTCCGCCATCAAGGAGCGCTTTTGGACCAGCTTGTTGAGAGAGTACCTCCTCAGCCTTCAACAGAAGCAGAAGTGGACCAAAGATCAGCACAACCTCGTGAAGGGCACCATCGTATTAATTCACGAGGACAACATTCCGTCGCAAGCGTGGCTGCTAGGCGTCGTCAAGTGTCGAGTGGCAGAGGTCAAAACGAAAAACGGTCCTGTCAAACGAGCCATTCATCGACTAGCTCCGCTCCCTATTAACTGATTTGAAGTCTGGAGACTTTCAATGTGGGCGGTGTTAAATCATTTCGCGGTATTAGATAAACATTAAATTAAATCATGAAATAAATAAAATTGTAAGCAATGAAGTAAAACGAATGTAAACACATAATGTTAAGATCAGAACTTATGTTAAGCTTTCCTCTCTTGTATTTGCATACGCAGCCGCTGCGCTCGGCTAAAGCTCTATGCATACGAGAAGTTTATTAAAAACAGTGAAGGCAGTTGAAAAATTATACTCTACAGATCCACACCGTGTCCCTCATTTTCGTGGCTGTTTCCTGACGGAAACAGATTAATAATAGTTATTAATTTCAGACTATTCAGTAAGTGTAAGCAGAGCGACAATAGAACGTGTGGATTAATCCTTAGATGGTTCAGGGCTTTTTAGAGGTTTAATTTTTATACCCATGCAGAGGGTATTATAATTTCAGTAAAAAGTTTGCAACGCAGTAAAGAAGACATTTCTTAATCAGCATCACCAGGAGAGTCGACATAGCCATGTCCGTCTGTCCGTCCGTCCGTCCGTCCGTCCGTCCGTTTATACGCAAACTAGTCCCTCAGTTATAAATAATAAATAATAATAAGTAATATAGGCATAGAAATCGAAATGTAGTCGCTTTGTAATAACTGCATGGGTATAAAAACTTCTGCTTGCCGAAGTTTGCTTCCTTTCTTGTTGTTCATAATTTAATTATTAATAGTTTTTAATTAAAAATTAGGCGTCGTTTTTGTATTTAAATGTTCAGTGTTTTGTTAGGATTCTCAATTCTAAAATATATTCTAATCTTAAAATAAAACTTTTATCTGTCAAAGAGTCTGTTGCACAAGGGTTAATTCGTAAAAAATTTTGTCCGCCGACAAACTTTCTCTTCAAAAAACGAACACGCACTGACCAAAACCCGAACGTTTAGACTGCCGACGAGACTACCTTATGTTATTGTATCATGGTCCGCCGTGGGCTTTACAGTCTGAATGCACAGGTCCCAGGTAGAAGTCGCCTTCTACTCCCATTTGGAAGTTGTATTTGCTTGTGACGTGCGTCTCTACCAGTAGCATAATGTCGATATGATTTTCTTCAGGAACTGTGTTATTTTTAAGTTTGTGCCGAGAAACATTACTGGCGTTTCATACGATTATTCGTAGATTTGCCATCAATTATTTGGACTGCAAGCAACTGTAGCACTATGTTCTGGTTTTGAACTAGTGTTTGCATGGTCGTTTTCCATCATAATTTGTTGCATGGTAACCATCATAGCTTTTAGCTTCATAGCTTTGTGGCTGCCCTGTAACCTGTTGGACGTTTCCTAGATTAGACAGGAGTGTGTTTTCCGTTCCTTTTCCAAGTGTATCGGCGTATAAGAAGTCGTGCTTGTTGTTGTTTAGTAATACACTCGTATTTACCTTTTTATACCCTTGCAGAGGGTATTATAATTTTGGTCAAAAGTGTGCAACGCAGTGAAGGAGACATCTCCGACCCTATAAAGTATATATATATTCTTGATCAGGATCACCTCCCGAGTTGATATAGCCATGTCCGTCTGTCCGATTCTACGCAAACTAGTCTCTCACTTTTAAAGCTATCGAGTTGAAACTTTGCACACACCCTTCTTTCCTTTGCACGCAGTATATATGTCGGAACGGCAGGGATCGGCCGACTATATCCTATAGCTGCCATATAACTGATTGATCGGAAATGCCATAACTTTGGTGTTTGTAAAGTTAGGAAGTTGGGATTTTCTATGGGTTTTATATTTGGCCAATCAATCCGACCTATCAAATTTCATAAGGATCGGCCGACTATATCCTATAACTGCCATATAACTGAACGATTGGAAATGCCAAAACTTTGGTGTTTGTTAAGTTAGGAAGTTGGGATTTTCTATGGGTTTTATTTTTGGCCAATCAATCCGACCAATCAAACTTCATAAGGATATAAGGATGCTCTCTGGCCAGGATACAACTCTCAGTCGGATCCAGAGGTCCTTTTACAAGAAATTTGTAAAGTCACTGAGACATAGGGCTAGAGAGTAATGTTCGCGTGGCGAACGACGATTTTTGATCAATTATCCCGAAGTGTCCCAGGACCTTCGAGGGTACGATAACATCAGAACACCAAGTCCTTCCGGGACGGAAAATTCCACGGGCTGGACCTTCGGGCGAGGCCGCAGCCGGATTCTATCGTGGTTGGCCGAGATACGTGGCTTTTCTCTGGCCAGGATACAACTCTCAGTCGGATCTAGAGGTCCTTTTACAAGAAATTTGTAAAGTCACTGAGACATAGGGCTAGAGAGTAATGTTCGCGTGGCGAACGAAGATTTTTGATCAATTAACCCGAAGTGTCCCAGGACCTTCGAGGGTACGATTAAGTAGGAGAATGAGGGGATCATCCGCCTCACTACGCAGGCAGGTTAGTGGATGAAATTCAGTAGATCGGGACAACGTGTATGTATATGGTGCAAATAATTTACCGCTTCCAATTGGGTCAACAGTCACTAACGTCCTGAATCACTCTGGGAACAAAGGGGTACGGGGTAAAAAATAAAAATGCATAACAATCTGGCTTGACGTTTCTTTTCGTACGAGTTCACTCAGTTTAATTCTTTGTTTTTAAACCGTCCTAACCTTATTTACTACCGACCGCGTTTTCTTTCACACGTGTTTTCTTTCACACGTGTTTTCTTTCACACGTGTTTTCTTTCACACGTGTTTTCTTTATTTATTTTGTCCGCGTGCGCGACCGATCGCTTCGAAGTCCAAGAGCCGAGCGACTGCCGGAAACCGCCGTGTGACCCTCTCATCCTTTTGGACCTTTCTCACCAAGAAAGGTTTGGTATTTTCTCTATTTTCCAGTATTTTTCTCTATGGTTGCCACCTCGGGCGGGTGGTGCGGAACTAAACTTGACCTATTTTGGTTTTATACCCAAAAATCCATAAGACCGCTTAACCATTACTAAATTATAATACTTCATTTTATATCTCTTACATACTAATGGTAATAATGTGAAACTTAGATAACTATTGCTTAAATATATATTGTGGCGGCCTAGCCGTCAGGCGGGATCGTCACACCCACCTTTCCTACCGGGGGTTGATGATGAACCGCCCGTCGCTCTTCACGGTGACGATGTAATGCCAATCCAGCCCCTTAACGGCGAAGCGAACGCGGTGTCCTTCTTGTTAGGCCGCCCTCTCGGCGATCAGACGAATGGCCGATGTCGGCAATCGCGGTGCGCAGATCAGGGATTGGTGTGACGTCGATTGGACCGCAACGTCGTCCTCCTCGGCCTCGTCCTTCGGGTCCGGGTCTGCCGTACTGGCCTCTGCTGCGTCCGAGTTCTGGAATACCCGACGGACCAGAGGCGATCTTCTACCCCGTCCTCGCTGTCGGTCGCCAACTCGCACTCCGTAAAATACTTCACGTGGTGAGTCCCGGGGTGTAAACTCACGCGGCAACGCTTCGTCTCCTGCCCTCCGGTCTCCCGTGGTGAGCGCCGTAGTCCGACCGGGGATGTCTGGGCCGCCTGGACGCGAGTATCCCTCGGCGAGCGTTGTCGGTAAGTTGGCGACGTCTGGACAGACTGGGCACGGGTCTGCTTCGGCGAACGCTGCCAGCAAGTCGGGGATGTCTGCGTTTCCTGCGTGCGGGTCCTCTTCGGCGAGCACGGCGGCCGACGGGGGGACGTCGGGACCTCTGCCTGGGGACGGAACGTCGCGTCCCAATCCAGAGCGTGGGGCAGCGGTGGTGATGGAGGTTCGTCTACGTAAGGACCTTCGGCGTGTATCCAGGGTGTCTTAAACACGACCGACTTGACCTCGATGCGCATCATCGCGACATGCCCTTCCCAGCGGCTGACTTGGTCTTCGACCGAACGATGACACGAGTGTTCAATAGAGGGAGGTTGGTGGGACTCAGTGTATCGCGGGTGACCGCCTCGAGGATCTCGCCTGGTCCACGGCTGTTCGTCGTCTCCTCGCGGTGCGTAATACCCTGGCCCCTGTGAGCGACGACCTCTCGTGTAATCCTGAGGCTCGTCGCGTTCGTCGCTGTCGCTCGCGTTGCTGCAGTCGTCCTCGACGTTGAACGCTGCCGATGGTCGATCGGGTCGTCGTGTTTCGCCGGGTTTAGGGCTCCACATGCCCGCAAACCGCGACCTACCTGTACCCCCAGGCCGTGTGTGTCTTCTTCACCTTGGCCATCGTCAGTAACCTAGTCCTCTGCGATCTCTCCCTCTTCGTCTCCCGATGTATCTCCTCCGCTGTATCCTTCCGCGACCCACTCGTCGCGATCGGAAAGGTCTTGATGAAAAGATTCGGTATCGTCGGAACCATCCGATAACTCGATGACTTCTTCCATCTGAAAGCGGAGACTAAACTTATAGATACGAGACCCTTATTGTTTAAGCTCCCTACCTATCGGTGCAGTAAAAACTTCTACTTAGAATACTTAGATAATAACATAGGGTGTGTTAGTACAATTCAGCTTAGAAATTACCGTATGACCTTGTATCCTACTTAACCTCTCGTGTCGGCTCCCTGGGTAGCCTCGTCATCTTCTTCTGCGGCCGCGTTCTCAAAGTCCTCTGAGTAATAGGGTTTTAGTTGGCTGATGTTGGCGGAGCGTGAACGTCTTTCTCCGGGGCGTCGCAACAGAACAAGGTTAGGGGATGTGAACCTCATTACGGTGTAGGGACCGTCATATTTGGGGGCCAATTTGGCGGCGAAACCTTCGGCTGCCTTCGAGAGGGGATGTTGGCATACCCACACTTTGTCACCGAGCTTCGGTCCCCATTCACGGCGTCGAAGGTTGTAATGACGTGCTTGCTCTTGGGAAGCACGTTGGAGGTTGGATCTTACGATATCGAAGATTCCTCCTTAGATATCACCGCCGATCCAGGGGTGACCTCGTCGTATAACATAGTAGAGAGTCTGGGTTCGCGTCCTTGCGTCAGAAAGGCGGGACTGTATCCCGTCGAGTCCGATACACTTGCATTGATGGCGAGCGCTATTTCCGGTAACAGCTCGTCCCAGGAACTTTGGTCTCCCTCGGTGAGTTGGGCTATCATCGTCTTGACAGTCCGATTCGTCCTCTCGGTAGGGTTCTCTTGTGGACAGTATGGAGCAGTATATTGGACCTCTACCCCTATCGTGCTGAAGTACTCTTTCAAAGTGCGACTGGTGAATTGAGTACCATTATCGCAGACGAACTTCCGAGGGATGCCGACCCGACCTAGTATCCGTTCCCGGAATGCCTTCTGAATCTGGGCGGCGGTAGCTTTCCGTAACGGGATCAACACCACCCATTTGGAAAAGATGTCATGAAACACGAGGAGCTTGATGTTTCCGTGCTTTGACCGAGGTAGCGGGCCGACAAAGTCTGCGCATAGAACGTCAAACGGTTCGCTTGTTACGCGGGTTAGCATTTTGCCTGCCGCCTTCGTCTGGGCGGTTTTAAACTTCTGGCATGACTCGCAGCGCTGGACGTAACGCTTCGCGTCTCTAAACATGCCGGGCCAGGAATACCTCTGAGATAGTCGAGAAACGGTTTTCCGGACGTCCAAATGACCAGCCGTGGGAGCGTCGTGGCATTCTCGGAGGACTCGGACCCTGTTTGAACTAGGGACGCACAGTTTCGCCGGGAAGTAGTCCTCGTCATCCGCTCTATGTCCCAAATTCCGGTATAGTTGTCCATTTTCCGTCATGTAGTCTGAGAACTTCTCGGGGTACTCTCTTATCTTAACTTGCATACCTTGGATCCATTTACAGGGTGTCTCCACCTCGGCCATCTGTTGCAAGACTTCACAGAGTTCCCGGCAACCACGTTCAATTTGCCTCGGCGGTACCGCACGTCGAACTGGAATTGTTGCAACTCCAGCGCCCATCTGGCTACCCGACCGGAGGGGCTTTCGATGGAGTTCAACCATTTGAGGTCTAGGTGGTCGGTAACCACTTCGAACCGATACCCTTCCAAGTAGCACCTCATTTTCCTAATGGCCCATATAATGGCCAGACACTCTTTTTCCGTCGTCGTATAATTGCCCTCCGTGGCCGTGAGTCGACGGCTGGCGTACGCGATGACCCTCTCCTGGCCTTCGATATCTTGCGACAAGACTGCCCCTAGTCCCACGTCGCTAGCGTCAGTTTGCAACACAAACGTCTTGTCGAAGTCGTGACACGGGGGCGGTGGTTAACCTCTTTTTCACCTCCTCCAGCGCACTCTGTTGTTCGGGACCCCACGACCACTTCCGGCCTTTCTTTAACAGGGCCGTCATCGGTTGGACCACGGTTGCGAAGTTAGGGACGAACCGGCGATACCAAGATGCCAAGGGTAGCCACTGCCGGAGCTCCTTGAGACAGGTAGGGGACTTAAGGTTGGTAACGGCCGTCACTTTCTCCGGGTCGGCTTGTACTCCTTCGGCACTAATCACGTGGCCTAGGTAAACTAACCTCCTCCTGAAGAACGCGCACTTCTTTGGATTCACCTTCAGGTTCGCTCTCCGCAGCCTACGGAAGACTTCGGCCAGGTTGGACAAATGTTGTTCCTCCGTGGCACCTATAACGATGATATCGTCCAAATAGGCGAAGGCGAACGGCTCCATGTCCGCACCGATCACGCCATCCAAAGCGCGTTGGAAGGTTACGCTGGCCGAGTGAAGCCCGAAGGGCATGACCTTCCACTGGTATAGGCCTCTGCCCGGAACGGTGAAGGCCGTGAATTGGCGGCTGTCCTTGGCCATGGGTATTTGCTAATAACCGTGCTTTAAGTCCAGCGTCGAAATGTATCGGGCTTGTCGTAGCTTCTCCAGAATGTGGTTGATCCTGGGGACGGGGTACGCGTCGGGTACTGAGTGAGCGTTCAATTGTCTATAATCCACACACATGCGCCATTCACCCGTATTCTTTTTGACCAACGCTATGCGGACTCCGCGACGGTTCGATGGCGTCTTCGCGGAGTAGTTCGTCCACTTGGGTGTCGATCACGCTCTGCATTGCCGGATTCCTTGGGTAGTACCTTTGTTTCAAGGGTTTATCGTCTCGCATTATCCGATGCTCCGCCACGTGTGATACACCTTGAAGCGAGTGATGAATTCCTGCTGGTCGGGTCTCAGATAATCCTCTTCCGTCGTTGGTTCTTCGCCCTCTGCTTCGTTGATTTCATCTGGAAAGTACTCCAAGGCCCTTCCCGGTCCGTCGTGCCTCCCGGTCCCGTCTCCTCCGCCGTTCTTTAATTCTCCTGATGGGGCCATCTGACGCATGATCCGGTTGTGTGCGTGGACCTCACTCTGCTCTGTATACCTGGTGTCCCTATTGTCGGGTTCCTGACCCCCTAGAACCGTCATACTCCTTCCTTCGAGTATTTCCGATTTCGTATCCTCTGATGACATCCGATCGACTTTGCTCGGCCGCAGTCGGGAGTCTTCCACCGACGGGCGCCATTTTACCTTTAAGGTAGCTTCTCCGCACTGTATCCGTGTCCCCATTGCCGCCAAGAAATCCATACCTAATATCACGCGATCCAACATGGTTGGCATCACCAAGAATGGCATCCACACTCGCGTGCCAGCTAACTCCACTCGAGTACGCCATAGCTTCTTCACTGCCAGGCTTGACCGATCAGCTAACGCTATCGTAGTGATGATCTCCTGCATCTCCTCAGGTCTTGCTACCATACGAACGTACCCTTCACTCGCAAAGCTCCTTGACGCTCCCGTATCTACCGTGGCATCCACCCATCGGCCTCCGATCTGCACGGAAGCAGTGATCAGGCCGTTGCTTATCCTTAATGGTGGGTTTCTTGGTGCCGGGCTGTTACTGCATTCGTCTCCGCTGCGCCCGCATCTCGGCGAAGACGTTGTTCGTTTCCCGGGGCATCTCGGCGACAACAGTCGACGGTCAATGTGTTCCTTCCACCGCAGTCCCAACAAAAGTTCAGACGTGGGTTAGTACAACCCCGCCTAAAGTGACCGACTTCTCCACATCTACTACAAGCTCGCTGTACGTCGACGTTCGAGAGGGGCTGTCTGATCATTCGGTGAGTTGCATTCCCTCCTTAATCGGGTGCCCCGTGGCCTCGAAAGGGGTTAATTGCTCCAGCGTCGCGAACTCGTGGCGTCTTATATACAGACGATATTCCGGTGCCATATTTTCGTAGATCCGATAGAGTTCTTCTTCCTTTTGGTATCCGGCTTTCTGCATCTTGGTCCTCAACTCGACCAAATATTCCTTAAATGTCTCATCCGCTCCCTGGATGTGAGCTCGGATTTCGTCCTCTAGTCGCTCGAAGTAACGTGGGGGCAGGAAGAAACTTAAGAACTCGGAGCGAAACTCTGCCCACGTAGCTGTCTGTAAGCGGCTCGTGCGGAACCATCGCGCTGCCCTACCATCCAAAATCTCTGACATGGCGCGGGGTACATCCTCCTGGTTGATTCCGTAGGTTGCTATCTTCTCTTGAAGTTCAGCGATCAAGGTCAGCGGGTCCGACGTCCCGTCGAATCGTAGATTCCATTTATGCATCCGCTGGGCTAGTAAATGACGAGGAAGAGTGATAATGAGTGGAACTTCTGACTCTGGCGGCTTCGACACGCCATGATTTCCGAGTGATGAGGCGGTAAAATCTCGTGACGTGCCGGGATGGACACCTCGATAGCTTGTCAGTCTTCCGGGAAAACTATGGCCGGCGAAATATGGAGCCTGACTCTGGTCAACTTGGGTTATCTTGGCTCCCGGCATGAACCCTTTGTCGCCTCCTAGGCGGTTCGGAGTGACGGCTCTCGAACTGTACTGCTCCTGTAGTTGAGCGAGTCGTTTCCACACCGATTCTGGAAACGATCCTGTGCTTACGAGTGTAGCGAACGCCTTCTGCGTTTCTGCTACGGTGCCGTCGGCGCTAAACCCGGGGGGTGTTCCAGGACCTTCGAGGGTACGATAACATCAGAACACCAAGGCCTTCCGGGACGGAAAATTCCACGGGCTGGACCTTCGGGCGAAGCCGCAGCCGGATTCTATCGCGGTTGGACGAGATACGTGTTTCGAGGGGCCAAGAATCCCACGGGCTGGACTTTCGGGCGAGGCCGCAGCCGGATTCTATCGTGGTTGGCCGAGATACGTGGTTCGAGGGGCCAAGAATTCCACGGGCTGGACCTTCGGGCGAGGCCGCAGCCGGGTTCTATCGCGGTTGGCCGAAATACGTGGTTCGAGGGGCCAAGAATCCCACGGGCTGGACCTTCGGGCGAGGCCGCAGCCGGATTCTATCGCGGTTGGCCGAAATACGTGGTTCGAGGGGCCAAGAATCCCACGGGCTGGACCTTCGGGCGAGGCCGCAGCCGGATTCTATCGTGGTTGACCGGCTGAAAGCAAGTTTGATTAGTCGGAAGGATCTGCCTTTCCACTAAGATGTGGGGTTAATGGGGGCCAGTGAGAGGATCTTCCGTCTCACCGTCGGAGTTAATAGGATACGAAGGGATCTGCCACTTCGTGGTAGGATATGAGGAGAGGATGCGTGAGAGGATCTTCCGTCTCGCTGCGGGGGTTAATAGGATACGAAGGGATCTGCCACTTCGCGGTAGGATATGAGGAGGGGATGCGTGAGAGGATCTTCCGTCTCGCCGAAGGGGTTAGTAGGACACGAAGGGATCTGCCACTTCGCGGTAGGATATGAGGAGAGGATGCGTGAGAGGATCTTCCGTCTCGCCGCGGGGGTTAGTAGGACACGAAGGGATCTGCCACTTCGCGAGGGGGGGGGATTTAATTAGGAGAATGAGGGGATCTTCCGCCTCTCTACGCAGGCAGGTTAGTGAATGAAATTCAGTAGATCGGGATAACGTGTATGTATATGGTGCAAATAATTTACCGCTTCCAATTCGGTCATCAGTCACTAACGGCACTCACTCGGTGAACAAAGAGGTACGGGGTAAAAAATAAAAATGCATAACAATCCGGCTTGACGTTTCTTTTCGTACGAGTTCAGTCAGTTTAATTCTTTGTTTTTAAACCGTCCCTGTGTTTCACTGCGCCGATTACACTGATTCACTAACCTTATTTCCTACCGACCGCGTTTTCTTTCACGCGTGTTTTCTTTATTTACTTTGTCCGCGTGCGCGACCGATCGCTTCGAAGTCCAAGAGCCGAGCGACTGCCGGAAACCGCCGTGTGACCCTCTCATCCTTTTGGACCTTTCTCACCAAGGAAGGTTTGGTATTTTCTCTATTTTCCAGTATTTTTCTCTATGGTTGCCACCTCGGGCGGGTGGTGCGGAACTAAACTTGACCTATTTTGGTTTTATACCCAAAAATCCATAAGACCGCTTAACCATTACTAAATTATAATACTTCATTTTATATCTCTTACATACTAATGGTAATAATGTGAAACTTAGATAACTATTGCTTAAATATATATTGTGGCGGCCTAGCCGTCAGGCGGGATCGTCACAAGGATCGGCCGACTATATCCTATAGCTGACATATAACTGAACGATTGGAAATGCCATAACTTTGGTGTTTTTAAAGTTAGGAAGTTGGGATTTTTTATCAGTATTAAGAATACAGTATATGAATAATTTTGGAGAATATAATTTACAGAGTGTTCTGCAAGGGTATATTAACTTCGGCTCCGCCCGAAGTTAGCTTTCCTTTGTTGTTTTTTTTTTTTTACTTCGCTATTATTTATTGAATCTTAATGTTGAGACTAACAATAAATTTTCGAATCATAACAATAAAATTTAACTAACAGTATAATAAGACCGCATTCTGGTTGCGCGTCCCTCAAGTCGGTCGCTGGGTGTGTAAGTCATTGCGACGTGATTGGTTGATCAACCTTGTAAGACCTCTCGCCAGGTGGTTAGGGTGCAACGATAGCTTGGTGAAGTACTTTTCCTTCTGTTCTGCGATCACTTCTTTGACTGGTAGAATGTTTAAGTCCCGATGTATGTTGTCGTTGCGAACGTACCACGGTGCCCCGGTGATTGTTCTCAAGATCTTCGAATGAGCTGACATAATCCAGTCAATATTGCTATTGCTGGCATTCCCCCAAAACTGAGAGCCGTACATCCATATAGGTTTTAGTACAGAGTTATACAGCAAGATTTTATATTCAAGACTAAGGAGAGACCGAGCGTTGATGAGCCAATGAAGGCTACTGGCCTTTAGCTTTAGGTGTGTTCTTTTGGCTTCAATGTGCCGGCGCCAGGTGTGTCTTCTGTCGAGGTGTACTCCTAGATATGTCACTTCGTTTGCTTGCGGGAGTACAGTATGGTTTAACATGAGCGGCGGGCAGTTTTGCCTGTTCAGGGTGAACGTAACGTGCTTGCATTTTTGTTCGTTCAATTTAATTCGCCAATCAGATGAAGAGCTAGCTGCGCAGTTGCTTGCATAGGGCATTTTGAGCGGCAGAGAATGGCTGTATCATCAGCAAACGTAGATGTTGTTAGTCGTGTGCTTGCTTAGATGTCTGCTGTGCAGAGGACATATAATATTGGCCCAAACACGCTTCCTTGAAAAAACTCCAGCTCCAATAGTGAAATCGTCAGTTATAGCAGTGTTGCATCTCACAGCAAATTTTCTGTCGTAGAGGTAAGACTCTAAATGGGTGTTGTCGGGGAGCATTGTCTTGATCTTGTACATTATACCTTCTAGCCAAACTCTATCAAATGCTTGAGAGACGTCTAAAAATATGACAGTACAGTACTCTCGTTTTTCGAACGCGTTCCGAATTTCTGATGTTATCCGGTTAACCTGCTCAATTGTTCCGTGCTTTTCACGAAACCCAAATTGATGTGACGGAATTCCTTCCTGGATTCTTAGGTATGTGTTTATCCGAGTCAATACTCACTTTTCAAAGAGTTTAGATAAGCATGAGATTAGGCTTATAGGTCTATACGACGTGGGAATTGTGTGGTCTTTTCCCGGCTTTGCTATCATTATTGTAATCGACTTTTTCCATCTCACTGGAAAGTGGCCAAGTGCGATGAATGGCGCAATATGGGAGCTCAATGATCATTTTGGGAGTTATGAGGTCGCAGCCCGGGGATTTTTCGGATTCAGCTGATTTTTGATGATGTTAACGATTTCGTTTGGGCGAAACTCAATTGGCTCATGTTGAAGCTGAGGCTCATATGGTAAAGTCGGCAAGGTGAACGCACTAGTGGCAGGATTTGGTTGGAAGACATTTTTAAGGTGGTTGGCAAACGTGCTGGCTCTGTCTGCATGGCTGCGCGCCCAGCTGCCTGTGGGATTCCTAATAGGCATCACGGTTACTTACGGTGAGCTTAGAGTTGCTTGAGCTCTCCATAGTGAGTGTTTTGTACTAGATGTTGACAATTGCTCTATGTAGCGTCAGTGGACATGTGCTTCTTCTTGCTGTAAAGCTTTTGTGAGTTGACGTGAGGCATATTTTAAGCGTTGCCTAGCAGATGGCGATCTGTTGCCGCTCTCGACGTAAGCGTCGCTTTTCGAGGACGAGCTGTTCTCTTTGTAGATTTTTCTTCTTTTGGTTGCTTTGTTTAATTGTAGTTTGGGGTGTTGTAACTCGAGCTGCAGAGACGAGTACAGACTCCAGTGTATTAACAAATCTGTCTACGTTGGCTTCATCGTTGAGATGAGGACTTAGCTCAATGTGTGAGCTAATGTATTTCTTGTACTTAACCCAATTGGTTTTCTGTGATGTCAATTTATACGATTGCTCCGATGCGCCTGGATGTCGGAGTAAAATAAACAGGACAGGCGAGTGATCAGATGAAAGATCCGAGAGGCATTCGGCGCTTATCAGATTTTTAGGAATGTTTTTGGTAATTGCATAGACTAAGTCGGGTAGTTTCTTTGGGTCTGCCAGCCAGTATGTTGGTCTGCCAGGAGAAACAAAGTCCAGCTTGTTCTTGGCTTTTATAACTGCATAATAGAGCTGTGTTCCTTTTGGAGTCACGAGACGTGATCCCCAGTGTGTGTGCTTGGCATTGTAGTCCCCTGCTGCTATGAAGTGGTTTCCTAGTGAGTTGAAAAACTGCATAAACTCATCTTCGGCTATAGTGAAGCGAGGGGTGCAGTATACGGCGGCTAGTATAAGTTGGTTGCCAGTATTTATGTGTATATTTATAGATGTGGCCTGTATGTAATTTTTAGCAAATTTGTTATGATAGTGGTGCTTAATACGGCTTCTGATTAGAATTCTAGTCCCACCATGTGCTTTACCATCTGGATGATTTATTCCTTAGAATGAATAGCCTCGTAGTTGAAAATTGTAATTGTTTGTAAGTTGTGTTTCTGAAAGCAGCATTACGTCGATTTGGTTGTCGAGTAGCAATTGAGCTAACTCAAGTTTATGCTGTGAGACGCCGTTAGCGTTCCACGTAGATATCCTTAGGGAAGTCATTATTTGGATTGTTGTGAAACCAGCATTTGAATCAATAGATTTTGGTTTAAGTTGTGCGCATAAACGACATAAACTGAGTAAGGCTTTGTTGCAGGCTGTATATCATATCTTCAAAGTTGCTTTTGACTGCTCCGGGAATTGTTGCTGCTGAGCCGTGTTCGGTTCTTGGTATGCTGATTGCAGAAATGAACTTTTTAAGACAGGGTTAGCCAGTCCTGATTTTAAAGCGCTTGCGTAAGTCACATTTTTATCAGAGTTTATGGGTCCTAGTGAGGATCTGGCTGCAGTCGAAAAGAAGATTTCAGGGTTTGATCTGGAAGCTGTCATTTTGTTTATTCTGTTTATTTGGGTGCGGGCGGCAGTTCCTGACTGGTGGATTCGACTTTTCAGCTCCTTATAAACAGGGCAGCCTTTGTAGTTAGCCGTGTGATTGCCACCGCAGTTGCCGCACTTTTTCGAGTTGCAGTCATCTTTGCTCGCTGGGCAGTGTGCGGGGTCATGAAGATCTCCACAAACTACACACACCGGGCGCAGTATGACCTTGTATGGCCATATTCTTGGCAGTTCGCACATTGTACCGGGCCATTGCGTTTGTGCGGTTCCTCAACTGTAATTCTGCGGTGCAGCAGAAACTGAAGATTGTAAATGGGGTGCACTTCGTATTTCTTTAGGGGCTTATTTTCTGGTTCGAGCTCAACCTTAAAAGAGTGGCTGCGGCTTTCTATCCCTGTTAAGGATGTTGAAGACTGTCTTAGCCATAAATCCCTTCTCTTGAAGCGCCTTTGTTATCTTTGCAGGCGTTACGTCGGACTCTATGCCCTTAAGTACGACTTGCAGGCCCTTGCTACTTTTTAGCTGATACGTGTAAAAGTTCTTTTTATTCTCGATAATACTCTGTAATTATCTTCAGACTTCATTTGAACCTTTGTCTTTTGGATGTTGCCCTTTACTAGAGGTATTATGTGGAAGATATCCTTTCCAATAAGCTTAAGAACAAGTTGCTCTTTGAAGTAGTTATTTCTACATCTATATCACGGGTTAAAAAAAGGAGAGACTGTTTCTTTTTACGGAGCTTCTACGCTCACTTTTTGGGTCGCCGCTCATTGAGCTTAATAAGAGTAGTCCAGTATTTATAGTTATTTGTTTTCCACTTTTAAATGTTTTTCCGGAGCTCGCGCAAAACACGTCAGAACTCTGCAAGTTGATAGCAGAAGATATCACTCAAGTAAGGGCATATTTTTTGTCGATTAAGTTTACACCTTTTAAAATTTGACCTTTTTCAATAAATTTTATTTTAAAAAAGAATTCAATACAGAAGGGTCATGGTAATACAACCACAGGCTACCGATCGAAAAAAGTCGACATCCACAGCAGGGGAGTCTCGGTTCTTTTTAACTGCTACGGCCACACGAACATTAAAAAAAAATTGGGACTGGGGGCCTTGATAACAGGCCGGGAACCAATAGTTGCGATCGAAGGGTGTAAACTGTCACACTAAATGCAACACTGGAAACTTATGACAAATATTAGGGCAAAGACGATGGCACGGACGATCGAGAAACGAAATCGTGGTAAGAGAGACGAAATGGCGAGATTCAACACGGTGAACTGTCTGGGCGGAAAATGGACTTGGAAAATCTAAAGAATTTGAAGGAACTGTCTGACTAATCCATATGTTTGGTTTCTATACTTTCATCCACACTATGTAAAATTTCGTTTTCCGAACAACGTAGTTTGTTGCTGATTTAATATTATTAATAATTGGAACCAATTTTCAGCGTTGGACGAAGAATGTTTGAAACAGATGTGCTTCTTCGTAGGGTCTGCCTTACCTATAAAATTTAATGATTCCGGATCCTTTTTCCCGTTAAAATATGCCTTACGTAAGGTCATACAAAATGTATTTTTAAGCATTCGCCTTTGCCTTATCATTCGAAATGCAGGTGCTATGCAAGTGTGGTGTTGGAAGCAGGTGACGCATCGAAACGGACTGCGTGGGGAACTATCGACCTTAATAGCCGGTGGCCTAAGCCAGTGACGCTGAATCACTTCCTACCAGTTCTAATAAACGGCGAACGCAATGAAAGGATGCACATGCACTTAGACTCGATCAAATTAAGAGATTATACATTACAAATTTAAAACATATCTTTATGTACTTTGTATTTTTTGGCTTCAACATAAGAAATTGTTATATTATAATTTTCTCTTATACTACGTACAATACATAACCTCTTTAATATTAAAATTCTACTTCTTCTACTTTTAATTTAAAACTTAAACAACATGTATCATATTTGATTTTTTTGTTTTTTTTATTGGATCCTGATAATAATCTAGCTCTTTGGAAACCGTTTTCTAATATAAATTTTGATTCCGTAACATATTCATCTATAAAGTCGTTCTGTTTTGTCTATGCTATAAAATTGTAAAGTTGTACTGAAAAACAAGAGAGAACGCTATAGTCGGGTGCCCGACTATCAGATACCCGTTACTCAGGTAAAGGGAATGCGAGGGAGATGGAGATAGAAACTTTGATCACGCATAACTTTCTAACGAATGGTCCGATTTGAAAAATTTCTTCTACATTTCGATAGGTATTGATAAACACAATAAAACTGCATTTTTACTTTTCCGAAATATTTACATTTTTAAAATCGTATATAAGCGTAAAGGGGGCGTGGTACCTTTTTGAAATAAACTTGCGCTGCGTAGGAACTCCTAGAATATGCATGCAAAATGCCAATCTTCTAGCTTTTATAGTTTCCGAGATCTCAGCGTTCATACGGACAGACAGACAGACGGACAGACGGACAGACGGACATGGCTATATCGACTCGGCTAGTGACCCTGATCAAGAATATACAGTGACAAACTTAATTATTGGCCGCAAGCATGTTAAACTTTGAGGCTTTTTTTTCTTATAATATGCTGATATTAAAATAAAACAAAATATTTTTAGATAGAATCATTATTTTATGTTAAATACAAGTGACTTCATTAATTTATCTTTTATAAATAATTTATTAAAAATAAAAAACCAAGAATGGACCGAATTTGCCTGAACAAAATTATTGGCACACTTGGGTTTTAATTAACTATTTTGTTAAAACTTTATCGATTTGGCCACTTTTTTTTAATTATCACATTTGCTCTATAATCTTAATAGTATAATGATTAATTTTATAGCTAAAATTGTTTTAGTGCCTTAAAATAAAGGAAAAGTTGTTTGACTTTACAAGGTAAAAATAAAATCAAGCGTGTGTCCAAAAATTAAATTTAATAAGCAGGATCAATGCAAATCGAAAGTACATTGGGGAAAGGATGCCCGAAGCCATTTTCCCATTCGAGTCCTTTGCTACATTTTAAAGGACGCAGTTGCAAAATGCAGGGCACACTGGCTAATCCATGGCTTTGAGAGGCCAGGAAAGCGTAAGGATCGTATAAAGGACAATGTCACCCCGATCTTCTCAACACGTATCGAAGTTGATGATAAGAAGGACTTTGGTAGGATATTCCCAACAGCCTTTTTTAGGCCCTGCATGATGGTTTCTACAAATGTTGCTCCTAGAAAAATCCATCAGCTGAAAGGGTTCTAACATAAGCTCTTTGCTTGGCGAAAGATTATTAAATCATACGTGAAGGTTGAAGGACCCAAAGTCGATTGGCATACTCAGATATAATTTCGCTGTACTAAAGGTTGTTTTTGACTTTTAAAATCTATTGATTTTTTATAGGAGCAATTCATTTGTAGAAACCATCATGCAGGGCCTAAAAAGGCTGTTGGGTGTTCCTTCAAAGTCCTTCTTATCATCACTTCGATAGTGTTGGAAGATCTGGGGTTGCTTGTCCTTTTTACGATCCTTACGCTTTCCTGCCTCTCAAGCCATGGTTAGCCAGTGTGCCCTGCATTTTGAACTGCGTGGGTCCTTTAAATGTGCAAGGACTCCGAATGGGAATGGCTTCTGGGCATCCTTTCCCAATGTTGACTTTCGATTTGTTGTCCTGCTTATTAAATTTTAATTTTTGGCACATGCGGTTGATTATTTACCTTGTAAGTCAACAACTTTTCCTTTATTTAAGGCACTAAACAATTTTAGCTATAAATTAATCATTATACTATTAGATTATAGAGGCAATGTGATAATTAAAAAAAGTGGCCAAATCGATAAGTTTTATAGTTATTAACCCAGTGTGCATAATTTTGTTCGATTCGGTCCATTTTTGGTTTTTTATTTTAATAAATTATTTATAAAGATAAATTAATGAGTCACTGTATTTAACATAATTAATGATTCTATCTAAAATATTTTGTTTTATTTTAATATGTATTATAAGAGAACTCAAGTTTTTGTCAATGTTCTGTATATACCTTATAGGGTCGGAAACGCTTCCTTCTAGCTGTTACATACTTTTGCACGAATACAATATACCCTTTTACTCTACGAGTAACGGGTATAATTACACATATAGACTATAATTATGTGCCCTTTAGGGTGTTTTACTAAACAGTATACGAAGTAATCTTCGTAATCTGTTCTACCAGTTGAGATGAATGAGCGTATAAGCTTATTAAAATTTTTGTTGCTTCGCTCTTTAGTGTTAGTGACTTCATATACGGTGAGCCTTAAAGCTTTTGCAAGAGATTGCTTAGGCAATTATACATTTTCTTTTTCTGCGCAGGATTTTTGTCTACTTTTTTGTTTTTTAGTGAACTGTAATGTTTTGTAAGTATTTTATGGTATTCGTAGCAGGGCGTAACAGGGCCACAAAGTTGTCTTTTCCCCTTAGATACTCGGCTGTATAATCGTATTCTTCTAATTCGAACCGGATGCGTTCAAGTTTTGAACTTGGATCGACCATTGAAAATATGTATGTAGGGGTCTGTGATCCGTTTTTACTCTAAAGTGTTTGTCGTTTGCCAATATGTGTTATTACCCAATAAATTGCTGCAATATCCAGTTCTGTAGTACTTTTATTTATTCGCAAGTGAACGTGATGAATATGCTATTAGGAGTTGGAACTCGTTATGGTTTCACATGCTTGTTTACTTTCATAATTTGAAAATCTGTCTACTCTATAAAAGTGGGTTTAATATCTTTGTATTTTAAATATTGGAAAAGGAATTTGGCATTCAGATGACCATTCAAAAGGAACATTCTTTTTAGATAATCTAGTTTGGGAAATTTTTAATAACACGTCTGTTAAAGTTGCAAATCGCAATAAATCGTATCTTACTGTTCGCATCATGTGAGACTGCATAATCTTGATATGCATAATCTTGATGACGTCCTATTCTTGTCACCTGGCAAGATTCCTTTATTAGTGCATCTATGTCTAAAAAAGGTCAATTCATTTATTAAAAATTAGCGTTTTTCTGGATGGCATAGTAGGTTTTTTTTTCCTACAAGCTCGTATCTCAAAAATATTTGTTAAGTTTGCAAGTTAAGTTTTAATGACTATCAGATCGTCCATATACAGGAATGCTTAAGAATCTTTTTATACCCTTGCAAAGGCTTATAATTGTGGTCAGTAGTTTGTAACGCAGTGAAGGAGACATTTCCGACCCTATAAAGTATATATATTCTTGATCAGGACCAATAGGGGAGTCTATATAGCCATGTCCGTCTGTCCGTCTGCTTCAATACCGTTTGCGGGCTCAGTTTAAAAGCTAGCAATCTGAAACTTTCACAGTCGTGTTTCATGTGTACGCAGATCAAGTTTGAAAATCACCCCGATCGGATATCTATATCCTAAAGCTCCCATAGGAACAATCGGAAATATCTTGCAAGAATTGATGATATTTCGTGCAGTGTAAAAGCTATTGACATACGTTTTTCCAAGTCTTATTTATTTAGGCATCTTGTTTTTTTTTTTTTATACTTTAATCTTATTTATTGGATCTTCTCTATTACTTAAGAGACTAACAATAAGTTTTCAAATCTTAATCTATGTTACGTTAACTTATGTTATTGAAGAGGGATGGGAAATCATTCCGCTGTAGACTGGAATGATAGCTTAGCCGATTGAGTTGTCTGGCAAGCAGGTTTGGGTGATTTGATAATCTGGCTTCATATTTAATTTTTCTGGAAACAATTTCTCCAGGTCTCTCTAGATGTTTGCATTGCGGATGTACCAGGGGGCTCCAGTTATTGTTCGTAGGGTCTTTGATTTTACTCTTAGAATAATTTCTATATTGCTGCTGCTTGCGTTTCCCCAAAGCTCGGAACCGTAGGTCCAGATAAGCACGAGTTATACAGTAGTACTTTATATTCGAGTGGAAGGGGAGAGCGGTAGTTCATGAGCCAGTGAAGGCTGCTGGCCTTTAGTTTTAAATGGGTCTTCTTTGCTTCTATATGCTTTCTCCAGGTAAGCCTCCTGTCTAGGTGTATGCCGAGATAGGTGACTTCGTCTGCTTGTGGAACCGGCTTGTTGTTTAGCGTCAGTGGTGGGCATTTCGACAAGTTTAGTGTAAATGTAATGTGCTTACACTTTTGCTCGTTGACTTTGATACGCCAGTCTGCGAGCCATTTTTCTACAGCTACCAGGTGTTCTTTTAAATGGGGCTGTAGCTGTTTTTGGACATTTCGAGCGGCTGACAATGGCAGTGTCGTCAGCAAAGGTTGAGATGAGGGTCTGGCGGCTTGTTGGAATGTCTGCCGTATAAAGGATGTACAAAATTGGTCCAAGCACACTTCCTTGGGGTACTCCAGCTTCGATGTTACGGATGGTTGAAGTAAAGGTTTTACATCTCACGGTGAAAACTCCGTTTCTGAGGTATGACTCAAGCAACTTGTGAGTGTTTTCCGGTAGGAGGGTTTTGATTTTGTATACCAGACCGTCGATCCAGACGCGATCAAATGCCTGTGATACGTCCAGAAATAAGGCACTGCAATATTGCTTGTGTTCGAAAGCCGTGCGAATTTCAGATGTTAAGCGGCTTACCTGTTCGATAGTTCCATGCTTTTCCCTAAATCCGAATTGGTGCAGAGGGATCGTTCTGTAGTTTTGAAGATGTCTTACTAGATGAACAAGAAGTAATTTTTCAAATAGCTTTGATAGACATGGGAGCAGACTGATGGGCCGGTACGAGAAAGGCTGGAATTTGTCTTTTCCTGGCTTCGGGATCATTGACAGACTTTTTCCATTGGTCAGGAAAGTAGCCCCATTTCAATATTGAGTTATATATAAATGCGATGCATCTGACTGCGCATGCAGGTAATTCAATTATCATTTTTGGAGAAATAAAATCGTGACCAGGAGCTTTTTTTTGGGTTTATGTGTTCTTTAATGGCCTTAAGTATTGTGCTGGTTTCAAGGGTAACTGGGTAGGAGAGACTCGAACTGGATACTTAAGCGTCCAGTTCTTAGCGGGTTTGTGGCTGAGGGTTCTGGCGTAGAATGTTTGGCAGCAGAGGACATTACGTCCGTGAGGTGTTTAAGCGACTTATCAATGTCAGATTCAGAGGAAATTTCAGGATAAAGTTCGATGTGTGCACTTACATATGTTTTGTACTTCAGCCAGTTTGCGGCTGTTCAGATAGACAGGGGAGAACTGGCGAATGGTCCGATGTAAGCTCTTCTAAGGTTTTTACATTTATCAGCCTGAGCGAGACTCTTTTAATAACAGCGAAATCGATAATGTCCTAGTGAGTTGTAGAAATTCATAAGCTCATTTTCTGCAATACTGAAGCGTTTGGGCAATATGTGGCAGATAAGGTAAGTGGGCCGCCAATTAGGTTTATACGTAAGGATATGGCCTGCAGGTAGTTAGAAGCGAATGTCTCCAAGGGATGATGTTTTATGCGTTGTTTTATGAGTACACCGGTTCCTCCGTGTGCTTTACCGTCCGGGTGGTTGGTCGCGTGGAATATATAGCCGATGATATGGAAGTAGTTTTTATTAGTTAGATGGGTTTCAGAAAGTAGCATGATATCGATATTGTGGCTATAGGAGTTCGTTTTTGTGCCGGGAAACGCCGTTTGCGTTCCAGAAGCATATTCTTAAAGAGTCCATTTATACAGACTTTTGTTTGATTATAAGTTCCATTAGAAGGCTCTGGTTTCGCAGTAGTTCTTGAAGGGAACTTTGAATCGTCATCATGACGTTTGTAAGAGTAGCTAGTGTAGATTCTAGACCGCTAAGTGTGAGTTTTGCTGCGTAGAAGGTTGAGTTGTTGTTTGGCCATTTTGGCTTAAGAGCGGAAAATCATTTACGTTTGGTATGGGTGGCTGTAGACGCAATGCTGCAGGCTGGGCGGTAGATGTTTGTGAGATTCCAGGGTTGCGGAGTGCGTTGGCAAAGGAGACACCAGGAGTGGTTGTTGATGGAGTGAAGATGTTTGGTTGGGAAGAGTGTTGAGTGGCGAATGGATTACTGCGTCTCTGATTTATGCGGATCTTGAGTTCTTTGTAGACGGGACAGCCCCGGTAGTTGGCAGTATGATTTCCCCCACAGTTACTGCATTTCCTCAGAGTAGGGTCTTCTTTGTTTCCCAGGCCTGCTTCAATGCAGTGCAAATCTCCACAGGCGACACAAACTGGTCGCAGAGTGCAGTAGGTTTTTGTATGCCCGAACTCCTGGCAGTTTGTACACTGTACGGGGCCGTTCCGCTTATGCGGTTCCTCTACGTTGATTCTTCGGTGCAGGAGATATTGCAGATTGTAAATAGGATGCACTGCATTTTTCTTTAGAGGTTTCGTCTCTGGAGCCAGCTCAATCTTAAACAGTGGAATTTTTTTTTTTTTTTTGAGGAATTTTATCCCTGTTTACTATGTTCACGATGTGCTTAACGTCGAAGCCTTTTTTTGTGAAGCCTTCAGCTATTTCTGCTACCGCAACAGTCGATTCTATACCTTTAAGTATAACTTGTAAGCCTTTGTTACTTTTTAGTTGGTAAGTGTAGTAATTTATAAGCTCATTGTCGAGATATCTTGTTACAGAACGGAAGTTGTCTTCATTGTTAACCTGGAGTTTTGCTTCTAATATGTTTCCTCTTTTTAGGGTGTTGATATAGAAGTGGTTAGGCCCGATTACTTGTTTAAGCTTATTGATCAGATCGACACTGTTGTGTTTCCTAATATATATTGGCGGTGGCTTTACAGCATTCATGACTTGAGGCGCCTGACCCTTGTCTTTTTCGGGCTCGCCAAGTATGGCAAATCTGTTTTCGGATGTTCGTGAGTTGCCTAAAGTTTTCGGTACTTTTGGCCAATTTGAGTTTACGTTTTTTTGTGGACTAAGCTTTCTTTTTATTTGTACATACCGATCGATCCCCGTCTGTACGAGAGTATTATTCGTAAGAAGGTCAGTAGAGCAAAGTTTTACTTGTAGTGTTGAGATAGGCCACTGGGTAGCCGCAGACGTTAAAGTTGTTGTTGTCGTTGACGTTGCTGTAGTAAGAGAGGGTACAGTGCTGGTGGGCGCACAAGCCGAAGTAGTCGGTGCATCGATGAGAGAGAGAGGTGACGGGCATTGTGAACTCCACGACTGAGTAACGGCAGCGCTGCTTGAGCATAAAATCGCTGGTGACAGTGAGCGGGCTCTTTCGGTAGCGGTTAGTGACGTTGATTTTGTTGTAAGCATTGTTCCGTGCAGAAGACAGCCGTCGTTCGTCTAGTTGTATTTGTTGCCGATCGCGACTTGGCTTCGTGGCTTTACCGGTTGCACTTGTTAATATTTTATTTGCGTTCGACATTTTTAATTGATTTTGATTAGCTAGATCGGTTTTAAATTTAGTTTTAATCACAAGGAGATGTTGACCTTGGGATATGGCATTGCTGCCAGCGTCTTTTCGCTATTTTTCTTAGTTTTGGTGGTCACTTTGTAGATTTTTGGAAGTCTTTCAGCAGGGCGAGCAAAAAGACACGTCTACGCGGTTCGGTGGTTCTGGCGGTATCACCAACGCATCTTGATCAGGGTAAAAGCGCTTGCCGATTGGACGTCTATATCTTATAGCTTCCGTAGGAAAAATTCTTAAAGGCTGCGAAAATTTCCCATTTTTTCCATTTTGATATGACATTTGTGCAGTATAAAAGCAATTGACAAATCTAGTTTATTTATGTATACCTTATTCTTTTCGCTACTTTTTCAGTTTAGGCAATTTCGGCAAAGTTTGCAAGGGTATTAAAACTTCGGCTTGCCGAAGTTAGCTTCCGTCTTCGTTTCTTGTGTATTTTTTAAAATTTTGAGGAATGTTATCGTGTTCTATTTTATTATATAGTGAATGAATGGTCTGAATATATTCTTGAGCGGCTCTTATTACTATTTCGGAATAGTTGGTTAAATTAAATTCTTTTTTAATGCAGCGAGCTAATTCTGTTCTTGTAGAATGTGCCCTATCAACTTCTCCGTTTGAGGTACTGTGCCTCAAGTCTGCGTAATGTAAAGTTAAACTGCACCTTTGTGCAAAAGATTTAAATTGGGCCGAGGTAAAGCTCGGTTCATTATCGGTCATTATTATTTTGGCTTGTGGAAATTGTTGAAGAAGTCCCATTACTTAGTTTTCTATATTTAATTTATTTTGGATTTCTTTCACTTCTAGAAATTTTGAGTAAGCGTGAATACAAGTTATGAAAGTAAGACTTTGCGCGTAATATATGTCATATATGTATTTACTTCTTCGGCACTCACAGGATTTTGAATTTCCAAGGTATTTGTGTTTTTAGTGGCGGATATTTCTGTTGTTAATCAGACGAGTGATCGAGTAGTAGAATTATAATGTATACTTTATTCTGTAATACGCGTTTCACAAACGCTGGTTGCAAAGAGACTTAAAGATAACTGATTAGGGATGAGTACAATGAGTTCTTATCGATATATACTGAAATTTGGTATATTTCAACACTTCTCCTCAAATTTATGTTGAACAATTCTAATAATTTACATTGTAGTCATACCCAAACCGATTATACATTCGTTGTGTTTTGAGGTAGATAAACCTTTTGTCAATACATCGGCACGCATCTTCTCTCTCGAGATGTATTCTACGATGACTTCATTGTTTTCCACCAGCTCTCTTATGAAGTGGTGACGAATATCCACATGCTTTGTACGGTTGTGGAATACTGGATTTCGGATCAGGTCCCCTGCGCCTTGGTAGTCGTTAAATATCACGATAACGTCCTGCGTACCTAAAGTTTCCTTCAGGAACAACTTTAGATTAACGGCTGCCTTATCAGCATCGGATATGGCCATGTACTCGGCTTCGGTCGTTGAGAGTGCGCTGTTTCCTGGACTTCCAGCTTACTTCTGCGTTTGCATACATAAATGCAAAGCCTGTAAATGATCGTCTGTAGTCCATGTTTGATCCCCAATCGGCATCAGCATAGCCGAAAAGATTCTTGCCTGTCTTCTTGAATGTGAGTCCCTCTGCTGTCCAATGCTGTTGAGTAAAATTAATTAATTAAATGGCACTGCCATTTCTCTGACTTCTGGTTCGTCTTCAAATTTGGGGAAAGTTCTGGTTCTGCTGTAGGTGGAACTTGTAAAAGATTAATTTCAATTTTTTGCTTTTCAGCACATTCTTGGCTTACAAAATCCTTATACTGGATCTCTTCTTCAAATTGGTCAAGGAACCTTACATCTCGTCTTTTGTGGGTCTTTCTTTCAGCTGGACACCAAAGTCGATATCCTTTTGTTTGCGGCTCGTACCCTATAAATATACATTTCTTGCTTTTTGGGTGAAATTTACCTCTTCCTGGTTGCTTGTTTAACATATTTGCTTTAGATATGTGAGTATTGGTTTCTTTCTAGACCACAAGTTGTACGGTTCTTCTCCACTTAGGCTCCGGGATGGGACTCTGTTTCTGACATGGTTGGCAGTTAGAATCGATTCTGCCCAGAAACTTGGAGGTAATCCGCTCTGAAGCATCATGCCCCGACCCATCTGAACTAAGGTTTGGTTTTTGCGTCGGCAACTCCATTTCGTTCTGGCGTGTAGTCGATTGTAAGTTCATGCTTAATGCCCTTTTCTTTGAGAAAAATTGAAAACTCGTTAGTTACGTATTATTTACCATTGTCTATACGCAGCGTTTTGATTAATCTCCCAGTTTGATTTTCGACGAGGTGCATGTACTCTTTAAGCTTTTCCTTGACTTCGCTTTTCTGTTTTATAAAATATATTTCGCACCACCTGCTTTTATCGTCGATGAATGTTACGAAGTATCTGGAACTTCCGTGCGACTTGACTCGCATTGGTCCACAAACGTCGGAATGTAATAACTCTAGTAGATCACTAGATTTTGAGTCTGACTTCGTGAATGGTTTTTTTGATTGCTTCCCCTGAATGCAAATTTCACAGTTTTTCATGGTTTCGTTAAGATTCAATTTTATGCCAATCACTTTTTCGTTTCGAATCATACTTTTTAAGTCAACTTCGTTTATGTGTCCCAATACTTCATGCCATTTCTGTAGATCACTGTCCTTGCTTACGGTACTCACTGCGTTGCATTTTTCACGGCCTTGATTTATGAAGTACAGATTGGATTTACGAGATGCTGTTGCGAGCTTTTTGCCGCTCTTTGGGTTGGATATGACGGCACCGTCGCGACGAAAAGTGACTTCAAACCCGTGATCTGTGATTTTTGACACTGACATCAATATTGATCGAAGTTGTGGTACGTAAAGAGTTTCTTCTAGGCTAGCCGTCACGATCGAAGTTTCTAGGAGTACTTTTCCACTGCCAACAACTGGAGCGGATTCATCGTTTGCTAATTTTAAGTTTAGCGATTTAGTCTTCATGTTTTCGAATTTCTCCTTTTGAAAGCACATGTGTGATGTTGCACCAGAATCGAGACACCACTGTCCTTTGTCTGCAAACACTTGCTTGGCGTCCGCACTGTTGCTTTTCGGTTCGCCGTTGCATTCGCTCTCTTTCTAATTGCCTCCTTTACAATCTTTGGCCTTGTGCCATATTTTTCCTCAGTTGAAACACTTGAATTTAAACCGTGTAATTGCATTTGGAGCGAATTTATAATTTTTCCGCGTAAACATGCCGTCGTGTACCGGTTCAACGTTGTTCCTTTTACGCGCTTCGTTTTCTTCCATCATTTTGGTTTTTAGCACTTCAGGCTCAGGTAATTTGTCCTGTGTTTCAATGGCGACTTTAAACTGTTCGTACTCCTCAGGAACACTGTAAAGCAGCAGGATAGTCACGAGATCAACTACTTGCATGTTCATTTCACAAATTTTGTCAAGATTGTCAAAAAACTTCTGCAAGTGACTGTGCATATCGTCTCCGTTTTGCATTTTTAACAATATAAGCGATTTCAGCAAATGTGCCTTACGCGCTGGACATTTTGATTGCTATATGCTTTCTAGTGTTTCGAGGCTTCGCAGTTCTTTACCTGCCTCAACTCAGATGTGGAAATGGATAGAATTAAATCCGATTTCGCTTTAGAGTTATTTATGTCCCTCTCAAAAGCTTTTTATTTCCATACATCGTTCTTAGTTAAAAGAGCTTGGATTTGTATTTTTCACGTATAATAATAATAATGTTCTCGAAACTCATTTTTTTCTTGTGGCGTGTTTTTCCTCGTTGCCTCTTTCTATTCTTTGTCGTTGCAAATTATTGTGAAATAAATTTGCAAGTTTCTCAATCAATTTGGTGTTTCACAAATTATCCACATTATTTTTACTATGCGCAGTTCAAACGTTTTGGGATCATAACCTGTTGTTAATCAGACGAGTGATCGAGTAGTAGAATTATAATGTATACTTTATTCTGTAAATCGTGCTACACAAGCGGTGGTTGCAAAGAGACTTAAAGATAACTTACGATTAGTGATGAGTACAATGAGTTCTTATCGATATATACTGAAATTTGGTATATGAAAATTTTAATACTATTTTGTATTAATAAGAAACGCGCTTTGGTTGGATCTTTGACGATTTTATTTACGACGAAAGCGACGAAAGGGAGTGCGATTTGGGGGTTCGGGTTCGATATAACACTGCCTTTAATTTTAAATTATAATCTCTTATAGCTATGCTTATCTAAGGGGGGCGAGGGACGGGGCGAATTCGCGAGAGCGAAGGAAAGCTTTATTGGCTCCCGCTTTCGCCTTAAAACTAGAGAGAGTTTACAATTTTAATAACCGCGCCAAGTGCAAAAACCGCCCCCTCTGAAGGGACGACGTCCTTCAGCCGAACGCTGGCAATACCGCCAGCCTATGGATCGTTGTCCGGCAGAGTCCTTCCGAAGTCCGTACGTCCGCCACCCAAACCTTTTTATCGGCACCGGCGTGGACAGCTTCCCCTCGCCCGATCCTCCGCTGCTGGGGTGGAAGGTTGTCCTCTGCGACGACGACCATTTTTCCCGCGGCGAGATTTGGCTCCGCCTTGTGCCACTTGGATACACACGGTTGTGAAGTCGCGAGTAGGAAATAGACAGTTGTCGTCCGATTTTTGGATCCTAAAAAATATTTCTGGTTATCATCCGGACCAAGCGGTGAACACCAGCGTGGTGAGAGTGCCTGAAAATATTCAGTTGGCAGATCCATTCTTCTTCAAGCCCCAAAAAATAGATATGCTTATCGGTGCAGATACGTTCTTTGAAATTTTATCTTTTGGCCAGATCAAGCAGAGGCCTGAACTTCCCATCCTACAAAAAACAGTTCTCGGCTGGATAGTGTCTGGGAGATGTGCCTCTGAAGATAAAATAAAGGCTAACAAAATGGTACATCAAAGCTGCCAGGAGGAAGCGTTGGAGTCAATTGACACTACCCTGCAGAAATTTTGGTCTGTGGAGGACCTGCCAAGGCTAAAGTCCATACTCCTGAGCAGCAACTTTGTTAACAACACTTTGAGAAAAATACTCAAAGATTGTCGTCCGGTAGATTTTTGGTTCGTTTGCCGTCCATACTCCTGAGCAGCAACTTTGTTAACGACACTTAGAGAAAAATACTCAAAGATTGTCGTCCGGTAGATTTTCGGTTCGTTTGCCGTTCAAATCTGACCCAAATTGGCTTGGATCATCATCCGGAGTTGCGACAATCTTTGAGTATTTTTCTCGGAAAGGAAATTGTTCAAAGGAAAGTTGCTGCTCAGGAGTATGGACTTTAGCCTTGGGCGGCAGGTCCTCCACAATCCAAAATTTCTGCAGGGTTGTGTCAATTGACTCCAACGCTTCTTCCTGGCAGCTGAGATGTACCATTTTGTTAGCGTTTATTTATCTTCAGAGGCACATCTCCCAGACACAATCCAGCCGAGAGCTGTTTTTTGTAGGATGGGAAGTTCAGGCCCCTGCTTGATCTGGCCAAAAGATAAAATTTCAAAGAACGTATCTGCACCGATAAGCATATCTATTTTTTGGGGCTTGAAGAAGAATGAATCTGCCAACTGAATATTTTCAGGTACTCTCCACCCGCTGGTGTTCACCGCTTGATCCGGATGATAACCAGAAATATTATTTAGGATCCAAAAATCGGACGACAATTGGCTATTCCCTACTCGCGACTTCACAACCGTGTGTATTTTTTTTGTAGCTTGGGCATTAGTCCCACCAATGCCTCGTAAGCTCAATCACACCTCCTCTCTTGAAATTAAAAGTCTCTGAGCGAGCTCATCGGTCACAAAGTTTATTTGTTATCCTGAGTCGAGCAACGCTCGAGCCAAGACGAATTCGCCACTTTTCGTTTGAACGCTCACAATAGCAGTTGCAACAATGACTCTATCCGATGGAGTCTCCTGCATGAGCGTGGGCTGAGAAGGGGGTGGCAACGCGAGATTAGTGTTTGCGGAATATATGTGCAGCAACGTATGGTGTGAGAAATTGCACACTCTCCATCTGTTCGATTTGCATTTTTTGACGGTAGGCAGTTAATGCATATTTTAGCGAAATCGAATCTTTGCTGAACTGTTAGAGCTGCGAAGGAAGTGCAGTTTCCAATTTGATGTTCGGCTGAGTTGCAATACACGCATTGTACCGTGTCGTTCCTGGCAGCGACAAACGAAAAACTTATATTTCCATTCTTCTTAGGATTAGATTGGTATTTAAAAAGCATTAGTAATGCGTCTATCATCCCCAATAGACAGCAAGGAGTCATAAAGTGCTGTGACTGTGTCGATGAGGGTTTTCAAGGCTATAGCTGACGGCTGGGTAATTTTTAAAAAGTGTCGATATGTTGTCAAAAAAAATTAGGCAATCATTATCGTACACCCGCTTCAGGCTAATAAGGGCTTTTGGATAATTTTCCGCAGTGACTTAAAATGCCCTAACTGTTCCTAAAGCGTCTCCAGAACACGAAATTAAATGATTAAACTTCTCAATATCGTGTAGCGTATCATCTTTGTGAACAAATGTTTCAAAAAGGCTTATACAATTTTTAAATTCGGAGTGTTCTCCGCTAAATGTTGGAAGAACGACGCTCGGCAGGCGGCATTGAGGCAGGCGACTTGCCTGCGGAGCGGATTTTTCTACAGACTACGTTTATCGTTATTTAACATTGAAATCATTAATGATTTTGTTAAAACTGCACACTCTTCCAACTCTTCGCGAAAGACATCTTTTGGATCTCTCACTTCTATTTGGTTTTGAAGAAGTGAAGCATTTTCAATGTGCGAATTTCGGATTTCTAATGGACACTCTAGCTCAACCGGATTAACAGAAATTTTACAGTCATTTAAGTTGCGATACGTCCGGTTTTTACTGTTCATGCAAATATCTCGTTTGTTTAAACACAAACACTCTTCGATATCCTTGGGTGCCATTGCCTTTATTTTTTACTTATTTATTTTTTGGAATCGAAGAGGTTTTTAATATAAATATATTTTATTTTTTATTTATACTGTGTATTTGTTTAATAATATAATAATATAATATAATATAATTTAAACGACTAAATAGAAATAGAAATATGCCGAACGCACGGAGTGTAGGGGAGCTAAATGCCGAGAGAAGTTCAACAAAATCTTAATTAGAGTTTTTAGAAGTTTTTATGAAAAACCTACGACAGTACTATGCCGATCGCACGCACTCTAGTGGAGCACACGCCAACGCTCAAGCGTACCGAAAACCAACGAATAAGCATTAAAGCAACCAACAATTGCACTGCGGCCGAGATCGAGAACGAAAACGACAAAGATAACTCTAAATAGCGGCAGTGGTGTCGGTGTACGTGTGTATGTGAACGCGGCTAGCGGCTCAACTCCTAGGCAAAGGCAAATGCAATCGGAGAATGATGCTCTGACCGATAACTAAGGGCAACGAATATATAAGCCTGATGCTGAAAGGTTCTAGAAAATAATGAAAAGCGCGGAAAAAATTATGAAAAGCGCGGGGTTTTGCGGCGATTTTCTCAATTATTAAAAATTGCACTTTTTTCCCAGCTTTTTTAGCAATACCCTAAATTAGTGCTCACTACCACGAAAATGGGGGAATTAAGTTTGCACTAATTTAGGTTTAGATTTTTTGTTTATGTTTTAATATCCAAAGCGATTCACTTTTGTATAGTTTAAAATATTTATGTATTTGCCTAAATTAAAATTGTTAGTACATTGTTTATTTTCTTGTTTATTTTGTTTATTTTCTTGGTTAGACAATGCTCACTATCTACCAATTTTTACACGAATGCAAAAAGTTGAAAGATGGGCCAAACACAATTAAAAAACGCCACAGATTAGCTTTCAAATTTTCGCACTCTATACCTGCTTGGCCAAATCAGGGCTTAAAACTTCCTTTTTTTCTATTTCAACAGCAACAGCAACAACAGAGGGAGGGGTCGGCAGACTTCCAACGCAGTTCCAAAACGAAAAATTAGTTGCCGTACCGACGCGAGATTTTTTTTTTTTTGGTGAAAATTAAAATTGCGAAAATCCAAAAAATCACATCGGGGTCACCATGAATTTTAATACTATTTTGTATTAATAAGAAACGCGACTTGGTTTGGATCTTTGACGATTTTATTTACGATGAAGGGGAGTGCGATTTGGATCTGGTTCGATTTAACACTGCCTTTAATTTTCAATTATAATCTCTTATAGCTATGCTTATCTAAGGAGGGCGAGAGACGGGGCGAATTCACGAGAGCGAAGGAAAGCTTTATTGGCTCCCGCTCTCGCCTTAAAACTAGAGAAAGTTTACAATTTTAATAACCGTGCCAAGTGCGCAAACAGTATATTTCAACAATTTCTACGTCGGCGCTCTCATGATTTTTAATTCCCAAGATATTTATATTTTTGTTGACGGATATTTCTGCGTCGGCGCTCTCAGGATTTTTAATTCCCTAGATATTTATATTTTTATTGGCGGATATTTCTACGTCGGCGCTCTTAAGATTTTCGAATCCCAAGCTTTTCTCACTATTCTCCACAAATAATGAATCTGTGTTTTCGATACTTTTATCATAAAATTTTTTTATAATAAATTCTTTAAACGGAAGAATATTATTTTCTTCAATTAAACTTATTTAATTTTTTCATCATTATCATAATATTTAAACTTTTCTGTTTTCTCTTTATATTCCAAGACTCCCTTTTCTATATTTATTATAGCTCAAATTTTTATACCCGTTACTCGTAGAGTAAAAGGGTATATTGTATTCGTGCAAATGTATGTAACAGGTAGAAGGAAGCGTTTCCGACCCTATATTCTTGTTCAGGATCACTAGCCGAGTCGATCTAGCCATGTCCGTCTGTCCGTCTGTCTGTCCGTCCGTATGAACGCTGAGATCTCGGAAACTATAAAAGCTAGAAGATTGGTATTTTGCATGTAGATTTTAGGAGTTCCTACGCAGCGCAAGTTTGTTTCAAAATGGTGCCACGCCCCCTCTGACGCCCATAAGCCACAAGCTGTGGCCACAGTTTTGATGATATTATGAAAATTTTAATTGATATGTTTTTGTTTCGTCAATAAATATCGATTGACCTAATAAAATTTTGCCACGCCCACTCCAACGCCCAAAAAACCCATTAAACGCTTAAGCCTGGCTACCGCCTACATTTCCGCCTTTCATGGCCATCTAACGGATGACTTTGGAACAGCTGGCCAAGGTGCTCAACAGAGTCAACGTCAATTCTCGATAAGGATTTCTATTAAAGGAAATTGCGATGGTTTTCATTTGTCAATACCGAACAATATCCCAAGAACTATGCAAATCAAATCTAGTTAGCCAAATTGGAGGTCTAAGTCAAACAATGGCGTATGTGTGTATGCATGTAAGCATACATAAACACAGCTGCTGGTGCAGGACAAAAGCTGCCTGCGCTAAAGCAGCGCTGGTGCTGATGCTCGTTCTGTAAAGCAGCCAGCACTAAGAGAGTGCCGAATTCAAATTGATAATTTGAACTTTTTGTCCTTTTTTTCTGTGGTCACTATAATTAACATTATGTTAAAAAATAAAAAAAAAACACAAAAAGGCATATTTATATTAAGTTGTTTAGCTGTGTAACGGGTATCTAATAGTCGAGGCACTCGACTATAGCGTTCTCTCTTGTTTTTAATAAATTGATCAGATTCTAATCCGTCGATTTCATAAAATAAATATCTTGATTCAAATATATTTATAATATGGTAATACTTAATAATTGAATACCCATGAACTGTAGATACCTTTTTGTATATTGATAACTCATTATACCCTTGCAGAGGGTATTATAATTTTGGTCAAAAGTGTGCAACGCAGTGAAGGAGACATCTCCGACCCTATAAAGTATATATATTCTTGATCAGGATCACCTCCTGAGTTGATATAGCCATGTCCGTCTGTCCGTCTGTCTGTTTCTACGCAAACTAGTCTCTCAGTTTTAAAGATATCGAATTGAAACTTTGCACACACCCTTCTTTCCTTTGCACGCAGTATATATGTCGGAACGGCCGGGATAGGCCGACTATATCCATTAGCTGCCATATAACTGATTGATCGGAAATTTCATAACTTTGGTGTTTGTTAAGTTAGGAAGTTGGGATTTTTTTTATTTTTGGCCAATCAATCCGACCTATCAAATTTCATAAGGATCCGCCGACTATATCCTATAGATGCCATATAACTGAACGATTGGAAATGCCATAACTTTGGTGTTTTGAAAGTTAGGAAGTTGGGATTTTTATGAGTATTAAGAATGCATCATATGAATAAATTTGGAGAATATAATTTACAGAGTAGTCTGCAAGGGTATATCAACTTCGGCTCCGCCCGAACTTTATTCGACTATTCGATTTCCTCGCCTGACTTCTGTACGAGATGTTCCCCAGACAGTGCCCCGAAAGACTCAACCTTCGAATCCCAATAAGCCGGTCTCGTGCCGCTCGCGCGCTGACGAAACTTGGTTTCCACGCATCCTTCCTGGCGAGTCAAAATTTATTATCTTGTACGGCTCTTCGTGTTTTGATGCCAATTTCGTCGCGAATCCTTCTGCTGGACATATTGCGTTCCTTAGCCCAGACTGTGTCCCTGATACTCGGTTTCCATGGGCGTCAACGGAGATTGTAGTGGCGAACCTGACCCTGCGCTGCCTTCTCCATGTTCCGCCTCACCAGCTCGAAAATTTCCTTCAGCTTCTGTGCGTTTTCTGACAGAGTTTGGTTTTGCTTTCCGGTGCCGGTTGTTTCTTCGTCGTTCCCTTCCTTGTCTGACGAAAGCCGCCTAACTGGAACTCTGTCCACAGATCCTCTGGACCCCCCCGGTGAACTGGGCGATCATTGTTTTCACCGTCCTGTTAGCTCTCTTCGTCTGGTTTTCTTGGGGCGTGTATGAGGCCGTATGCACGCCGTATCTCGCGAGGAACTGCTCCCGGATCGCTTTTTCCAGCACTTCCGTGGTCTCCCTACGCATCGGCACCATTTCTGTCCACTTTGAGAATAGGTCTACCCGCACCAGTAGCATCGAATTCCCGTGTTTGGAACGAGGCAGCGGTCCGACGATACCGAGGCCCATGGCTCCTCCGGTTTTTGGGTCAGCATTTTCCCAGCCTGTAGCTGGCTTGGTATGTACCGCAGACAGCTCTCACAATTCTGCACGTACTTCCTGATGTCGCAGTGCATTCCCGGCCAATGGTATCTTGCTGCAACCCTCGCGATTGTCTTCTGACTGCCCATGCGCCCGGCTGTCGGCAAGTCGTGGCACTCCGACATTACCCGCTGTAAGGACCCTTATACCTCTGTGAGGTATGTAGCGATATAGCCGATCAGTTCCGCCATGTAATCCGGATATTTCTGGGGATTTTGGGCTATCCTACTCCGCATCTCCCTTATCCAGTTACACTCGACTGATTCCTTCTGCTGTTCGGCACGTTTCTGGCAGTGGCTGTCACGACAATGCATCTGACACTATATTTAAAGTCGTATTGTTGCAGTTTTAGCGCCCATCGTGCGATTCTTTCAGTTGGGCTTTCGATGCTATTTAACCGCTTCAGGTCCATGTGAACCATTACCCCTTTAAAGTGGTAGCCCTCCAAGTACGGCCACACGATTGCCAAGCATTCCTTTTGTCGCCGAGAAATTTATTTGTGATCCATTCAGGGACCGGCTGGAATACGAGATCACCCGCTCGCCTTGGTCGAAATTCTGTGTGAGAATAGCACAAGGCCTGTAATCGCTGGCGTCGATCTCCAACACAAACGTCTTCGTAAAATCAGGGCATGTTATAATTGGGTCAGCGACTAATCTGACCTTGACGGCTTCAAAAGACGTCCTTCCGATGACGATAATATAGTCCTAATACGCGAAGACATGCGCAATCATTTCGTGTCCAATAACCTGGTCCAATGCCCGCTGGAATGTTGCCGAGGCGGAGTGTAGATTAAACGACATCATCTTCCACTGCAAAAGGGCTTTCCCTTGTGCAGTAAACGCCTTGTTCTGCCTGCCTTCAAAGGTATCTGCCAGTAACCGGCAGTCGAGGCTGCTGATGTCCTTCGTCTCCCGTAGTTGATCCAGAATGTAATTTATTACCGGCATTGGATATGCGTCCTTCACGAACCTCGCGTTTATTTGCCGGCCATAGGCGAGCGGTAGGGACACCTAGACGGCTCGATGCATCCTTCTTCCAGTAGCTCGTCTACCTTGGCATTGATCTCGCCCTGAATTTTCGGGTTTTCAGGATAGTACCGCTGTTTGACTGGTTCGTCGTCCTTCATGGAGATCCTGTGTACTCCCACGTTGGATGTCCCCTTTCTGCCTTCCAGTTTTTCAAACTCGGCCTTTAGAACTCCTCTACATCCTCATTTGCAACTTTGTTGGGTGTTTCCACTATTGCCGCCGAAAGTTTCTCCTCCAGCCATCCTCCGCGTCTATCTTTTGCTGGTATCGACACGCTGCGCCCTGGCCACTCGACTTCGGCCCCGATTATGGAGAGGAAATTCTATCCCAACCCCAGGGCGTCGATTTGTCCTGGTAAAATCAGCAGCTCCATTAACACTGTTTTTGTGCCAAGTCCGATGTTGGTCTCTAGCTGTGATTTTATTTTCCCGCAACGACCGTCTGCTATCCGTACTTGCCTTCTCGTGTGTCCGACCCTTCCTGCCGCCTGCAGCCTGTCCGCCAGCTCTTCGCTGATCAAGCATCCCGTGGCGCCGGTATCCACTGTGACCTTAATTTTTTGTCACCTAAGAGCACTGTGGCGGTCAGGTGGATTTCTACCGCCTGCATGTCGCCTATTAATTTCAAGAGGCATCACCTTGCGATCCCTGGCCGCCCCTCGGAGGCTGGGTCTCTGGACGTTTCCCAAACCGGAACAGCAGTGAACGGTCCGGACTCCAATTTTTCCGCACCGCCAGCAGAACGTAAGCCGTTGATTTCGGGACTTCTTAGCCCAGTGATCTGGACGCAGGGTAGGATTCATTACGTATCCGCCGCGTTTGTTTCCTGGTTCTTGGCCGCTCGGTGTACCTCTTGGTTGTGTTGCCCTTGGCACAGGATGGCTTTGCACTTGCTGCTAGTGGGGATTATTCTCCAGCTCAAACTTCTCCCTTTGCTGGTCGAGTTCTTCAAACTCGTCTGCCAACGCCATCAAGGTGTTCAAATGTTGACACTCGTATGGGCGAATGAACATCTGTCCGTCTGTCTGTTTCTACGCCAACTAGTCTCTCAGTTTTAAAGATATCGAATTGTAACTTTGCCCACACCCTTTGATCCTTTGCACCCAGTATATAAGTCGGAACGGCCGGGATAGGCCGACTATATCCATTAGCTGCCATATAACTGAACGATCGGAAATGCCATAACTGTGGTGTTTTTAAAGTTTTGAAGTTGGGATTTTTTATGATCTTATTTCATAATTTCATAAGGATCGGCCGACTATATCCTTTAGCTGTCATATAACTGAACAATTGGAAATGCCATAACTTTGGTGTTCTTAACCCTCTAAGATTGAAGCCTGCCTGAAGGCACGTATTACGTTTTTGGCCTTAACAAATAAACTTTAGCTTTTCAATCGATTAAATAATTTTTTGCGGTTGATAAAAGCACACAAAATAATGAGTATCAGCTTTGAAAGCTCTCCGAAGATGATTCTAACGGGACTTATCTTTCGGTATACACAAACCATGTGTTTTTTCGCGCGTAAATTTTGGTATGCTGTATGTTGTGTTTTGCTGTTCAAATAATAGTAAATTTATAAAACCTATCCAGCTCATAATTTTTTTCCTCAAAGGTAAGTTTATTTACTATTACAATTAATTTGCAGATTTGCAAATATATAAAAGACATGTGTTGTGACAGCGAAATAGTGATTCTTGCCTTGAGGTGCGTTTGGGGATCCAAGCCAACTTTTGTTGCCAGCTGATAATTTCACAATCGATTGCAATTTATCTGTTTGTTTCTGTTGACAGAGAGATTTGACTTAATAGAATTAGAAATATTAAAGAATATGCCAAACCGGGTTAGGTATAAGCTGTCCGACTTGACAGATGAGCAGTTGCTCAAGATATTTGACTCAGTTCCGTCGGATGAAGAAATGTTAAGCTCAAGTGATGACGAGGTCGACGACATTGATATAATGGAGGCTCTTAATACTGCATTGGAGGATACTGAGACTATATCATTTATTGAGAGTAATGTTGAAAATGTCCAAAATAATACACGGGAAGCTGAGACTGAGTTGGCATCTCCGCCAACTTCTGGTGAGTTCAATGGAGCTGGTAAGCCAAATTTAATTGCTATGTGTTATTTTAGTGAATAATTAGTTTTATTTACACAGGTATTGAATCAATAACAAAAGATTCGAGTAAGATTCTGTGGCGAGAAAATTGTATGCAGTTGGATGTTAACAATGTATTAATGAACCACCGAACCGCGTAGAGTTATTTTTTACTCGCCCTGCCGAAAGACTTCAAAAAATCTACAAAGTGACCACGAAAAATAAGAAAAATAGCCAAGTCGCGATCGGTTACCCAGTGGGCCTATCTCAACACCACAAGTAAAACTTAGCTCTACTGACCATCTTACGAATAATACTCTCGTACAGACGGGGATCGATCGGTATGTACAAATAAAAAGAAAGCTTAGACCACAAAAAATCGTAAACTCAAATTTGCCAAAAGTACCGAAAACTTTAGGCAACACCCGAACATCCGAAAACAGATTTGCCATACTTGGCGAGACCGAAGGAGACAAGGGTCAGGCGCCTCAAGTCATGAATGCTGTAAAGCCACCGCCAATATTATTAGGAAACACAACAGTGTCGATCTGATCAATAAGCTTAAACAAGTAATCGGGCCTAACCACTTCTATATCAACACCCTAAAAAGAGGAAACATATTAGAAGCAAAACTCCAGGTTAACAATGAAGACAACTTCCGTTCTGTAACAAGATATCTCGACAATGAGCTTATAAATTACTACACTTACCAACTAAAAAGTAAGAAAGGCTTACAAGTTGTACTTAAAGGTATAGAATCGACTGTTGCGGTAGCAGAAATAGCTGAAGGCTTCACGAAAAAAGGCTTCGACGTTAAGCACATCGTGAACATAGTAAACAGGGATAAAATTCCTCAACCACTGTTTAAGATTGAGCTGGCTCCAGAGACGAAACCTCTAAAGAAAAATGCAGTGCATCCTATTTACAATCTGCAATATCTCCTGCACCGAAGAATCAACGTAGAGGAACCGCATAAGCGGAACGGCCCCGTACAGTGTACAAACTGCCAGGAGTTCGGGCATACAAAAACCTACTGCACTCTGCGACCAGTTTGTGTCGCCTGTGGAGATTTGCACTGCATTGAAGCAGGCCTGGGAAACAAAGAAGACCCTACTCTGAGGAAATGCAGTAACTGTGGGGGAAATCATACTGCCAACTACCGGGGCTGTCCCGTCTACAAAGAACTCAAGATCCGCATAAATCAGAGACGCAGTAATCCATTCGCCACTCAACACTCTGCCCAACCAAACATCTTCACTCCATCAACAACCACTCCTGGTGTCTCCTTTGCCAACGCACTCCGCAACCCTGGAATCTCACAAACGTCTACCGCCCAGCCTGCAGCATTGCGTCTACAGCCACCCATACCAAACGTAAATGATTTTCCGCTCTTAAGCCAAAATGGCCAAACAACAACTCAACCTTCTACGCAGCAAAACTCACACTTAGCGGTCTAGAATCTACACTAGCTACTCTTACAAACGTCATGATGACGATTCAAAGTTCCCTTCAAGAACTACTGCGAAACCAGAGCCTTCTAATGGAACTTATAATCAAACAAAAGTCTGTATAAATGGACTCTTTAAGAATATGCTTTCTGGAACGCAAACGGCGTTTCCCGGCACAAAAACGAACTCCTATAGCCACAATATCGATATCATGCTACTTTCTGAAACCCATCTAACTAATAAAAACTACTTCCATATCATCGGCTATATATTCAACGCGACCAACCACCCGGACGGTAAAGCACACGGAGGAACCGGTGTACTCATAAAACAACGCATAAAACATCATCCCTTGGAGACATTCGCTACTAACTACCTGCAGGCCATATCCTTACGTATAAACCTAATTGGCGGCCCACTTACCTTATCTGCCACATATTGCCCCAACGCTTCAGTATTGCAGAAAATGAGCTTATGAATTTCTACAACTCACTAGGACATTATCGATTTCGCTGTTATTAAAAGAGTCTCGCTCAGGCTGATAAATGTAAAAACCTTAGAAGAGCTTACATCGGACCATTCGCCAGTTCTCCCCTGTCTACCTGAACAGCCGCAAACTGGCTGAAGTACAAAACATATGTAAGTGCACACATCGAACTTTATCCTGAAATTTCCTCTGAATCTGACATTGATAAGTCGCTTAAACACCTCACGGACGTAATGTCCTCTGCTGCCAAACATTCTACGCCAGAACCCTCAGCCACAAACCCGCTAAGAACTGGACGCTTAAGTATCCAGTTCGAGTCTCTCCTACCCAGTTACCCTTGAAACCAGCACAATACTTAAGGCCATTAAAGAACACATAAACCCAAAAAAAGCTCCTGGTCACGATTTTATTTCTCCAAAAATGATAATTGAATTACCTGCATGCGCAGTCAGATGCATCGCATTTATATATAACTCAATATTGAAATGGGGCTACTTTCCTGACCAATGGAAAAAGTCTGTCAATGATCCCGAAGCCAGGAAAAGACAAATTCCAGCCTTTCTCGTACCGGCCCATCAGTCTGCTCCCATGTCTATCAAAGCTATTTGAAAAATTACTTCTTGTTCATCTAGAAACACATCTTCATAACAACAGAACGAAAGCATGGAACTATCGAACAGGTAAGCCGCTTAACATCTGAAATTCGCACGGCTTTCGAACACAAGCAATATTGCAGTGCCTTATTTCTGGACGTATCACAGGCATTTGATCGCGTCTGGATCGATGGTCTGGTATACAAAATTAAAACCCTCCTACCGGAAAACACTCACAAGTTGCTTGAGTCATACCCCAGAAACAGAGTTTTCACCGTGAGATGTAAAACCTTGTGAGGAGTTAAATAACTCCTCACAAATGAATGAGAGTTTGGAGAATACAGCTGGTGAGAGTTTGGAGAATACAGCTGGTGAGAGTTTGGAGAGTACAGCTGGAGAGAGTTTGGAGAGAAACAAGAAGAGAGTTTGGAGAATACGGATGGAGCGAGTTTGGAGAGAAAGTGCAAAGGTAAAAGGCGGTGGACTTTGGACCGAGTATGGTGCCGTGCGCAAAACCGAAAAAGGAGAAGCCGAGCGCAGGAAGCGGGATCAGTCGATCACAAGGAGTCAATCCAGCAAGATCAGTAGACAAGCAGCAAATCAGTGAACAACGCAAGTCAAGTTAACATCAGGAGGAAGCAGAGCCGCGCCCACTCAACAGGAGCAAGATCGCTACATCAAGACGTTCGGGACCTAGAGTTGAAGTCTCCGAGCTGAGAAACAGGTAGCTGAGGTCCTTAAGGCATAACGCGGCTAAGTCCAGGCGCTTTGTTCTAATTCTAATCGCGACTTGAGCTTGGCGTATTGCTCGGCGAGTCCGACAGAAGTGAATAAAAAGAGTCCTTCGACAAAGAACCGTGGGCTCGGAAGGGAAGTTGTCCAGAACCAGCTGCCGTGCGAAAACAATTGCCTTGTCGAATTCCGGCGTACGCCTGAACCGGCAGGCGAGAATTGTGCAGGTTCTGGTGCGACTAGCCACGAAGGACGCGCGTCCGAACCACGGGTGTCTCGAGAGGCGTATGCGTCGAGAGCACAGTAGTTCACCGCCAGAGTCCTAGATGGGCAGCTGACCGAATATCGAGAGCCGAAGACCCGCTGCACCAAGTCTCACAAGAGTACGCGAACAACGGAGACAGGATTCGCGCCGTGAGCAGAGCGAGGACATCGAGGACACGAGAAACGACGAGCGGTCATCGCAGGACCAGCAACAACCAAGCGGTTGTCATCCACGGCTAAGAGGCGAGGGCGGAAGCTTTCGTCTTGAACCTAGCGCCCTGCAACAGGGATTGCATTGGCGGCCTTCCGGCGTATGCTTGAACCGTCAGGTAAAAACTGTGTAGGCGTCTGGTGTGACCGGCCGGGACAGATCCAGGGACAGGAGGCTGTGGCTGCGAAAGGCGTACGCTTTGAGAGCCCAGTGCCTGTTCACCCCAGTCTGGGAACGGTGTCGCATCCCTAGACCCTCAAAAACCCCGAGGCCAAAGACAGCGGAGGCGTTACGGAGCAGCGAGCAGCGAACAGCAAGGCAGCGGAGAGCGACGGTGGAGCGACCACAATTCTTCAAGGAAGGCGTTGAGATACCCATCTGTCACCATTAGTCCCAGGCCGAGGGACAAGTCGGCGAATAAAGATCCTAATACAAACATCCTAACATTCTGTGCGTTATCACTAGACAATCGGGCGGTCACGTTTATATAAATTTGGTGGGACGAACAATACACATCTTCTGAGCTAGCCGCACGATACTCGTAGCTAGCAGACATACAAAAATCAGTTCGTTACATCTGGCGCCCAAAACGTGATTGTCCGGTCTGTGAGAATCAGCAAATAAACAGAAAATGGGAAAAGGATGAATATATCTCCTCAAGAAAGAGGATTCCGTCAAAATAGGAGCCAAGTTAGGCATCACTTTGGAGGGAAGAACGGATGACATGAGGAAAGCCCTCTCAGAGTACCTAACAAAGAAACAGAAAGACCCAGGAGTAGCAGAGATCTGGGCTGAGTTGGAAGAGAAATACGACGATAAGCCAGGCCCAACAGCCAAGTTGCTGAACCCTGACGCCGAGGCGCTCAAAGCAAGTCTTGGAGTGGACAGCATGAAGGAACCCGGCAGGAGTCGAAATGCAAGCCAAGAAAGAAAATGAGGGCAACAAAGACCTAGCACACCAGATTACGCAAAAGTCGCAAAGCAAGTGAGAGAATGGTTGTTCGAATTCAATGGCACAGAGAAGCCACTGGAATTCCTAAAACAGGTGGAGTAGTCCGCGAACACGTACGGTCTGCACCTGAACATGATCCCACGTGCAAAGCCAGAGCTATTGCAAGGCAAAGCTCTGAAATGGTTTATTTCAAAAAATAAACATTGGAGAACATGGGGATATTTCAGCAAAAGTTTCCAGACGTACTTTCTGCCGAGAGGGTTCTTCTCGAAGTTGGCAGACAAGGTGAAACAGCGGAAACAAGGTTTCAGGGAACCGTTCAAAGATTACATGGTGGACATGCAGACTTTAATGAGGCCATTCGGGTACTCGCCAAAGGAGACCATAGAAATAATCAAGGACAACTGCACACCGGACCTGAGAATTTCACTAAAAACGTTCAAAGTGGATGATCTGGACACATTAATGATCCTGGCTGACGAATACGCAGAACTAGACAAAGAACGAGAAGAGTTCATTCACGAACACAAGTTCTCACGAAACAAAAACGGCAGCACCACCACAAACTACTTGCAGGAGATGTGAAGACAGCGCGGTAAACCAAACAACGTCCAATGGCCAGTGGACACCGGCCAATGTAACACAACAAAGGCAGCCAACGAACACATTATGGAGGCCACCAAACACCACTCAGGTGGCACGCAACCCAATGCCAAGAGCCACCAATGCACAGACCCACATAATGAACCCACATGAGGCATGTCGCCGTTGTGGAGGACACGAACACTGGGCACGAGGAGGCAGGAACCAAAGATTACTGTTCTGCTGGGTGTGCGGGAAAGTTGGCATCAGGAGCGTAGAGTGCTGCCAAAGGGCGATCCCAGTCGCAGAGAGGCGCACAGGGGCCGCAAAATGTCTCCTCTCCAAACTAACTGGCAATTTGATCGAGGAAGAGCACAGTTATCCGCGTACGTTGAAATTGGAGGCGTCGCATACAAGGCCACAATTGACACGGGAGCAACGTCAAGTTTCATCAACGAGGAGCTAGCGGATAGACTGGCTGACAAAGGAACGATCACAATGACAAGACGGCAAGTTAGGTTGGCAGACGGCAGATGCAGCAGAATAAGCTCACAGCTCGAGATAACGGTGGAATTTGGAAACAAACAATTGGAGATGAATCTGCTAATACTTCCAGGAGTAGTGGATGAGCTAGTGCTGGGATGGAATTTCCTCACGGGAGTCGGGGCGGAAATAAAATGTGCCGGGCATGAATTGCGAGTACCGGCAAGAAAACGGCATAATGGATATCTGGAAGAAAGGCTGTCGGTGGCGGTAGATTCACACTTAAGTGATGAAGAGGACATTGAAAAATTCCTCGACAAACAGTTAGCAGATTTCAGCACCATGTCAGGAACACCTACAGTGGCCGAGCACCAAATCACCATGAAAGACGACAAGCCAATCAAACAGAGGTATTATCCTAAGAACCCAAGAGTCCAAGGAGAGATCAACGCAAAAGTGGACGAGTTGTTACAAATGGGCTTCATAGAACATTCAAGATGTCCGTACAGCTCGCCCATCGTAATGGTGAAAAAGAAGACGGGCAAGTAGGCTATGCGTTGATTTCAGACAAATAAACGCGAAGTCCATAAAGGATGACTACCCGATGTTGGCAAGTCCCTTTGGAGGTAAATAGCCGGAACACCAACAGGCCTTCGAAGAGGTAAAGGCACGACTAGTAGCCGATCCAGTGCTGGCGTGCCCAGATTTCTATAAAAAGTTTATCCTTCAGACGGACGCCAGCGACTATGGATAAGGTGCAATCCTGACGCAAGAGACAGAGGACGGCGAAAGGGTCATTTCATACTCAAGCCGGACACTAAACGGCGCGGAGAAAAATTACTCAACAGATAAAGAGTGCTTGGCAATCGTGTGGGCAATCAGGAAGCTGAAGCCGTACTTGGAGGGGTACCTTTATAAAGTGGTTACAGACCACATGGCTTTAAAGTGGTTAAACAGCATAGAAAGCCCGTCTGGAAGGATAGCAAGATGGGCCCTGGAGTAACAGCAGTACGACTTCGAGATAGCGTACAGGAAAGGACAGCTGAACGTAGTGGCAGACGCCCTATCCCGACAACAGTTGCCGGAGACACTTAGGGCCATAAAAGATGTATCGGAAAAACCAACCAATAGCTTCAGCTAAATCAGGAGTATGTGCGAGAAACTAAAGGCCCAACCTCAAAAATATCCAGATTATGTAATGGAAGGCGAGTCTCTCTATAGGCACATTCCTCAAAGAGCGGGCAATGAAGATCGTCGTGGCTTGGAAACTGTGCGTTCCGCAGGGTCTAAGAGAAGCGGTACTAAAAGAAAACCATGACTTCCCAACCGATGGTCATGTTGGGAGTAGAAGAACAATAGCACGCCTGGCAGCCCGGTACTACTGGCCAGGAATGCACAGAGACACCAGGACCCACGTACGCAAGTGTGAAGTTTGCCTGAAATACAAGCCCAATCAGCTGCAGGCTGCAGGAAAAATGATCACTCAGGTACCAGAGGAACCATGGGCAACAGTATGTGCGGATTTCGTCGGGCCATTACCAAGATCAAAACACGGAAACCAGATGATACTGGTGATAATCAATCGGTTTTCCAAATGGACTTAAATTGTGCCGCTACGAACAGCGACAGCGGAGACCCTACAGAGGGCGTTCAGAGAACGCGTAATATCAAGATTCGGGACTCCAAAGATAGTGATAACCGACAACGAAGTACAGTTCACCAGTCGATCTTTTAAAAGATTTCTTAGCGAAATGGGAATAAAGCAGCAATTCACGGCGCCCTACACCCCGCAGGAAAACCCAACAGAACGCGCTAACCGTACGATATAAACGATGATAGCTCAGTTCGCAGGAATGGACCAAAGAACCTGGGACGAGAATTGGCCAGAAATTATGCTAGCAGTAAACTCAAGCATATCTGAATCAACCGGGTACTCCCCAGCGTTTCTCACTCAAGGCCGGGAACAACGAATTTGGTCACAAAATTTTTCAATCGGGAGGCCCCAGTGCTGGAATCAGCAGGCCCCGGACACTTCGTGAGCCTTTGGGTTTTTTTCGCTCTCGTTCTAATTCTTATTTTGACGCTCGCGCTCGAGTTCGGTCGTTCAGTCGCAGAGACGCGCATTTTGAAGAAGGTTGGCCTGCGCTTGAATTGGGATTTGTATGTATGCGTGTTCACGCATTCTCATACAGGGGTGCATGTGTGCGATCATTTCATACATAAAAATAAAGGTAGATCATTAAACAACAACATTAAACAATATTACACAGCGAACCTTAAAAAAATAAATCAACCAAAGGTCATTAAACATAACATTCAAAACAAGTGTCCTAAAAAATGTAAACAAAACAAAGGCCAAACAGCCGTTCTTGTTTCTGTCCCCACCCCTAAAATTCAATCGTCGGTAGGGTATGCAGGCACCATCCGCTCGCAGAACAACAACCAAAGCTGATTTGGTTTGAAGTTTTCTGAACCACTTAAAAGCAGTGGGTTTTTTTTTGACACCGACTGCGATATGCCCTGTTCGTATCTCAGTAGATTGATTTCTATTAATTGGAATACATATATATATGCAAAACATTTTACAGCTACTACTGATATGAATTTGCAAAGCAAAATTAAATTTATGCTGAAATATTAAAAAATATACTGTAACATATAATATTCTTATTTTTATCATTAACCCAATAGTGTATACGCCCATATTGTTAGGGTACCAAGTCTGAAAAGTAGCAAAAGACAAAATATTCTTGCTGCATCGAAATGAAATGATCACACACATGCACCCCTGTATGAGAATGCATGAACACGCATACATACAAAGCCCAATTCAAGCGCAGGCCAACCTTTTTCAAAATGCGCGTCTCTGCGACTGAACGACCGAACTCGAGCGCGAGCGTCAAAATAAGAATTAGAACGGGAGCGAAAAAAACCCGAAGGCACAAGAAGTGTCCGGGGCCCGCTGATTCCAGCACTGGGGCCTCCCGATTGAAAAATTTTGTGACCAAATTCGTTGTATGAAATGATGACCAGTCTATATGTTGTATGGTTAGTGGTTTTACGAAGAAAGGGGGAAGACGGCACAGCAAAGAGAGCTGTACCGTAAGAGAGCAAGCACCCTGGGTAAAGGATAACGGTGACAATCAAAGAGGAATGTGCGAAACCGAGGTTTCATTTGAGGAAAACCCTGCGACAGTCAGGCATTAGGAAAATATCAGTCAACATGAGCAGCGTAGTTACTCGAGCCGAAGCACGCAGGAGGATGGCGGCCCAGCAGGGACCCAACCCGGGGCAAGGATGGTCGGCAGCCCGGTCTACCCGAACTCCGTGCCGGTCCCTGAAACGGGCCCGCACCGTAGAGTCCTCGCCGGAGCCCGTCTTCAGCTCGGACAGCGATGTCGAGAAGGTGGATGATCCCCTCGCGGAACAGCGGGAATGGCGGCTCCGGAAGGCGACGAGGGATGGCCGCATCCCACCCGGGACGTCGGCTATTGGGGGCCAAACCCCCGAGACCCGAGACGCGGAGTCAACTCCGACCAGTGGCCACCTCGAGGCGGTCGGCCGGGCCATGGCACAGAATCTGGCGAGGCCTGGGGTCCGAGACCCGACGGAGCAGGAGCGGGAGCAGGAGCCCGAGAAGAGGGCCAAGCTGCGCCGCCATCATTTTGGGCGGGACATTCAAAGGAGATACGAAGGAGAACACGAGACGTCTATGGGGGAAACATCTCGGGCGGGAAGAGGAATGGAACATCGGCGCTGTGGAACTCAGGTACGAGCTGTGAGCGTCGAGGGAACCATTTGAAGGAGCAAGAGGACTCGAAGGCTACAATGATTTACAAGGAAAAAAAAAGGAAGAAGAAAATCAAGTCTATGGGGGAAACATCTTGGGGCGGGAACTACATAGAACGAGAAGGAGCGACGTCGAGGGAAGGAGGACCAACATCAGCGATCCAGAACAACGGATCCAAAGAGAACTCCAAAATAACGGCCGGAGAAGAGGTGCAAGTCTCATTTCGTTCCCGAAGAAAGGGGAGAATGTTAACTCCTTACAATAACTCCTCACAAATGAATGAGAGTTTGGAGAATACAGCTGGTGAGAGTTTGGAGAATACAGCTGGTGAGAGTTTGGAGAGTACAGCTGGAGACAGTTTGGAGAGAAACAAGAAGAGAGTTTGGAGAATACGGATGGAGAGAGTTTGGAGAGAACGTGCAACGGTAGAAGGCGGCGGACTTTGGACCGAGTATGGTGCCGTGCGCAAAACCGAAAAAGGAGAAGCCGAGAATTAACGGGATACGCCGGCCTATATAAGCGGGCCGAGCGCAGGAAGCGGGATCAGTCGATCACAAGGAGTCAATCCAGCAAGATCAGTAGACAAGCAGCAAATCAGTGAACAACGCAAGTCAAGTTAACATCAGGAGGAAGCCTATATAAGCGGGCCGAGCGCAGGAAGCGGGATCAGTCGATCACAAGGAGTCAATCCAGCAAGATCAGTAGACAAGCAGCAAATCCGTGAACAACGCAAGTCAAGTTAACATCAGGAGGAAGCAGAGCCGCGCCCAGTCAACAGGAGCAAGATCGCTACATCAGGACGTTCGGGACTTAGAGTTGAAGTCTCCGAGCTGAGAAACAGGTAGCTGAGGTCCTTAAGGCATCACGCGGCTAAGTCCAGGCGCTTGGTTCTAATTCTAATCGCGACTTGAGCTTGGCGTATTGCTCGGCGAGTCCGACAGAAGTGAATAAAAAGAGTCCTTCGACAAAGAACCGTGGGCTCGGAAGGGAAGTTGTCCAGAACCAGCTGCCGTGCGAAAACAATTGCCTTGTCGAATTCCGGCGTACGCCTGAACCGGCAGGCGAGAATTGTGCAGGCCCTGGTGCGACTAGCCACGAAGGACGCGCGTCCGAACCACGGGTGTCTCGAGAGGCGTATGCGTCGAAAGCACAGTAGTTCACCGCCAGAGTCCTAGACGGGCAGCGGAGACAGGATTCGCGCCGTGAGCAGAGCGAGGACATCGAGGACACGAGAAACGAGAAGCGGTCATCGCAGGCCCAGCAACAACCAAGCTACAGGGCGGAAGCGTTCGTCTTAAACCTAGCGTCCTGCAACAGGGATTGCATTGGCGGCCTTCCGGCGTATGCTTGAACCGTCAGGTAAAAACTGTGTAGGCGTCTGGTGTGACCGGCCGGGACAGATCCAGGGACAGGAGGCTGTGGCTGCGAAAGGCGTACGCTTTGAGAGCCCAGTGCCTGTTCACTCCAGTCTGGGAACGGTGTCGCATCCCTAGACCCTCAAAATCAGTTCGTTACAACCTTTACTTCAACAATCCGTAACATCGCAGCTGGAATACCCCAAGGAAGTGTGCTTGGACCAATCTTGTGCCCATTTAAAAGAACACCTGGTAGCTGTAGAAAAGTGGCTCGCAGACTGGCGTATCAAAGTCAACGAGCAAAAGTGTAAGCACATTACATTTACACTAAACTTGTCGAAATGCCCACCACTGGCGCTAAACAACAAGCCGGTTCCACAAGCAGGCGAAGCAAAGAAGACCCATTTAAAACTAAAGGCCAGCAGCCTTCACTGGCTCATGAACTACCGCTCTCCCCTTCCACTCGAATATAAAGTACAACTGTATAACTCGTGCTTAAAGCCGATCTGGGCCTATGGCTCCGAGCTCTGGGGAAACGCAAGCAGCAGCAATATATAAATTATTTAAAGAGTACAATCAAAGACCCTATGAACAATAACTGGAGCCGCCTGGTACATTCGCAACGCAAACATTCAGAGAGACTTGGATATAAATCCCGTAAAAGAAGAAAGTGTTTCCAGAAAAATTAAATATGAAGCCAGACTATCAAATCACCCAAACCTCCTAGTCAGTCAACTGAACTGGCTAAGCTGTCATTCCCGTCTACAGCGGAATGATTTCCCATCCCTTCTCAATAACATAAATTA